>CM061233.1:102229586-103429586 GCA_030844895.1 Ambrosia x helenae | reverse complement strand
CATCTTCGGGTGTATTGTGATTAGAGAGACCGGGAGGTGATCGAGACATTAGTGTACCTTTACATTTTTAGTGAGGTGAGACCGGGAGGTGATCCGAGCTAGATAGCCAGTGTTTTATTCTTTAGGATTCTTTGGGGTGTGTTGGTGAGACCGGGAGGAGATCTAGCACGTCTTAGGGTTTCTTGAGTTATCTTTAGAATCGGGTAAGCCATTCAGTTTTCCATTACCGAGAGTTATGAGTTTACATGTAGGATTCTTGGCCTAGGTAGTTGCCTTCCTATCCTGATATTTGCCTCAGTTATCATTGCTGTCTTTTTATCTTATTTATTTACTCTATTTGTTTTATTTAATTATTAAAAAAAAACCAAAAACAAACTTTTAAACCATTTATTTTATGTCTTAGTCGAGTCTAGTTTTGTTTTCTATTAGTGTCCTGCGGGTTCGATACTCGGACTTACTTAGTCTGTACTGCATTGATAGGTACACTTGTCTGTCGTGTGGTGTAGTTTAGTTGAGTCTGTTTTATATTACTAGGTGTCTAGGTTAGTTTATATTTTTAGACCATACATAGCACATCAAGTTATTGGCGCCGTTGCCGGGGACACTTGGCGATTGCGAAATTAGCTTTGATTAGGACTTCACTGATTAATAGGTCTTATTTGAGTCTTTTTGGTTTTTAGCGTGTCTAGAAAGTCTTAGATTTTTATTTGATCTTTGCGTCCTTGTGTGTTGAGTCATTTCTTGTTTTTTTTTTGTTTTTTTTCGTGTGCTTGTGTGTCTTTGTTTTTGTGTGTTTTATTTTATATTTATTTTCTTTATATATCTGGTGCCCGTGATCGTGTTTGTTTTAGTGTCTGTATGCAGTGATGGCAACTAGAAGAAAGACTGTAGCAGATCATATTCGGGAGAACGACCCAAGTTTCACTGTGTGGTGCAAGATTTGTGGAGAACCCCATCCAACTCAGTTTTGTCGTTATTCATCAGGGTACTCCACAGATTATTATGAAAGTTATCACCCGCACTCATATGAGAGAGATTCAAGTGGAGCCTTGTTGGAAAGCCATAGAGCACTGATGGAAACATGTAGTCGATACTATGGATGGCAAAGGATTGAAGAAGAGAAGCCGAAGGAGCTGTCCACTCTGGATATTCTTGAAAGACAGACGAAGGAACTTCTTCGTCAGATGGAAGAACAGAGGATCAGAGAGGAGAGCAAAAGGGCTGAGGCTGAAGCACAAAGAAAAGATATGCTGGAGTTAAATTGTGAATTAAATTATAATACTACTCAAACTAATTTTTTTCTTGCAGGTCTCTCTCATGACACACAAGATGAAGAAGAGATAGCTGAACATCTCACTCCAAAGCCGGAGACGTTAATGGGCAATTCAGTCCCACCTCTGGTTCAGCAAGAAGTGAATTACAATTGGAGTGATGATGAGGGGGACAAAGAGGATTTTGATGTGATGGAGGGTCCCCCGATACCAGCTAGGTATATTGAAGAGGAGGAAGAGATGGAGGCTATCAGTCACGAGGATTTTCTTAGATATTTTTGTCCGTTTCAATACATCGAGCCACTTGAGGAGGAAGACGTGGCCATGGAAGATGAGTAAGTAGTTGAAGCAACCATTCCATCTCATCAGGTTGATGATTGCTGGCCCGTGCAGGCATTGGATGTTACACTGCCACCACCACCACCACCGGAGAAGGCTAGTGATTACATGGGCAAAGAGTACACGCCACGATTCAGATTTGGCCCAGGTAAGTCAAGAATTAGGTGGCCCGACCCGTTTGAATTTTTCAAACGTCTTTCTAACTTCACTAGTTGTTTCTTGATGAATAATGGTGAACGAAAAGAATTAAACGGGTTGGATATGGGACTAATAAAATATAAGCCACCTGATTGAAACTGTATCAAAACCTAGTTGTAGAGTTTGTAATATTTTTGAACTTTCTTTGTATTTTGTTATTATTTTTGTTTTTGAGTCTTTTTGCAGGTTTTCGTGTTTGCTAGGCATGAAAAACTACACCATAAATGGATCCCAGATACTTATATATATATTTTATTGGGATTTTTGGTAGAGGTTTGGGTAATAAAAGAATTTTTTTTTCTGAACATTAAATTTGATTAACTTTCTGCGAAAAAAGGTTCTTCGTGTAATGTGGAGAGCCTGGGCTGACCTGTTCGTCTCATATGAACAGTATTTACCCCGGAAAGTTATATTTTATTCGCTCGCGACGCGCGCTGAGATCACCAGTGTCCTTCACGTTGCGCGAGTTGATTAGAAAAAAATATTTTCCACCCTGTTTTCTTCCACCACCATTCACCGCCATTTCACCACATGTTTTACCATCATTCACCACATTCCACCATCTTGCCTTTCAAGTACGTTCCTGCATTTTTGTATATTGAGTCGGTTGAGTCTGTATTTTTTAGGGTCTTTTATTTTATTTTGAGTCAGTTTTCTCTTAACCCACTCTAGGGATATCTTCCCTTCAAGTGTGGGGATGATGGAGAGAGTATTTAGTTTCGAGTCATTGGTTTGTCTAATATATTTTATTGTAGGTTTGGATCTAGCCGCCCGTAATCAATCTCCATTCGGGTAGGGATGACCCAACAATTATTTAAGGCAACCATTTGTTTTTATGTTTTCTTTTAGTTTTTATTTGTCAGGTTTGAGTCAAAGGCCGCGAATGAAATGCTATACGGCCTGGTTTAGAAGGACAGCATCAAATCGCCTGCAGCTACATCGCTTATATCCAGGGGAGTCTGTTCCTTTTTTGTTGTATTTTTTTCCGCTTTATTTTTTTCTTACTCTCACATTGAGGACAATGTGTCGTTCAAGTGTGGGGATGGGAACTTCGTTTTTATTTTTAGGTAGTTTGAGTCATAGATTATAAAAAAAAATTGAAAAATGTCCCTGATCTTTTGTGCATTTTATATGGAAAATGATAGTAAAATTGGGATTTTTGGTTTTCAAAATATTATACATATGAGAATATAAATAGATTGAAAGCATGTTTGCTTAAGATGTGTCGGTAGGCCCATCTAGCTTTGAAAGATCGCATGATTGTCTTAATATACCTTAATAATCATGAAATCTTGTGGGCTCTCATCTTAGGAGAAACGGTAGAACTGAAACCGCTGATAGTAATTACAGGTACCACTGAAGGTTGAAAGCCCATATGTATTATTAATTAAATGGCACACTTGATCCTTTTTATGAGAATAAATCCGGTGAAAAGTGGCGCCAAAAAAAAAAAAATCCACATGTCCATCAATTGAGCTAGACAAAAAAAAAAAAAAAAAAAAAAAAAAAAAAACTTAAGCCTCTGATCGAAACTCCGTCGAGGTCAAGTTGTAAAAAAAATACCGAAGCTCATGCTGTCGCTTTTGAGGATGGTGACTCTGATTGAGACAACCTCTAGGTTAGGTAAAAAAAAAAATGTGTCTAAGCTCATAAACTTCTTCCATCATCCATCATAAATTTAATTTCTAATACATTAGGGAGTTTAGTTTGCAGTGGTTGGTAAATCTATATGGTTTAACCTTTGCTTCGAAAGCTTGAGGTGGGATTAGGTGAAGCTGGATATCTTAAGTGTGAGACTTATAGATTGATTGTAATAATATGTACTTAATTGCTTTACATGATTGGGGCTTGATTAGCTAGTGGTTGGGTTTAGGTGGACAACAATACCGACGGTTTTGCTCGGTGCGTAATTAGATCTTAATTAATGAACCTAAAAGTTTTTGAAACCAAAAATTCTAATTATGATTCCAATGCAGTCTTTTTCAGGGACGAAAAAGGTTTAAGTGTGGGGATGTTTGATGTGTTGCAAAACACATCTAATTTCCTATGTATTTTGTATATTATTTGGTCAAGTTTGTATTCGTTTCGTGTCAGTTTTAATATTTATTTATTTATTTTATTATTTTATCGGTGATCGTGGAAAATGAGCTCAAAACGAATGATTTCTAATCGGGACACGAACATTTGAGAGCAGGTGTTCATGGACGTTGGAGCGTAGACGAGAAACTTTAGTCAAGTCAAGAACACCCGAGTCTAGAACACCGAGTATAATACTATCTATTATAATAATAATAATAATAATAATAATAATAATAATAATAATAATAATAATAATAATAATAATAATAATAATAATAATAATAAAGATAGACTTTAAGTCCATTTGGACTTACGTACAAAAAGCAAGAAACAAAATAAAGCCCAATTGTGATAAAAGTCAAAACCCTTCAAGACAAATATTAATAGAGGGGATCACATCTTGAATAGAGGTCGGCATATTATATTTTGGACATATTATCAACAGCCGCCAAGAGATATCACACAGCAGCCTTGAGAGGGTTAATTGAAGGCCAGGAAGGCTCGGGTTCAAGATTGAATGCTCGGGTTCGATCACTGAAAATTTTAGTTTCTATATTTATTTACTTCGTGTTCATGAATATTGAGACCGTGATTAATTTTTATGTTGAACCTTTGTTTTTAGGAATAATGGAAATAAATAATCCCAACTATTGACTATTGGCCAATAACAGTCCCAACTATGAAAATCACCAATATTGGTCCCAACTTTCGACATACTGGAAACCAACGGACCCAAACTAACGGAGGCTAACTCCGTTAGTGTGATGCTGACGTGGCATGCCACGTAGGATGCCACGCAAGATCATTTTTCCACGTGGCATGCCACGTAGGATGCCACATATGATTATTTTTCCATGTGGCATGCCACGTAGGATGCCACGTAGGATCATCTTGCCACCTAGGCATGCCACGTTAGCATCACACTCACGGAGTTAGCCTCCGTTAGTTTGGGTCCGTCGGTTTCCAAGATGTCGAAAGTTGGGACCAATATTGGTGATTTTCGTAGTTGGGACTGTTATTGGCCAATAGTCAATAGTTGGGATTATTTATTTCCATTTTTCCTTGTTTTTATTGTTTTTCATTATTATGAGTAGCTAAATCTTGAACCACTACCTAGGTTGTATGATGACTGAATGTTAAATTTACAGTTCTCAGTTTTGGATTTATTTTTGAATTGTTAATGTTTTGGTAACGATTTGGTTGGTGTTTATTATGATGTGTGTGCGTGCTTAAGTCTAATTTATTATTTTTGAGAGTTCCATAGACGTCTTAGTGAATGTCTTTCATGTTTGGATGTTTATTAGGGTTACCTGCTCAGTGCCTGTAGCTTAGTTTGTGATTTTGGATCCGAAAGCCATAGGAACTTTATTAGAGAATTTAATGGACTTAAGTATTCTTCCATTCTTGAGACCGGGAGGTGATGGAATGTTGGGTTGTCTAGAGCTTTAGGTGTTAGGTTTTTGGTGAGACCGAGAGGTGATCCTATCTTAGTTGTCTTTAGTTTCTTGCAATTCCAAGTCATGGTTAACCCACTTAAATTACTCCTTTACATCTTCGGGTGTATTGTGATTAGAGAGACCGGGAGGTGATCGAGTCATTAGAGTACCTTTACATTCTTAGTGAGGTGAGACCGGGAGGTGATCCGAGCTAGATAGCCAGTGTTTTATTCTTTAGGATTCTTTGGGGTGTGTTGGTGAGACCGGGAGGAGATCTAGCACGTCTTAGGGTTTCTTGAGTTATCTTTAGAATCTGGTAAGCCATTCAGTTTTTCATTACCGAGAGTTGTGAGTTTACATGTAGGATTCTTGGCCTAGGTAGTTGCCTTCCTATCCTGATATTTGCCTCAGTTATCATTGCTGTCTTTTTATCTTATTTATTTACTCTATTTATTTTATTTAATTATTAAAAAAAACCAAAAACAAACTTTTAAACCATTTATTTTAAGTCTTAGTCGAGTCTAGTTTTGTTTTCTATTAGTGTTCTGTGGGTTCGATACTCGGACTTACTTAGCCTGTACTGCATTGATAGTTACACTTGCCTGTCGTGTGGTCTAGTTTAGTTGAGTCTGTTTTATATTACTAGGTGTCTAGGTTAGTTTATATTTTTAGACCATACATAGCACATCAGGGACAAGGTTCTATTGAAGGTGTCACCTTGGAAGGGGGTGATACGCTTTGGAAAGCGGGGAAAGTTTAACCCACGATACGTTGGACCATTCGAGATTGTCGAAAGGATTGGTCCGGTAGCTTACAAGTTGAATATGCCTGATGAATTCAGTGGAGTGCACAATGTATTCCACGTATCAAACCTAAAGAAATGCCTATCGGATACGAAACTGGTAGTGCCACTGGAGGAGATCCAGGTGGACGACCAGCTGTGGTTCGTAGAAGAACCTATGGAGATTCTTGAGCAGGGTGTCAAGAAACTTAGACAAAGAACTATACCTATTGTTAAGGTGCGTTGGAATTCCCGACTAGGACCGGACTATACGTTGAAGCGCAGAGATCAGATGCGGCTTAAATATCCACACCTCTTTACTGAACTTGAACCTATGCATAGATCAAACGCTGAACATAAAGCAGCTCGCTCAAAGTGAATTTCAGGGCAAAATTCCTTTCATCTTGGGGATGATGTGACATCCAGGAACTAAGCACACGTTACTAAGCTAGTTTTACTGTTTACTTACTGAATTTCAGGACGAAATTCATTTCAACTTGGGGATGATGTGATACCCCGCAATTTCAGGTTCTTACTTTAACTAAACTCTAGTTACATTCCTTGCATTCTACTTAACTAGGGTTAGCTAGATAGGACACACGTTGCACAGTAATAGGTTAATAACTGCATGAAGTGGTAATTCGGGGAATTACCAGACTGTATACATGAGTAGTGAACCTCGAACGTTGGTGAACAATGAAATTAAATAATTGTAAATTAATTGATTGAGATTGATTGCAATTATGTGCTGCTATGAAACTCTGTGAAACTATGTGCAAACTATATGTGATTATGTAAACTTAAACCGAAAACATTAATAAAAATCATAATAAGTGGACCGGTAGGATGGTTGGGGTCTTAACACATGGGGTTACACTTATTATGGTCCAAAATAGCGAAAACATCGATAAAAACACGTTATACGACAAAGCAGGCCACCTAACGCGGGCCAAGGAGCTGTGAGTGGCCGCTCACAGGCTCTAAGCGACCGCGCGCGGGTGCCAGCTATCAACAAACCGATTTAAACTAGTACTTAAACAATCTTAAGCCTCATACAACCCCTAAACTCAACCCTAATCGCCCCTTACTCCTAGTTACAAAAATATCAACCCCTAACACCTGCTAAGGCGCAAGAACATCGACCAGGAAGCTTGGAGAGCATACGGTTGATTGTTTTGTAGAGCTTGCGGTATAACATTCAATCTTTTGTGTTTTAATCTTCCTTAATATGTTATTAAAACCCTATAACTAAGTTTGTCCAGGTCTGAAACGTTTTCATAAAGATTAAAACTTGAAGTTTATAACGAGTGAATGGGTTAAACATAATTTTATGTGATTAGTAATTGATAGGTTGCATGTTGCGCATGATTATTATGTTTAGATCTTTATGGTTTATGGTTTTGCATGTGTTATGACAGGTTCTGATCATGTTAGGTCTTATGAATGTTTTTTGATGGTTTTTGATTATCGATTGATCGATTATATGCATATATGAGTAGTTTAAACAAGAACTTATGCATGAATAAAATCTGAACAGAATGTTTAAGTCTATTTGTAGGGTCTGTTACGTGACCTAAACATGTTGGTTCTGATGATTTCTTTGCATGGTTGTATTATACATGGTCTTAGATTTTCATAATGGGCAAAATCGTTTGATTTGGACGTCGTTTGAATAGTTTTTGGAATTTTCTTTGATTAAAGGTCATATCAGATTTTCGGATTAACAAACTGAGTCAACTTTAAACAATCATAACTCGAGGTTTACAAGAAATTAAGTTATGAAATTTGGAAATTAGGTTAACATTGGAATAACTTGGCTTCTCGAAGTGGATTCATCCCGTTTGAATGAATACACGATTTTTGGGGATTTTTCTACTAAACTGATCTGTTGTGTGTATTTTCTGAACGTAGCCATCTTCCGTGAATTTTCATAATTTTTATACAAGGTGTTATCACAAACTAAAGATACGGATTTGTCCAGTAGATCCCCTAGAATATTTAGTAAACTTTTGAGAGTCTAACTCACTGGATAAGTTTTTTTTAATAAATTAGTTTTCATGGCGCATAATCTGTCCTAAAACGCAGATTGTGTATTGTGAGTTTATGTGACTAATTGGAGTCCTATGTGGTATGTATTTGACATGTACTTGAATAGACACTTATATGAGATGCATATGAAGTGCAAAACTAATGATAACCAACATATTCACCAACGGGTCCGTAGGGTTTACTTATGCATGTAGAATCGTTAGGTGTCACATACACGGTTTTGAATATTTAAACATCTTGGACAAATGAGTTATATGGTGTAATGGTATTACAAATATACTCACTTAGTGACAAATGTACTAGGGAGTTGTTAGCGCACCCTACTTTGGAAGTTTGGATTTACTTGCTTGCATAATAAGGTGAGTTTCACTACTTTTTCTCAAAAGCATGCGTCTCAGGTTGAGACAACTTTGGTAAACGTTTTCTAGTCCGGTTTGGGACTACTTAGACAATGACTCTTTGGGAGAGTCCGACACAAATCCTTGTGTGGATTGCGCTTTAATCAGTTTAAAACTTATTGGTCCTTTGTGAACTAAACACTCTATCACTGAAAAGTCCTTACATATTATTGGTTAATCGTTGGAGGCGAACGGGGTATTCGTTGATAGCGCTATTAGGTTGTGCAGCAACCTCATGTTTGCGATGCTGGGAGCATGAGCATGAACTTCTGACCACATCTGTTATGCTAGTGTTGATAGACACTAGTTCCTAAGGCAGTTTAACGTATGTTAACACATTTCTGAAGGTTCCCAATAATCTCCTGTTTAGTTGCAATGAGTGGGTTAGCTACCCCTGACACGCTTAAACTAATGACACTTGAACTTTTGGGTCTTGGGGACCTACGTTTTCGATTACTTTATACTTGTTATCCAAACTGTGAACTCACCGACTTTATGTTGATACACGTTAGCATGCGTTTGCAGGTAATTAGATATGGAGCACCAATAGGGCATGCATCACGTAGTGTCATGGGATTATGAACACTTAAACTACTTTTGAGTATTTAACTATTTACTTATGGTTTTGGGCGCGGTGTTTTGCGCATAGTATAACTTAACTTTTTTACTATTTCGCTTCCGCTAGTACTTAATTGGTTTGGTTAAAACTTTTAAACTTGGTTTTACAATAATGAACTAAATGGTTTGGACATTTAGAGTCGTTCATGTGACTTATGGCTATGGGATCCTGGTTTGTCATGCGTATAAACCCCGCAGTGGAAATTTAAGGGTGTGACATATGCTAAGATAGATTGATTCTTTGTTGATCAAGGTTACAAGAAAAGCACTAATGAACCTACTCTTTATGTAAAGAAAGTGGGAATAGATCTTATTTATGTTTGTTTATATGTTGATGATATCATATATAAAAGTTCTAGTTTCAAGTTAATGGAAGATTTCAAGGCCAGGATGATGAGCATGTTTGAAATGACTGATGTGGGTCTTCTTACTTTGTTTCTTGGATTGGAGGTTCACTAAACCAAGGATGGTATTTTCTTGGGCTAAGAGAGGTATGATGTTAATCTAATTAAAAGAACGGGTATGTAGGGATGTAGTACTGAAGAAACCCTTATGAACTCAAATGAAAAGTTGCAACTTGATGATGGGTCAAAATCAGTTGATGAGTTCATGTATAGAAGCCTTATTGGTGGTCAGCTATATTTATGCCATTCAAGACCTGATATACTTTTTGTTGTAGGCTTCCTAGAAAGATTCATGCAAAAGCCTTATATCCTTCATTTGGGTGCTGCCAAGAGAGTGTTGAGATATGTGGCTGGAACTCGCACTCGCACGTAGCGTGGGCGATGGGCGAAATGTGGCGCTTTGATGGCGTAATTAGCACTTCGTAGACAAACCTTTAAAATATTTAAAGCCATGGTTGAGAAACAAGGAGACTATTGCATTAAAACTATGAGAACTGATTAGGGGGGTGAGTATTATTCAAAGGCATTTGATGTGTTTTGTGAAGAGCAAGGAATTAAGAGAGAGTTGACAGCTCCTTATACCCCTGAGCAGAATGGCACTGCTGAAAGGAGAACAAGACCATACTAGGTCTTGTTAGAAGTATGTTAAAAGCAAAAAATCTTCCCAATTATTTGTGGGCAGAAGTAGCAGCTATAACTGGTGGAATTTTGAATGCAGCTCCTACAAAGGCCTTGATTAATCAGACACCTTTAGGGGTATGGACAGGTAAAAAACCACATGTTCATAACTTTAGAGTGTTTGTATGTATTGCATTTGTTGTGTCACCAAATCAACAGAAGAGAAAGGTTGTTGATAGAGGTGACATATGCAACATGATTGGTTATTCTAGTCTGTCCAACTATAGACTGTATAACCCAATCACCAAAAAGATTATCACAAGAAAGGAACAAAAATTATTGGAAGATGCTAAATGGAATTGGAATTATCCGTCTCTTGAAGTCAATTACCAACTGGGGTATTATGAGGAAGTCACTGAGCAGACGGAGGTGGTAATTAATAATGATGCTAATCCTTCTTCTGATGTTGCAGGAAGTTCCACTTTTAATAGTGATACTTCTAGTGTCCATGAAATGAACTCAACTTCATAGCAATCAAGTACATGATCTACCAGCTCTACTCCAAATAGATACAAGAGCTTGCAAGAAGTGTATGTTGCTTGTCAGTTTGCTTTGTCAGCAAGTGATCCTACAACCTATGATGAAGTTGTTATGAAATACGAATGGCAGGAGGCTATGAATGAAGAACTTAAAGCCATCAATAAGAATCAAATATGGAGCCTTGTAACATTGTTTGAAGGGAAGAATGTAGTTGACTTGAAATGGCTTTACAAAATAAAGGTTGGCCCAACTGCTTAAGTGCTCAAATACAAGGCAAGATTGGTTGCAAGAGTTTTCTCTCAAAAGAAAGGTATAGATTATGAGGAGACATTTTCTCCTGTTGCTAGGTTTGAAACCATTAGGCTGATCATTGATGTGGCTGCACATTTAGGGTGGACTATACATCAATTAGATGTTAAGTCTGCTTTTCAATATGGTGATTTAAAGGACGAGATTTATGGATGTCAGCCTGAAGGGTATGTGAGCAGTGGTCAAGAACAAATGGTATACAAGCTTCATAAAGCTCTTTATGGTCTAAAACAGGCTTCCAGGGCCAGGTATGCTAAGATAGATTGATTCTTTGTTGATCAAGGTTACAAGAAAAGCAGTAATAAACCTACTCTTTATGTAAAGAAAGTAGGAGTAGATCATATTTATGTTTGTTTATATGTTGATGGCATCAAATATAAAAGTTCTAGTTTCAAGTTAAAGGAAGATTTCAAGGCCAGGATGATGAGGATGTTTGAAATGACTGATTTGGGTCTTATTACTTTGTTTCTTAGATTGGAGGTTCACTAAACCAAGGATGGTATTTTCTTGGGCCAAGAGAGGTATGATGTTAATCTAATTAAAATAATGGGTATCTAGGGATGTAGTACCGAAGAAACCCTTATGAAATCAAATGAAAAGTTGCAACTTGAAGATGGGTTAAAATCAGTTGATGAGTTCATGCATAGAAGCCTTATTGGTGGTCTGCTATGTTTATGCCATTCAAGACCTGATATTCTTTTTGTTGTAAGCGTCCTGGCAAGATTCATGCAAAAGCCTTCTATCCTTCATTTGGGTGCTGCCAAGAGAGTGTTGAGATATGTGGCTGGAACAATAACCTTTGGTGTATGGTATGCAAGGAATACAAGAAAGCAGGAGTTGTTTTACTTGGTTATTCTGATAGTGACTGGGCTAGTTCAGATGATGATAGAAAGAGTGTTTGAACTCACACTTTCAACATTGGAAGTGGAGCTGTAACCTAGAGATGTAAAAAGCAACATATATTGACTCTGTTTAGTACGGAAGCTGAATATGTTGCTGCCACTGATGCTGCTTATCAAGTAGTTTGGTTACGGAGGATGCTAGCTAACTTGGAGTTAAATCTGACTAAGGCAACTATTATCCATTGTGATAATCAATTAGCAATATGTCTTGCAAAGAATCCCATTTTACATAGCAGGTCTAAGCATACTGAGCTAAGGTTTCATTTCATTCAAGATTTGGTGAATAAGGAAGAAGTAAGAATGGTGTTTTATAGTACTCATGATCAAGCAGCTCATGTGTTAACTAAGGGGCTTCCAAAAGATAAGCTTAAGGTGTTCAAGCTGAGATTGGGAGTGCAAGAGTTTGAGTTATGGGAGGGTATTGGAAATAACTCAAACTAGGATGCTCACATGCACCTGCAAATCTTTTGAGGGGAAATTTTCTTGTTTCATGCATGTGGAGTTTTTGAAGGCAATTCAAAGTTGTTAACATTCAGTTTTCAAGTTCAAAAAATAAAGCTGTTGCAGATCCTGTATTTCAGCAAGTAGTTAGGTTTGTTTGTTATGTTTTCTTTGCTATTTAAAGTCGTGTAACTCGCTGCATTCTGTGCATCTCTTTCAATTGAATTAAAGTGAATCAATTACCTTCAATATCTTGTTTCTTATTCTAAGTTTGTTTGTTCAAGGTTGTTCTGGTTACCAACATTATTTATGTTATTTACTCTGTTTGAAACGTTAATCCAGTATAAAAATAAAAATAAAAAGTATTTACCAACGACTTCATATTTACAACTTTAACACCATCCTATTAAGAGATTAACATGCAAACATCAGACTTATTGGTATGGACTCAGTGAATAAATCAGGGAGATGCGGTGGCCACTGCCATCAAAGGGGAACACCACCTCCACCGAAAAATCTTCGGTGCTTTCGGTGAATTTTCACTCTCATCACCGATCAATGTGATTGGTTAGATTTATTTATTATTAGTTTTATTAAAGGGAGGGGGAATGGGGAAGAAGGGGGGTCATTTCCTTGGTTTGGGTGAATGAAGGGGGAAAATGATGTGGCGCTGATATGTCATTTGGGGGAGTTGGAGGAAGAGGCTACCACACCATATTGCCTCATGGTAGGAATACTTAATCACAAATATATATTGAGACTATATATTATAATAATCATGACATACTTAACACCCAAGAAAAAAATCAAACGTCATAAATTACGGTTGAAAACAGTGTGGGCAACGCCTATAAACCAAACATATCAAGTAGTCTTTCACGATGTCGGCAGTTAAAGACCAGCTAAATCCGTCCCTAAAATATGTTGGAAATTTGGGTGAAAATGTTATTTTCAAAAATATAGGAAAATGAGTTTTTCCTAACTTTGGACTAAAATATATATTTGAAACCGAGGTTTATTTATATATTTCTTTGTGGGTTTATGTTCTATGTTGTGAGAGCTTCGCAACGAACCAAACCACGTCCAAAACGGAGCTAGGATGAATGAGTTATCGATGCTCAAAGTTTGGTGAATGAAACATTCATAGCTGGAAGTTGAAACAAAGTGGAACTTGTCCCACATTGGAGGAGTGATGATACCATGTGTGTTATATAAGTGAGAACAATCCGTTTTTATTGTTTCATGGAAGCGCACACTATGGAAGTCGCGAAGGGGGCACCCTAACTCGCACTCACACACGCACTCGCACGTGGCGTGGGCGATGGGCGCAATGTGGCGCTTTGATGTCGCACTTTGCACTTCGTATACAAACCTTTAAAATATTTAAAGCCATGGTTGAGAAGCAAGGCGACTGTTGCATTAAAACTCTGAGAACTGATTAGGAAGGTGAGTATTATTCAAAGGCATTTGATGTGTTTTGTGAAGAGCAAGTAATTAAGAGAGAGTTGACAGCTCCTTATACCCCTGAGTAGAATGGCACTGCTGAAAGGAGAACAAGACCATACTAGGTCTTGTTAGAAGTATGTAAAAAGAAAAAAATCTTCCCAATTATTTCTGGGCAGAAGTAGCAGCTATAACCGGTGGAATTTTGAATGCATCTCATACAAAGACCTTGATTAATCAGACACATTTAGGGGTATGAACAGGTAAAAAACCATTTGTTCATAACTTTAGAGTGTTTGGATGTATTGCATTTGTTGTGTCACCAGATCAACAGAAGAGAAAGCTTGTTGAAAGAGGTGACAAATGCATCATGATTGGTTATTCTAGTCTATCCAACTATAGACTGTATAACCCAATCACCAAAAATATTATCACAAGAAAGCAACCAAAATTATTGGAAGATGCTTAATGGAATTGGAATTATCTGTCTCTTGAAGTCAATTACCAACTGGTGTATGATGAGGAAGTCACTGAGCAGACGGAGGTGGTAATTAATAATGATGCTAACCCTTCTTCTGATGTTGCAGGAAGTTCCACTTTTAATAGTGATACTTCTAGTGTCCATGAAATGAACTCAAATTCATAGAAATCAAGTACATGATCTACCAGCTCTACTCCAAATAGATACAAGAGCTTGCAAGAAGTGTATATTGCTTGTCAGTTTGCTTGTCAGCAAGTGATCCTACAACCTATGATGAAGCTGTTATGAAAGTGGAATGGCAGGAGGCTATGAATGAAGAACTTAAAGCCATCAATAAGAATCAAATATGGAGCCTTGTAACATTGCCTGAAGGGAAGAATGTAGTTGACTTGAAATGGCTTTACAAAATAAAGGTTGGCCCAACTGCTTAAGTGCTCAAATACAAGGCAAGATTGGTTGCAAGAGTTTTCTCTCAAAAGAAAGGTATAGATTATGAGGAGACATTTTCTCCTGTTGCTAGGTTTGAAACCATTAGGCTGATCATTGTTGTGGCTGCACATTTAGGGTGGACTATACATCAATTAGATGTTAAGTCTGCTTTTCAATATGGTGATTTAAAGGACGAGATTTATGGATGTCAGCCTGAAGGGTATGTGAGCAGTGGTCAAGAACAAATGGTATACAAGCTTCATAAAGCTCTTTATGGTCTAAAACAGGCTTCCAAGGCCAGGTATGCTAAGATAGATTGATTCTTTGTTGATCAAGGTGACAAGAAAAGCACTAATGAACCTACTCTTTATGTAAAGAAAGTGGGAATAGATCTTATTTATGTTTGTTTATATGTTGATGATATCATATATAAAAGTTCTAGTTTCAAGTTAATGGAAGATTTCAAGGCCAGGATGATGAGCATGTTTGAAATGACTGATGTGGGTCTTCTTACTTTGTTTCTTGGATTGGAGGTTCACTAAACCAAGGATGGTATTTTCTTGGGCTAAGAGAGGTATGATGTTAATCTAATTAAAAGAACGGGTATGTAGGGATGTAGTACTGAAGAAACCCTTATGAACTCAAATGAAAAGTTGCAACTTGATGATGGGTCAAAATCAGTTGATGAGTTCATGTATAGAAGCCTTATTGGTGGTCAGCTATATTTATGCCATTCAAGACCTGATATACTTTTTGTTGTAGGCTTCCTAGAAAGATTCATGCAAAAGCCTTATATCCTTCATTTGGGTGCTGCCAAGAGAGTGTTGAGATATGTGGCTGGAACTCACACTCGCACGTAGCGTGGGCGATGGGTGAAATGAGGCGCTTTGATGGCGTAATTAGCACTTCGTAGACAAACCTTTAAAATATTTAAAGCCATGGTTGAGAAACAAGGAGACTATTGCATTAAAACTATGAGAACTGATTAGGGGGGTGAGTATTATTCAAAGGCATTTGATGTGTTTTGTGAAGAGCAAGGAATTAAGAGAGAGTTGACAGCTCCTTATACCCCTGAGCAGAATGGCACTGCTGAAAGGAGAACAAGACCATACTAGGTCTTGTTAGAAGTATGTTAAAAGCAAAAAATCTTCCCAATTATTTGTGGGCAGAAGTAGCAGCTATAACTGGTGGAATTTTGAATGCAGCTCCTACAAAGGCCTTGATTAATCAGACACCTTTAGGGGTATGGACAGGTAAAAAACCACATGTTCATAACTTTAGAGTGTTTGTATGTATTGCATTTGTTGTGTCACCAAATCAACAGAAGAGAAAGGTTGTTGATAGAGGTGACATATGCAACATGATTGGTTATTCTAGTCTGTCCAACTATAGACTGTATAACCCAATCACCAAAAAGATTATCACAAGAAAGGAACAAAAATTATTGGAAGATGCTAAATGGAATTGGAATTATCCGTCTCTTGAAGTCAATTACCAACTGGGGTATGATGAGGAAGTCACTGAGCAGACGGAGGTGGTAATTAATAATGATGCTAATCCTTCTTCTGATGTTGCAGGAAGTTCCACTTTTAATAGTGATACTTCTAGTGTCCATGAAATGAACTCAACTTCATAGCAATCAAGTACATGATCTACCAGCTCTACTCCAAATAGATACAAGAGCTTGCAAGAAGTGTATGTTGCTTGTCAGTTTGCTTTGTCAGCAAGTGATCCTACAACCTATGATGAAGTTGTTATGAAATACGAATGGCAGGAGGCTATGAATGAAGAACTTAAAGCCATCAATAAGAATCAAATATGGAGCCTTGTAACATTGTTTGAAGGGAAGAATGTAGTTGACTTGAAATGGCTTTACAAAATAAAGGTTGGCCCAACTGCTTAAGTGCTCAAATACAAGGCAAGATTGGTTGCAAGAGTTTTCTCTCAAAAGAAAGGTATAGATTATGAGGAGACATTTTCTCCTGTTGCTAGGTTTGAAACCATTAGGCTGATCATTGTTGTGACTGCACATTTAGGGTGGACTATACATCAATTAGATGTTAAGTCTGCTTTTCAATATGGTGATTTAAAGGAGGAGATTTATGGATGTCAGCCTGAAGGGTATGTGAGCAGTGGTCAAGAACAAATGGTATACAAGCTTCATAAAGCTCTTTATGGTCTAAAAACAGGCTTCCAGGGCCAGGTATGCTAAGATAGATTGATTCTTTGTTGATCAAGGTTACAAGAAAAGCAGTAATAAACCTACTCTTTATGTAAAGAAAGTAGGAGTAGATCATATTTATGTTTGTTTATATGTTGATGGCATCAAATATAAAAGTTCTAGTTTCAAGTTAAAGGAAGATTTCAAGGCCAGGATGATGAGGATGTTTGAAATGACTGATTTGGGTCTTATTACTTTGTTTCTTAGATTGGAGGTTCACTAAACCAAGGATGGTATTTTCTTGGGCCAAGAGAGGTATGATGTTAATCTAATTAAAATAATGGGTATCTAGGGATGTAGTACCGAAGAAACCCTTATGAAATCAAATGATAAGTTGCAACTTGAAGATGGGTTAAAATCAGTTGATGAGTTCATGCATAGAAGCCTTATTGGTGGTCTGCTATGTTTATGCCATTCAAGACCTGATATTCTTTTTGTTGTAAGCGTCCTGGCAAGATTCATGCAAAAGCCTTCTATCCTTCATTTGGGTGCTGCCAAGAGAGTGTTGAGATATGTGGCTGGAACAATAACCTTTGGTGTATGGTATGCAAGGAATACAAGAAAGCAGGAGTTGTTTTACTTGGTTATTCTGATAGTGACTGGGCTAGTTCAGATGATGATAGAAAGAGTGTTTGAACTCACACTTTCAACATTGGAAGTGGAGCTGTAACCTAGAGATGTAAAAAGCAACATATATTGACTCTGTTTAGTACGGAAGCTGAATATGTTGCTGCCACTGATTCTGCTTATCAAGTAGTTTGGTTACGGAGGATGCTAGCTAACTTGGAGTTAAATCTGACTAAGGCAACTATTATCCATTGTGATAATCAATTAGCAATATGTCTTGCAAAGAATCCCATTTTACATAGCAGGTCTAAGCATACTGAGCTAAGGTTTCATTTCATTCAAGATTTGGTGAATAAGGAAGAAGTAAGAATGGTGTTTTATAGTACTCATGATCAAGCAGCTCATGTGTTAACTAAGGGGCTTCCAAAAGATAAGCTTAAGGTGTTCAAGCTGAGATTGGGAGTGCAAGAGTTTGAGTTATGGGAGGGTATTGGAAATAACTCAAACTAGGATGCTCACATGCACCTGCAAATCTTTTGAGGGGAAATTTTCTTGTTTCATGCATGTGGAGTTTTTGAAGGCAATTCAAAGTTGTTAACATTCAGTTTTCAAGTTCAAAAAATAAAGCTGTTGCAGATCCTGTATTTCAGCAAGTAGTTAGGTTTGTTTGTTATGTTTTCTTTGCTATTTAAAGTCGTGTAACTCGCTGCATTCTGTGCATCTCTTTCAATTGAATTAAAGTGAATCAATTACCTTCAATATCTTGTTTCTTATTCTAAGTTTGTTTGTTCAAGGTTGTTCTGGTTACCAACATTATTTATGTTATTTACTCTGTTTGAAACGTTAATCCAGTATAAAAATAAAAATAAAAAGTATTTACCAACGACTTCATATTTACAACTTTAACACCATCCTATTAAGAGATTAACATGCAAACATCAGACTTATTGGTATGGACTCAGTGAATAAATCAGGGAGATGCGGTGGCCACTGCCATCAAAGGGGAACACCACCTCCACCGAAAAATCTTCGGTGCTTTCGGTGAATTTTCACTCTCATCACCGATCAATGTGATTGGTTAGATTTATTTATTATTAGTTTTATTAAAGGGAGGGGGAATGGGGAAGAAGGGGGGTCATTTCCTTGGTTTGGGTGAATGAAGGGGGAAAATGATGTGGCGCTGATATGTCATTTGGGGGAGTTGGAGGAAGAGGCTACCACACCATATTGCCTCATGGTAGGAATACTTAATCACAAATATATATTGAGACTATATATTATAATAATCATGACATACTTAACACCCAAGAAAAAAATCAAACGTCATAAATTACGGTTGAAAACAGTGTGGGCAACGCCTATAAACCAAACATATCAAGTAGTCTTTCACGATGTCGGCAGTTAAAGACCAGCTAAATCCGTCCCTAAAATATGTTGGAAATTTGGGTGAAAATGTTATTTTCAAAAATATAGGAAAATGAGTTTTTCCTAACTTTGGACTAAAATATATATTTGAAACCGAGGTTTATTTATATATTTCTTTGTGGGTTTATGTTCTATGTTGTGAGAGCTTCGCAACGAACCAAACCACGTCCAAAACGGATCTAGGATGAATGAGTTATCGATGCTCAAAGTTTGGTGAATGAAACATTCATAGCTGGAAGTTGAAACAAAGTGGAACTTGTCCCACATTGGAGGAGTGATGATACCATGTGTGTTATATAAGTGAGAACAATCCGTTTTTATTGTTTCATGGAAGCGCACACTATGGAAGTCGCGAAGGGGGCACCCTAACTCGCACTCGCTCATGGCATGGGCGATGGGTGCAATGTGGCGCTTCGATGGCGCACTTTGCACTTCTTAGACACGCATCACCGCGAGACGCTTGAGAGCCACCTTAGTATTTTTGAACGCAGGATTGTAGTCAAGTGCATGGGTTGTGATGAACAAGTGGCGGGTGAGGCATGCGAGTATTCGCGGAAAACCATGTGGCGTCCTGGTCCTCATGCGGGTGTCATTCCGCATGACGTAGAACGTAATGACGTTTTGCGCAGATGCTTCCACGTCTGACGTAAATACGTTATGCGCAGCCATGCAGGGGTATGTTCCGCTTGACATAGAACGAGAATTATGTCCTGCACCAGGGTGTGCACGGGCGCGGACACACCTAGCTCCTCAGCAGCAATAGATCAGCTCAGTGGTGTAACGTTCTGGTCAAACAGTTTCGTTTGAAACTTTAAGAACAGAATAAATGCCATTGAAGACATTCAATGACATTTATTTTTCGTTTCTAATGCTTTCCGAAGCTGTTTCGACTTGGGACCTCTATATAAACCAATGAGACCCTTTGTTGGAAAGCACACCAAAAAAAAAAAAAAAAAAAAAAAATTCACTGATTTCATCAAACTCTTTCTCCAGCAATCTCGTTGAAACAATATTGTTTCAATAATGACAATCTTAAATCTTTAAATAAAATGATTATGTGCGACTTTCAACATGTTTCACCACTTTTTTTATTTGACCCATGTGATGTAAAGGAGAAGACATTGAAGCGGCGTGCAAATTTTAGTGAGTTTTGGTTACAAACACACGCAAAGAAAGGGTCGAGACCACTAGATAGGTTGTCTGGGTGTAGTAGGTCGGTTGAAAATGGTTCGGGAGAAGGCGATGGCGTGGAAGACACCATCCAATAACAAAATGTGACTTGGGTTGACACGAGGGCGAGTGAAGCTTAGGTAAGTCTTTTAACTTTGTAAATGTATGTTTTACTGCTTAATAATATGGTTATACAATTTTAAAGTACTGATTTCTTTATGTTCTTATCGTAGAGCACATATAATAAATATGTTATTGAGAAATATGGAAAGGATACCAGCTTACACCCAGATATTGACATGGAACTGTTGTCACAAACTGTTGGTGGCAAGAAAAAAGGTAGATTATATGGCATTGGCAACTTCATTGACCCGCATGACGTGATGCCTAGTGCACCGTCGATGCCGAGTACCATAGTGACAGTGATGAGGTTCGTATTCTCTCTGATAGTAAAAAAAGAAAAATCTGGATTTTCATGTGATGAAAACTGTTAATGGGTTATTTAAATGAATTTGCATATATTGAATTCAACTGTTTGCTTATATTCCAAATTCAAAATTGTAAGTAAAAACATGTTATGTCATGTTACTTCAATTTAAGGTATTGAATATATGTAGGATTGTGAAGGCATTTGTATGATAAATTTATTTAAGGGTCTGACTTATTAATTAGGTCATTTCCTTGTTATTTCCTTAGGTTAATTATGTATTTGAAGTACTGTAAGTTAGGGTAGCTATCATGAAAGTTCATGCATGTAGTGGTTTAGTAATACCTGGGTTAATTAGAATGTAGCAGGTTATTTATGTCCTTTTTTCTGTATGTATGCCTCGATAATGTATGTATATATGTGTTCTGATGCAAGTTAGTAACCACCAAGTAAATGGTTGTTTTAAGTCCGGTCCAGAATGTGTCTCTCGGTTATGGTGTGGTTATGGTGTATATTTGTTTCCCTATGTGCAGCATGCAAAAAGATTAGTTTTTTTCCTTATTCGGTTCCGCCATCTAGCTACTATCATTCATGAAAGAACATGATGAGAAAACCAGAAACAATTATAACATGAGTGTTAGGAGATGACCTTTATCAATCACAAAATACTTTTTGAAACACTGCCATCTTGTGAAAGTATCATTGTTGTCCTTTTTGTTTGAAGTCTCAATATTAGTTTAAATGGTATGGGGAGCCTGAAGTTTTATCGGTAAACATTTGCAACCTATAACTAATGCATACTATGGTAATTTCTTTTGAGTGGCTTATAGTTATTTAAGCGATACAATAGCCATGAAATATATGGCTGCAACAGTGTTGAAAACCTCAAGTTTAGTCTGCAACAACGAACTACAAACAAATGAAATTCTTTCTTTGCCACCGTAACGCGCGGCGGGTAACCAACAAGTTATATATATGGCTAGAACTATTATATTGAGTCATCTTATAAGGTGTGATAATGGATGTTAATTGGTATTTTTGCTTTCGATGTTATAGGTGCAACAATTGAAGGAAAAAATAGCGGAGTTAGAAAAAGATAAAATAGAGAAACATGCTATGATGGAGAAAATCGAAAAAAGTGCAAGGTTATAAGCCGAAATGAATGAGAGAATTCGATTGTTGTCACAAAATGCGCCACAAAACCCGCCACCAAGTTGAGTTATGTTGAAGTTTTTCGTCTTGCTTTTAGATGATTTGGATCTTTATCTTGTTAAAGTTTGGATCTTTATCGTATTAAACTTTGGATCTTTATCGTGTTACAATTTGGATCTTTCTTGTGTTTCATTTGGTTTTGTTGGAACTATGAATCAAGTTGGTTTTAATATTTATCTTTCATATGTGTTTTGTTTTTGTATTTGCTTAGATTTGAATATATTTTTTACAGAAAAAATTAATGTACAAACGAAAATATTTGTAAAAATCCTAACAAAATTCGTAGGTAAGTTTGTAGCAAAAACCTTGCTAGATTTGTAGCAAAATCTTCCAAAATCCATAGTTATACTCATAGCAATATTCAAGGAAATTTTCATAGCTAAATCCGTAGCCAATTAATTGCTATAGTTCCATAACAAACTTGGTAGCAAACGAAAGCGTAGCTAACATATCTGTAGCAATCCGTGTAGCAAAATTGTCGTAGCTACTAATCTGCAGCGAATTTCAAAGCTAAAATTCGAAGCAAAATTTCGTAGCTAAAAATCGTTAGCGAAAATTCGTAGCAAACTTTTTGGTAGCAAATTCGTAGATAATATAGTGACGTCCCATTTGGTAGCTAAACTCGTTGCAAATATATATATTTCGTAGCTAAAGTTTGTAGCAAATAAATTAGCGACGAGACTTGTAGCTACGGACCAAATCCATAGCAAATTGGTAGCAAATGGGTTTTTGCTATGGATTTTGCCGTGGCAAATGCCTGTTTTTGTAGTAGTGGCTCCTTAGCAGCAATAGATCAACTCAGTGGTGTAACGGTCTGGTCAAACAGTTTCGTTTGAAACTTTAACAACAGAATAAATGCCATTGAAGACGTTCAATGACATTTAACTTTCGTTTTTAATGCTTTCCGAAGCTGTTTCGACTTGGGACCTCTATATAAACCAAGAAGACCCTTTGTTGGAAAACACACCAAAAAAATTCTTCACTGATTTCATCACACTCTTTCTCCAGCAATATGGTTCTACTTCCTTCTTGTTTTTAGGTACCATTCGGGTCAGAGTCAATTCCGCTATTGTACCATGGGAAACAAAACGAGCTCTCGTTAATAGACTTGGAATTTATTTTAAGAGTCTATCTTCAACACGATCCTCTGCGCCAAGATCTTTCTGTTTCTACTCCTTGTTATTTTGTTTCTTTAAGTTGTAATTGTATTGTTTTTTTTAATCTGTAATTGTAATTTAAAAGCTGTTTATTTTATTTTATTTTATATACAAGCAAGCAATTCTTACAAAATATATCATTGATGACGATCACATGCTAACATTTGTCATTCACATTCTACTCAAAGGCAATGAAGGCACCTCACATTATCAACAGCAGCACCAACATTCAGGGACGGAATCAGGGGAGGGTCAGGAGGGTCCGTCGGGCCGACCTCCGGCTTACCGATTTATTTTTCGGATGAATGCATTCAAAATATAACTTTTTGAAGTTGGACCCTCTGAGTAGTGTCTCGTGAAGTAATTGACGGAAAATAAGCATGAAGGTGGCATTTTTACTACAAATGTCTGCAATAGTCTTGGTATACACAGAGAAAGAAAAGAACTCAAGATGGAGGATGAAGATGTTAAGTTAGATAAAATATTTAGAATCTAACTTTTACTTTATTGAGGGCAATTTTTAATATTAAAGTACATACCTAGTACTGCATTTGACTAGTGCAAAGCTTTATTTAAGTTTCAATTATGTAAAAATTGTTATCATTTTATTTTATAATTTTCGATTTAGTTGATTATTTATCAATTATATGTTTTACAATTTTAATTTTTATTTATAATTTATCATCATAATCAATCGTCACAACAATTTTTGTTTTCAAAAAATATATCACGAGCAATTTACATTTTAAAATCTTTTATTTCTAAATAAACACAAAATCAATTTTTATCATGTAAATACGTCATTTCCAAGAATTAATACGGTAAAAACCTATAGCCCGAATAATACATAGAAAAAAAAATAAAGGAAAAAATTATATTGACCCTCTAGTGAAAAAACTCTGGTTCCACCACTGCCAGCATTAATTCCCACTTACTCCAAACCAGGATGCACTGACACATGCGGGTATATAAATATAACCATTCCATACCCTTTTGGAACCAGACCCAACTGCTTCCTTAACAAATATTATTCTATTAGTTGCATCTCCTCTAAAACCATATTTATCTGTTCTCAGTAACCTCCCACTGTTAGCTGAAGACTTAACTGAACAAATGGTTCTTCTCAATGTCCCAGTGAGCTCTGGTTGTAATAATATTACTCACATTGTGAATCTTGTTGACACGCCGTTCTTGTTTTCGAAAGTGCATAATACGTTTATTGTTGAGGGGTGTGGGACCGGTGAGATATCGACCGGTGGAAATGTACATACCGGGTGTTCCACGATATGCTTGAAGGAGTCCGAGAGTTCTAAAAGAAGTTATTGTAATGGGATTAATTGTTGTCAGACTCGTATTCGGTATTATTTGGATGTGTACAGTGTGAATGTGACTGCCAGTAAGGAGTCTTATCTTTCGGGTTTCTTGGTGGCTGATAATTCTTATGTCGATGAGTTGTTTTTGGGCTTGTTTGTTTTGGGCTGACGGAAAATATCCGAGGTATAGCATTATGGTTAAGACGTTCAGTAACCCGTACAATGAAAAAAGGGCACACTTTAAAAAAGTTCAAGAGTCCGCGCGAAAGGACATAGAGAGATGTTTTGGGGTTCCTCAACAGCAATGGCGTTACATAAGAAATCCTGCTCGTTCATGGACCACAGACAAACTGCGAGATGCTATGTATGCATGTATATTCATGCATAATATGATATTAGAAGATGAAGGGAAAGCGATATGCCAAAATTATGTACCGGAAGCCGTTCAGGATCTACCGCAAGCTAATATGGAACAAAGAATACTCAACGCACATGAACTTCGTGACCATGATGCACATGACGCGTTAGCGGCGGATATGGTCCAACATGCGTGGTCGGTTCGGTATATTCCAAACGCACGTGAGAGCGAAGAGGGCGAAAATGAAGAAGAAGATGAAGAAGAAGACGAAGAAGAAGATGAAGAAGAAGATTACGAAAGCGAAGATGAAAATTAATATTATTTGTGTTTTTATATATTATTTGTGTGTTTTTTAATATTATTTGTAATTTTTTTTTTGAATTTAATTAATATTAGTCGTGTGTTTTTAATATTATTTGTAATTTTTTATGTTTATTTGTCTTTTATTTTAATTATTTTGAGTTAATTAATTAAAAAAATAATAAAGTAAACAACCAATCAGAAACAGGGGCATTATATGTTTCCCCTTACCACTACACCCCTTTTTCACTTCATTTCCCAAGCTGACTCAGCTGCCACGTGGACCAATCAGAATCAGGGACGTTATATTTAACCCCCTCCACTACACATGGTCTTATGTGTGGTTTTAGTTCCCGGAGAATGTACAAATTGTATGGAAAGATGGGGCGCTTGTGGATACAAAGTATCATACGGTGGTGTAAGGACCTTTGTGATCATCACTTTGACCATGGTGGCAGCAAATCGTCATCATCCTGAGCTGTTTTTCTAGGTGATGCCAAATGATTTCACTTATGTTTTAGCCTGATGAGTTCTTATGTGCTTGGAGTCTGAAAACTCTGTATCAATTTGACATTTTTTTGGCTTCTAATATGTAGGTGTTGGCATAAGTATTCTGGTCCTGGTTCTTACAACTATAGGTTTTGTGTTATACAAAGTAATACAAAGAGCCAAAGACAAGAGAAGAAAGAAAAGATATCTTGAACGCAATGGGATCTACTATTAAAACAACAAGAAGCGGGTAATGAAGGATTAGTTAGAGGGTGTTTGGTGTTGAGTTTCAAAACAACTTATTGACTTATTGGCTTTTCCAATAAGTTAAGCGAAACACTTATTGACTTTTCACAATAAGTTAAGAGAAACACTTAAAAAACAATCTATTGACTTTTTGACGTTTCTCATCCCAAAAGCTAATCCAAACACATTTTTTAAAACTCATTTTTAAAAAGTCATAAGCCAATAAGCACTTCTGACCAAAAACGCTTTTGCATTTCCAAACTCAATCCCAAACACCCTCTTAATAAAACCAAGCTTTTCATTTCCAATGAGCTGGAAAAGGCAACCGATTACTTTAATCAGAACAGGATCATTGGCCGAGGAGGCCAAGGTACAGTATACAAAAGCATGTTGACCGATGGAAAGATCGTAGTATACAAAGGCATGTTGATCAATGGAAAGATCCTAGCAGTCAAGAAGTCAAAGGCTGTTGACCAAAGTAAACTAGGGCTATCCATCAAGGAGATGGTCATTCTTTCTCAAGTCAACCATAGAAATGTAGTCAAACTATTGGGATTTTGCTTTGACACAGGTTTCAGAGTTCATTCCAAATGGGACATTGTATGATCATATATTTCATGATTAAAATAATGAGGTTTTCATTTCATTAAATATGCGGTTACAAATAGCCATGGAGGTAGCTGGAGCACTTTCTTACTTACATTTGACAATTTGAGTTCCAATCCACCATAGGGACATTAAGTCTACTAATATACTTTTTGATGAAAAATATAGATCCAAAATATCCGATTTTGGGACTTCAAGGTTTGTCTTAATAGGTCAAACTCATGTAACTACCTTGGTCCAAGGGATGATTGGCTACTTGGGTCCAGAGTAGTAGAGTACTTTCAATCTACCCAATTTACTGAGAAAAGCAATGTTTATTGTTTTGGAGTTGTTTTGGTTGAACTTTTAACTAGAAAAAAACAGATTTGCATAAGTGGATATGGTGGAAACAGAAGCTTGGCTACGCATTTTATGACGGCTTTTGAAGAAGAACGAATGATGTTGATTCTTTATGCAAAGATGGTGACGGAAGGTGGTGAGGATGTCTTAATGGAAGTAGCTAATTTAGCAATGCGATGCTTAAACTTGTATGGGAAAAAAAGGCCAACAATGAAAGAAGTAGCATCAGAGTTGGAAACAATTAGAACTTCACACATGATATCTCTGGTTCAACCTGATTTTGGAACGGTGAAGTATAATGCCGAAGAATATGAGTCTTTTAAGTAATCATATGGCGAGTCAACATCAAGTAGCAACCAATAGTTGTTAATCGTCCTGGTAATTTGTAAATTGTTGTTTTAACCTAACTAGTCTCATTTTGTCTTAGTCTTTATGAGGCTAAGTTCGTTCTCTGACTCTTTTTTGTTAATCTCTAAACTATCAAGTTGAGATCTAGTGTTTTAATTCACTGTGAGTTAAAATTGTTAGTAAGCTATTATGATGAGGTTTGATGACAGGCCTCAAAATTAAGCTGTTGGAAAGACTTAGTAAATTACTATATAATAAGACGGAATGAGTTATATATTTTGTGATTTGTTAGTCTTCAACCTCCTATAGTGCGTGGCTATCATTACGTAGTAACATGTTTTAGTATTGTTTCGATGTTGTCCAAACATTTTAACTGAAAAAGTCACTCAGTGTTTCAACTTTCAATATTGTTCCTTTGAGAAATTTTCCAGAACTTGTTATAACTAACTGATCTAAATAGAATAACGACGCAAAACTTTGTTATAATTAGTGAATTTTTTTTCTTTTATTTCTCAAAGTTATGTGTTAGGTTTAAATGAAAAAGAAAATTACCAAATACAAATCAAGTTTTATTTGTGTCGTTAGGTTTTTAATGGTTATAATAAGTTTCATATGTCTAATCTTTCTTTATTTTATTTTATTCAAATTTAATTATATACACTGGTTGTAACTGGCAGCAGCGGCAGCTAATATAACCTCTGTCTGTATCATTGGTTGTGACCTTAAATCCCACAACATCGACGTAACATGAGCAATAAAACTCTTCAGTGCAAATTTGGCGGTTAGAAGTCCATCAAAGAACAGCAGATACTCTTTTAACGACCATGTACATAGATCTCTGAGCATACTCATCCTCCATGGCACCTTGTAACCAAATGACTGTTGGTTTAGGCTCCTTGACTCCTTAGGAACAGACACTATACACCCTCAAACACACACAGCAATTTGAGTAAGACCTTTACTCGAATCTTTATATATTGAACGTGAAATTGCAGAACAAATAACTGAATTTATCAAATACATTTACTGCGAATTCTATTTATAATGGTAAAACAGAAACAAACACTTGCTAAACTGAACCATGATCTCCTGGACAGGCCCTATGGATTAATTAGGATGAATATTATCGATAGATGAACAATTAAGGAGTTTGCACGTTCATGTGTAGTGACTCATGAAGAACAGGGTGGGAAAAGAAGATATACACACATAAACACAATTTAATCCACACAAATAATGTTAATACAATTGGGGAATTTATACCCTTACATAAACAGTTAAATAACCACTAAACCGACACACACAACCTAAAACTAATCGTTATTCATTACAACTATTCATACAAAATAAACAATTTTGACTTTCTACTTTGACTTTCAAAAATACATATATTCTGATGATTATCTTTATTAGACTAAATGGTGTGGGTTGGGAGAGACTCCTCGGGGAGCTGACGTGGCTTCGGTGCCCGAGCAAAGCACCCCCCCCCCCTCGTTTTTTTTCGGGACTTGGGGGAAATTTCCCCTTCTTCACCGAGTGATCCTATTGGCTGTTTTCTTTGGACCGTTGAAGTAGCCGTTGGTGCTTTAATTTTTTTTTTTAAAAACTAAAGTTTTTATATAAATATATATATATATATATATATATATATATATATATATATATATATAACCAAATCAATTTCAATTTCAAACCAAAACAAACTACATTCTCTACAACCCACACCACCATACAACATTTTATAAAACTTTTCATCTACAACTTTTTATAAAAATCGAATTGAGAAGTCATGAGTTCATCGGAGGAGGAAGAACACATTCTAAACTTTTATGTTGGTGCGATGTTGGAGACGACGAAAATTTTAGGCGAGTTGGAAGACGACAGCGATAGTGAAGCGTCTTCGGTACCATTGACACGGAGCGCGACCCTTAATAGAGATCGTGAGGGTATGTTTTATATTCTTTGTTAATATGTTTTATATTTCATATTTGTGGTTAATATGTTTTATATTTTATATTTTTGGTTATTTTATATATTTTTTAATGTGTCGTATATGTTGTATATTTTTTAAAGGTGCACATGAACGTTTGGTTGCCGACTATTTTGATGAAGAATGTGTGCACACCGACGAACAGTTTAAGCGTCGTTTCCGAATGAGTAGGAGATTGTTCGAACGAATTGCCGATGATTTAGATAATTAAGATGAATTTTTTACACTGAGATGGGATGCTAGAGGGAAACGGGGTTTTACAACCCTACAAAAATGCACGTCTGCAATTCGTCAATTAGCATACGACACTGCTAGTGATGCATGGGATGAGTATTTGAAGATGCCTGATAGAATGAGTCGGGAATGTTTGTACCAGTTCTGCGAAAATGTCGTCAAGTTATATAGCAAGGTTTATATGCGTACGTCAAGAAAGAGCGACATCGAAAAGATCTACGCGCACCATGCAGAGAAACATGGCTTTCCTGGCATGCTAGGAAGTCTTGATTGTACGCATTGGCCATGGCGTAATTGCCCTACCGCATGGAAAGGTCAATTTACTCAGGGTGATGTAGGAGAGCCATCACTTATTCTTGAAACCACTTGCTCACAAGATCTTTGGATTTGGCATGCTTTTTTTGGCATTGCAGGTTCGTGTAACAACTTAAATGTTCTTGCAAGATATCATATTTTTTACCCCATGATTAGAGGCACCGGCCCTGATGATTCTTTTTGGCTCAATGGCGTAAAATATAAGCATGGATACTATCTATGTGATGGTATACCCAAGCTACTCGTCTATCGTGAAGACAATATTGAATTCTACAGACGATAAAAGGAAAAAGTTTGCGAAGTGCCAAGAAGCGGCACGAAAGGACGTTGAACGATTGTATGGTGTGATCAAGGCAAAATGGCACATAATAGAACGCCCAGCACGTGCATTTCCTCCACAATGATTGAGATACATTATGTACGATTGTTTAATACTTCATAACATGATAATTGAAGACGAAGGTAGTGCGATATGCGTTTACGATCCGAATGAGGTTGAAGAGGTTTTCGAGCCAGTTGACGAGGGACAACAAGAATCAAACATGTGGGCTTTACACGATACTACTATGAATGGAAACCTTGTTTCGGATCTCATCGATCACATTTAGAATAATTTTCGTGTCGACAACAATGACGAGTAGTTTTTTGGTTTTTTTTATGAAGTTTACTGTGTAATTTTTATTATTTTGTGAACTTTAGTTTGTAATATGTATTTTTACTTTGTGAACTTTAGGTTGTATTTTTTTTTAAAAATTTTATGAAATTTCGTTTTTTATGTTCTTTCTTTTTTTTTATAAATTTTCACGGGTTTTTTTTTTATTTTTACGTTTTTTTATTTTATTTTTATAACAAAATAATTATGAAATATAAAATATATAATTAAATAAAAAGGAAAAAGAAAAAAAAAGAAGGAGGAATGAGGGAGTTGGGGGAAACCATTTCCAAAGTTTGAGGGAGAAAATGGGGAAATGACATGACGCTGATGTGGCAGTTGGGGGAGTTGGGGAAATTTGTCTCCACACCAAATAGTCTTATTAAACTTCCAACACTCTTGCAATCAAGCAACTACCATGAAACAACGTTCACATCCACGGAACTCAATCAAACCCTGACCAAGTCTTCAGTAACCACCACTCTCTCAAACCCATTTGACCCATTTATATATGACCAAGTTCAGATCCGACCCATTGCCCGTGAACAGACTCGATTAATCCAACAATGACATCAGCATTATACCTCATGGTAATATATTCGGGTAATAGCAGCCGCATGCCAGTTACCAAGAGCATTCACATCCCGTCCACCAAATCCATTTCATCAAATTACACCAAAAAAAGTAAAAATCACTACTCTAACCTTAAATCTTCTCTTCCCTAATTAAAATAATAATACTTTTTTCATATTTTTATCATTATATTTTCACTCCCCTCATTCACAACCACTTGCAAAAATATTAAAATATATATAGGGGTGAACAGTAGCTTTTCAAATATAGAGGTGAACGGTGCTTTCACCAAATATTTTCTCACTCCTCAACTCACAACCACTCACACTCACCCTATATAATTTGAGGGAACCCCTCACATAATTTGGTGGACGGGTTGTGAATGCTTTAATTTAGTTTTTTTCCTTTTTCTAGCTATTAACATATTTCGTTAAATTTTTAATCCCCCCCTTTCTCTATCTTGCTTATGCACTTATCGCAATTCTCTACTTAAATTTAAGGTACCCGAATCAGACGTGAGAGTAATGAGCGTTTAATAAGGAGAAAAAGTGTTTGGGTAATGATTTGAAAAGGAGTTTTTATGCCTTAAAAATGAGATAAGTTATAAGTTATAAATTGTGACTTTTTGATTAAGGAGATAAGGATGTGAAAAGGAGATAAGCAGATAAGTTTGTTGGAGAGCCAAACATGCCCATAGTCAATCTGGGTTGAGCCAATGACAACTAAGTCATGGGCGGACTTACACTAAGGTCAAGGGGTGCGGGCGTGTAACATCCCAAAATTCTACAATTATTTATTTTGATGAGACATTCTAAGAAATATATAATTGTAGTGTATCTATAACATAAATAATCATTTATGTAGTTAAGTATTTTCTAATTGATAAGTTTAGAAACCTATTATATATAATGAACTTAAATTTCAATATTCATAGAAACATTATTGGACATAAATCACTTTTGACCAAGTCAAGAGTGGTTTCTATTAAACCATAACAGTTACCATATATGATGGGTCAGTAATCAACGCCGGTAACATAGCAACCTTGTTTGACGAGCATCATTGACAAAGTTAAGCATTTTATTTTTACTATAAATACCACACCTTGTTTTGGACAATGACACAATACGACAAACCACTACTATTTTTCTTCCCGTGAAATAAGATCGGTCCGTTCTCCGCGATGGAGCCGATCGGCCTCCAACAACAACAGAACCACCCTTATCTAACCCATGTCTCTTCGATTAAATTCCTTCAACCTAGCGTGGTCTGGGGCGGTGGCGAAGCGAGTGGTGTCGTTCGGTGGTGAGGCGACAAGGCGGTATACGATGGTGTGTGATTTCGAAGTTGACGGTGAAAATGATAATGATGGTGCTTGGATTCCGGTTGTGGTAAGGAAAAATGAAGAGGGGTGGTTTTGATGGCGACGCTATGACGATTGTATGTGCGTATTAGAATCGAAAACAAACAAAGATTGATCAAACAAGTTAGTTTCAGGTGCGGAAACCCTAAAACTATCACAAAGTAATAATCAAACAGATTCAAACACGCAGATCATCATTTTCAATCAATTTCATTCATAAAACACTTGATTACACTTAGAATAATGAATACAATCAAGGTTTAAATGTAAAACAAGTTTAACAAAATCTAGAGAGAGTTTTCAGAAAGAGGAGGGAATAATAATCATCAAAGTTACATTCAAAAATGAACTTAACCTATTTATAGGCCTGCACATTCGCCCAAATCATCCATGCGAATGTGCAGCTTCGCCCACATTGACTGGTCGAACCAAGTTCTTCCATAATCTAAGTCTTCATTCGTATAAACATCTTCCTTCGCACCTTTATATCCTCCTTCGCACCATTAACCTCTCTCCTTCGCACCTTCGATATCTACAAACCAAAATGTGTTTTACAATCCAAAGCTCTAGTCGCACTTTTGCATCTACAAACTCCCCCTCGACTATTGCTTGGATTGTGTTCGTCGTTCTTCGTCCAACCTTTTGTTCCACATTCTGATATGCCTTTGAATCATTTGTTCTCTGGTCAACACCGGTTCCTGAAATTGTTTCTGTTTCTTCGTTTTCAGCTCTGGTACCTTCTGCTTCTCCACATACTTTCCCAACTTCACATCATAATCACATCCGGCATTAATATCAAACTCAAAGCACAGAAATACCACACGTTGGTACTTTCCTGCTTGCTCAGCATCTTTTGTATCTGTGTAAATCGGATTATAGAATAGCATGATGATATCCTCATGTGAACAATTTATCAACCACATGGGATCAAAGATATGCACTTTCTTATAATTCGACTCTCCATCCTTCAAAACGATCACGGCCTCTGCAATCTTCCAATCATAATACCACCAGATGAAGTCTTTGGCAAAGTGTTGCGGAATAGGCATCAAAGGAATCTTTTTCAACACTTTCGGTGGTTTGTATTTCAAAGTCACTTTGGGCGTACCAGTTATCTGATCAATATCCTTTTTATGAACAATTCGTTTCGGATATTGTGGTTCAAACAAGTCCCACTTGGTTCGGCTTTCACGAGTCATCTTTTCAGCAAAATAAGTAATCTGACTATTTGACGCTCCCGTTAAACGGTGACGACAAATGTCTCTTATTGCCCAATATGGAAGGGTCTTCAAGTGATGAAACTTCTCAAAATACAAGATCCCCTTCTCCCATTTTACTGCAAAACACTTCAACTCTTTAACAAACTTCCAGGCCAATGCACGACCTTTGAAAATCTTATTGTGAAGTTTGTAAAAGCTGCCTTGAATGTCTGGTTTCGGACGATTATTTTCCTTTTCTTTCAGCTTCTTTAACAACTCTTTTAAGCTGTCTGATTGCTCGAACCGTGGCTTGTTGTGCCCTTTAAAGATTTCATCTTCAAAGACTTTGCTCTTATCTCTTGCAAGCTTCTCGGCATGGTTTAGCAGTTCGTCTGAGAAAGAAAATCCACATTCTTGATTTGTTCTGAAATATTGTGGATATTCGTCGCTCGTAATATCTTCCATCTCGACTTCCTCGAATGCAGGAACATCACGATCATCCGAGTGATTTCCAGCTTCTTTCTCAGGAATCTTAGGAATAAAATTATCAGCAAGTAATTCTTCTAACGTCTTACCCACTTGCTTTGCTAAACCTTCCAGAATTTCTTTCGAAATAGCTGCAGATACTTCCCCATCCTCAAGATCAGGATCATCATATTCCAACTCGAAGAGTTTATTATTAGATTCAAATATTTCTGGAAACCTGCTAGTCATGTCTATCGTCCAGACTCGATCGGTTAACATCTGACGATATTTATTCTTATCTTCTTAAGATAATGACTTCAATCTGTCGTTCCAGAAAATATCTTCATCATCAACATTTTCACCAGGAGCTTTTGAGCTCGATTCACCGCCCTTATCCGAATCACGTTTCTCATAAGAAAACTTATCAACATCATCATCATCGTCATCACTACTATCAAATGCAGAGCCGTCTCCATCACTAGATCCATCATCCGATCCATCATCATCTTTATCATCCTTTTTCTTCGTCTTTGTATCATCACCAGCATCTTCATCTAATTCATCATCTTCCTCTTCATCAGATAGTTCGAAGTCAACTTGCTCTTCTTCTCTTTCTTTGTCAACTTCACCAGCTTGAAGTTGAGGAGCCTGAGAGTACAAGTTCTTGATCAGATCGTCCATATGCTTGTTACTCTTTTTCAGCTGTTGGTTCTCCTTCTTCAAGACTATTATCCTTCTGGTGTTACGTTGCTCATTTTCAGCAACTTCTTGTTTTCTCTCTTTAGCTTCTTGATGGTTTTCTTCAAGGTCTCATTGTCATCTGCCGATGTGACTACGACTTCTAACATCTTCTTGTCATTTGACTTTAACTGCTCAATCTCCGTCTGTTGTTTTGTAATCAAATTCATCAACTCAGAAAATCTCTGATTCACAGCAGTCATGATGTCACTGTCCACCGATACTTTAGTCTTCTTTGGTGGTTCAACAGCTTCATGCAATTTTCCTTTCCTGATTTTCTTCAGCACATTATCCAATGTTTCATTCACATCATCCATTGGAATTTCTTCTGTTTGATGTGTGCTAGATGTTGCTGCTGTCTTCTGTTTCTTTTGAGCAGGTGCTGTAACCGGTGACTTTGAACTTGTAGCTGGTGGCAATGTCTTACCAGCAATCAATGATTCTATCTCTTTCTTTCTCTTCATACTTGGCTTCTCCTGCTTCTTCTTTTCTTTTCTAACAGCTTGCACAGGAGAACCGACAAATGTCTCTTCAACATTAAAACCCAAATTTTCAACATCAACGGGAATAGGACTTTTGTTCCCTTGATCTTCTTCTCTTTGGCTATCAGACGCACCAGCCTCAGTGGCCTTGGGCATGGTCGTCACAGTCTCAGCATCAGAATTCCATTGTTCTTCCTCAATTGTCTCTTCTGAATCAATGGAAGCTTCATCAACAAGATTCAATCCCTATTTCGCCATTCTCTTATTTCTACCTTGAGTTCTCTTCTTCTTTTCTGGTTCAGTAACCTCAATCCTTATCTCTGATTTCTTGGTCTTACCACTCTTAGCGCCTACATTCACTACTTGTCTCTTTCGCTTAGCGTCAGGATCAACATGATGTAAAGGATTGTCAGCATCAGAATCACTGTTCGCATTCCTTACAAGCCCCTCACCCGGATCATTATAATCTGCCCTAGCTAGATGACCAAACAAACGTCTAACAAGAGGACGTTCTTCAACAGATAAACCCTTATAGGCTTTCATTCTAGCTAGTGTGTTCAGCGACATGTGTTCCTGAACAACAATATGTTTAGCATCTCTCTTCAATTCTTTGTACTTGTGATCGAATATCATCTGAAGAAAACGAGGATATAACAGAAACTTCAGATTCCTCGTTCCATTCACAGGTTCCAATAAGTGAGACATCAGCATGCCAGAAACATTGAACGGTTTGTTCAAAACCAAAGCAACCATCATCGAACTGATGCTCTTCCTCATCAAGTCATAACCTCCCGCAGCAGATCCGAATACATGGATTAAAACATGTGCCAGATATTTGAACTGTGGGCACAGTTTTCCTTTGTGCAACGAACCGTCAGTGATAGGTCCGTTATACTTCATCCTGAGAAAACACTTCCTTTGATCCATGAATGTAAACTCCTTTGGATCGTTCGGATCATCATCCAGATTCAGTGCTTCTCTTAGATCTTCTTCGCACACAATGACTCGTTGTCCCTGGATTCTGCTCGTCAAGCAAGATTCGTTCTTCCAGAAATCTGCTCGGTAAATCACTGTCGGCGTAGCAATGTCATCTATTACTCTGCTTCGCTTCAGAAACTCAATAATCCCGACAAATTCCGTGTGCTTCTTCACGTCGCCAAGATATGCACAACAGTTGTGTGCATTCTCAAAATCAAGCTGCTTTGCGGGCTGTGATGAGGATCCTGCCTGTTCTGTAGTCTTCTGTTGTTCAGACATTGTTAGATCTGCAAAACAAATCAAGAAAACATGTTAAAAACGGACAAAATAAACAAAATTGAAAATTTTTGGTCAAAACTCCTTCCTTCGCCCAAACGGGGGTACGAAGGTGAAATTTTATAGGTGCGAATGAGAAACAGATGGTACGAATGTGATAATTTTGATCAAAAGTTTCATTCGCCCAAATAATTCTCTTTCGCCCAAATTATGTTCTTCCTTCGCCCATTCGAACTGGTCGAAGGAGACAGTTCATATTTTTGAAAAATCAATTTTGAATTTTAAGGATCCTGAACATGTCCATTTGATTGAAATGGGACCTAATAATGCCGATAATCAATCCTAGACTAACAGATTCATCAATTGTTGATTGTGTTTGTGTTTTCACCCAAAAACTAGGGTTTATACACTGATTACACAATCCGGACTGTTTTAAACCTTTGTTTTGATTACTTCTCCCCCTAAAACTCACACATAATCAACCCTGACCAACAATTGGTATTATTATGTTGATTAAGAACAAGTTTAGGCAGTTAGGGCTCGTAAAAGATAAACAGGGATTAAACTGCTGAATCCATGTTGAATACCTGTAAAAATGGTATGAGAATGATCAGTGATAACTCGCGAACACAATAGAACAATTTTTAATGAAAAATCAACAAGGTGAGGTTACAAAGAAAATCTGGAAAAAATTATAAGTGGGTTCGAATGAGGCACTGGATATATATAGACCTGTACGTTCGCCCGTTTTGTCCATACGAAGGAGAAACTTTTCTCTCCTTCGACCCTATTGAAAGGGTTCGAATGAGATAAAAGGGTTCGAATGAAATATTTATCAGGAACACTCTCCTTCGCCCAAACAAAGCATACGAATAACAAGTGAAATCCCACATTCGACCAAACGAATGGGCGAATGAGATTTGGGATTTTTGAAAATTTTCCAAATCTCAAAAACGAGTCCCAGTTCAATTATTTTCCAACTTTTAAGCATCCAACATTCATGTTTTCACATTTTAAGAGTTACAAAGCTCAAATGGTGTATCCAGGTTTAGAAAATCGACATCAACCACCATCAGTTATCAAAAATAAAATGAAAAAGAAAAATCTTTTTGGATTTTCTAAAGTTTATGCTAAAACACACCTAAAATGTTTTTGAGTTTTGTAATTTTTGACAAGAAAATAAAATGCAGAAATGTAAATGAAAAACTGTAAATATTTTTGTGATTCCGGTAAAGGGATGATATCAGTTTTTGAGAAATCTGATCACACCGTTGATCTTTTTGAATTATTATCATTAAAGACAATGTGTGATCTGGCAACTGCTGATATTGTGATCCACATAAACTCACATGCAGACTTTTGTGCAGTGCTTTATACTGATACCGATATTTATAGTATAAACGCAATTTTCTGTGGTTCCCACGCACACGACATACTCCCGTATCAAGAAGTAAATGCACAAAGACTCATTGTAAAGCGTGATTATGCTTTCGTTGTCTGTAATTGTACAAGATATAATGCATAGAGGTATACAGGTCAGCAAATTAATGCAGCAGAGTAACATACGCACTATACCAGGTTGAGGACTGATATTAATCATGATTTGCATCAATGATCAATACGATGTAATAGATAATCTTTGATTATCATATAACATGGAAAGTCCCTCAATTCGGTAACTTTAGGATTTGGCATATAGCTCTTTTATAAAGACACCCTGTCTGATCTAGGTCCGTAATGACTTACAGCAGAAGATCAGAGAGGCTATCCCCAGACAACTAATAACATAACGACCCTAAACCTCCGAGTTTTGTACAAATACCTTATCAAACGAAATTACGGTACTAAGACCATATGCCCATGAGGAGTTCATCCACACAACAAATCGTTTGATATGTATGTATCAGGCACGCAGTAATAGGTCTACGAAGCCTATCAGCACATCGCACAGACTCAGACACACGCCCTATATAGCATTACATTATTTAGAATGTGTCAGATCCCCACTGATGTACTATCATTTCCCTTTATACTCCAGGAAATCATTTTAGAATTTTCTGATTTTTATGGATTTTTGAATTTACTGTTCCCAAGGATAAGCTGGAGCATTTCAAATATGTGACTGCCCAGATATCGTTTGTTCACAGAAATCTGACGGCATTAATCTAAGGGAAGAAGATATAGCAGTCAGCAAAGAAATTTTTCAATTTTTATGGATTTTTAAATTTTTCAATGTTTTTGGATTTTCGAAATTTTTCTGAAAAACAGTAAAAAGTTAAACTAAAAAATGATAGACTGAGGTGGTGATCAGTCCTGTTTTTCTTTAATACCATTTGCTTTCAAAAGATAATCAAATCTGGATTTATCAAAAGCTTTGGTAAAAAGATCTGCGCGTTGATAATCAGTGTGGATTTTGACCATATCGATCAACTCTTTAGCATAACAATCACGGATAAAATGATATTTAATCCGGATATGTTTAGCTTTTGAGTGATTTACTAAGTCTTTTGTTAATGCGATTGCGGCCTCATTATCACAGTAAATAGGGGTTTTAAGAAATTGCAAACCGTAATCCACCATCTGTTGTTGGATCCAAAGAACCTGTGAGCAGCAGCTCGATGCTGAAACTTATTCTGCTTCACATGTGGATAGTGCAACTGCGGTTTGTTTCTTGCATTGTCAGGTCACGAGCCTGCTCCCCATAAACTGACATCCAGCCGTTGTGGATTTGCTGTGTTTGTCACAGCCGCCCCAATCTGCATCACCAAAAGCGATTAGGTCAAAATTATCATCATGAGGGTACCACAGTCCTTTCGATGGACAACCCTTCAGATATCTAAGGATACGCTTGACAGCTGCAAGATGACTCTGTTTCGGCTTCGATTGATATCGCGCACAAAGACATGTCGCAAACATTATATCAGGTCTTGACGCTGTGAGATGCATCAGAGATCCGACGATTGCTCTGTATGTAAATGGATCAGTCAGCTCCCCCTTAAGGTCAACTCCAATCCCGTGATTGGGCTGTATCGGGGTATCCATCGGCTTCGAATCATCCATCTGGAATCGGCTTAAGACTTCAGAAACGTATTTCGTCTGGTGAACAAAGATCCCCGTTGGTCTTTGCTCCACCTGTAAGCCGAGGAAAAACTGCATTTCTCCCATAGCACTCATTTCGAACTTTTCCTGCATAACTTGTTCAAATTCCCTGCACAGAAGTTCGTTAGTAGACCCAAAAATAATGTCATCAACATAAATTTGTACTAGAAGCAAATCATCTCCTGTTCGTTTCGTGAACAGTGTGCAGTCTACCAGTCCGCGTTTGAATCCTTTCGAGAGAAGATACGTGCTCAGCTCCTCATACCATTGTCTCGGAGCCTGGTGCAACCCGTAGAGAGCTTTGTTTAACACATAAACCTTATCCCCGTGAATAGGGTCCTCAAAGCCCGGTGGTTGACCTACGTAAACTTCCTCTTTGACCACACCATAAAGAAATGCGCTCTTTACATCCATCTGATACACCTTAAACTTTTTCCATGATGCAAACGCGAGGAACATTCTGATAGCTTCCAAGCGTGCAACCGGTGCATAGATTTCATTGTAGTCGATTCCTTCAACCTGATGAAAACCTTGAACGACCAAACGAGCTTTGTTTCGTACTATGACTCCTCTGTCATCCTTCTTGCACTTGAACACCCATTTGGTACCAATTTTCATTCTACCAGGGGGCAAATCTGTTAGGGTCCATACACCAAGTTTCTGGAATTGTAATAACTCCTCCTGCATTGCTTCCACCCAGGCGTCATCCAAAAGAGCATCCTTGTATGTCCGCGGCTCGACCTGCGAAACATAACAAGCAAATGACCAGTCATTCTGAAAACCAGATTTCTGAATTTTGGCATATAAAGCAAGGTTGCCAATGTTTTCTGGTGCTTGAGCATTCTTCAGCTGCCCTCTCGTCATCACACTGCTACCAGGATCACCAATAACCTGTTCAAGCGGGTGTATCCGATGTATCCGAGATTCCGGATAATCAGGAACTTGTACTCCCGTCTGAGTTGTCAAATTCTCTTTAGAAGCCAGATCATTACCCACATTCGATGTTGAAGCATCAGTAGTAGATGGGTTCACTGGTGGTGTCACTGTAGTGTTGTCCAGAATAGCTTCACTTGTTGCATCATCGTCTTCGTATTCTGATTCGGATGATATAAGCGATGTAGAAGCCTCTTGGAACACCTCTTCTTCCAATACAGGAGCAGTAGCATCATTAGAAGCTGCTTGGGGGTTTACCGTGATCGGACGCACTAACGGTGAAGTTACAGCGTTTTCGACCTCGTAGTATAATCGAAGTACAGCTTCTTCAACCATGCTATCTAGATTGAATGATTCAAAGAAATCTTTGTAATCAAACATCCAATCTGGTCCTCCACCCTGTACATTTTGTGTATATCTTTGAACTTCGACATTAGCCCACTCCTCGACTTTTCTAGTTCTTTTGTTGAATACCCGTTTTAATGGGGTTGCATATCCAACAAAATAACCTTCTTCAGCCTTTGGTGCAAACTTTTCTGAAGGATTCAGCATTGTACATGGGGCACCAAATGGTTCTAGATACTCAAGATTCGGCTTGCGTCGGTTCAACAACTCATAAGAAGTCTTGCCAAACTTCTTCACTGTCAACACACGGTTAAGAGTATAACATGCCGCGTAAATAGCTTCGTTCCAGAACATGACTGGAAGATTTGAATCCGCAAGCATAGTTCTCGCCGTCTCTATAAGAGTCCTGTTCTTTCTCTCTGCGACACCGTTCTGCTGGGGTGTGTACGGAGCGCTATATTCATGATGAATTCCTTTGTTTGCACAAAGATCCTCCATCTGAGCATTTTTAAACTCCGTCCCATTATCACTCCGGATTCTTTTGATCTTCAGACCATATAAATTCTCCAGACGTGTAAACAGAACCTTCAAATTGTCAAAAGTGTCGCTTTTCTGATGCAAACACATTACCCATGAAAATCTTGAATAATCATCAGTTACCACAAGACAGTATAACTCTCCGGCATGACTTTTACGTCTGACTGGACCGAATAAATCCATATGCAAACGTTCAAGCGGCAGCTCAACAAAATTAACTTTCTTTGGTCTATGGGATTGTTTGTGCTGCTTGCCCTTCTTGCAACTGATACACTTGTCATTCAGATGGAAGTGTTTGACATTAACTCCCGTGACAAGTTCATTCTTCACAAGCTGATTCATCTTTCTCAAATGGATGTGTCCCATTCTCCTGTGCCACATAATGGATTCTTTTTCTGTAGCCTTGGAGAGGAAACACGTGACTTGGCCATGGGTGGTCATTGCTTTAGACATGTCGAGAATATACAAGTTGTTAACTCTCGGCGCCTTCAACATCACCCACTCTTTTGGTAACTCAAACCCAGGTTTCAAGATATAACAGGATTTGTCATCAAAATACACTGAAAATTGTTTATCACAAATCTGACTAACACTGAGCAAATTGTAGTCTATCTGTTTCACATAAGAAATCCGCTCAAATGTTACGACCCCATTGCTTACACTACCCTCCATAGTAATGTAGCCTCCCTTATTTCCAGCAAATGCCACATAACCTCCGTTAATGTTTTTGATGTCAAAGAGTAGCGCGAGGTCCCCTGTCATGTGACCAGAAGCTCCACTGTCAACAATCCATAGGCTGCTAACAGGGCCAGCTGGAGCTCCCTGCACATTTAAAGTAGATCAATTAGTTCTTTCGGGGGACCCAAGCCTGTTTGGTCTTGGGTCTTTGAACAGGTTGTTTCAAAGAGTCTTTAGAATCACAAACATCTTGGGTTACTTCAACCCCTTTCTTCTCACTAACAACCTTCTTTGTCTCATTCTTCTCGCTCTGTGAAGTAGAGGCTCCTTCAGATTCCTTAGATGACCAAGATTGCTCTGATCGTTTCAAGATCCGAATCTGAGATTTTGAAGTCTCAGTCGGTTTCTTTACTTCTTCTTTAAAAGCAACCTTCTTGGTTACCTTCTCTGATTTAACAGAGACAGGTCCAACTGATTGTTTACCATTAGGTTTAGGAGCGACCTTTTTGGTATCAACAGTTGAGTTCATCTGAGGTTTCTTACCAGATTTATCAGTGGTCATCCGGCTGCGCTTATCATACGTCATCGGACGATTTTCCCCCTTGTTGTAAAAATTGTTTTGATTATGATAAACATCTTGTTGGGGAAAATGCTGTCTCTGTTGATAGCCATAATTGTCAACTGGATACTCATGATATTGCCTCATTTCCACCTCGTGCCTTTTGTGTAGTACGTACGGACAGGCGGCAAGTAAATGTCCCCGTTCCCCGCACTTATAACACGCACGGTATTCCTCGTAGTTTTCCTTGATCGGTGACTTGGAAAAACTAGCAATGGGATATCGATCGACCATGCATTGTTTCCTTAAACTCTCAGGAGCTGGGTCCTTCGAGTAAGTCGGTTCAATAAAACTATTTTCTTTATGAATAGGCAAAACAAACTGTGTGACATTTACCTTTGCTTCTTTTTCCGAATAAATTTTGTCTAAAATCTCTTGAGGAATGTCGTTGGTCCTTTCAAATTTCGGGAACCAAATCGTACTTTCCTGCCATATCTTTTCGATTTTTGTAGAATTGACAAATTTAATCAGAAACTCATCATCTGATAAAATCTTATCGGAGCCTTGCATCCGATAGAAGATTTTGACAGGTTTATCACACACTTCATTGCTCACATCATTGTTTTTCTCAGATTTTAATTCATTTTTCTTCTCAACCGGTTTTACCACATTTTTCTCAATTTTAATTTCAACTTTCTTTTCAACCGGTTTTCTCACGTTTTTCTCAACCTTCTTAACCTCTTTCTTTTCAAAACTTTTACCAACAAACTTATCATTTTTCTTAGCCTCATTTTTGCGATGAGCATTTGCCATTGGATGAATGATCTGTGACGGTGAGACTGGCTCAGTAGTGATTATATGATTTTCATCAGGGATATCACCATCACTTTCAACCGTCTCAGATGACTCATCTTCTTCATCTGAATCATCAGTAGCGACCACACCCTCACTATTTCCCAGTACTGGTCTCACATCAGAATATGGATCCCGACACTGGAAGTGTTAGGCTCATATTCTGGTGTGGGATCAGGATGAATTAAAGTCTCCGGTGGTATTACATGTAAAGTGTGATTCTCAAACAATACCGGAGATGGAACTGACTTATAGTTTGCACTATTCGTCAGGGAGGGTTCTTCAATGATATGATCGACTACATATGCTATGTGCTTGTAACTTTCTAATTTCTTGTTAACTTTTTCCGCAAAGCACTTGATGGTTGCCATTTCTAATTTAGTGTTTTCCATTTCATTGATGTAATTATTAATGGCAAGTTGTTTAATAGATAATGTCTTTTTCAATTCAGACACATCCTTTTTATAACCATCAAGAACTTTGTTGAAATCTTTTAAGTCCTTTTGATAAATCTGACAGTTGAGTTTTGCACTCTCAAGTTGAACCTTGAGAAGCTTGTTTTCATCAGTCAGTTTTTCAAAATCAGCACATTTATCACATTTAACACAAGATTGAGTTTCAGAACTTACCGGCTTAGGAGGTTCTGTCATGGCCATTAGAGCAAAGTGAGCTTCCTTTCCTGCAAAGAATTTGGAGTAGTCAATCTTGGTGCATGCATCATCCACCATACATGACTTGCGAGTCATCAGGAAGTCAGCTTCAGCTAGCAGTTGGTCAATATCATCATCTAGTGAATTCACACTAGTCTCTGAATCAGATTCGCTCTCCATATCCGAGTAAGCTGAGTCATATTGATCTCCAACATCGGTGACAGAATCAAGAATCATCCCCGATCTCTTGTCTTCACCTTCAGCAACCACATCATCATTCACTTCTTCAATCTTCAACTCCGACACCTTTTCAATCACAACCTCTTCTTCAACTTCCTCATTCTCATCCAACCTCATCTGCTGTGCCACACACGCAACATTTTCAGCAGTGATTTCCTCTACCCCCAATTGCATACCAGTCCAGTCAAAACCTTCATCCTTTTGGATAACAAGTGCTTGGTTTTGAGTATCAGTTTGGTTTTGGTTTTGTGTGTTAGGTGTAGAGATAGGAACAATAGTTCGGTTTGGGTTTTGTTGAGGTTGGTTTTGGGTTGTGGATTGTCTGGTGTTGTTGTTTTGTTGACGGTTCTGATAAGTGTTTTGATTTTGTGGTTGAAAGCTTGATATATTTGGACTGTTGTAAGACACTTGATTCTGGTTTTGGTTTTGTCGGTTTTGGTATGAAGAATTGAAAGGATTTCGGTTACCTTGTTGTGCTGGTTGTGTGCACTCCCTTTTAAAGTGTCCCTTCTCACCACAGTTAAAGCAAGTAACCTTTGCTTTGTTGAATCCGTATGTGGTATTGGGAGAAGTTGAGAGATCAGTCCTGCCAGTCTTCTGAATGAAATCAGTGGCTCTCCTCATAATGCTTGCAAAAGCCCACTGAATGTCCATCAACTCCATTTCCTCTTTATCGATTTGAGCATAGTCCTCATTGGTGAGATTATTGTTACCAATTTGACTTGCTACCAAACCGTTGTAAGAAGCAACCATGGCAGATACTAGAGCAACATGCTGTTGAGCAATTTCAACAGTCACATTGTTAAGGTTTGATGTCTCTAACACAATCGGGTTTTGACTTGATTGTGCTTGAGTAATCTGCATCTGATTCACTTGAGGAGGATATTGTTGTTGTTGTTGCTGTTGACTTGATGTATAGCATGCGGCTTGTTGTAATGGTGAAAATGGTGGAATAAAGTTTTGTGTTTGATAAGGTTGTTGTGTGTATGATGGTGTGTAGGATGAAGTTTGAGCAAGGTAGTTAATGGGTGCTTTTGTTGGTTCAACAATGTTAGACACACATGCTATGTGAGGTGCAACAGTAGATGTGGTGCTTGAAGCAGAAAGAGAGTTAGATGTTCCACTCACATATAAATCAGGATTCTGTGGAATCTGAGCTCTCTTAGCTTTTCTCTTTTCCTCCATCTCTTTGTTTTCCAGCTTTTGGATGAACTCATTAATGGTCCAATACTGGTAAGCATCCTTCTCCTTTAACACTTCGATGTGTTGGTTCCAATAAGGTGGTAATGCATCAGCAAATTTATCAACTAATTCCGACATTGGGATGCTGATCTCATAGCTCGACAGTTCAGTGAGCAAATGGCAGTACCTTGGAACCAACTCTTTTAGGGTCTCATTACCCATATAACTGAAGTTTTCAAACTCCTTCCGAAGCTCCTCCATCCTAAGCTTCCTGGTCTTCTCATTTCCATCATGTCGATTTCTCAGCATATCCCAAAGTTGTTTGGATGAGGTGCACGATCCAAACTGATGTAGTAGATCAGTGTTGATCGCTTGGGATAACTGAGAAAATGCTTTCTTCTCTATAGCAAACCTTTTCTTCTCGTCATCCGCCAAATTCTCCAAAGGGATTGGTTCTCCAGTATTCTCCAGAATAGGAGCAACATAACCCTTCACAATCATTTGCCATGCCTCGGCCCCTTCAAGTCCTTGTCCCTCAACGTGAATCTTAAACTTCGTCTTCCAAGTGTTATACTCCTTCATGTCCATTAACTTCGGTGGACGATTGCCGCTTCCAGAAGATAGATCATGAATAAGAGTAGAAATAGCGTTGGTCGTCTGGGAATGGACTGCTGCTGCTGCGACTCCCCAATAGTTGTCAATCGGTTGTGGTAAAGATTGAACAACTTGTTGTGGTGCCGAACTAGTCATAGCCATATAATTGATCGGCTGTGATGGTTGACTAGTCTTTTGAGCTGCAATGGACCATGGATCTTGTGTTGTCTGCTGTTGTGGTGCTTGAGTAGGTCTAGGCGTTGTTGGAAAATTCCACATCTTGTCCTGCAAACAATCAAACACGAAAAGATTAAAAAATTTTCAAAACAGGATGTTCCTTCGTATATACGGACGTGCGAAGGAGAAATAAAGTTCTCTTTCGCCCGTTTATAATTGATACGAATGAAAGCTAATCAACAAAAACTCCTTCGACCACTTAGAACTCTCTTTCGACCGTTTATCTACTCCTTCGACCGTTCGATTATGCGAAGGTGAAACAAGGGTACGAATGTGAAAAATAAGCAATTAACTTCCTTCGACCACAAAAACACCTCCTTCGTACAGAAACACACTCTTTCGACCCAAATAAATTCCTCTTTCGACCAAACTCTCTCGTTCGACCCCTGTGATTTCAAAAACGGTTATTCTTTGAAAATCAGTTAATTTTGATCATGTTTTTCAAATGTTGATGAATTTTGATGATCTTGATCAGGTTTTGAATCGGATTTGATTTGGAACAACTTTAATAAAGAGAATTATCCAATTTAAACTCGAAATCAAGGTGTAATCGATCAAAATTTTATCACATCAGTTTGTTTATTGAAAATAGAAACTTTTTGACCAAAATTGGGTCCAAATCAGCTGAGAGATTATTAATTTGTGGCTGTTTGATCCGAAATGGCTCTGATACCACTTTGTATGTGCGTATTAGAATCGAAAACAAACAAAGATTGATCAAACAAGTTAGTTTCAGGTGCGGAAACCCTAAAACTATCACAAAGTAATAATCAAACAGATTCAAACACGCAGATCATCATTTTCAATCAATTTCATTCATAAAACACTTGATTACACTTAGAATAATGAATACAATCAAGGTTTAAATGTAAAACAAGTTTAACAAAATCTAGAGAGAGTTTTCAGAAAGAGGAGGGAATAATAATAATCAAAGTTACATTCAAAAATGAACTTAACCTATTTATAGGCCTGCACATTCGCCCAAATCATCCATGCGAATGTGCAGGTTCGCCCACATTGACTGGTCGAACCATGTTCTTCCATAATCTAAGTCTTCATTCGTATAAACATCTTCCTTCGCACCTTTATATCCTCCTTCGCACCATTAACCTCTCTCCTTCGCACCTTCGATATCTACAAACCAAAATGTGTTTTACAATCCAAAGCTCTAGTCGCACTTTTGCATCTACAACGATGGTTCCTAGCGGCGGTGTGGTGGTGATAGTTGTTCGACTTGTTGGCAATGATGGTTGCTCGCTACATCGAGGCTGTCGAGAAGCGGTGGTTAGGTTCGACTTACGAAGGGAAGGTGACGCATGGTGATATTGACGGTGATAACCATTGTGTTTAGAAGTTGTGTAGTAATGAGCACGTATGTTTTTTAGAAGGATTAATGTTGCATGGTATATCTCAACGAAATGGGCCAGTTTGTTTTTTCAAAACATAGGTTGCATGAGATGAAGATAATATAATGGATAGGTATGTGGAATCTCACAGAAAGGTGCCATGGTTTGGGGTTAGCATGGTGGGTTTCCTCATGTACGGAGTAAATATGATGATGGATTCTCATGGCAATATTAATAAAATGGTTTGGGAATTGGGACATAGGTCCATTATTGCTTGTATATGCAAGCGTGTATTTTGTGTGACTAGTATATGCTATTTTGAGAGGGTGGATGTGAAGGTTGAATGGTTACAATGAAGCTAGACTTGGATCGAGTAGTTTATGTGTCAAATCAAAATGTGTAGGATGTTGACGCCATCCTATAACTTGCACCTTCACTCGTTTCTTTAGCTTTGTGCGGTTAACGCATTTTATTGAGGTGAGTTCTTGTGTCCACTCTTTTAATTAATATTTTATTAAATATTTTGGGCTAACGTGCATGCTGATTTTTATGAAGTCATGAAAATATTTTCTATGAAGTTATAAATATTTTTGTGTACAAATGAAATTCATGTTAATAAATATATTATTTTGGCATGAAACGTAAGTAGGCGGAATGCGCCTAATGTGAAGTTATGAATATTTTTACGTACGAACAAAATCCATATTAACTCAAATATTTTTTTCTAGGCTTAAAATGCAAGTAGGTTATTATGTTTTTATACCTAAATGTTTGAAGGAAACTAGAATAAAATATATATTCGGATAGTTGTATATGTTTATACGTATATAAAAATGAATGTACCTATATATATGCGTATATATAGGTTTAAGTTATGTGAGTTCCTATAAATATATAAACTATGTTTGGCGACTACCTGACCTTATAAACTGGGCCATGACAGAAGTGGGATACGCCTGCCCTGATCTAAGGTATTGGTTTTATGTCATGGTTGTTGCTTAGGTTATGTTATACTTGTTATTATATATAATAGACTATGTTGAGAGCTACCTCATATGTCGAACTGGGCTATGACAGAAGTGGGATATGCCTGCTCTAATCTTTGGTCTTGGTTTCGAGTCAAGAATATTGCATAGTTCATATTATATGTATTTTTATAAACCGAGCTATGACATAGGTGGGATATGCCTGCTTGATCTCTAGCTTTGGTTTGAATGGTTTGCTTAAATAGACTGGATTGTACTTTGTGTTGAAAAGCGGGATGCGCTTATTGTTATAATTGATAATAGAAGTTTGAGGTAATTAGGCAGAGTATGCCTATCCTAGACTTTGAATTTTTAAATGCTTGGGGGAAAACTAGTTAGCGGATTGAGCTTAATGTTAACTCTGAGGTTGAGGTATTTTGTTAATTCTTATTTTGACAAATTACTTGTTTATATAAATTTATAAAACTTGAACTCACACAGCGTAGCTGACTTTTGCATACACTTTAGATTGATTTCAGGTTAAAAGAGAGATGGATGGATGACTGCTTGGCGATGCAAGGAGCTACCCGACATAAGAAGGCATTTCTAGTAGAAGATGACTTTTGTTTACACATGAAAATTTTAAATTCGAGTTACAATTGAATAAATAATGTTCATGTGTTTTATAGATTTTATTCTAAATGATTTTCCGCTGCGTATACATACTCTTTCGAAAGAAAATTTACTCATGTTTTTGTATATTTAAGAATGTTAACCCAACTACCTCGGAAGGAAAAGGAACCCGAATCCATTCCAATATATGCCACCAAATAGCCTTAGCGATCACACAATCCCATAAGGCATGTTCAACGTCTTCAGTCCCGTACCCCTAGTGAACGCAAACTGAACTGTCCAAATGAACAAAGACAAAGACCACTCCACCACCACTATGGCTGGATGTGTAGACTTACAAGTCTTCGACCGAAAGCACACTATCATATTCAATATTTCATTTTGTCATGACTATAGAGCCCCCTGGAGATATATACCAGTCTATTTAGAGATGGTTGAACACTTAGTCAACTCGGTGACGATTGTCAACGGTGATGGTGATGGTATGAATGATAAATGGGTGGTTACCGCCAACTAGGAGTCATAGACAGGTTTTTTGAGAGACATCTCAGCACTTAGTCGACTTGGTCAACTGTGATCAATGGAGGTGAGATGGGTAATTTTTGTCGGTATAAATTTGAGTTATTTTAAGTTTCGTCACCGCCGCAGCGCGTGGTGAGTCACATACTAGTAAATGATTAATAATAAATGAGGGTGGGTTGTCCCCATACCCTTGGTTAGTCCTCAAAAGGAGGACATCTCACCCTTTCTTAGGTGGCGCCTATGTGGCATGGAAGACATCCCATTTGGGTTGTCCCTTACCCACTAGTCTTAGGATTTCCCGTTTTTTGGGGTTTAGTTTTTCCCTGATTGCAAACCTACTCTCTCCTTTTTTTCACTCAATAACTTCCCCGCTCATTTTTTTTCTCCCGATTTCATGGTAATGCACAACTCACTTTGCCTATATAAACCATCATTCCATCCATAGCTTTTGTTATCTGCTTCGTCAGTATCATTTTTCTTGCCCTAATTTGTCTGAACAATTCAAAGGTATGTTTACTCAATTTAAAGGTATGGTTTTAAAAATCAAAACATCGTCGTTCTTTATCCCCCCTTTTTAAGTAACGTATCTTTGTATGCTAAACAAAGAACACATAGCTTAATATGTTTTAATGCTCACAGGGAGATCTTTGTTGGAACGATAGTTACTTTCTCTGCTTTGCTAGATCTCTCAAACACCAGGTGAGTTTCACTACTCTTTTTCTCAAAAGCATACGTCTCGGAAGGAGACAACTTTCTAAACTTTTTCATAGTCCGGTTTGGGACTACTTTTACACATCTCGAGTTTGGGGTGTTATGATTCACTAGGTGAATCTGCTTTCACTAATTCATGCTTTATGTCCTTGAGGAACTAAACCAACTCTATCATTGAAGTCCTAAATACCGAATAAGTTGCCGGATGGCAAGCGGGTTACTAGTTGATAGCGCTATTAGGTCTCACAAACCTCACATCATGCTGGAGAGCATGGGTGTGAACTATAACTCAACATATTATCATTGTTGATAGACAATGATGCAAGGCACTTTGCTCACTATTGTGGGATCTCGTTGTTTAGCAGTTCGGTATTACCGGTTTTAGTTATCATGAGTGGGCTAGCTACCCCTGGCATTTGAATTAGCATTTACTCATCAAAACATGGTCTGGAGGACCTACGTATTTACCAAACGTTGTAAACTCACCAACTTTATATTGACCCATGATTTTTATACCTTATTGCAGGACACTAGTTCGAAGCACGAGTAGGGCATGCATCATATAGCATCATGGGGATATGAATACTTAACCATTTTCGAATGTTTAATTATCTATTATGAATTCAAACACGTTGTTTACTCTGACTATTTGAATAACTATTATCTTTAAAATTCACTTCCGCAACTATTGAAAATATTCGATTATCTATGAAACTTGTTTACAATAACGAATTAAATGGTTTGGGCATTTAGAGTCGTTCATGTGACTTATGGCTATGGAGATCCTCGTATGTCGCACGCCTCGCGGTATAAACCCCACAGTGGAATTTTGAGGGTGTGACACAGCAAAACACTATATATATATATATATATATATATATATATATATATATATATAAAGAGCCAGTAAGCGGCTGGGAGATACAAAACCAAAACAGAAAAACGACAAAAGAAAGTTATGAACAACCAAACGGGTCACCCCCAATTACAGACTTGACACAATATCAAAGTTTAACCAGTTCTCCCAGGTAGGCTTCGCGACATTGGACCGGTTGCAAATCCAAAGATAAGAATCCTCCTTAATAAAGTCGACCACCTTGCCAATCGGAACGAACTTCCTTTCAAAAATTTTGGCATTTCTGGCAAGCCATAACCGCCAAATCGTAGCACAGGCGATAACAAAAACCATCCGTTTCTAAACTTTGGAACCCTGACGCTCCTACAGCGTCCTCAAACAGTCACCAAAAGTCAACACCTCGGAAGGAAAAGGAACCCGGATACATACCAATATATGCCACCAAATAGCCTTAGCGATCACACAATCCCATAAGGCATGGTCAACGTCTTCAGTCCCATACCCGCAGTGAACGCAAACTGAACTGTCCAAATGAACAAAGACAAAGACCACTCCACCACCACTATGGCTGGATGTGTAGACTTACAAGTCTTCGACCGAAAGCACACTACGATATTCAATATTTCATTTTGTCATGACTATAGAGCCCCCTGGAGATATATACCGGTCTATTTAGAGATGGTTGAACACTTAGTCAACTCGGTGACGATTGTCAATGGTGATGGTATGAATGATAAATGGGTGGTTACCGCCAACTAGGAGTCATAGACAAGTTTTTTAAGAGACATCTTAGCACTTAGTCGACTCGGTCAACTGTGATCAATGGAGGTGAGATGGGTAATTTTTGTCGGTATAAATTCGAGTTATTTTAAGTTTCTTCGCCGCCGCAGCGTGCGGTGAGTCACATACTAGTAAATGATTAATAATAAATGAGGGTGGGTTGTCCTCATACCCTTGGTTAGTCCTCAAAAGGAGGACATCTCACACTCATTTTTTTTCTCATGATTTCATGGTAATGCACAACTCACTTTGCCTATATAAACCGTCATTCCATCCATAGCTTTTGTTATCTGCTTCGTCAGTATCATTTTTCTTGCCCTAATTTGTCTGAACAATTCAAAGGTATGTTTACTCAATTTAAAGGTATGGTTTCAAAAATCAAAACATCGTCTTTCTTTATCCCCCCCCTTTTTAACTAACGTATCTTTGTAGAGGATGGATCCAGTGACCACCCACGGGAGTTAAGCCCTGCAATCTTTCCCGTTTAACCTCTCCATCGTAGGAAACCGTCATTGTCGCCATCAGTGGTCTCCTTTTGTTGAGATTCATATTTGATTAAAGGAATCATAAAATTTTTGTTTTGTTGGATCTAGGGTGCGACTATGCGCTAGAAATCTTTTACATCTTCATCTGATCTTCTCCATCGCCAAAGTATGAGAGTGTTAATTTGTTATTTATGTTTATTTGCTTGGTTTGGGATACATTGTTAGCGAGTTCTTTTTTGTGTCGATTTATTTAGGCCTTTCGGTGCAAGCATGGAAAGGCTAATCTCTTTAGTAAGGTGTAAGTGTGTAACTTTTCCTTAATCCTATGTGCTTATGTGAATCTATCTTATTAATCCACAATATTTTCTTCATCATTGAACAAATTCCTTTGGGTATGGCAAAAAGTTGCATACTTTACACGTGTTTGGAGGTCCATCTAAACTTTTTACGTATTATTCGTTCATAGCAAATGTTTTGCTTGACTTGTGGTCACCCAAGAGTTGGAGGCAGAACATTTACATGTCTTCTTGGGATTTAAAAGATAATATTTCTGCACTTGGTCAACATCCTCTCCATGATTATTGCCAAGTCCAATCATTCGATCAATATCATTATTGTATCTTTATTGTACATTCATTCTGTAGACTACTCTTGTAGTCAAACTCTTGTAGTCAATTCATTTATTATGTTTTCTTGTATTTTATGTAATCATTATATAAATAATAGAAATCATCTCTTTGTCAATATAGAGAGTTTTACCCTTTACAAAGTATCAGCCAGATACCCATTTCGTTGATCTCTTTTGTCTTTTTCGATACCATCACCATGTCTCCAATAACCACCTCCGGCTCTTCTTCTTCCTCCTCCACCGATTTTAAAATTCCGATTGCTACCATTCTACACATGATCACCATTAAACTTTCTAATTCCAACTATCTCTCATGGCAATATCAAATCCTTCCTCACCTCTCCAACCAAGGACTTGTTGGCCACATCGATGGGTCCATTCTCCCACCGGTCAAAACTGTTCTGGTCGAAAATAAGGAGCAACCGAACTTTGACTTCCTCACCTGGTCTGCTCTGGATCAGCAAGCCATTCTCATACTTAATTCATCTCTCACCGAAGAAGCAATCGTCGAAATACTCAGTCTATCTACCGCCAGGCAGATCTGGACTGCTTTAGAAGCGGCCTATAGCAACACGTCCCTTGAACGTATGCACCTTTTTCGTGATAATCTGCGTCAATTAACCAAAAGGGTCCTTAACCATAGTTGATTTTGGTCGTAAGTTTAACGGTGTTTGCGATCAATTATCGGCTATTGGCTACCCGGTTAATTATACTGATAAAACTCATTGGTTCTTACGTGGTCTCGGACCCACACTCGTGACCCATTACCTTTTCTTGATTTACTCGCAAAAGCGGAAAGCCAAGAGCAATTTCTCGCCTCCCTTCATCCTCCTTCTTCGGCTCCTGTTGTTTTCCATGTCAATGCTTCTAATAATCGGTCCTCAAGTTCTTTTTCAAACTGTTCAAAAAATGCTTTTGGATCCACTAAAAGTCAGTCCTCGTCCACCCCTTCCAAGAATTCCCGTCGTCCATCGCATTGCCAATTATGTAGGACTAATGGTCACTACGCCAACAAATGTCTTAAACTTGCTTCTTTTGTCGCTAATGCTGCTTCGTATGAAGGACTTGCTCGTGCCTTTCATTCAAAGTGTCATGTTACCGACGACGCTCCCGATTGGACCGTGGACAGTGGAGCCGATCTCCACATGACGAATGACATCGATAATCTTAAATTTTTTTTCTAATTATAATGGCAAAAATTCCATCGATTTTGGAAATGGCTTGTCATTGCCTATTACTCATACGGGCAATGCTAAAATAAATAATAACATTCCTTTAAATGATGTCTTAGTTGTTCCGGATATAACCCGGAACCTTCCTTCCATTAGCAAATTGACCAAAGCTTATCCCGTTGACGTTCTTTTCTCAGACTCGTTTTTTCTGATTTAGGACCGGAAAACAAACAAACCGCTCGCTGAAGGATGATGTAAGAATGAACTCTATGTGATTCGGGATAAATCTTTTGCTTTTGTTGATTCACTTTCGTCGAATAAAGCTTCATTTTAACTATGGCATAATCGTTTAGGACATGTTGCCTTTGATACTGTTTTCATTTTGCAAAAACTTGGTTGTTTATCTTTTACATCTATTTTGCTTAAACCATATCTTTGCTCTCTTAGTCAACTTGCTAAGGCACATAAATTACCATTTTCTTTAAATGAAAAACGTGCATCTCATCCTCTTGATCTTGTTCATTGCGATCTATGGGGACCCTCACCAATACTAAGTAAAGATGGTTATAGATATTATGTATTGTTTGTTGATGATTACTCTCGTTTCTCATGGCAATATCCTCTTAAAACCAAAAATGAGTTTTACACAACCTTGCAAATTTTTTTAAATCATGTGCAAACTCAATTTTCACGAAAAGTTAAAGTGATTCAAAGTGACGGTGGCACTGAATTTGTAAATCAATATGTGCGTAAAATATTCAATGAAAATGGCACATTTCATAGGTTCTCGTGTCCATATACTTCACCACAAAATGGACGAGCCGAAAGAAAGAACCGTCACATTGTTGAAACGGGTCTAGCCATGCTTTTTCATGCCTGCGTTCCTATTGCACACTAGGTAGATGCATTTAATACCGCTATATATATATTATAAATCAACTACCCACAAAAGTGTTGAGCAACAAATCTCCGTTTGAGATTCTTTTTTCTACACAACCAACTTACAATAACTTTTGGGTTTTTGGTTGTTGTGTCTACTTGTACTTGCATGGTTATGCTCCTCATAAACTCGCACCTAGAAGTATCCCTTGCATTTTCCTTGGCTACGCTCCTCAATACAAAGGGTACAAATGCTTTGACCCAACATCCTCTCATACCTATGTCACGAGACATGCTCGTTTTAACGAAAATTATTTTCGGTTTAACTCAACATCCTCTCATACCGATATCACCGAACCTTTTCTCTCTACATTTCATGAAGATGTTCAGTTTAATCCCACCCCAACTCCACCCACGCATCCTAACTCACCTCAAACCGTACCTAATAACAATACCTCTTGCTCTCTTTGTAAAGACCCTACAAGACCCTACACAGTCTACCCAACAACAAAATACCCAAACAGTTACTGGGACTGCTCACCTCGAGCCCACTCAACAGCCCTCTTCCATTCAGCCTATTCCTCAGCACACTATCAATCCATCTCAGCCTACAAATCCCTCGGTCCAGACCAATTCTGGTTCTCATTCTACTACCGACCCATCTCAGCCCACTAACTCCTCACCACCGCCCATAGACCACTCAGCTAAGATCGTCACAAATCCCGCCTTGTTGCTCAAGGATTCACTCAAGTTCCGGGTCTTAACTTCCATCACACATTTAGCCCGGTGGTCAAAGCCTCCACACTCAAACTGATTTATCGTATGCGGTTAACCAAGCGTGTCAACATCTCCACGCGCCAACTGAAAAAACATTTTCAGTTAGTTAAACGCATTCTAAGATATGTCATGGGTACTATCTCGCATGCTCTTGTTTTCACTCGTCCCACCACCTCTTCCATCTTAGGGTATTCGGATGCGGATTAGGCCCAGTGTGTATCGAAACAAAGAGATCAACTTATGGGTATTCTATATTTTTAGGGGGTAATTTGGTTTCATGGAGTGCAAAGAAACAGCCAACCATTTCACGTTCTAGTTGTGAATCTGAGTATCGGGCAATGGCAAAAGCTGCAGCTGAAATTGTTTGGATCACTCACTGGTTTAAGGAAATTCATGCGCTTTTGTCATCTCGTCCCACATTGCTATGCGACAACAAAAGTGCCTTATTTATGAGTCAGAATCCGGTTTCTCACAAACGTGCCAAACACATCGACTTAGACTATCATAATGTTCGGGAGCTAGTTATGTCCGGGAAATTACACACTAAGTTTGTTCCTACCAAGCTTCAACTTGCTGATATTTTCACCAAAAGCTTGCCACGACCACAGTTTGAGTTCTTTCGTGACTTGATTAGGGTTCAATCACCACCATTTCGCTTGCATGGAGATAAAAGATAATATTTCATCACTTGGTTAACATCCTCTCCTTGATTATTGCCAAATCCAATCATTCGGTCAATACCATTAGTGTATCTTTATTGTACATTCATTTTGTAGACTACTCTTGTAGTCAGTTCATTTATTATGTTTTCTTGTATATTATGTAATCATTATATAAATAATAGAAATCATCTCTCTTTCAATATAGAGAGTTTTACCCTTTACAGGGTTTCCTTAGAAAATACAACATTTTAATATATTTTTGCTTGGGATAAATTTTGTTGGATGGGGATTGAAGAATTATGTAGATGTACCCTTGCTGGTCCATATTCAGGTGGCATTTAATAGGTCAAAGTATGTTTTTACTTTTTTTTTTTATTTTGGGTGATTTAAGCACTACCGAAGTTTCATTTATACACCACTAATTTGCACACCTAAAAATTACCAAAACTTGATTTTCTAGTTTTTTTTTAACAGCGAAACACTTTATATATATATATATATATAAAGAGCCGGTAAGCGACTAGGAGATACAAAACCAAAACAGAAAAACGACAAAAGAAAGTCAAGAACAACTAAACGGGTCACCCCCAATTACAGACTTGATACAATATCAATGTTTAACCAGTTCTCCCAGGTAGGCTTCGCGTGAGAATCCGGTTAAAAACAACTCGATTTCAGACGGGAGATTCGAGACGAGACAGAAATATACGATAACAAAGTCATCACAGATTCGTATTAATTCAGAACGGTTACAGACACTGTCATCAGTAGGATAAACATCTATCTCGGGGCCGGGGGAGGTCGGGCATGACCTCCCCCTTGAGAGCATTCAAAGTACAAACTCAAATCTACAAATGAAAACCAAACATGAGATTGCTATTTATAGTCCATAATAGTTTTTGTGTGAAAACACATAATCAATGGTTTAAAATTGAAATTGATGATTGACAATACTTAATCGGTGATGTTAGATGGTAACCAAATCAAAATGGCAGGTTAAAACAAACAGAATCAAAATCTGATTTTCAAAGGAGATGAAGAGTCTCCTTCGCCCATTTCAAACGGTCGAACGTGACTGTTTGGGCGAAGGTGAATGTTTAAGTGGTCGAACCTGGAACAAACGGTCGAGTGAAGAATTTTTCAAAATGTTTTCACATTCGAACCCTTATAATTCCACATTCGAACCTACAATTTCTCATTCATACCAACGACTGGTAGAATGTAGAAGTTGAAAACCAAAATTTTTCAAATTTTGTGTATTTTGTCCGTTTTTAACATGTTTGTTTGATATGTTTTTGCAGTCTAACGATGTCTGAACAGGGAAGTGCTAGTGTTCCTGCTGGATCTTCTGAACAGGCAGCCAGGAAGGAAAAGATTGTTGATTTACCATTTGAGTCGGCACACAATTGCTGTACGTATCTAGGTGATGTAAAGAAGCATACAGAATTCGCTGGGATTATAGAGTTTTTGAAGAGGAGTCGGGTTATTGACGCTATTGCTACACCAGCTATCATATACAGAGATCACCAACAGGAGTTTTAGACGAATGCGAAGATGGATTATTGGGAAAATGAATCGTCTCTTGTTAGTACGATTCAGGGAGAGTTGGTGATTGTCTCTGAGAACGATATCAGAGAGGCGTTGAAGCTGCAGATGTGAAAACGGATCCCAGAGAGTTATCGTGGACTGAGCAAAGAAAATGCTTCCTTCGGATGAAGTATAATGGACCTATCACTGACGATTCATTACATAAAGGGAAATTATGTCCTCAGTTTAAATATCTTGCTCATGTTATGATTCACGTGTTCGGATCAGCAAGTGAAGGGTATGATGTGATGAGAAAGAGCATCAGTTCGTTGATGGTGGCTCTTATATTGAACAAACCATTCAATGTGTCTAGTATGCTGTTAGAACATATGTTAGAACCTTTGAGAAGATTAAAGAGCAGGAAGTTTCTGTTGTATCCTAGATTTCTTCAAATGATCTTTGATTTGAAGTATAAGAATTTGAAGAGAGATCCTAAACAGATAATTGTTCAGGATCACATGAGTCTGAATACGCTTGCTAGGATGAAGGGTTATAAGGGTGTGGCGATGAATGAAAGACCACCTATGAAGAATCTTTTTGGTCATCTGATCAAGGAAGATTATGAAGATCCAGGTACTGATAAGGTTAGACATGCTAACAGTGAATCAGATGAAGACAATCCATTACATCCAATCGACCCTGATGCTAAGAGAAAGTGTCAAGTGGTTAATGTTGGTGCGAAGAGTGGAAAGGGCAAAGAGAAACAAGATGAAGCTGAACCAGCTAAGAAAAAGGTGTCGAGAAGGAAGAAGAGTATGGCAAAGAAAGGTTTGCACTTAGTAGATGAGGTGTCTGTGGATTCTGAAGAGACACAAGAGGATGAGAGATGGGACTCAGATAGTGAGACAGTAAAGAGCACCACACCCAAGGCCACTATGGCTGGTGAGTCTGTTAGTCTTAACAAGTCATTGAAGGAACAAAGTACAAAAAGTCCTATTCGTTTGGATGAAACTGATGAAGGATTAGGCTTGGAATCAGATGATTTTGTTGGATCGCCAAAGTCAGGTGAGAAACAAAAGAAACCACAGTTTAAGAAGAAAGAGAAAGTTTTGAGGCCAATGGAGAAGAGAGCTAGAGACATTGAGACGTTGATTACCGGTAAGAAACTGCCACCAGCATCTAGCTCGAAATCACCGATCACATCTCCAGCTGCTAAGAAGCAAAAGACATCATCAGCGACTGCTAAAGAAACTGAATTACCGGTTGATGAGTTTAATAATGCACTGGATAGAGTGCTGAAGAACTTAAAGAAGGGGAAGATACCTGCTGCTGAAGCTTCTACACCCAAGGTCACAGTTGATAGTGATGTTATGAATGCTGTGAACCAGAAGCTTGCTGACATGATGAATATAATTAATCAGCAACAAGCAGAGATAGAACAACTGAGAAACAACGATAAGAAGATGTTAGACGTTGTTGAAACATCTCATGAGAATCAAGAAGCTCTTGAAGCAAAGATAAAACAACTTCAGAAAGAAAACAAGAAGTTGTTAAAGCATGAACAGAGAAACACCAGGAGATTTATTGCTTTAAAAGAGGAGAATAAGAAGCTAAAAGAGAGTAACAAGAACATGGACAATCTGATTAAATACTTGTACTCTAGAGCTCCTCAATTGCAAGCTGGTGAAGAGGATAAAGAGCAAGATGAAGAGGAGGTAGATTTTGAACCATCTGATAATGAAGAAGAAGAAGATGAGGAGTTAGATGATGATGCTGGTAATGCTCCTCAGAAGAAAAAGAAAGGTGATGGTGACGATGATGGTTCAAATGATGATTCAGGTGAAGGTAACAGCTCTGCGAGTTCTGATAGTGATGATGATGATGATGATGATGATACAGACAAATATAAGTGTGAAAAGAGAGGATCTAGAAAAGGTGCAGGAGAATCCAGCTCAAAGGCTCCTGGAGGAACTGTTGATGATGATAGTGTCTTTTGGAATGAGAAGATAAGATCTTTATCAGAAGATGATAAAAATATGTATCGCCAGATGTTGACAGACAGAGTCTGGACGATAGAAATGACTGGCAGATTTCCTGAGATATTTGAATCCAGTGATATGAGATTTGAGTTGGAGTATAACGATCCTGATTTGGAAGATGGAGAAGTTTCTGCGGCTATGTCAAAAGAGATCTTAGAAGGACTGGCAAAACAAGTTGGGAAGACTTTAGAAGAGTTGTTGATTGATAATCAGATTCCTAACTTACCTGAGAAAGAAGCAGGTAACCATTCAGATGATAGAGATGTGCCTGTGTTTGAGGAGGTTGAGATTGAAGACATAACAAGTGAGGAATATCCAGAATACTACAAGAAAAACAAAGATTCTGGATTTCCTGAATTCACTGATGAATTGCTGAAAGAGGCCGAGAAACTTGCTCATGAAAAGAGTAAAAGATTTGTTGAAGAAGTATTTTCAAATTGTGATAAGCCGAACACTTAACAATCTGACACTTTGAAGGAATTGTTGAGAAAACTAAAGGAGAAAGAAGCTAATCGTCCAAAGACAGAGATTCAGGGCAGCTTCTATAAGTTCCATAACGAGTTGTTTAAAGGGAAAGCTTTGGGATGGAAGTTTGTGAAACAGTTGAAGTGTGTAGCTGTTAAATGGGAGAAAGGAATACTGTATTTTGAAAGATTCCATGATCTGAAGACACTTCCATACTGGGCAATTCGTGATGTTTGTAGACATGAGATGACCGGGTCTATGAACGATCATGTTCCTTATTTTGCTAATCGTATGTCTAGAGAAAGTAGAACTAGGTGGAACTTGTTTACTCCTAAGTATCCTAAACGGATTGTTCATAAGAAGGAGATTGATGAGCTAACTAGAATGCCTAAGGTGACGTTAAAGTACAAACCACCTAAAGTGTTGAAACATATTCCGTTGATGCAGATTCCTCAACACTTTTCTAAAGATTTCATTTGGTGGTATTACGACTGGAAGACTACAGAGGCTGTTATAGTGTTGAAGGATGGTGTAAAAGACTTCAAGAAGATTCATATCTTTGATCCCATGTGGTTGATTAACTGTTCGCATGAGGATATTATAATGCTTTATTATAATCCAATTTACTGCAAAGCAAAGGATAGTGAGCAAGCAAGCAAATACCAACGTGTGGTATTTATGCTTTGCGTGGGATGTGAACACTGGATGTGATTTTGATAAGAAATTGGGTAAGTTTGTGAAGGTTCAAGAAGTTCTGGAAGTTAAAAAGAAAAAGCCGAAACAAACTTTTGAACCTGTAATGACCAAGGAACAGAAGACTTTACTACGCATTAAGCTCATGAACAAGATGATGGACGAAGAGCGTAAGCAATCCAAGCAATAGTCAAGGGGGAGTTTGTAGATGCATATTATGCGACTAATGCTTTGGATTTCGAATAACATATGTTTTTGTTCTCAGTCGTTTGGTCGAAGGTGTCTCCTGATGGTCGAATGTGGTTTCATGAACGGTCGAAGGAAGATAGCAAGGGTCGAAGGAGAACAGGAGGTCGAAGGTAGAATAGATTTTAATGTATAGCTTGGTTCGACCACTATGTTTGGTCGAACCTGCACATTCGACCAACCTAAATGGGCGAATGTGCAGGCCTATATAAGGTCAAGTTCATTTTTGCAAAGTAACTTTTGACATTTTGTTTTCCCTCCAGTTTGTGTTCTCCCTAGGGTTTTGTGTCAAGTCTGTACACGTCATTTAATCATTATAAACATCTTTTTAACGTCTAATTGAATGTGTTATTGAATAAAATGAAAGCTTTAATGATGATTTCTGTGTTTTGTTGATATTATTATCATTTTGTAACTGATTCAGGGATTCCGCACCTGAATTAGTAAACTTGTTTGATCAAATCAATAGTTTTTGTCAAATCGATCCTTCTACAAAGTAATCCTCCTGTTCTCCTTCGACCCTTGCTATCTTCCTTCGACCGTTCATGAAACCACATTCGACCATCAGGAGACACCTTCGACCAAACGACTGAGAACAAAAACATATGTTATTCGAAATCCAAAGCATTACTCGCATAATATGCATCTACATCGCGACATTGGACCGGTTGCAAATCCAAACATAAGAATCCTCCTTAATAAAGTCGACCACCTTGCCAATCGGAACGAACTTCCGTTCAAAAATTTTGGCATTTCTAGCAAGCCATAACCGCCAAATCGTAGCACAGGCGATAACAAAAACCATCCGTTTCCAAACTTTGGAACCCTGACGCTTCTGCAGCGTCCTCAAACAATCACCAAAAGTCGACACCTCAGATGGAAAAGGAACCCGGATCCAGACCAATATATGCCACCAAATAGCCTTAGCGATCACACAATCCCATAAGGCATGGTCAACGTCTTCAATCCCGTACCCGCAGTGAACGCAAACTGAACTGTCCAAATGAATCCCACTCTTCAATAACTCGGTGTATAAAATACTTCATTTTCTTTTTTTTTTTTTTTTATCGGCTAATTACACTCTTTTAGGGGGCTTGAACCCCACACCCCTCACTCTCCTAATTTCTCCCACACCACTGAGCTATTTCCAAATGGATAAATACTTCATTTTCTTAATCCATATTAAATATGATGGAGTTGACTTAAAGATATGTTTATATATTTCTCTAACATCATTTAAATTAATATTTTTGAAAGACAAAAAAAGTTTTAACTGTCATCTTTGGTTTTAATTTAAAGACTTTTAAGAGTTCTTATCTTTTTCATTTTAGGAAAGTGATGTTGGGACTTGGGGAACTATATATAGATAAAAGAACTTGATGCAAGCTTGAATTTGTCAAAATTATTAACAGGTTGAATCCACTCGACATGTATGTCCAATTGAATAAGGTTAGCTTTGCTTTATTATGTGATTTTCATAAATTATTGTCTCATAAAAACCTATCTTAGAGGCGTATATTTTTAGTCTCACAGGGCCTCGCAAAACCTCAAGTTCTCATGGACGGCCTTGTAAATCCTGATTGATACAACAGCAAATGAGAGACTATGGTTTGAAATTTCTAAATACCCCCATCTACTGTGACAATGAGTCCGCTCTAACGCTTGCTAAAGACACTGTAAATCATTCCAAGGCGAAACACATCCTCGTTCAGTATCATTTCATACACGATTGCTACGAAAAGAAACTGGTCGATGTTGTGAAAATCCACACTGATTACCAACGTGCCGATTTATTCACCAAAGCTTTTGACAGACCTCGTTTCGGGTATCTGTTAATTTTAAATGGCATTAAAGAAAAGCAGGATTAGATCCTCATCGGTGGTCGTTTTTGTAAATATTTTATTCAAAACAAAAAAATCCAAATATATTGTCTTTTTGCAAATTTTTAGATTTTTAGGGGGAGAAAAATCAGAAAAATACAAAAATATTAAAAATTTTCAAAATTCAAAAAAATTGTGAAAAACCAAAAATCAAGTTTTCTTTTGTTAATATAGGGAAGATGATATTGAGTCATAAATGGACTATCTGAACCTTTCTAAAATTAAAAAGAATTGGAAACGATAACTAGCCTTTACAATGATGTGTCAGTAGTCTCAAAATCATTTCCAAGTTCGACACGGTGATATAAACTAAATCAAATAAGAACTTGTGTGGATTAACCTCGCGTTGGCATATGGTCTTAGTATCGAAATCTCATTTGATAGAATGCCAAAATCTGAGGTTTCTAGCCTTTAAGGTGTTAGTACATCCGGGGTGAAGTGGACATGTCTCAGAATAAAGGAGTGTCGTACGTTGGGTTCGCAGCCTACAACTGAGGCACCTCTATGTCGGGTCCAAGCAAAAGAAAATGAAAAAAACACAAAGAAAGATAGAATAAATCCTGATAAGGAGACGTCTGGGAATCCTTTAAGAGCAGAAAGATTCGCAATGCCAAAACCCTAATTCTCATTGAGAATTCGCTCTATGGTATCAAATCATATGCCTAAACCATCGTTTCGATAAATCATTTAATGGTATTTGACTTGAACCCTGGTCTGGATCTCACTGGTTTCTCTGCTGCAGCGTTCATGCAGACCTGATCACCACTGAGTCCATTCCTTGTAAAATACGGATGACAACAGCTTATTCACCGGTTACGAGGAAGCTTTGTGCATGCCTTGATACGGGAATGTGTCGCGTGTGCGGGAAACACCTTCTAATTAGTATTAATCATTACCCTAACGTATCTAAAGTGCTTAATGGTAAAACTTGATTTTAAGTTTAGGTGGACAACAATATTGGTAGTTGTTGTAGGATGCTTATCGGTAATTGAACTAAAATTGAACATATGAAGAGTTCCATCTTAGTCCGTGCACTGATATGATTCCCTAACCAATGAAACTCACAAAAATATGCTTGTGAATAGTTATTTGATTTCTTGCATTTTGATTACCGATGTTGGAATTCTAATCCATTGCAATCTTACTCTTTCAAAAATCGAACCCGGAAATTATAACTAACTGATACTTGAAAAATTGTCGGGCCAAAACCATACTTTCTCAAGTATCAGGGAGAAAAAGTTGAAAAATATAAAATTTGTGAATCGGGAAGCGAATCATCATCAACAAACTGAGTAAAAATACATGTTTTAACTTTTCAGGGGTTAAAAATGTAATTTTGAAAAGTTCAGGGGTATTTTTTTTGTAATTCAGGGGTGTAGCACGACTTCCTAAGCCAATCGCCACTCAGAAGAGGCGATTAACTAGCTAACCATGTGAAATAGGCCTAGTCGTGTGATGGTAAACACGACTAGCATTGTGAAAAAGGGGAAAGCAAATCGTGTGATCACAGGTGACTAGCTCTCTAGTCGCTTGCCAGAAGGCACAACTAGCAAAACTAGTCGCGTCTACAGCAACACGATTAGGCCTGACTATATAAGGAACAGTTGAACGTTTAGATTTCATTTTCAAACATTCAAACACTGTAGTCCTCTGTTCTTGTTAAAGCGATCATAAGTCATCCTTTTGCCCTTGCATTTTAGACGTTGGAATCTTGTTCTAGACCATTTAGGTATTATGTGTTCAATGTTTTAGATCATATCATCACGTTTTGAGGATTTAATTAAAGGATTTAAGTTTCGAACCCTAACAGTCTAATACCCATCTAATAGACACATTAAACATGATTATTATTGATAAAACTACACTAGGGTTTGTTAGTCGTTCATTTTGTTCTAAAATGACATCTAAATTTTCAACCAAAACGACCCACAAAGATTTTGACCCATTTGATGTTCAAACTGAACTGTATGGGCGACTAGTTTCCTAGTCGCGTGTACAGTGACATGAGTATGAGCTTAGTCGTGCCTCTTATAGGTGACTAGCTTGCTAGTCGCGTGGAAAAGAGGTGAATAGCCTAAGCTAATCGCCTGTTGCATACTGGTTGTTCAAAATGGTCGTTCTTGTCTGGTTTTGCGTCGTTTTGTTATCTAATGTCATCTCTGTGTGCAGAATCATGAATTGGGAAAGCTCGTCTAAGAATAATTTGTGTGTGTTCCTTGGTCCTATCAAGAAGGACAAAAACGAAGGTTTCGAGGGCATATTGGAATTCTTGAAGCGCTCGAGGATCGCCTATCCTATAATGAAGCAGCACGGGCATATTGGGAAAGCTCTATCACAGCGCGTCTGTTGATTGTTCAGTGGTGCCATCTGTTATTAGAAGCAAGATTCAAGGGAAAGATGTTGTCATTTCTGAACAGAGTATACGTGAAGAGCTTCGCTTTCAGGACTCGTCAACTGATCCTATTACTTTTGATTCGATTCTAATTAGAGGATGCTTTCTTCGATGAAGTACAATCATCCAGTGACGAAGCAGAAAATGTTGCAGAAAGGACACGTGTCTCCTTCATTCAAGTATCTCATACACGTGGTCCTTTGGTGTTTGGGCCCGAGGAAAACATCTTTCGGTGCTATTCGTGACACACTTTCTTCGGTAGTGGTGGCATTGATTTTGAACAAACCGTTCAATTTCTCAAGATGATACTGCACTACTTAGAAGTGATTAATACAAAGACTACGGATTCGCCGTTCCTAGTCTATCCTCGGTTTCTACATATGATCATTGACAGGAAATGACTAGACCTAAAGAAGAATGAAATGGGAGTTTTAAGTTAGGCACACATAAACGAGGAGATGGTGGAAAGAATGTTGTCGTTAAGTGGTCAACCAAAAGAACAAATTCCCAAGAACAGACGCCTATTCGGGCATCTCAGTGATCCAGAGTACAAGCCTCCCAAAGGCAATAAGTGGAAAAATGAGACAAGTGACTCTGAAGATGATTTTGCTATAAAGAGAAGAACTTTCAAAGATGGTGATGATATCAGTCAGGAAATAGTTGAACTGGGAAAGAATCTGCCTTGCAGTAGTTCTGTAGCTACCACACATGATGATTTGCTTGATACTGATATTCTTGAAACCCAGGATCAACCATCGGCAGCAGGCGATTTGGGATCGTCTTAGGGTGACAAAGGTAAATCAACTATTGTTGAAGGTGCCGATGAATTTGTAAGTATTGATGATGCTTCAGATGATTCAGATTCAGATGATTCACCTAATACTAAAGCTGCTAAGGCGGCTAAGAGAAAGCATAAATGGTTGGAGGCGAAGAGTCACGAAGCTGATCCATATTTCACAGTTGATGAAGATGCAGCTATCGCAGATATCGATGCTGATCTTGATATGCCTCCTTCCAGAAAAGGAAAACACAAAGAAAAGGCATCAAGCCAAAGATTCAAAAGAAAATCCCAAAGATCGTCTGAAAAACTTAAGATGAAATCTAGATTTGGGAGGCTATCTGATGCTGTTGAACTTTCTTCGCCTGATAATACTTCAAGACAACAACAGACAGCAGCAGCAATAGAGTCTATACCAACTGGTGCAACAATGCCTGCAGGTGTGACTCGGCCAGTGCCACCACCCGTAATCCTAACTGAGCCTATCTAAGTTACTGGTGGTGCGGCTTCATCCCAACAGCTTGTGTCTAATCCTATTGGTGATCTAATAAAAAATCTTCATGAGCAACTACATCCTTCTTCTTCAGCTTCAGCAACCCAATCCTCCTCAACTACAGATCCTGTGTCAAATGATCAACTTCAGCGCCAAATCAATGAGCTGACTGCAATTGTAACTGCTCAAGCGCGTAAAAACACTGAGTTGAGAGGAAAGATCATCACGATTGAAGAAAATGAACGGCAATGCTGGAGTTATTAGGTAAGATAATTCGCGTCAACAAAGAGCTACAAGCATCTAACAGATTGCTTCAACTGTCCAACCAACAATTTGTACAGTCAAATCAAGAAACTGTGGCTAGTTTGACGAATGTGGAGTTGCAGTACAATCAGTTGTAGATCACGGATGTCAATAATGAGAAAAGAATTGAGGTATACAAATCTAAGAATCAGAAGCTGAAAGAACGTGTTGATAAACTATTTAAGGATCGTCCGAGACTCACTTGTGTTTCTTGTTCCGGATCAGGAAATGATGAGGAAGAAGAATCGGATGACGAAGATGACAAAGATGATGAGGGAACTGATGATGATGGTGATGATAATGATGAAGACGATTGTGGTAAGGGAAATGATGATGATCTAGGAAATGTTGGTGTTGGTTCATCTTCTGGTACGGAAGAACGACGTACCAAAAGTGAACATGACGCACAGGGAAAGGATCCCAAAGGCAGTTCGTCTGCTCAGGGGGAGTCCACTGCTGATCAAATCAAAAGATTGAAAGATTACATTCTAACTGGATCAGTGCCACTAGACGTCGCCAAGCCGTTGAGGAATTTGTTCTTAATTAATGAACATGGTAATCCGCTTAGGATTCCTCAGCTCGAAGACCAGGAGGAAGGAGAGATTCCACCAGAACTCTCTAGAGAGGACATGGCTAACATATACGGCTTCACACTTGGAGAATCCTCCAATGCAAGTTATAATCCTCCAGAACTGGATCCTGATCATTATCAAGTGGAAATGGAAGATGTTACACACGAAGAGTATCCAGAATACTGCTTCAACAATGATTCCATAGGGATGCCAGATATTGATGAAGATATGGTCCGCAAAGCTGAAGATTAGCTGCGTTCTGAGTCAACTACCTTACCTGATAAGGTCTTATCAAGAACTGAAAGAATTATGAGATTGTGCTCTCAATGGTACCCATCAGTCGCAAAAAGAACAGTAAAGAATGGGCAAGAACAAGCTTCAGCGTTTAAGAAGAAGTTATCAACGATGTCTGGAAATGTGTTAGCTGGGCGTACGTCGAGCAGGCCAAGGTGTTTGGAATCAAATGGAAGGAAGGAATATTGTACTTCAGCTGGTTCAGCAAAATCAGAAGCCTTCCTTTCTGGTATGTTCGAGATCTGGTGCGTCTACAGCCTTTATATTATCAAAAGTGTCCAGGTTTTGATGCTTTCTATGGAGTATTGAAGAGAGAAGCTCGCGATGGTTGGGACAATTTAGAGCCTCAGTATCCGAAGTCCTACAAGACTAAGGTGTTGCATCACAAGACGGGTCATTCGATTTGGGAACATAAGATCAAGCCACCAGACTACGTGTCCAAGATTCCGATTGCTCTTATAGAACATAACTTTCATTCGAAGTTCTAGTATTATTATGATTTCACGACGAAAACAATAATCGTGCTGGACAATGCACCAAAGATTTGCAGGAAGATTCGAGTCTGGGATCCTATGTGGTTAGTGAATCTCTCAGAAGGGTCTGTTGAATGTCGTTGTACACCCGAGCTATGTTTTCAATGCAATAAACAACCTTTTAACCTTATCTTGTGTGTGTTTGATCTCTCGTGTGCGTTTTTGTTGGTTTTTGTGTTATCCAAACATCAACTAGAGGATATTGCACTCTAGCCGAACAAGCTCGTGATAGTCGGATTGCCCGAAACACGACCCTACAGTTCTTGTATTGTAATCGTATATAAATTGTATACATGAACGGCTCCTACAAAGGTTCCTCACATACATATGGATGAACTATGACAACGTTTCAGTTGAAATTTATAACTATCTACGATTATACAATTACATAATTGGGAAGGCCATTAGTACGTAGAAACTCTATTAATAGTAATTTAATTGTTGATGAACACGTACGCTCCCTCCAAATTACTAATCATGTTTGTAACCTAAAACTTCCGACCAAGTTGCCACTTATTTGATGGGTGAAGTGGTTGCTGAACACCAAGTAACAACTTACTACCGATCATCAGTTTCTATTGATGGTCATTCCTACGCAATTAATTCTAATCCAATTATATTAAATGATGTTAATAATACTTAAATTGTTAAAAGAATCTTAGTGTTACTAGAATTATGATATTTTAAGTAAGGAGTGATAGGGAGAGGTAGGGAGAGTGTGTAAAAGCTAAACAAAAATACTTTTAGTTACGTTATCTAGATCTTTTATTTTCTTGCCTATAAAGTTGTGTTTCTCATTAAATGTAGACTTTGAAAGTCTTCTGCCGTATGTGCAACGTATTTTTTCTTCAAGTTGTGACTATGGTCCGCAATTCTTTTAACTACGAAAACGAAGTAACTTAAATAGTTATGACTATGGCCCATAATTCGCTTAACTATGAAAACGAAGTTACTCAATTAGTTATGACTATGGCCCATAATTTTAACTACGAAAACCAAGTTGCTCAAATAAAACAAAACCTTACCCAGTAAATCCACAATTAGCAAAGCTAAGAGTAGTGTATGGGAAAAGTGAGATATAGGCAAACCTTACATCTATCCTTGCAGATAGAGAGGCTGCTTCCGGAGAGACCCCTGGCTCGACAACACACGCTCGACAAGTAAAGGGATATGGTACCAAAACATCCATATCACCAACATACAACAGCGCCTAGCTAAAATATACACCGCCTGTTTTACGCCAGCGGAACAGCTAACGTCCGTCTCCCCCCCGTTTTACGTCAACGGAACAGCTAACGTCCGTTAGACGCCAGACGAACGCTGTCCCACCCGTTTTACGTCAGCAGAACAGCTAACGTCCGTCAGACGCCAGACGCACGCTAACCTGCCCGTTTTACGTCAGCGGGACGGACACATTACGTAGCTTACTCAAAAAGTTAAACAAAGCTTCGTCAACACAATTGAAAGATGCTTTCCGGTCAGCCTCGAAATACACACTCCTGTCTCAGGCAACTTTTCTTGACGCCACAGGCTGCCCGTCAGAGTTCTCGACCAATCAAAGGCTGCTCACAGCCTGACACCCAAAAAGGACGACGACGTGGCAGTCTTTCAGCCAAGATATCTCTCTGACAGAAGACTTTCGCCGCCCCTCAAATGGCCCCAGTTTTCAAAGAAAAGGATGATTACTCACCGTCCGGAACAACCAATAGGCGGACGCCACGCGTCCGCCGCCCACCAGCGTCCACTCAACGGACGCCACGTATACTTACGTCAGGATGGTAACATCCCCCCTTTTGTTTACTCCCACTTTTTACTAAACCCACTTGCACCATTGGGCTTAGGGACTTGGGTCAGAAACTTATAGACGCCTCTACCTGGGTCGGGCCCATTAAGGGTACAGGTTGGGCTGAGAAAGTTGGACGTCGAGGTACTACAAAAGGAGGAGCTCCTTCTCCTATTGTTGGCATCCGATTTCCACCAACACTTTCTTCAAAAAGACTACGAACTCCTTCGTATCTTTTTCAACCCCTTGTTTATTATACTAACGTTTAGAGACTCGGCTCTTCTGATCGGTAGTCTTTTAAACTCCTTGGTTTTGTCCTTAGATTAACACACTTTTATAAACACACATTTTTATAAAACCCTGTAGAATCACTATCCAGATTAGCGCTCGCGCGGTGATCCAGGATTCGTGTTTCTTCAACAAGTAAACCAAGAAACTAATAAAGAACTATTGAATTTAGAAGAACATTGGAAGCATCATGTAGTAAAATAAAGGTATATATGCCTTAAAAACAACATAACTCTTAAACACCTAAATATAAGTCACCCTTATTGGCCTCCTACCAGTATATAAAAAAGCTCCTAGAACCAGTGTAACCAAGTTGCTCAAATAAATACATGTCATATATATAATTCTTTTAACTATGAAAACCAACTTGCTCAAATATATTTTGTACTCTAAAAATCCACTATGATATCATGAAATACTAAATTCAACTAGTTATGCAAAAACAAACTTCAAATCACCCTTCGAGGTTCCTGCCCTGAGGTTCTGAGTTCGGGACCTGGCTGTGAGCAAAATTTTATTCTCTCTTACAGAGGTAGAGGCAAGACTCTGCTAATGCGTACTCCCCCTCATTCGAACTTGGATGGCTACTCCCGTTAAAAAGGGTTGTAGTAGTTAGTGGGTTTTCAATTAATCTATACCTTTAAAAAAATTATTTTATTCTTTATCATGAAATACTAAATTCAATTTGTTATGGAAAAAAAAAAATTTAAGCCAGTTATTTTATTCTCGGAACACGTGGAAAGTTTTCCACTAAAAATCTAGTATGGTATCGCATACTATCATGAAAAAAACTTTAAATCAGTTATTTTATTCTCACCCCAGGATTCCAGCCTCCAGCTCGGATCATGACGACGGCCAGCTCAACGCCGTCATCATACATAGAAACTTAGATTTTCAGGCTGACGAACCAGCACCTCTCACCCAGGAGGAAATAGACGCTCTAAACAACGACCGGTACGAACGCCAGAAGCAAATCTTAGACGCTCAGATGAAGCGTCGCCGGATTGCCGGCAAAGCCATCATGGAGACAACCTCCAAGCACCCCACCAGAACACTAGTTGCTGCTCGTCACGGGAAGGTCCAGGAAAATCCCCTATTGACCAGGCCCGTGCAGAGCACAACTGGTTTGACGAAGAAGATTACGAAGAAAGCTCATGGGAGGACACGCCTCTAGGGATTACCGTCACAGCCCGTACTGCCGACGGGAACGACTAAACAGGTACAAGAATGACGCAACCACCAACCTGTCACTCTCTTACAGGCCAACGGCCTTTGTCGATAAATCCAAGTTCACAAGACAGATCTCCGAAGCCCCAATACCACCCAGAAAGCGCCTCCCAACAAACGTCAAGTTATATGATGGGCTTAAAGACCCAGACGACCACCTCGGCATATTCAATCAGGCCGGGCCCGTCATCGGATGGACCCTACCCGTCTGGTGCCATATGTTCGCCCAAACACTCACGGGCGCGGCACGGGTATGGTTCGACAATCTCCCAACCGGAAGCATCGACAGCTATGAACAGCTGATCGACAAATTCTCGCTGCACTTCAGCCAACAACGTCGCCACAAGCGAGACAAAAGTCAAATCTCTCTCTGCAAACGCAGAGATACCGAACCGCTCGAACACTTCATCGTGCGGTTCACAAAGAAGCACTCCAACTTGGAACGGGGGACGAGGCAACTCGAACCTCTTTCCTAGCCAACGTCAACAATGACAACCTACAACACACCCTTCAAGGGAAAGATGGTGTCCCAGACTCCTGGGAAGAGGTTGTCTAAATCTCCAAACTATACGCTAGCAACCAAAAAACAATGCGCCAAAATCAGCGCGGGAGCTCCAGCAACAATCGCAGCCGCAAAAACAACTATTCGTCTGTCTGGAACCGCATTTCAGGTTCCACCAACGAAGGACGATACTCAACTTCCGGCGATGCCAGAAATATTATCGGTAGCAAACAGACGCGCTATCAGCGCAACAACGGCCGCCGGAACCAAGACTGGACTCCCCTCACCAAAACGCCATCCCTAGTACTATCTCAAGTTCTTTCAACCGGGGAGGTAGCGTTTAAACACCCAAAACCAATGGGAAATAAACGCAAGAATGTAGACACCACCAGCTTCTGTGACTTCCACAAAGATGTGGGTCACGACACCGATAATTGCTACAGCCTTAAAATGGAAATAGAGGCGGCCCTCCGCTCCGGAAAGTTGGCCAACTTGGTCAAGAATGTCCAACCTGCCATAAAGGCCATAAAGGACATCAAAACACATCATATCCGCGGCGCATACAACTAACAATGCAACATGACGCGCAAGACAAAGCGCAAGACCAATATCGCCAACCTGCCAAGCACATCGCAGCAACGAGAAGCCGCGACGTCACAAAACTAGAAAGAAGCCCAGATCATCCTCCCAGTAGTACCAGTAGGCGCAAGCTCAACAACCCCACTTACGATCACAACACTATTTGGGCACTATCGCACATACAAAATGATGTGCGACGGTGGAAGCAGCTTCGACATCATGTACCAACAGTGCTTTGACCAGCTCAACGATGAAGACCAAGTGCGCCTGCAACCAGACGCACCCATCGCAGGCTTCTTCAACGAAGTTATTCACCCAATCGGAAAGTTTGACTTTACAGTCAAACTTGATGATGGGACCCATACTCACTCCAAGGTTTGCACGTTCCATGTCATTCCAGTCAACTCTTCATATGACATCATGCTCGGAAGACAAGGACTTGCAAACTTCAACAGCACTGCGTCAACTCCCCACCAAATCATGGGTTTTCCGACAACAACAGGGATCGCATATATCAGAGGCAACCAAGAATGCCTCATGACCACCGAACCAGCAGCTGCCTCCCCACCGATCACGCTAGCCGCTACAAAAGATGAAGAATGGGTCCTTAACCCCGCCTTCCCTAAACAAACCATCACGCTGGGATCGACTCTGTCCCCGAGGTACGCGTACATCTGAAACAACTGCTGGTAACAAACAATGATATCTTCGCCTGACATTCACCTGACATGATCGGCGTTCCAAGACACAGAGCAGAACATCGCCTGAACACCTACAAAGACCTCCGCCCGGTCGCTCAGAAAAAACGCCCGTTAGGCTCGGACCGAGTCTAAGCCTTGAACGAGAAAGTCGAAGACTTACTCGAAGCAGGCATCATCCGAAGATGCAACCACCAAACATGGGTAGCCAACCCCGTTAGGTCCTAAAAAAGAACGGATCCTGGCGCATGTGCATCGACTACAAGGATCTTAACAAAGCATGCCCAAAGGACCACTACCCCCTGCCAGAAATAGACTTAAAGGTAGACTCTCTAGCACCATTCAAATACAAGTGTTTCCTTGACGCTAACCGAGGATACCACCAAATACAAATGGCATATGAAGACGAAGACAGAACCGCCTTTAGGACTGATAAAGGGGTTTACTACTACACCAAAATGCCCTTCGACTTAAAGAACGCAGGCGCTACCTATCAACGCCTGATGGACCAAGCTTTCATAAACCAGATCGGCGTCAACCTCAAAGTCTACGTCAACGATCTGGTCATAAAAAGCACCCAAGAAGACACCATGCTACTGGATATACAACGCACATTCGAAAAGTTGTGCGACATCAAGGTGAAACCCAATCCGGGTAAGTGCTCATTCGAAGCCGAAGAAGGGAAATTCCTGGGCGTCATTGTCACAAATGGCAGCTTCAAACCAAACCCGGAGAAAGTCCAGGCCATCCAACGCATGCCGTCACCCAACTCAATCAAGGATGTTCAGACACTCATGGGGCGCCTGGTCGCCCTCAACCGTTTCTTGTCAAATTACACATCCAAGTCTTTTCCCTTTGTTCATACACTACGCAATGTACTGAAAAAGACACAGTTCCGCTGGACTCTAGAAGCGGAAGTGGCTTTCCGTGAAATGAAACAATGTTTGACTTACTTGCCAACCTTAATTGCACCTCTACCCGAAGAACCTTTGACGCTATACCTATCCACCTCTGAAACGGCGATAGGCACAGTACTCCTGGTAGAGCACAACAAAGTCCAAACACCAATATATTACATCAGTCGCACCTTGGCAGACATAGAAACCAGATACTCCACCATGGAAAAACTGGTGCTAGCACTTGTGCATGCATCAAGACGTCTCCGATAATACTTCCAAGGACACCTAATCAACATCTTAACAGGTTGCAGAATCAACACCGTACTCTCAAAACCAGAACTATCTGGCCGCCTAGTGAAATAGGCAATCAAACTAGGCGCTCAAACCTTCATATACAAACCAAGACCGGCGATCAAAGGGCAGGTTCTCGCAGACCTCATCGCCGAAATTCCAACAGAAAAAATACAAGATTGCCAAAGCGAACATGACCCGCAACCTATCCCAGACTCCTGCGTCTTTGTCGGTTGTATGCGCCGCGGACATGATGTGCGCGCACCAGTTGACGAGGTCATATAAAAACATGCACACTTTGTTACATGAAAACCCAGTGATGACTGGATGTAACTCAAAGTACACATGAGAATTCAAACCATAAGTCCAGCACTCCCTTGTCAGAGCAACATGAAAGCACTAGACCGGAGGAACTTGAAGGATTATGGTAACAAAACATCCATATCACCAACCTACAACAGCGCCTAGCTAAAATACACTCTGCTCGTTTTACGCCAGCGGAACAGCTAGCGTTCGTCTCCCGCCAGTTTTACGTCAGCGGGACGGACACATTACGTAGCTTCCTCAGCAAGTTAAACAAAGCTTTGTCAACACAATTGAAAGATGCTTTCCGGGTCTGCCTCGAAATACACACTCCTGTCCCAGGCAACTGTTCCTAACGCCACAAGCTGCCCGTCAGAGTTCTCGACCAATCAAAGGCTGCTCACAGCCTGACACCCAGAAAGGACGACGATGTGGCAGTCTCTCACCCAAGATATCTCTCTGACAGAAGACTTTCGCAGTCCTTCAAATGGCCCCAGTTTTCAAGGAAAAGGATGATTACTCACCGTTCGGAACAACCAATAGGCGGACGCCACGTGTCCACCGCCCACCAGCGTCCACTCAACGGACGCCACGTATACTTACGTTAGGACGGTAACATCCCCCCTTTTGTTTACTCCCTCTTTTTACTAAACCCACTTGCACCATTGGGCTTAGGGACTTGGGCCGGAAACTTAGAGACGCCTCTACCTGGGCTGGGCCCCATTAACGGTAGAGGTTGGGCTGAGAAAGTTGGACGTCGAGGTACTACAAAAGGAGGAGCTCCTTCTCCTTTTGTTGGCATCCGATTTCCACCAACACTTTTATCAAAAAGACTACGAACTCCTTCGTATCTTTTTCAACCCCTTGTTTATTATACTAACGTTTAGAGGCTCGGCTCTTCTGATCGGTATTCTCTTAAACTCCTTGGTCTTGTCCTTAGACTAACACACTTTTATAAACACACCTTTTTATAAAACCCTGTAGAATCAATATCTAGATTAGCGCTCGCGCGGTGATCCAGGATTCGTGTTTCTTCAACAAGTAAACAATACCAAGAAACTAATAAAGAACTATTGAATTTAGAGGAACATTGGAAGCGTCACGTAGTAAAATAAAGGTATATATATCAATCAATCAACCATACCCAGTAAATCCCACAAATAGTAATACTATTGGTAGGGTCTGGGGAGGGTGGGATGTAGGCAAACCTTACCCCCATCCCTAGGGATAGAGAGGCTGCTTTCAAGGAGACCCCCGGCTCTAAACAGGAAAGAATGGGTATATATAAAATAAGACTACCAAGTACCAACAATATAGTAAGTGATGACAGACAAAGGAGAATATATAACATGGGACACAACATATATGCAAGCATTGTTACTAAACACATAACAAGTCCAACGGAAAGGTGGACAGTCCCCTAAGAATCCTTAGCTTTAATTCTACGTCTCCACAAACTCCTATCTTGGACCATGTCCTCAGAGAGGTGCAACTCTAACAAATCGTGTTCAATACGCTTATCCCAAGTCAACTTGGGTCTACCTCTACTCCTCCTACCCTCAACAGTCAGCGCTTCCACTACTCTAACTATTGCTGACTTATAAAGGTATATATGCCTTAAAAACAACATAACTTATAAACACCTAAATATAAGTCACCCTTATTGGCCTCCTACCAGTATGTGAAAAAGCTCCTAGAACCAGTGTAACCAAGTTGCTCGAATAGATACCTGTCATATATATAATTCTTTTAACTACGAAAACCAACTTGCTCAAATATATTTTGTACTCTAAAAATCCACTATGATATTATGAAATACTAAATTCAACTAGTTATGCAAAAACAAACTTCAAATCACCCTTCGAGGTTTCTACCCTAAGGTTCCAAGTTCGAGCCTGGCTGTGTGTACATTTGAATGTTTTTTGATCAATAAAGTTTTTAATTGATTTATATACAATCTATGTGTTTTAACGTACGCAACACAGCATATGTTACATATGTAACATGACGTGCTGACACATTTAAGACCATTGTCACAAAAGTATAAGAGAGATGATGTGACATGTGTGGGGTCCACTTGTCATATGTGCTTTTTTAGAAAAATAACATTTGACTATTGTGCCCTTTTTGTCATCTAGTCTATTAAAGATAATAAATTTAAATCAATAATCATGAATAAATGTGGACCATTGATCTAGTTTTATCAATGGTTCTAAAAGAGTTTAATGAATTTCTTCAATTTAGGTGAGTTTTTATTTAATCCATCCCTTATATATATATACATATATATATATACATATACATATATATACATATATACATATATATACATATACATATATATATATATACATATATATACATATACATATACATATATATATATATATATATATATATATATATAAAGGGCTATATCCTACATGAATCTTATATAGTCATTCTCCCATTTAAGAATGTCATGTAGGATGCCATGTGGCATTGAGTCATTTTAGGAAAAACAATTAAATACAAAAATTGATTTTTCTCTCTCATGTTTTCTCCTATAATTTTTAAACGTTAATATTTTTTGTAGACGAGATCTATTAAAGAAAAAAACACCAAATTAACGAGCGTTTTATTATCTATCCAACGAGTACCATAATGCTATATAAAAAACGGAGAAAAAACGACTATTTTTTGTGGGGTTTTGTTCATACAAGAAAAAAATACAAAGTGTTAAGGTTATTCATTAATCATGTATAAACAAGTTATTAATTATGTTCAAACCAGTAAATATAAATTCTATTTACAACATGTGTTAGCATTAGAGTTGTATATTGTTTTAGGTTATATTTTAATATTAGAGTTATACATTGTTTAAGGTTAGGCGTTAACATTGGAGATACATTGTTAATTGTTTTAGATTATGTGCTACCCGAAGCTTTCCTGCATCTAGCTGTAAAGCGCATCAGTTTATTTCATATGTAAAATTTATATGTCATATTAGATATGGTTTCTCTACCCAGAGACGCTCTCGGGGTAAAATCTAGTTTAAAATAAAATATAATTATGGCATCAGTGGCACCATAATGAATAAAACTAATATTGACCGAACAATATCGATATCAATATCGGCATTATCAAAACCGCTATCCACAAAACCTCAAGATGCAAGAATTCAAAACACTTCATAAATCAACTAAAACGGATGTTAAGAGGTCATTCGGTGAAAGGCCAACATGGATGTGTAGCACAAAAAATAATAATCCATAATGTATGTATGTATTATACTGTAGAACATAATCGAGTGGTCCAATGATAAGGAGGATGTAGTAGTACCAAAATCCATGGTTACCGCGATGTTACAAAACCTGAATCCGCCGACGTTAAAAAAACAAAAGTTAAAATATAATAATAGGTGGAACAGAAATTTCTAACAATCGTAATCTTAAAATTAAAAAAAGAAAACATTCTATGATATATTAAATGCAAGTAGATTTTGACATGCACGGCATAGACTAGTAGGTCTTTCTACTAACTTCCTCCAATCATTTATCATACCCACCATTATGTAAATACACAAAAACATCCCCTTACATATTCAGCCACAAACCTACATTCCTTTTTATTTACAAACATGAAGTTCTTTCAAGCTTATCTATACATACTCCTCTTCCCTTTGTTAACATCCACACCATTAGCAATTGCAAAGTACGCCAAGACAGGGTGCAATGATACATGCGGGAACAACGTGACGATTCCATTCCCTTTTGGAATCGGTCCGGATTGTTCGGTAAACAAATGGTACACCGTTAATTGCAACTCCTCCAAGCCATATCTACTTGCACTCAACCACTTGGAAGTCTTGCGTGTAGACATAGTGGGAAATCCAACAGTCACTGTTAGTACACCAAAAATCAATGATTGTCTAAAGCATGTTCATAATAGCAATGATATTATGGGTGTGGATCTTCGTGATAGCCCCTTCTTGGTCTCCAGATTAAGCAATAAGTTTGTTTTCGAGGGGTGTGGTACGGCTGCTATGATAGCAAATAATGGGAGTGAGGTCACTGGATGTTCGTCCACATGTGGCAACGTTACACATAGCGATATAACAAACTGTTTTGGAATCGGTTGTTGCCAATCCAGAATTCCTAATCGTGTCAAGTCGTATAGCATTAACCTCGTCCGTTTGGAAGAGGAAGATGGAGGTTGTGGGTATGCCTCTTTGGTGGATCGAAATTTATATGACCAAGGAAATTTTTCTATCAAGAATAGCTCTTTTATTCCGATATCACTTGTGTGGACTCTAATAGACGCGGATCAAATAACATGTTGTGATAACAAACCCACGGAAACACGAAAAGTGGCTCTTTATAATGGTACTCCAGTGGATACACGGATATGTGGTACACAATCATTAGAAGACAACCCTTATTTAGTAGATGGATGCAAGGCCGATGGTATGTAATAATAATTCAATACATATATAGAGCATTTACTTGTTTAATTATTTTGGTATCGTTCGTTTGTTTGTTTTCTAACACGTAACTTTATCTTATAAAAGAGCGAACAACAGCATGTAGAAGCTGTAGAGAGCATGGAGGTAACTGCGAAAACTTCGCGATGCTTGATGTTGATGGTTCAGTTTTCAGTCGCGACTTCGTTTGTTATGGTGTAAAATGGAAACCAAGCAAAACTACGCCCCTTGGTGTAATTCTAGGTAACATCATTTAATTTCTTTTGGCTTTTAATCCGTTTACACCCGATATTCAATAAGTCGGATTAGTTTTGTACTAGGGGCTTAAAACTTGATATTCAAGGCGGCTAACATCTAGTGAACGAATTTTAAGGGAATTGAATGAGTCTTTAGAGTAGGTCTTTTTTTATTTCTTGTTTATTTGTTCTATGTGGGGTTTTAGTTTCTCTTTGTCCTTTCTTTTAGACTATTGGGTGTGGAGGGGGATGGCATCTTCATGATGGGCCTCCACGTAGGCGTCACGTAGGAGTGGGGGGAGAGGCATCTTCATGATGGACCTTCAAGGGGTGGTGTGCACTATGATGACGAGCTTCCTCATTGGTCAGAATTATTAAAAATAATAAAAAAATCAATTAAAAAACAATAAATTGGCACGGCATGCCCGGCTTGTGGCTTCCGCCTATGCCATTGCCGGCCCTAGGGGGTGGTGTAGCCCGGGGCAGGGCAGCATAGGCTTGCCTCCCCTATGTCGGAGCCCATACCCTCCAGTCTTAGTATTCCTTTAATCTGGGTGGGCCACTTTAAGTCCAGCCCAGTAGTTAAGAAAGAGATTGGCGCCTCCAGCAAAAGTTTGTATGTGTGTATATATTCTTATTCTTATCAAATGAAAAAAAAGCTACGTGTCACTAAATGCTTAAATCTATGAAAGTGTATATTTGATAATATATTTTCTTTTCAAGCTCAATTGATGTTTTCTTATTTAAGCAGTGGTATATTTACTAAAAAAAATTCAAGATTTTTTTTTCGTTTTTAGTCAATTGATGTATTTTGTGTTTATTTTTTTTCTCAAAATGTTCAAAAATTTATTGTATAACTTAGTAAATAAGAATAACTAATTTTATAATATTATTAAGTGGATAGTATAAATTTGTTTTACCTCATACATTTTGACCAAACTTCTTTTGACTCATCTTCTTTTAACTCAAACCCGATCAATTTATGTCCATGTAAAAAACTGTTCTGGATCTACCACTGGCACAATTGGATCTCCAATCAATTGGAATTGGCATCTGATTTGAGATTTTTCCACAAGTTGTTACCAGTTGTATTTTGGGAAATACATTCCTTTTATATTAACAAAACTAACATTTTTGTAAGCCTAAATCTAGTAGATGACGACGTAACAATTCTCATTCTTATAAGAGTTAAATGCCAATTTAGTTTCTGAGGTTTGTCAAAAATTGTCACTTTCATCCAAATCTTTTTTTTGTCAATTAGTCCCTGTGGTTTCATTTTTTTGTCATTTTAGTCCTTGTGGACTAACAAGATTTGGATGAAAGTGACATTTTTTTGACAAACCTCAGGGACTAAAATGACAAAAAATTAAACCACAGGGACTAAATTGACAAAAAAAAGATTTCAATGATAGTGGCAATTTTTGACAAACATCAAGGACTAAATTGGCAATTAACTCATCTTACAAATATTTAGTAGCCTAGTAGGTGTAGAAATGCATCTTTGAATTCGATCGTGAATCTTTTTTTATCTGTTTTTTTCCATCTTTTTTATAGATTTCTAGTAGATGTAGAAAAAAAAGACTAATTCCGTGTTCAAATATAAGAAGAAAGAAAAACAGGCAGGGTAATATGAAAATTTTAAGAGAAATATAGAAATGCACATATGACTTGAGCATGTTTCACTTCGAGCTTTGAGATGTTTAGTCTACTTACTAACTTAAAGTTTTGTATTGGACTTTATTTAGGTGTCAGCATAAGCACGGGTGTATTTTTTATTCTTACAATGAGTTATATATCATTCAAAGTGATCAAGAAGACAAAAGAAACGAGGCAAAAGAAGAGGTTTTTTAAACGCAATGGTGGTTTACTTTTAAAACAACAACAAGAAGCAGATCCATTATTAGTTGATAAAACCATACTTTTCACATACCGTGAGTTACAGAAGGCCACTAACAACTTTAATGATAATCGGATTCTTGGGCGAGGAGCTCAAGGTACGGTGTATAAAGGTATGTTGATGAATGGAATGATTGTGGCAGTTAAAAAATCAAAAATAGTTGACGAAAGCCAGTTAGAGCAGTTCATTAATGAGGTGGTCATTCTTTCCCAAGTTAATCACAGGAACGTTGTCAAACTATTAGGATGTTGCTTAGAGACAAATGTTCCTCTCCTCGTTTCTGAGTTCATTCCAAATGGTACCTTACATGATCGGCTTCACAACAGAACTGGTGAGTTCCCAATTTCATTTCATATGAGATTACAAATCGCTACAGAGGTTGCAGGAGCACTTGCTTATTTGCATTCAGCAAGTTCCATTCCAATATACCATCGAGACATCAAAACCACGAATATACTTTTGGATGACAAATACAGAGCCAAAGTTTCCGATTTTGGGACTTCAAGGTTCGCCCCAGTTGAACAAACTCATTTGACTACCTTAGTCAAAGGGACACTTGGCTACCTTGATCCGGAGTATTTTCAATCTAGTCAATTCACTGAAAAAAGTGATGTTTATAGCTTTGGAGTTGTTTTGGTTGAACTACTGACCGGAGAAAGGCCAATTTCCCTAAATAAATTTTGTGAAAATAGAAGTTTGGTTACACACTTTATGGTGGCTATGGAAGAAGAGCGCGTTATGTCTATTTTTGATAAAGTGGTGATAAAAGAGGGTACTTTTGATGAGCTCATGATTGTAGCTAACCTAGCAATGCGATGCTTAAATTTAAATAGAAAATATAGACCAACAATGAAAGAAGTATCTATAGAGTTGGAAACCATACGAACATCACATGTTTCATCTACAGTTCATATGTACACCAGTTCTACAGTGTGCGGGGAGGAAATATCAATGCTAAGCTATGGCGAATCATCTACTTTCTAGAGCATTGGCTAACGATGGAAAAAGCCCGATCTTTGCTTATTGTAATAAATTTACATTGTCATTTCATTCAATAAATGTTAAATACCAATAATTAATAAATATAATTACACTCTATTAATATACCAAATGATTTGAATAGTAGTTTTTATAATTTTTTATGTTGATGGCATAACTGTAATTTTCAGATCTTTTATTAACATTTTTAGAAGCTCATGTGCTTCTCTTTCTCATTTGGTTCCTCTCTTCTCTTTCTCTGGCTTCCTTACCACCGCCATACCCATTCCTCTGTTTGTTTGCAGAGGGAAAGGGATACTAGGAGGAATCGCCTCCCATCACCGCCACGCTTCCGCCGCCATCCACACCATCATCTGACAAAGACGCCATCCACACCATCATCTGACAAAGACGTCATCCACACCACCATCTGACAAAGATTCCGATCAAGATGCATGTCCCTTTTTCGAGTAGATCGACAAACCCCAAGGTCAGATTTCGTGGTTTGGGGCATCTGATGATGGTGGTGACTACAGGGTCTTGTCAATGACGTTTTCGTCTCGAACTCTTAGGGCTTCTGGCCAGAGGTGCCATCGGTGATGGTGGTGATTTCGGTTTTAGTGTTGGCTGTAGATTTGTAACACCCCGAAAACCCACTTCGTTTAAAGACATTAATAGGCGGGATTAATATATATGATATTGAGTTAATAAATTATAACTTGGAGGGTGGAATATGTCAATTACCCAAAGTCCATAATTAAAATTGTGAAATATAATAAAAACACCAAAACACACATCTAGTGTGTGTTTTGGTCGACATCAGGGAAGAGGGGAAGGGCTCCAACCTTAATCCAACTACCGTGCTCAATCTAGCAAGAATACAAAGGGGAAATCGATGCATTAACTAGAAATGGACCATTTAAGGTCGATTGAACCCAAAGGTACCTTTTGTTTGGTAGAATTTGTTGTATAATTGGTGTAAGGTTCGAACCCCACATGTGGGTTTTGAGCAAAACATGTTAAATTCGTATTATTGCTTGATTGTAAGTGATAATGATCATCTCTAATGGTTTAGAAATGAGTTAATCACTAGAAGTTGCTTATTTGCAAAAGATGATGATATTGGGTTTTTATTATAGCTTTGATGTTGCTAAATCAGTTGTAAATCCATGTAATTGTAGGAAGAATGTGTAGTTGATGATATGCATGTGGAAATTGGTCATGATTGAAGGTGATTATGCGTTTTGGTTGAGTGCATGTATTGGGAGATTGTACAATGTGCTTAGAATATTGTACGCACATCAAGTGTTTGTTGAAATGTCTAGGAGATGATAATGTGTGAAAATTGTATACACACTACGTGAAAACTGGGCTACGGCCACACTTTTTCTAAAAAGGTCATGCCACACTTTTGATTAGATGTGAGGCTAAAGGTTATTAATCACATTTCAAAACCATATAGCCTACTTTTAGCCACACGTCTTATGTACGCATGTGACTATTTTATAACAGTGTAAAATTTTTAGCCATACTTTCATAAAAAACTATGACATTTAGTAGCCACACTAGAAAAGGTGTGGCCATTTGTGGTCCACAACAACACTATTTGTTTCATGTGACCAAAAACACATCAGTTTGAAACTTTTAGCCACACTTTAAGAAAAAAACCGTGACGTTTAGTAGCCACACTAGAAACGTGTGGCCAAATGTGATCTACAACCACATTATTTTTTTAATGATGTGGTTAAAAGCTAATACATGTGGCCACATATATTATTATGTGACCAAAGGCTAGATAATAGCCACACTTAAAGCTACAAAATTTCATGTGGCTTTACATAAACATTCGTCACACCATCCTCACTTTGTTTATCTTTGTGTGGCTGAATGATAACAAATGTCATGGAAAAAATATGTGTGAACAAAGTTAGAAAATAGCCACACTTAAAGTTACAAAAAATCATGTGACTTTAAGTAACTATTAGCCACACTATTGTCATTGTTTATTAAATGGTGTCAAATGTCATGAGAAGAAATAAGTATGACCAAATGTTAGACAATAGCGCAGTTAAAAATATAAAATTTCATACTATTAACCCACAATCGTCACTTTGTTTTTTTTATGGAATAATAGCAAATGTTATAGAAAAAAAAATATGGGTGACCAAAAATTAAACAATATACACACTTAAAATTATAAAATATCAAGTAGCTATACATACTACGACTTTCCTCTCAAAATATTTCATTCTAAAAATTTATATAACAATACATTTTACAATTTCCCACTTAAAATTACAAAATTTAAATATCCCTTAAAAAAATCCTTTCCAAAATAATTTATCCTAAAATTTCTCTTTCAAATGATACCTTTAATTAAAAAGTTATTTAACATAAAGATGTCATTTAAAGCTGTAGTAGTTTAGTATTTTTTTTTTCAAACTTTTACATATTTGTCATTGCAGCTATATTTTTTGTAATAAAATATTACAAATGTGTCGATTTTAAAGTTTATGGGTTTTAGGTACTAGAGAAATTATATTGAGTTGAAATTTAGAGATGAGTTCGTTACCGAACTGGTATTGGGCCTTAATGGATCATATTGAGTCTTAATGGATCACCATGGACAATTGTAGATCGTATATTTCTTAATGAACCATATTGGGCATTAATGGATCACAATGGATAATAGTAGATCATATCTGATTTAATGGACTATACTGGACTTTCATGAATCACAATGCACAATAGTAGATTGTATATATTTTAGTGGACCGTATTGAGCCTTAATGGATCACAATGAGAAATAGTAGATCGTACATGTCTTAAAAGATAATATTAGGCGTCAATGGATCACAATCGACAATATTATATCATATACATATTAATGGACTATAATGGGCCTTAAAGGATCATAACGGACAATAGTAGATCAGATACATCTTAATTGGCTTAATGGATCACAATGGACAATAGTAGATCATATATATCTTAATGGACCATAATGAACCTTAATGGATCACAATAGACAATAGTAGATCATATTTGCGTTAAGGGACAATTTTAGGCCTTAATGGATCACAATGGACAATAATAAATCATATATGTCTTAAAGGATCATATTGGGCCTCAATTGATCACGATGGACAATAGTAGACCATACACGTCTTAATGGACCATGTTGGGCCTTATTGGATCAAAATGGACAATAGTAGATCATATACGTCTTAATGGACCATGTTGGGCCTTATTGGATCACAATGGACAATAGTAGATCATATATGTCTTAATGGACTATGTTGGGCCCTATTGGATCACAATGGGCAATAGTAAATCATATACATCACAATAGACCATATAGGGCCTTAATGGATCACAATGGACAATAATAGATCATACATGTCTTAGTAGACCGTGTTGGGTGTTATTGGAACACAATGCGTAGTAGTAAATCATATATATCTTAATGGATCATAACGGGCATTAATCGGTCACAATAGACAATAGTATATCATATTTGTGTCAATGGATCATTTTTGGCCCTAGATCGAACTACTTATACGAAAACCAAAAAAGTAATCAACAAACCAAAAACTGAATGGTTAATAAAATAGATTAACCAATTATTTCAATTAACGCTATAACAGAAATTAACTGAACTGAAAACTAACCGAAAACCGAAAACCAAAAAAGTAATCGAATAAACCATGAATGGTTAATAAAATAGATTATTTCCCTTTCGATTTGGCTTAGACCATGTGTAATGGAAATGTGAAATTTTCATGGACCATGGGGCATTAATTGACACGTAGCATGTGGGACCTTTAAGGGATTCAAATTAGGATAAGAGTGTAGCGGTAAGGTGAAAAATTTAATGGAGCATCCAATCATTTAATATTAATTATTTTTTTAAATAAAAAAAATAAGGATGGGGTGTACTGGCTAGCTTCATTCTGATTCGCCCATCAAATATAAAAAACGCCGAGAAAAAAAATTTGGGTGGGCAAGAAAACGCCCCAAATTGGATGGAGGGGACAGTGTAAGTTTTGGGTGGGGCGTTTTTTGCCCTAAAAACGTTCAAATCTTCTTTCCATTATATATGGTCTTAAGGTTATGACCGAGTCGATCCAAACATATACACCCCTGCCAAAAAGTGTCAATGTTCTTGGCAAAGACATTAAGAGTGGAGGGAGTGGGGCGGGAGAGGAAGGCGGTAGGCAGAAGCTTGGCGTGGGGCAATTGGGAGGCCCGAAAATATCCAATTCCCTGCAGTCTAAAGAAAAATATATAAGACAAGCCCAAAAATTTCCAATTCCTTCCAACTTTTTCTCCGTCCCGCTTCTCTCAAAATTGTTCAAACCCTAAACCCCCCCCAATTTCACTCTCCCGCCTCTCTCAAAACCCCTTAACCCTCCTCAATCTTCATCACCGCTTTGTTTGTCTTCCTCAATACCTCTCATCTTGAACCCCCTCAATCCTCGTTACCAGTTTTCACAAATCTGCTGCATGTTTCAACTCTTCTTTTAAACAGATTTCATAGACCAGGTTAGTACCGTTTGTTGTAGTGCGCCTTTTATGGATTAAGGTTGCCGAAGCTTCGGTACTAACTGCTCCTTTTACCAGGTTAGTGATGTTTGTTGTATTTTTGGTATTGTTCTTATCGTCATTGTACCTCGATTTGGGCGTGTTTTGCTTTCATCGACTAATAGGATGTTGTTTACTCTGGATTGCGCTGATTTGCCATCATGATGTTGGTTGTAATTTAATCAATGTTCCTTCATTTTCTACTTTCGTAAAATTCACTGCCGCTGATATGGCGATATGTGTTTTGAATCTTAAATTCTGCGGATTTCATATGTGTTTGTGCGTTGTATAATTTGGTTGCAGGTTAGAGAGGTTGGTTAACTCGAACACGTCATTTAGTATAACTGGTGGTTTGACGGACAATCAATGCATCAATATGCACGCTATGTATTCCTACATAGGTCATAATAGATAATTATTTTCGAATATGATAAGAAAATCTCTCATTACAACAGCGATCTATCTTTTTTTTAATAAAGCGCCTTAGGAAGTTGTATTCGTAAAATATACAGATCTGACAATATCGACCTGTTTTAATCATTCTATACATTTACTGATCATGATGTTTGAACCATTAAATTTTGACACCCTCGACCTTTAATACACGCGTTGAATATGAATTGGTACATTCGATGGAACCAATAATGGGAAATGCTTAAACTGCCGCTACCCTTAAATGGTACTAGATTGATCATTGCGACACTTTTCTTCTTTCCATTGGATTCATTCCAAAAAGAATTATTATTTGCTAATGACAAGTTCATGAGCTTAAAGGTAAAGATGTTTTGCAGATAATGTTGTGCAACTTATAAAAAAAAGTTTTAATAAGAAAAGTTAAGCCCTTAGCTTTTGTTTTTTATTTGATAATGACCTATTCCTATATTTTTATTTAATCATTTTTTTGGAATAGATTCACAAAATCCTTTGGCTTTGCAAGTTAGAGTTCTTCCTTTGCTTGCAACGGTTGCGGGTACAAGTCTCTGTAGCTTCAGTCAGGTAAGAGGTTTTGGTTTATGTATCTATGTAGGCCATCTTAGCTTAAACAATAACAATGACCCCCTCATGTTACTTATTCTAATCATCTTCATCCCAGATGGTTACTTTCTGTTCTATAATCTTTTGTGATTGTTCGAAAAATTGATTGAAATATTCATTGTGTATATTTTAGTAGTATGCATAGGAAATTTGAATCTTTTGGAGGATAGTCACTGAATGTTGATAAGGAGAGTTCTCACCATAAGTGTACCCAGCTGATTAATCTACCAGAGATTAAGTTGATGCTATTTGTTTTGCTTTGATATATAATATGCATTCTGTTTGTGCATTTAGAATATATTAAGTTGTTGAGGGGAAGAGATAGGAGTCACTGGCTCGCTGTTATATTTGGGTAACTATATGTATAAGATTGCTGTTTTCCTAGGATATAGCACTTCTTATCGCGGCCGGGCCACGTAACAGGGATTTGAAAGTAATGTCCCCAAGGTCTCATTCGTGCGGGTTTCATAATGTAGCTGGTTTTTTTTGTTGCTGATTTTTGTTTACAACAGACTTGGTGATTTGCATTTGCTCACATTTGAGTATCAGATATAGAGGAGTTGATTTATTCAAGCAGATCTTAGGGGTCTTTGTAACATTTATGGCAAGAATTTGGTGAGCAATTGAGTATGATATAAGGACATATTTTATTGTAGTGTTATGTTGTCAAAATTAGAATTGAGATTCATGCTTCTCATCTTTGACATTTCTATAAGATCGACGTAACATAGATTATGATTATATGCCCTACTTGAGCTGCTGTATTTTGATATAAAGCACGAATAAGGATATAATGTAAATAGTTATATGTATCAATAGTTGACTAAGCCTTATATAAATTTAGATAGTACATAGTATATATGATATGAAATATCTAAAAATTATAATTTTTTATTGTATTATCTCATGGTTAGGTCCGATTTTACACGACGAAACTGTAAGTTAAACCTTTGGCTATAAGCTGAAATGTGTCAATATGTATTGTAATTTAGCAAAATGGTATCAACGTCTACAGTCACGCAACGTGCGGCCATTAACGCCCCTAGTTACTAGAACTATGATATTGAGCAGTTATGTTATGGCGGAATGAAAATGTATTTATTGCTTTTAGACTCTATAAGGTGATTGTGAGTTAATATACTTATATAGAGCCTACTTTGTTACCACTAGTAAGAAATTTACAACACGTTAACTTCAAAACTGTAATGTATGTTCTATTGTTAACTTTAAAACAAGGAATGTTTGATTATTGAGAAAAAAAAAGTGAAAGCATGTGGTTATTATTGGTATGCATATTAATGGAAAAACATTAGAGTATATTTCTTAGTTTTGTTTAAAAATTAGTTTATTTGGAATGTGTGTTGATTTTCTTTACCTTCATATCTGTTTATTTCAGAAAAAAAAAGATCATGTTGCTATTCTTAATATAAATCCCCAATTTTATTGATCTCGGTTGTTGAATATAACTAACTTTTTGACACCCCTGCATAATGTTGCTTTTCATTGGCTCCACTTGTATTGATAACTGCATAATACATTTGGAATTCTCACACACTTATCTAGAAGCTTTAATCATGGCTCATGTCCATCTGGTTATGTTAATGATATTGGTGCTGATGATCCTAGTGCGGACAACGCGTCAATGCTTAGTCACTATTTGCCAAAGATATGGAGTTATTGGGCAATCTAGAGTTGCTTCGTAATGAAATTGGTGTAGAAGTTAGTCAGATGAACAGATAATCATCCTTCGTAAGATGCGGTACTTGTTTACTCTATCTCCACATTGATGATTTATAGAATACAGTATTAGTCATTTGTATGTTAATTCTATAAATAGTTTATAAAAAAATATCAATGTACCAATTTCCTCTTTGGTTTAGATTGCTCGAGATATCAAAGCTGTTAAAGAAGCTTTTGTGGAGTAGACATTGAGATTAAGGAGTTATATTCTTCAAGGTTTATTTCAAAAAGATGGTCAACCCAGTCCATTTCTTACCTGTGGGGAGTGCTTCAAATTTAGAAGCAGCTTCTAGAAATTACCAAACTTCTACTGTTGCATCGAATCAAATCACAATATAAACAGTTATAGCAAAGGTAAGTAGGCTTAATCCATCCGTTTATCTGTTGTCCATGTTGCATTTTGACTTGGTTACTAAGGAATGCGATATGCCATATTTACAATTGTAGATGCCAGCAGAAAACATACAAGGAGCAAGAAGAACGGGAAAACAAGCTAGAAATACTTCTTAGTTTATTTGTACACCTTTGCAACTTTTGGAGATAGCTTTTGATTAGAAGTTTATGTCTTTAGTATTTAAATTGAAACCTTATGTATGGATTTTGATTTATTATTGTTAATTAATATCTTTTTGTTTTAGATTTTCTAATGTTTACTAATGTTTTAATTATTATAAAAAAAAATCAAAATACAATGGCTAATTACACAAAAATGGCCACATATAACTAAAATAAATGTGGTTAAACAATAGCAACACTTAAAATTACAATATTTTATGTGACTTTACATAGCTATTAGCCACACATGCATAACTGGATGTGTTTTTTTTTGTGTGACAGAACGATAGCAAACGTCATGTGGAAAAAAATTGTGTGACCAAATATTAGATAATAGTCACACATAACATTACAAAATTTCATATGGCTTTACATGTTCATTAGCCACACAATCTTTAATTTGTTTTTTTGGTTGTGTGACTGAAAGATAACAAACGTCATGAGAAAAAAAACAATTATACGTGACTAAAGATTATATAATAGCCACACTTAAAATTACACAATTTGTGTGTCTAGAAATAGTTTTTAGCCACACTTAATAGACAAAATGCTTGATTACAACACCCTTTTTGCCATACTTTTTGTTAACGAATGTGGCTAAAACAAACTTTTTAGTATATTCATGTGGCCGTTGCTACACTTTAGCCACACCTAAAGTAGTTTCATGTGGCCGTTGCTACCCTTTAGCCACACTTAATTGATGGAACGCTTGATTCAAGCAAGAAATGTTGATACCCTTTAGCCACACTTTTTAGTAGCTACGGCCACTAAACATGAATGTGGCCGTATGGTACCTATGATGACTCGACCTTTGGTCACACTTGACTTGAAAAAATAGGTGTGGCGAAAGGGATATGGTCACAGTTTTTTGGTGTGGCTAAAGCTCGTTTTTGGCGTAGTGACATGAACTTAACAAATGTGAATGTAATGTGAGAGTTGATGTAATTGTTAGTAAACTAACATAAAGAATGTGTTTTGATGAAATCCATGAAGGAATGTAGTTTTATGGTATGTTTGGTAGAAGTACGCATTAGGAGTTTGTACCTTATGCTTAAATAGGTGTGATGCACACCATGTATTCTATTGATTTCTTAGTTGGGATCCAGAAGTAAATGTGTTGCTAATTGTAGATCCCAAAGGCACTAGTATGTATGAGATGAATTATATGTTTGTATGTGTCGACCTAAGTGGTCTATAGTTGTATGTATCCTACAACATGTGAATGTGATGTTTATGGTGGTCTAGTACATTAATATGGATATATGTTTATAACTAGAAAGTTTGTATGGTTGACAGTTGACTTTCCGGCAAGTCAATAATGTAGAATAACATAGTTAGGCTCCCAAACATGATTGTGCGATTAGAAAGACTATGCGATGAATCTTATGTTGGTCTATGTGGCATATATGATGGTAAGTTGAAAATTACAAACAAATGTGGTTATGAATCTATGTCTTATGTATAATGGAAATTGACTAATGAAAGTCAATGTGATATTTGGTTGAGAATGGTTGTTTGTATGAATGATCATGTATGTTAATGATGTTGTAAACATTATGACATGAAAGGATGTGGATCATGTCAAGATAGGCTCAAGCATGGAAGGTCAATGGATCATGAAGAGGCAAAGAAACAAACAAGAACATGAGGACTTGAGGTAAGTGATTTACGAACTAAACTCGTAGTTTAGTAAATGCATGTTTATGTATTAATTTAGAATGGGAAATAAGAATGAAATGTTAATTTATAGTAAGACAAGTGAATGGATATTGTTAGTGAACAATCATAGTTCACCATACGATAATGAAGGTAGTTGGGATAAATGAGTAGAGGATACTTGCCCAGACCAGAGGATAGTCCAGACTAGAGGAAGAATGAGTAGAGGATATTTGCCCAGACCAGAGGATAGTCCAGACCAGAGGAAGAATGAGCAGAGGATATTTGCTCAGACCAGAGGATAGTCCAGACCAGAGGAGGAATGAGTAGAGGATATTTGCTCAGACCAGATGATAGTTTAGACCAGAGGAAGAATTAACAGAGGATATTTGCTCAGACTTGCAAGGCTTGTTAGAATTCAATTTTCTTTTATTCAACTTGTTTAACCGTGTAAAGGGTTTGTTGATGTGCAACCCTAGGTGTGCGCTACTTTGGAGACGGATGGAGGATCAAGCTATTCTGAAGAACCGAACACGCTTGACCCTTTTTGTGATGAGGATGGTAATATAGATTAAGGTATGTACGTACGAAGGCATGGAAGTTAGAGGTGAGGATCCGGAATTCAGATTCGAACATGCAAAAGGCGTTTGGTCATGATCATCAAGTGTTGTTGAATGATGTTTCCACATTTTGAATATTTGCATGAAGTCACTTAATGAACTAATGAAACGGGTATGTGGTGGTTGCAGGTTGTCTAGTCTACCACACAAAGAAAGGAATGGTAGGAGATCAAGTAAGGAAACGGACTGTACGGGATCGCGATCACGTAACCTAATAAAGATGAGTCGTGTTGAATATAATAAGAAACAATGAAAAATGTGACACATATAATATTTTGGAGATATGCTTTCCAAACATTTGAGAATGTTTTTATAAAACTAGAAATTTTCTGGTTCGTATTTTCGCTACGTATTTTCGGTTCAAAAGGTTTAGGGTGTTTCAAGATTGTTGTGATTTTTTTCTTGGTTGTGATGATTAGAAAGTATTTTATGATAACTGATACGATGGCGTGGCAAGGTCGGTAGATGGCAGGTTTTAACCTGCAACCCGCCTTGCAGCCATGTTTTATAGGAAACTCTGAACCACAGAAATCTCACATTGTTTTAGATTGTTGTTGTGTTTGTTTGCTGTTGATTTACTTTCAGGTTTTGGCGTTGATATAGAATGGCGGATCCGACTCCTGTTTCTATTCAACCCCAATAATCTTCATTTTTCGATCCATTCATGTTGTCAATGTTGATGCACTTTCTGTGGACGTCACTGTCGAATAGACTAGGGTTGAGTCTTGTATTGTATTACATGAGATTGTGGTGATCCATAAGGGCATTTTATGGATCTGATGCATTTGTAAAGATATTGGACAATACACAAAGTTCAGGTTCGACCCAAGGTAAAGGACGAATGTGGAAACATTCCACATTCGACCTATACAATGGGGCGAAGGTGGAATTTGGTGTTGGACTATAAATAGCAATCTCATGTGTTGGTTTTCATTTGTAGATTTGAGTTTATGCTTTGAATGCTCTCAAGGGGGAGGTCATGCCCGATCTCCCCCGGCCCCGAGATAGATGTTTATCCTACTGATGACAGTGTCTGTAACCGTTTCTGAATTAATACGAATCTGTGATGACTTTGTTATCGTATGTTTCTGTCTCGTATCGAATCTCCCGCTGAAACCGAGTTGTTTTCGCTTAATCGATCCACGAATTCGGTTTGTAACCGAATTCTCAGTCAATTTGTGTTGTAATCTGTATACATTTGGTTTAGGTTGTTTTCAATAGGTGGAAAGTTGGCTTACCTGTAACACCCCAACCGATGGCGGAAACATCGAGGTGTCACGTAAGAATGAGTATACAGTAGCACATGGTATTCAAATTTTAATCTGAAATTTATTTAAAGTAAAAATATCCAAAATTGAAATACATAATAAGTTTTGAATGGAATTCTAATACATCAAATAATCAAATAAGCATAAACTTCAATTTGTCTTCTCATGCTAACACTCTAGTCTTCACGCATCATTATTTCCTGTTGAGTTGTAAAAAGGGGGGGGGGTCAACTAGAAGTTGGTGAGAATACATAAGCCATGACTAGCAATTAAGTTTAAGAATAAAAGTTTAGCAATTCATATGTCTATCGTAAGTTTAAGTCTACATGAATAAACATGTAGTGTTGAATGCACATAATCAAACCTCCGACTAGTTTAGGTCCATCCCGTCATCCACGGTTCACCTTAATATTATTTTGGAACGATAACAATCACCCGCGCTCCCCATAAAAGATGGTCAACAAATCTAGGTGGGATTGTCAATCCAAAAGATCTATTATTGAGTATCGCCGGCTTAGCCATAGCTAATGATTATGTATGTTGAAGCGAGTCTAACTGTTGTTGTTGTCTAAATCATGAGGCATTTAAAGTTTACAACTAGACATGTATGTAGAATTGCTTAAGTATAATGTTGCAAGTATAAATAATTGCATAAACATGGTTATGTAAACTCACCTTAGCAAAGTATTAAGTCTCGAGAAAAAGTATAAGTGTAGCCCCAAAGTTGCCAAGTATTACCCTATGTATAAGGTAACAAATAAGTCTAAGTCTATCTAGTCTACAAGTATTTTTTAGGGTTTCGAATTGGGGATAAGTATTCGTTTGATTAATAAATAAAATGTTTAATAAATAAGAGAAATTTGATAAATAAATAAACAAAAGTCTTTTTGTAAATTTTAGATTAAAGATGGTCACATCATAAAGTTTCAAGTATGAAAATAATTTTTATAAAATTATTTTCTTAAAAATAGAATATTTAATCTATTTATTTTAAATTGTCAAAATATAACTTTAATATTTAAAAATATTAAAATTAAAGAATTATTAAATTAAAAATTGTATTTCTATTCTAAATAAATATAAATAATTTATATAAAATTTTGGTGCAAAAATATAGAAAAATGAATTTATTATGATTTATCTATGATTAAACTAACAAAAATTGATTAAAAATACTAAATAAATGCTTTTTCAGAAATAAAAATCATTTCAGAAATGTTTAATGTTATATAAACTCAGAATAATTTTGGTGGAAATTTATATAATCGTTTTGATATTTTTGTAGAATTTTATAAATAAAATAGAATAAACTTGAAATATTTATTATATATATTAAATAAATAATTTTTGGAAAACTAAAAATTGTATGTTAAACTTTTCTACTAGAATAACATAAAATAATTTTTGTAGAATTTATAAAGGAGTTTTAGTATTTTAAAACTAATTTTAAAAATATTTATGAATATATATATAAAGCTTTAAATGGTAAAAAAATGTTTTGTTGATGCTGAGAATCGAACCCGGGTCTGGGACCGGTTCGCGTTTTAATCACAAGCCTAGCCACCAACTGGGCTAGACCCTGAGAACGAATAAACTCGTTTTGAAATTAATTATATAGTATATGTGAAACTGATTTATAAACCCTTTAAAAGAAAAGAATAAAAGTTGTTTAGTGTGGGACTCGAACCCGTGTGCTCTGGTTAACAAACAACAGACACAACCACTTGATCTAGATCAGTGGTTGTGTTTGGTTTGTTTCTGTATTAAATAAATAATCATGTCTGCACGTGTTCTTCCCCAATTCAAATCGTTCGAGCCCTAATTTTTGCAATTATTAGAATTACACAACAATAACCCAATTGATCATAGGGTTATTGTTGTGTAGTGGCCGATGATCAAAACCCATCAAAAAAAGAGGACTTACAAAAACGAAATCGTGTATAATGCTCAGCCAAACAGTAAAGTCAAACACACGATCAAGAAGCCTGAGAAGTGATTTAAAACAGAAATTGAAGAGGAAGAAGAGTATATCGGCGAGTATAGCTTGCTAGGAAGTGATCAATTTATAGGGTGAGGGCTCGGGTGAACGATTTGGTAAGTTGACCGTAATAAACTCGATGACGCATTAATTGACACAAATTGGGTATGTTTTGACGATGATTGTTCGTGTAATAGACGCGTATTAGTCAAACCATTCATCAATCATTCCATATCAGGATCAAAACGTGTTTGGATTGGTGATTTATGGTAAATCGATGTTGCAGTTGACTTTCCTAGTCAACTATTAAGAACCAATTTCATTATATAATTAATATGTGTTGAAGTCTAAACAAGTGTGTGCTGTAGACCAGCTGGTTGTGTTGTGATGATGTGGTGAACCGGCCATGGGCTCGGGTTCGAATCCCGGCCCAGGCCTTTTATTTTTGATAATTATTTCACATATATATGTATAATATATATATATATATATATATATATATATATAGCATAGTATTAGGGGTTCAAATGCGTCATGAAATATTTTAAAAGACGATAAATGATGAAACTTGACGTTTTATTAATAATAATCGTAACGTACAAGTATTTTAATGCGAAATGTTACAGTCTCCCCTACTTTTAGGAACTTCGTCCCGAAGTTGGAGTTGGAGAGTCTGGTGGAAAAAGATGTGGGTATTTAGACTTCATCTGGTCCTTGCGTTCCCAAGTGAACTCTGGACCTCGTTTAGATTCCCAACGAACCTTAACGATCGGAATGCGGCTGCGCTTGAGTTTCTTGACTCCAGTATCTACGATCTCGACGGGTTTCTCGAAAATGTGCATAGTTTCATCGATTTGCACATCTTCAAGAGGGACATGGAGGTTCTCATCTGCTAAGCATTTCTTGAGATTCGAAACATGAAAGGTTGGGTGAACATTGCTTAGTTCAGGTGGAAGATCAAGTTTGTAAGCCACTTTTCCAATCCTGTCAAGAACTTTGAATGGGCCTACGTATCGAGGAGCTAGTTTTCTTTTTCTACCGAAGCGAATCACTCCTTTCGAAGGGGATACCTTAAGAAGTACAAGGTCCCCGACTTGAAATTCCAAGGGCTTACGACGTTTATCAGCATAGCTCTTCTCTCAACTTCTAGCCTTGAGAAGATTATCCTGAATGAGTTTGATTTTATCGGTGGTTTCCTGGATTAGTTCAGGTCCAGTGATCTAGGCTTCACCAACCTCAGTCCAATAGACAGGTGAACGACATTTACGACCATAGACTGCCTCGAAAGGAGCCATGTTTATGCTGGCATGATAACTGTTGTTGTATGAAAACTCGACCAAAGGAAGATGAGAATCCCATGCGCCACCAAAATCGATGACACATGCCCTGAGCATATCCTCAAGTGTCTGGATGGTCCGTTCAGTCTGACCATCTGTTTGAGGGTGATAAGCAGTACTCAGGTTCAACTTGGTACCCAAAGCATCTTGTAAAGAATCCCAAAAGTGAGAAGTGAAACGACCATCACGATCAGAGATAATGTCCAAAGGTATACCATGACGACATACGATTTCACTTATGTACATCTTTGCTAACCTTTCCACAGAATACTTCTCACGAATAGGTAAGAAATGGGCTGACTTGGTCAAACGGTCGATGATTACCCAAATGCTGTCAAAACCTTTCGGTGTACGAGGGAGCTTAGTGATGAAGTCCATTGCTATGCTCTCCCATTTCCATACAGGAATTTCTTGTGACACCCGGCAAATTCTGGTTAACAACGTTGTCTAGATGAAAGTCTACCTTAGCGAGTCACGCGTATATTGTACTTAACTGGGTTAGTTAAGTCGGGTTATGGTTCGGGAACTATCGGTTTAGTCTAGAGGATCATTGGATGTTGGTCTAGAGGTTCATTAGATGTCGGTCCTTAACCAAGTGTACAAACGGTGACGATTTGTAGGATCGTCAGGGCATACGGAACATACAAGTCTCGAGTCCCGGGAATTGGTGAACGAGGGTGAATATGTGTATTTACATGTGTTATGTGTTTACAATCATTATGTGACTTGTCGGTATGTGAATATGTGTTAACATATGTTAAAACGGGGTTTAACGCACAAAACGCACGAAAACCAGCCCCTATAGGCGATTAGGCAAGCCTAATCGCCCATAAGGGAGGCGAGTAGGCTTCATATGGGGCGAGTAGGGGACTGATCGCATGACTGTTCATGCGATTAGGCCCCAATCGCATGAACTTACACGCGATTAGGCTTCCTGATCGCGTGTAAAACTGCATAATCGCATGTTACGTGCTGGACGACTAAAAACGACTATAAATACCATACTTGACCTCATAAACTTCATTATACAAACCCTAGTCATCCCATAACCTGCCCCAACACACACACAACCTCTGGAACGCGATTTTTGATCAAAACACAAGGATTCAAGCATAATCCTTCATTCTTTCACAATTCTAAGGTTTGGTTTCCATCCATGAATCTTTATAAACGTTTTTAATCAATCCCTAATGGTCCAGACCTGTTCTAAAACGAAAAAGCTTTCTAAAAATCGTTAGTAAGGGTTGTTAATCGGATTCTAACTAGTATACATGTGTTATGGGTGTTTATGATTAGAAAGCTAGGGTTTTTATGATTCATAATGATGGATTAACATGTTACTAGGTTAAATCAGAATAATATTAATGTTATGATGATAATATCTGAGTAATTGATTATTAGGGTTATTGTTATGCATGTTAGTATGATGATTTCATGCTATGTGAATGGTGTTTGGATTACGTGATTGCATGCAGGACTGATAATACGAGGCAAAACGAAGGGTTTTGGTTGAAACATGTATAGGATGGTGTTTGGGATGATATTGGGTAGTTACACACGTTCTGGATCTGATTTGGAGCGTTAAACGCGCGAAAAACCGGAACAGCAAGGTTACATGCGATTAGGATTGCTAATCGCCAGTTTTTCATGCGATTAGGCCCTAATCGCATGAACTTATATGCAATCAGCCCTAATCGCATGAACTTATATGCAATCAGCCCTGATTGCTAGTTTTTATATGCAATCAGCCCTGATTGCTAGTTTTTTATATGCAATCAGCCCTGATTGCTAGTTTTTATATGCAATCAGTCCTAAATGCTAGTTTACTTTTCCTAATCGCGTGTACTGCTGCTGTAAGTGTAAATTAGCATTCCGAGACCCGATTTGACATGTAGTAACATGCTAGGAACCTCGTGACATATCTAATAACTTGGTAACATATGTTTGGATGTAATTCGGTGATACGTGAACTATGTGCTATAACATGGTGTGCGTTAACGTATGTTAAGTGTGATTGCATGATTGCATGTTTGAGAGCATAAACATAACACGGGGAGTCTCGGGTCACCAATGGGATGTCGAGTCTTGTACTTTGGGTCAGTTAAACAGTCACGGTGTTTTCAAACGAACTTGGTTATGGTCTGGACATCTAGGGACTAAATAACCTGCGGGTTATTAGTCTAAGTACTTGTAACTGTCATATGTTAGGTCGCCGCTTTACGGGACTAGCATAGCAGCTGAGTTTACTCGGGTTAAGGAGTAACGCAACTTAAGGTGAGTTTACGGCCCCTCTTTTAAACTGGTTTTATACTTTCGGGGGAGAAAACATGTGTTAAAACGATTATTTGGTAACTACTGTCATACTATGGGTTTCTATTGTGTACTACACGATCTTTGGAAGTCCCGGGGGGAACCATGAATGTGCGGGTTTGCACAACGGGGAAATGTGAATAGCGCTATTGGGAGTGACCAACCCCGCTCGTCGACTTGGAGGGTCGGCGGGTGCATATTGTCTCAAACAGGAACAACAGGAACAACAGGTTTACTACATCGGGCACACATTTGGTATTCGAGTTAGTAATGGTTTTCCAATCGTGGTAGTAACAAAACATACGCCTAGCTAGCGTACTCTGGTTTTCGATTTGTTATAGTATGGACAGGTTGACTTGGTACTTGGATACAAAACCTGTAAACTCACCAGCATTTTTGTGCTGACGTAAACTTTTACATGTTTTCTCAGGTCGCTAAGGTAGCACGACTGGACTAGGGCGCACGCGTCTGCATGGCGTCTAACTAGGGTTGCATGGTCTTATAAACGTTGAACTATTGTTTCACTGTTGAGATACTGTTTTGAATAAGCTTCCGCTGTAAACGGGATTTCAAACTATGTTTTGAAATTGCATTTATATTCATTTAGACTTGTTTATTGTGATCGTTGGTTTGGATCCTGGTTTGTCATGCGCCTCGCGGTAAAACTCCGCAAGTGGATTTTGAGGGTGTGACAGATTGGTATCAGAGCCAATGGTTATAGTGAACTAGGACTGCATGTAGAGTCTAGTCTATAGCCGAGTCGCACACACTAGACGATCACATGGTACTAAACATTATGGTGGTTTACGTATGGTCTTGTCGGGGTGTCTCTAAATTGTTGGTCTTTCTACGTTACATCATCCGTTCTATCTTAGGTCGGGTTACGTACTTTCTAGGCGGGGTAGTATATTGGAGTAAATCGTGTACTCTTGAGATTTGTCCAAGGCTCGGACATATCCCTTTCATACTCCAATAGAAACACTTGCCATAAACTACCGTAGTATTACGGTGTGTAGCTAAGAGTCTATGTTCGGTAATTTGAACTTTGAACTAGGAGAACACTTGGAGGACCATGTGGAGCGGTTTATCATTTTGGGTGCACACAAAATCATAAACCGAAATGCATGGAAGCCCTAGTGAGCTCTGGGTTTGAGGGGATAGTCCTGGATTGGATCTAGCTTTGATCTTGAGAACATTAGTGGTTATCTTTATCTGCGAAACTAAATTTTCTCGTTCTTTCTGCCAGAATCATGTCTGGAGTACGAGGAGGACGTGGAGGTGGTCGCAATGGTGGACGTGGTGGTGGTCGCGGTGGTGCTGTGGTCGTGGTGGAGGTATTAACCTATCGCAGGCTGATCTGAACAACTTGCTCCAAGCTTCCTTTCAGCTAGGACACAACGGTGGTGGTAAGTTGATTTATCCATTTTCTTTGCCTCATTGGTGAGCCTTGTTTACATTATTCGTGGTTTCTCATACGTTTCATTTCAGGTGGTCCTGTTGACCCACCCCCACCCATGTGCACCTACAAGATGTTCCGGGATTGTAAGCCCCAGGAATTCTCTGGCACTGAGGGTGCGGTGAGCTTGCTTAGGTGGTTGGAGAAAGTGGAGTCAGTATTTCTGATGTGTAACTGTCTCCCAGAAGATCGGGTTAAGTATGCTGCTGCATTATTCCAGGATGTGGCATTGACTTGGTGGAATGGCATCACCCAGAATATGGGTATTGGGGAGGCATATGCTATGCCATGGGAGAATTTTGTGCAGTTGCTGAAGCGTGAGTATTGTCCGAGGGAAGAGGTACAGAAGCTGGAGCACGAGGTATGGAACCTCAAGATGACTGGGTCGGAAATTGAGAAGTATACTGTGAGGCGGAATGAGTTGGCAGTGCTGTGTCCCGATCTGCATGTGCCAGAATACCGTAGGATTGAACACTATGTCTCGGGGTTAGTACCGAAATTGCAGGATTAGTGGCTGCGGGAAATCATCCTACATACGCAGAGGTGGTTCGATCGGCTCATAGGATGACCAACTTAAAGGTGAACGAGGGTATTTTGCCTGCGAAGGGTTCGACTGTTAAGGCCCTTGAGAACAACAAGCGCAAGTGGGAAAATGACGGGAAAGGATCTGGGCCAACACAGCAGGGTAAGAGGTTTGATAATGGGGGTTCTTCTTCTTCGGGTAACAAGCAGGGTGGATATGCGGGGAAACTGCCCAAATGTAACAAGTGTGGACGCCATCATCAAGGGAACTGCGACAGTAACCGTTGTCATCGCTGCCAGCGAATTGGGCATTTTGCTAAGGATTGTCGGGCTACACTTCCATCGACTCAGACCCCGACTACTAACTCAGCTCCTACTACTCAAGGGACTACAGGAAGACAAGGATGTTACAATTGTGGTGAGACCGGGCATTACAAGAAGGATTGCCCAAAACTGAAGCAGGGCGGGAACAACGGTAATGGGAACAACGGGGGCGGCGGCAGAAATGCACGTGCCTTCGTCATTGGAGCCGCTGAGGCTAGACAGGACCCTGACACAGTTACCGGTACGTTCCTTCTCAATAATCGTTCTGTTAGTGTGTTATTTGATTCTGGTGCCGACAAGAGTTTTGTATCCATGGAGATTAGTCGACTGTTAGATGTAGTACCCGTACCATTAGAGACTAAGTATATTATTGAGTTGGCTGACGGTAAAAAGATTGAAGCTACTAGTGTCCTTCGGGAGTGCCAATTAGAGTTGTCGGGTTTATCGTTCCCCATCGATCTTATGCCGGTACCTTTGGGCAGTTTCGACGTGGTGGTAGGTATGGATTGGTTGTCTTTGTATCGCGCGGAGATTGTCTGTTATGACAAGGTTATTCGGATTCCTCTCCCTGATGGAGAATTCCTTTCTGTGTACGGTATCAAGGGTGGTGTTCCGCTAAATATCATCTCTAGCATGAAAGCCCTTAAGTGTCTTCGAAAGGGTTATCCAGCCGTTTTGGCACTGTTATCTGTTTCCTCTGGTGATGAGAAGAAGATCGACGATATTCCAGTTGTACGCGAGTTTCCTGATGTTTTTCCCGATGATTTATCTGGTCTTCCTCCCCATCGTCAAGTCGAGTTCGGTATTGATCTTGTACCAGGGGCTGCTCCTATTGCTCGGGCCCCCTACCGTCTTGCACCTCCCGAGATGCAGGAATTGTCTAGTCAGTTACAGGAACTCTTGGACAAGGGTTTCATCAGGCCAAGTTCTTCCCCTTGGGGAGCCCCGATTCTATTTGTTAAGAAGAAGGATGGAAGTTTCTGATTGTGTGTGGACTACAGAGAACTGAACAAATTGACCGTCAAGAACCGTTATCCTCTTCCACGTATTGATGATCTGTTCGACCAGCTCCAGGGTTCTAGTTACTATTCCAAGATTGACTTGAGGTCCGGTTATCACCAGCTGCGCGTCAGGGAGGCTGACGTTGCCAAGACTGCCTTTCGAACACGTTATGGCCATTTCGAATTCTTGGTCATGCCTTTCGGTCTTACGAACGCACCGGCGGTTTTCATGGATTTGATGAACCGCGTTTGCAAACCATATCTTGACAAGTTCGTCATTGTGTTTATTGATGACATTCTGATCTACTCTAAGAACAAGACCGAACACGAGAAACATCTGCGGTTAGTTTTGGAACTCTTGCGACGGGAACAACTTTACGCCAAGTTCTCAAAGTGTGACTTTTGGTTGCGCGAAGTTCAGTTCCTAGGACATGTGGTTAATGAACTAGGAATTCATGTCGATCCAGCTAAGATTGAAGCGATCAAGGACTGGGGAGCACCAAAGACGCCAACTGAGGTGCGGCAATTCCTAGGACTTGCGGGCTATTATCGTCGTTTCATTCAGGGGTTCTCGAAGATCGCTCAACCCCTGACCACTCTCACGCAGAAGGATAGGAAATTCGACTGGGGTGAACCACAAGAGTCAGCGTTTGAAGAACTGAAGTCTAAACTGTGTTCGGCTCCTATTTTGTCCTTACCTGAAGGCCCTGATGATTTCGTTGTTTACTGTGATGCTTCTATTCATGGTCTCGGTTGTGTGTTGATGCAACGCGAGAAGGTGATTGCGTATGCTTCTCGTCAACTCAAGGTGCACGAGAAGAACTACACCACCCATGACTTGGAGTTGGGTGCCATGGTATTCGCGTTGAAAATTTGGAGACATTACTTGTACGGTACCAAATGCACCATCTACACCGATCACAAGAGTCTCCAACATATTTTCGACCAACAACACTTGAACATACGGCAGCGTCGTTGGATTGAACTCCTGAATGACTATGATTGTGCTATTAAGTACCATCCTGGCAAGGCGAATGTTGTAGCAGACGCCTTGAGCAGGAAGGAATCGACTAAACCTCGTCGCGTTCGGGCATTGCAGCTCACCATTCATTCATCCCTACCTGATCAACTCCGTTCTGCCCAGTTAGAAGCTTTGAAGGAGGAAAACCTTAAAGCTGAGACTATGCACGGTGCCGACAAGCACCTCGAGAGAAGGCCTGATGGCCTGCACTACTTCGCAGAACGCATATGGGTTCCTTTATTCGGGGGACTACGGGAGCTTGTCCTTGATGAGGCTCATAAGTCCCGGTATTCTATTCATCCTGGTTCGGATAAGATGTACCAAGATCTGAAGGTGCTTTACTGGTGGCCAAACATGAGGTCGGATATAGCCTCATACGTGAGCAAATGCTTGACCTGTGCTAAGGTCAAGGTGGAATACTAGAAACCGTCGGGTCTCTTACAACAACCTGAAATCCCAGAATGGAAATGGGAACGAATTACTATGGATTTTGTCACACAACTTCCTAAATCACCAAGCGGGAATGACAAGATATGGGTGATTGTCGATCGGTTGACGAAGTCAGCCCATTTTCTTGCTATTAAGGAGACCGACACCATGGATCGTTTGGCTCGTCTTTACTTGAAGGAAGTTGTTTCTAAACACGGGGTGCCAGTTTCTATTATCTCGGATCGTGACTCCCATTTTACTTCGCACTTCTGGAAGTCTTTGCACAAGGCTTTGGGTACCCAACTAGACATGAGTACAGCTTATCATCCACAGACTGACGGTCAGAGTGAGCGCACGATTCAAACTTTAGAAGATATGCTGCGGGCATGTGTGATCGATTTTGGCAAAGGTTGGGAAGCTCATCTACCGTTAGTAGAATTCTCGTACAATAACAGTTATCACACGAGCATCAAGGCAGCTCCGTTCGAAGCACTGTACGGACGAAAATGCCGTTCTCCTCTTTGTTGGGCTGAAGTGGGTGAGAGTCAACTCACTGGGCCTGAACTAGTGTACGAAACTTCGGAAAAGATCGTACAGATTCGTAACCGGTTGGCAGCGGCACGTGACCGGCAAAAGAGTTATGCCGATCGGCGTCGCAAACCATTGGAATTCCAAGTCAATGACAAAGTACTTCTAAAAGTCTCACCGTGGAAGGGCGTCATACGCTTTGGGAAGCGTGGCAAACTCAATCCGCGGTATGTCGGCCCATTTACGATCCTGGAACGGATTGGGCCGGTGGCATATCGTCTTGATTTACCGACGGAGCTCGGTAATGTACATAACGTCTTCCATGTGTCAAACTTGAAGAAGTGTCTGGCTGACGAGTCTCTCATCGTTCCACTAGAAGAGATCAAGGTTGATGATCATCTTCGGATTGTGGAAGAACCTGTGGAGATCCTTGATTACAAGATTCGTAGCCTACGTCACAGCAAGATTCGTATCGTTAAGGTTCGGTGGAACTCGAACCGGGGACCAGAGTATACGTGGGAACGGGAGGATCAGATGAAGTCTAAATATCCTCATCTCTTTCCTAAGGAAGCATTCGAGTCGAGATATGTCTCTTCTGCAGCTGAATGAATCTCGGGGCGAGATTCCTTTTAACGTGGGGATGAGATGTGACAACTCGGGTAAATCTCTCTTTTGGTTTCTATCTTTTGTTTGTTCCCTTCGTTATTTCTTTTGTTCTTTTGATACTTGTGCAATTTTCGGGACGGAAATTCTTTTAACGTGGGGATGATGTGACACCCGGCAAATTCTGGTTAACAACGTTGTCTAGATGAAAGTCTACCTTAGCGAGTCACGCGTATATTGTACTTAACTGGGTTAGTTAAGTCGGGTTATGGTTCGGGAACTATCGGTTTAGTCTAGAGGATCATTGGATGTTGGTCTAGAGGTTCATTAGATGTCGGTCCTTAACCAAGTGTACAAACGGTGACGATTTGTAGGATCGTCAGGGCATACGGAACATACAAGTCTCGAGTCCCGGGAATTGGTGAACGAGGGTGAATATGTGTATTTACATGTGTTATGTGTTTACAATCATTATGTGACTTGTCAGTATGTGAATATGTGTTAACATATGTTAAAACGGGGTTTAACGCACAAAACGCACGAAACCAGCCCCTATATGCGATTAGGCAAGCCTAATCGCCCATAAGGGAGGCGAGTAGGCTTCATATGGGGCGAGTAGGGGACTGATCGCATGACTGCTCATGCGATTAGGCCCCAATCGCATGAACTTACATGCGATTAGGCTTCCTGATCGCGTGTAAAACTGCATAATCGCATGTTACGTGCTGGACGACTAAAAACGACTATAAATACCATACTTGACCTCATAAACTTCATTATACAAACCCTAGTCGTCCCATAACCTACCCCAACACACACACAACCTCTGGAACGCGATTTTTGATCAAAACACAAGGATTCAAGCATAATCCTTCATTCTTTCACAATTCTAAGGTTTGGTTTCCATCCATGAATCTTTATAAACGTTTTTAATCAATCCCTAATGGTCCAGACCTGTTCTAAAACGAAAAAGCTTTCTGAAAATCGTTAGTAAGGGTTGTTAATCGGATTCTAACTAGTATACATGTGTTATGGGTGTTTATGATTAGAAAGCTAGGGTTTTTATGATTCATAATGATGGATTAACATGTTACTAGGTTAAATCAGAATAATATTAATGTTATGATGATAATATCTGAGTAATTGATTATTAGGGTTATTGTTATGCATGTTAGTATGATGATTTCATGCTATGTGAATGGTGTTTGGATTACGTGATTGCATGCAGGACTGATAATACGAGGCAAAATGAAGGGTTTTGGTTGAAACATGTATAGGATGGTGTTTGGGATGATATTGGGTAGTTACACACGTTCTGGATCTGATTTGGAGCGTTAAACGCGCGAAAAACCGGAACAGCAAGGTTACATGCGATTAGGATTGCTAATCGCCAGTTTTTCATGCGATTAGGCCCTAATCGCATGAACTTATATGCAATCAGCCCTAATCGCATGAACTTATATGCAATCAGCCCTGATTGCTAGTTTTTATATGCAATCAGCCCTGATTGCTAGTTTTTATATGCAATCAGTCCTAAATGCTAGTTTACTTTTCCTAATCGCGTGTACTGCTGCTGTAAGTGTAAATTAGCATTCCGAGACCCGATTTGACATGTAGTAACATGCTAGGAACCTCGTGACATATCTAATAACTTGGTAACATATGTTTGGATGTAATTCGGTGATACGTGAACTATGTGCTATAACATGGTGTGGTTTACGTATGTTAAGTGTGATTGCATGATTGCATGTTTGAGAGCATAAACATAACACGGGGAGTCTCGGGTCACCAATGGGATGTCGAGTCTTGTACTTTGGGTCAGTTAAACAGTCACGGTGTTTTCAAACGAACTTGGTTATGGTCTGGACATCTAGGGACTAATTAACCTGCGGGTTATTAGTCTAAGTACTTGTAACTGTCATATGTTAGGTCGCCGCTTTACGGGACTAGCATAGCAGCTGAGTTTACTCGGGTTAAGGAGTAACGCAACTTAAGGTGAGTTTACGGCCCCTCTTTTAAACTGGTTTTATACTTTCGGGGGAGAAAACATGTGTTAAAACGATTATTTGGTAACTACTGTCATACTATGGGTTTCTATTGTGTACTACACGATCTTTGGAAGTCCCGGGGGGAACCATGAATGTGCGGGTTTGCACAACGGGGAAATGTGAATAGCGCTATTGGGAGTGACCAACCCCGCTCGTCGACTTGGAGGGTCGGCGGGTGCATATTGTCTCAAACAGGAACAACAGGTTTACTACATCGGGCACACATTTGGTATTCGAGTTAGTAATGGTTTTCCAATCGTGGTAGTAACAAAACATACGCCTAGCTAGCGTACTCTGGTTTTCAATTTGTTATAGTATGGACAGGTTGACTTGGTACTTGGATACAAAACCTGTAAACTCACCAGCATTTTTGTGCTGACGTAAACTTTTACATGTTTTCTCAGGTCGCTAAGGTAGCACGACTGGACTAGGGCGCACGCGTCTGCACGGCGTCTAACTAGGGTTGCATGGTCTTATAAACGTTGAACTATTGTTTCACTGTTGAGATACTGTTTTGAATAAGCTTCCGCTGTAAACGGGATTTTAAACTATGTTTTGAAATTGCATTTATATTCATTTAGACTTGTTTATTGTGATCGTTGGTTTGGATCCTGGTTTGTCATGCGCCTCGCGGTAAAACTCCGCAAGTGGATTTTGAGGGTGTGACATTTCTGGTTGTTCAAGCATACCAGATGGTCGTTGATGTTCAGCCTTAACCTTTGAACATGTAAGGCATTTTGCAACGAAAAGAGCAATATCTTTCTTCATACCAGACCACCAATACGAATAACGAAGATCTTGGTACATCTTGTCAGCTCCAGGATGAATAGAATAACGAGACTTATGAAACTCGTTCATAAGAAAGGTACGAAGATCATCATGGTTAGGGATCCAAAGTTGATTAAGAAAATAGAGTAGACCATCGGATTTGGTTTCAAGTTGAGTCTCAGCACCACAAGATATTTCGTCGTACATGTTACCTTGGGTGACTGAAGTATGTTGAGCCTGGAGGATACGATCCTGAAGATCAGTACGAACTCTCACACAATGAAGTTTGATACGCTCTTTACGACTGAGTGCGTCAGCCACAACATTCGCTTTTCCAGGATGGTAGCGAATTTCGCAATCATAGTCGTTAAGTAACTCAACCCAACGTCGTTGCCTCATGTTAAGATTTTTCTTGTCGAAGACATGTTGGAGACTTTTGTGGTCCGTGAAAACCACACATTTGGTTCCATAAAGATAGTGTCTCCAAATCTTAAGAGCAAAGACGACAACGCCCAATTCAAGATCATGGGTAGTATAATTCTTTTCGTGGGTCTTGAGTTGCCTAGACGCATAAGCAATAACCTTGCCTCGTTGCATGAGAACACAACCAAGACCTTGGTTTAATGCATCACAATAGACCACAAAGTCATCATTACCATCAGGTAGAGACAGGATAGGAGCTTCACAGAGTTTCAGCTTAAGAGTTTCAAATGCTTCCTCTTGCTTTGGTCCCCACTCATAGGGTTTACCCTTGTGAGTTAAGGCAGTGAGAGGAACAATGATCTTAGAGAAGTTGGCAATGAATCGACGATAATAACCAGCCAAACCAAGGAAGGAACGGACTTCTGTTGGAGTTTTAGGAACACTCCAATCTTTAACAGCTTCGATCTTTGCGGGATCAACATGAATTCCGTTCATATCAATGACATGTCCCAAAAATTGAACTTCCTTAAACCAAAATTCACATTTCGAGAACTTGGCATACAGTTGTTCTTTCTTTAGGAGACCCAAAATTGAGTGAAGATGTTGTTCGTGATCGGACTTTGATTTTGAGTAAATCAAAATATCGTCGATGAAGACGATCACGAATTTGTCGAGGTAGGGTCTACAAACCCGATTCATTAGATCCATAAACACTGCGGGAGCGTTGGTCAATCCAAATGGCATGACCATGAATTCATAATGACCATAACGTGTACGAAAGGCTGTCTTGGGAATATCTTCATCGTGGACTCTAAGCTGATGATAACCAAAACGAAGATCAATCTTCGAGAACTGGGATGCTCCTTGAAGTTGATCGAAAAGATCGTCAATCCTAGGCAAGGGATAACAATTCTTGATGGTAAGTATGTTGAGTTCGCGATAGTCGATGCACATCCTGAGAGATCCATCTTTCTTCTTAACGAACAAAACAGGGGCTCCCCATGGAGAAGAACTGGGGCGAATGAAACCTTTATCAGAAAGTTCCTGTAGTTGACTGGCAAGTTCTTGCATCTCAGAGGGTGCAAGACGATAAGAAGCTTTGGTGATGTAACCTCACAAATTTTCCCATTTATTTTGCATTAAAGTATTTCCCGATCCATGATATTAAGTCTAATTTATTTCAAAGTATTCTAAGTTTCTTTTATCATTGTACTAAAAAAAAAAAAAAAAAAATCTTCAATCATGACATATGTCCTATCCTAATTCTATTTATAAAATCGTCATTTTATAAGACGGTGTTTTTATTTTCTAATTCAAACTAATGATTTTTTTTTATTTCTTAAATAAAGCCTTGAGTCAAATAGTCAAAGTCATAGTCAAAGTTCTAGTCAAAGTCTTAGTCAAACAGTCAAAGTCCTAGTCAAATAGTCAATTCATCATAAAACCTTACTTTATGGTGTTGACCAATTTTAATGGCTAATTGAATCCATAACTAGTATAAAAACCCACCTATGAACCATTACATTTGCCACCTCTAAATCGATTGTTTCAATCCGATTAAACTTTCCCTCATACTTTTCTTCTATAGTCTATTACTTCTACAATTGAAGCTTTGATTATAAGCTCTTGTAATTGGCAACTTTGGGGCTACACATATTCTATTTCTCGAGACTTAATACTTTGCTAAGGTGAGTTTACGTAACCATGTTTATGCAATTCTATATACTTGCAACATTATACTTATGCAATTCTACATACATTTCTAGTTGTAAACTTTAATGCCTCATGATTTAGACAACAACAACAGTTCCAACGAGTTTCAACATTACATAATCATTAGCTATGGCCAAGCCGGCGATACTCAATAATAGATCTATTGGATTGACAATCCCACCTAGATTCGTTGACCATCTTTTATGGGGAGCGCGGGTGATAGTTATCGTTCCAACATATTATTAAGGTGAACCGTGGATGACGGGATGGACCTAAACTAGTCGGAGGTTTGATTATGTCGATTCAACATTTCATGTTTATTCATGTAGACTTAAACTTACGATAGACATATGAATTGCTAAACTTTTATACTTAAACTTATTTGCTTGAGATGGCTTATGTATTCTCACCAACTTCTAGTTGACCCCCCCCCCCCCCATTTTTCCAAACTCAACAGGAAATAACGATGCTTGAAGTCTAGAGCTAGCATGAGGAGACAATTTGAAGTTTATGCTTTGTTTGGCAATTTGATGTATTAGATTTCATTCAAGTCATTTAATGTAATTCAATATTGTAATAAAGGATTATGTAAACATATGTTTTACCATGAGCTACTGAACAATCATTCATATGTGACACCTCGATGTTTCCGCCATCGGTTGGGGTGTTACAGATTGGTATCAGAGCCATGGTTATAGGGAATTAGGTTATTAGAAAAAAAAATCTAGTCTATAACCATAGGATTTTAATCAGTACTTGCTCCTTTTACTTGCAACCTTACTTGTTTATATTCTCTATCCTACTTCTTATCCTTACTTTTGTCCCTACAAGAAGAGTGCTCTCCATCACAAGATATACTCTTAGACTAATAGGACAAATCCTCAGGTTTAGCCTGAACCACCTTGAGATCTCGTCGAAGTTCTAGATTTTTAATAACGAACACGTGCAATCTGGAAGGGTGAACGCCTGTATTCTGAGTCTTCTGTCTAGGCTGGCATTGCGCATATATCCCAATCAGACGAGGGACCCAGATGCCTACCTGGGAATTCTCGGGATGAGTGTTCACTTATAGGCTAAAGCATGTCTTCACTATGTTATTAGAATCTAGAAGTTTTGATAAGTCAACGTTTTCGTTTATTCGTTTTAATTAATGAATAAATGATTACACTCACTTTCCTTAAACTAAGCTCTAAAATCTCAAAATTTTACAGCGTAAATCAATCTCATTTCATAACCATCTATGGATTTCACAATCACACTTCACCTTACCATCTTAGCCACTTTTTAAATATTCAACACCCTACCCAAATCATATTATTTCATTTCTCCACATGTTACTTATTTTTAAAAACTATAACCTCATACCTTAGCACAAACTAAAGATTTCTAAATACTGTTGTATTTTCATTACCTAGTAACTTTACAAAGTACATATTTTTTTGTCAAAAGATGTCCTCGAACTTAAATTCAATTGTTTATTTATTGACGTAACAAACAATTTTCTATATAATGCTTTAAACTATTAAAAATCACTTAATAGAACCTTGATATTCAAAACCTAATGTCATGTTTGAAATCTCCAACTAACGGGAATATTTTAATCAAAGCCCACTTAGCTTGTACTATTTAACAACTTTTGCTTTATGTATAAAACCAATTTCGAAAATAAGATTTTTTTTTCCATAGGAATAATATCTAGTCTCTAAATTCTCCATCGACACTCACTCATTTTCAACTTTTTCAAATTTTTACAATATTTGGCATATACCACAATCATGTTTTCTTATACACTTGATTATAACCTTTGATCCAAACCCCAAAATTTACACTGCTACATAATCTCCTTACTATAAAATAAACTCTTTATAAACTATCTTCACATTCACTATCTCTCACAACCTTGATTCTGCTTCAAGATTTTTCATCATCCTCTCAAAAACTAAATTCATATCCTTCACCTTCTCACACATGAGCTAGTTACCCATGATAACCAAACTATTGAAACTTGATTGTGTGTTGCATCAAACATAATCCTTAGTTATACATGAGGATTCGACTATCTACCATATTTGAACATTTGAAACTAGAATTCATGGAATATAAACTATTTGCTATAGACACACCTAGAGTCATTAACCTTGTCTAGGGCAACTCTATTACAACTCGTATGATATACTTGATACTTGATTGCTTACATGTACATATTATCAATTTGCAATTCATGTGTATAATAATTGGTGCACTTAATCAAACAACTGATAGAGGATGAAGTACTTGCTCAACAATTAGTAGAGTACCAAATAACCTACTCAACGATTGGTAGAGGTCATCATGCCTGCTCAACAGTCGGTAGAGGCCCTACAACCTGCTCAACGACTGGTAGAGGCTATCGCACCTGCTCAACAATCGGTAGAGGTTCTTACTCACTGACTGGTAGAAGTCTTTTTCCTGCTCAACAGTTGGACTCATTTTTGGATACATTGTATACGATTCAATCACAAGGTTATTTTGCATTACTTACATGTGTGTTTAGAGTCATAGAAGGACACAAAACCCTAATGTAAGGTAAATTGGTGATTACGGTCCGGAACGTAATCATGAATTTACAGGTACGTTAAGGTAGTGTGAAATTCTATCAAGGTTTTTGGTAGATAACCAATTATAAACTCTAGTTAGCTGTTTAGCATTTCTATAGTCAATTAACTCATGCATTTCTTTTTAAGATTCCTAAAACTTAAAGTTTAGTGTTTTGCTAGATTCTTATTCTACTTGCTATTTTAGACAAACCTAATCCAACCCTTAAAACCCACACCTATCAAACCTCTTACCCAAATTATTCGAAATAGTTTACTCTGTTACCTATAAATTCATGTCATGTCTTAACACAAATTTCCAAACCACAGTTGCCCTAATTTCTACCCAATCACTGTCAACCCGGTGATTTTTTTTATAACTTCGGGACGGAGTTTCTAAAAGTAGGGAAGACTGTAACATCACGAATTTTCCCATTTATTTTGCATTAAAGTATTTCCCGACCCATGATATAAAGTCTAATTTATTTCTAATTATTCTTATCTTTATCTGTGCACTCTATTTTTCTAAGTTTCTTTTATCATTGTACTAAAAAAAAAAAAATCTTCAATCATGACATATGTCCTATCCTAATTCTATTTATAAAATCGTCATTTTATAAGACGGTGTTTTTATTTTCTAATTCAAACTAATGATTTTTTTTTATTTCTTAAATAAAGCCTTGAGTCAAATAGTCAAAGTCATAGTCAAAGTCATAGTCAAAGTTCTAGTCAAAGTCTTAGTCAAACAGTCAAAGTCCTAGTCAAATAGTCAATTCATCATAAAACCTTACTTTATGGTGTTGACCAATTTTAATGGCTAATTGAATCCAAAACTAGTATAAAAACCCACCTATGAACCATTACACTTGCCACCTCTAAATCGATTGTTTCAATCCGATTAAACTTTCCCTCATACTTTTCTTCTATAGTCTATTACTTCTACAATTGAAGCTTTGATTATAAGCTCTTGTAATTGGCAACTTTGGGGCTACACATATTCTATTTCTCGAGACTTAATACTTTGCTAAGGTGAGTTTACGTAACCATGTTTATGCAATTCTTTATACTTGCAACATTATATTTAAGCAATTCTACATACATGTCTAGTTGTAAACTTTAATGCCTCATGATTTAGACAACAACAGTTTCAACGAGTTTCAACATTACATAATCATTAGCTATGGCCAAGCCGGCGATACTCAATAATAGATCTATTGGATTGACAATCCCACCTAGATTCGTTCACCATCTTTTATGGGGAGCGCGGGTGATTGTTATCGTTCCAACATATTATTAAGGTGAACCGTGGATGACGGGATGGACCTAAACTAGTCGGAGGTTTGATTATGTCGATTCAACATTTCATGTTTATTCATGTAGACTTAAACTTACGATAGACATATGAATTGCTAAACTTTTATACTTAAACTTATTTGCTTGACATGGCTTATGAATTCTCACCAACTTCTAGTTGACCCCCCCCCCCCCATTTTTCCAAACTCAACAGGAAATAACGATGCTTGATGTCTAGAGCTAGCATGAGGAGACAATTTGAAGTTTATGCTTTTGTTTGGCAATTTGATGTATTAGATTTCATTCAAGTCATTTAATGTAATTCAATATTGTAATAAAGGATTATGTAAACATATGTTTTACCATGAGCTACTGAACAATCATTCATACATGACACCTCGATGTTTCCGCCATCGGTTGGGGTGTTACAGGTGACAGGATTTGCACTAGGAACAAGATCAATCCTAAATTCCACTTGTCGCGCAGGAGGTAGACCAGGTAAATCCTCTGGAAAGACTTCAGGATAGTCCCGAATGATTGGGATGTCTTGGATACTTTTGCCCTTGTCCTTCTTTTCTATCACGTTAGCTAAGATAGCCGTATACCCCTTTCGTAAGTATTTTTGGGCTGTAGTACAAGACATGAGCTTAAGCTCGCCACAAGGTTTTTCACCATAGATCTTCAAATTATCACCATATTCGAGAGGAATGCGAATGACTTTCTCAAAGCATAGGATTTTAGCACGATGGGTTGACAACCAATCCATGCCTACTATGACATCAAAGCTTCCAAGATGCATAGGGATGAGATCGATAGAGAAAGTATGTTCATCGAGGGTCAACACATAGTTACGAATAATAGAATCGATCGAGATAGACTTCCCATTAGCTACCTCTACCACTAAAGGTTCCTCTAGGTTAGTTTGGGGTAAGTTAAGTAAGGGTTCAAACTTTAGAGATACAAATGACTTATCAGCACCCGAATCAAATAAAATGGATGCATAGTGGTTATTAACGAGAAACTTACCGTTAACCACCTCGTTGTTGTCGTGGGCCTGGTTAGCATTGAGGTTGTAGGCGCGACCTCGAGCACCTTGGTTCTGGTTGCGGTTCTGGTTTTGGTTGCGGTTTTGGTTCTGGTTCTGGTTTCCAAGTCTAGGGCAAGCATCCCTATAATGTTCCATGCTTCCACATTCATAGCACTGGCCACGAACAGGCCTACCATTTTGAGCATTAGGAGCTGGATTATTTCTGGCAGGGTTGTTTTGGGTGGCAGGGGTTTGGCAAGCATTGGTGTAGTGTCCATACCGCTTGCAGTTATTACATTGGCGGCATGGTCTGTCAGCAAGATGATGGTATTGACAAGTGTTGCAAAGAGGGTGGTTCCCGACATACGGTTTCTTGGCTGGGTTTTGTGCTGCAGGTGGGGTGGTAGCAACCATGTAGTTCCTAGCCTTGCGCTTCCTGTTGCTTGAGGTCTCAGGCTTAACCTCAATAGCGGGCTGAGGAGTGTCTTTTGCAGCAGTCTTCTTGGTGTTCTTGCGAAAGAGAGTACCGTTCTTCACATGATTATCGGTGAGAGTAGCCGCCAGGCGTTTGGCTTCCTCCAATGTGGCAGGATTCCTTTCCCATACCGTGTCCTGGATTTGCATAGGCAGACCACCGATGTACTTCTCGATGGCTATAGGTAAGGGAGTAACTTTATGGGCAGCAACAAACTGAGCTCGTGAAAGCGGGTATTGTAAGTAAGGTTTTCTCCACTATCTTGAGCAAGGGTGTGGAACTCGTCTTCTAGTTTCTTAATCTCGTTGCGGGGACAGAACTCATCTTTCATAACCTCCTTGACTTGATCCCAGGTCATAGCAAGTGTAGCTTCAGTTCCTCGGGTGCGCTTTTCCTCATTCCATCAAGTGAGTGCTCGTTTGTGAAGAACACTCATGGCATAACGGACCTTAAAGTTATCGGGAGACTCACTGTTAATGAAGGTATTCTCAATACCCTCGAACCATTATAGAAGACCCGTAACTCCTTCTTCTCCACTGAACTTAGGGGGATTACAGGAATTAAAGTGCTTAAGAGTGCAAGCTGGGAGACCATTCCCGTTTCCATTGTGGTTTCCATTACCGTTTCCGTTGCCGTTTCCGTTTCCATTACCGTTTCCGTTGCCGTTTCCGTTCATCTGGATGACTTGAGCCAGTAAGTTAGGAACCAGGGTCGCGATCTGCTGCGCCATTTGTTGAGAAATGATCGCAGCCAGTTGGGCATCAACACCATTGTTGTTGTTGTTGTTGTTGTTGTTGTTGTTGTGGTTAGTGTCGTGGTTACGGTTGTTGTTACTTTCCTCTTGGTTCTCACCACTGTTATTGAGAGTGCTGCGACGTGGAGGCATGATCTGTAAAAGACACAATGAAAGAATGAGGTAATATAAGGAATGTAATCATTTATTCATTAATTAAAACGAATAAACGAAAACGTTGACTTATCAAAGATTCTAGATTCTAATAACATAGTGAAGACATGCTTTAGCCTATAAGTGAACACTCATCCCGAGAATTCCCAGGTAGGCATCCGGGTCCCTCGTCTGATTGGGATATATGCGCAATGCCAGCCTAGACAGAAGACTCAGAATACAGGCGTTCAACCTTCCGGATTGCACGTGTTCGTTATTAAAATCTAGAACTTCGACGAGATCCAAGGTGGTTCAGGCTAAACCTGAGGATTTTGTCCTATTAATCTAATGGTGGACCAGGATTGCAGCAGACAAATAAGAGTAATCACTTGTAGGCTTAGGGTTGTATAAGGTATAGGATAGGGATAAGATTAAGGAAGCAATTATGGTTACAAGTAAGAGAAGCAAGTACTGTTTAAGTCCCTAAGGTTATAGTCTAGATTATTTTCTAATAACCTAATTCCCTATAACCAAGACTCTGATACCAATCTGTAACACCCCAACCGATGGCGGAAACATCGAGGTGTCACATAAGAATGAGTATACAGTAGCACATGATATTCAAATTTTAATCTGAAATTTATTTAAAGTAAAAATATCCAAAATTGAAATACATAATAAGTGTTGAATGGAATTCTAATACATCAAATAATCAAATAAGCATAAACTTCAATTTGTCTTCTCATGCTAACACTCTAGTCTTCACGCATCATTATTTCCTATTGAGTTGTAAAAATGGGGGGGTCAACTAGAAGTTGGTGAGAATACATAAGCCATGACTAGCAATTAAGTTTAAGAATAAAAGTTTAGCAATTCATATGTCTATCGTAAGTTTAAGTCTATATGAATAAACATGAAGTGTTGAATGCACATAATCAAACCTCCGACTAGTTTAGGTACATCCCGTCATCCATGGTTCACCTTAATATTATGTTGGAACGATAACAATCACCCGCGCTCCCATAAAAGATGGTCAACGAATCTAGGTGGGATTGTCAATCCAATAGATCTATAATTGAGTATCGCCGGCTTAGCCATAGCTAATGATTATGTATGTTGAAGCGAGTCTAACTGTTGTTGTTGTCTAAATCATGAGGCATTTAAAGTTTACAACTAGACATGTATGTAGAATTGCTGAAGTATAATGTTGCAAGTATAAAGAATTGCATAAACATGGTTACGTAAACTCACCTTACCAAAGTATTAAGTCTCGAGAAAAAGTATAAGGGTAGCCCCAAAGTTGCCAAGTATTTCCCTATGTATAAGGTAACAAATAAGTCTAAGTCTATCTAGTCTACAAGTATTTTCTCGGGTTTCGAATTGGGGATAAGTATTCGTTTGATTAATAAATAAAATGTTTAATAAATAAGAGAAATTTGATAAATAAATAAACAAAAGTCTTTTTGTAAATTTTAGATTAAAGATGGTCACATCATAAAGTTTTAAGTATGAAAATAATTTTTATAAAATTATTTTCTTAAAAATAGAATATTTAATATATTTATTTTAAATTGTCAAAATATAACTTTAATATTTAAAAATATTAAAATTAAAGAATTATTAAATTAAAAATTGTATTTCTGTTCTAAATAAATAGAAATAATTTATATAAAATTTTGGTGCAAAAATATAGAAAAATGAATTTATTATGATTTATCTATGATTAAAACTAACAAAAATTGATTAAAAATATTAAATAAATGTTTTTTTTTCAGAAATAAAAATCATTTCAGAAATGTTTAATTTTATATAAACTCAGAATATTTTTTGTGGAAATTTATATAATCGTTTTGATATTTTTATAGAATTTTATAAATAAAATAGAATAAACTTGAAATATTTATTATATATATTAAATAAATAATTTTTGGAAAACTAAAAATAGTATGTTAAACTTTTCTACTAGAATAACATAAAATAATTTTTGTAGAATTTATAAAGGAGTTTTAGTATTTTAAAACTAATTTTAAAAATATAGGTGAATATATATAAAGCTTTAAATGGTAAAAAAATGTTTTGTTGATGCTGAGAATCGAACCCGGGTCTGGGACCGGTTCGCGTTTTAATCACAAGCCTAGCCACCAACTGGGCTAGACCCTGAGAACGAATAAACTCGTTTTGAAATTAATTATATAGTATATGTGAAACTGATTTATAAACCCTTTAAAAGAAAAGAATAAAAGTTGTTTAGTGTGGGACTCGAACCCGTGTGCTCTGGTTAACAAACAACAGACACAACCACTTGATCTAGATCAGTGGTTGTGTTTGGTTTGTTTCTGTATTAAATAAATAATCATGTCTGCACGTGTTCTTTCCCAATTCAAATCGTTCGAGGCCTAATTTTTGCAATAATCAAAATTACACAACAATAACCCAATTGATCATAGGGTTATTGTTGTGTAGTGGCCGATGATCAAAACCCATCAAAAAAGAGGACTTACAAAAACGAAATCGTGTATAATGCTCAGTCAAACAGTAAAGTCAAACACACGATCAAGAAGCCTGAGAAGTGATTTAAAACAGAAATTGAAGAGGAAGAAGAGTATATCGGCGAGTATAGCTTGCTAGGAAGTGATCAATTTATAGGGTGAGGGCTCGGGTGAACGATTTGGTAAGTTGACCGTAATAAACTCGATGACGCGTTAATTGACACAAATTGGGTATGTTTTGACGATGATTGTTCGTGTAATAGACGCGTATTAGTCAAACCATTCATCAATCATTCCATATCAGGATCAAAACGTGTTTGGATTGGTGATTTATGGTAAATCGATGTTGCAGTTGACTTTCCTAGTCAACTATTAAGAACCAATTTCATTATATAATTAACTAGTAAGAAACCCGCGCGATGCTGCGGTGACAATAATTTACAACGCGGTACTCATTTTGTCTTAGTTTATCAGTCATCTCGTAAGAGTTACTCGTGCGTTGGGACATATATTCCGTCCATATTAGTTCCAGTACGATAACAAGTTATAATGACTAAGGACATCATTTGTTTAAATGTCCTTAGTCATTATGACATCAATCTCAATGCGTTAACTATGTGTAAAGATGTGTGGTTTAGTCATACTACATCAATTATTTGTTGTTAATTATTTAGCTTTAAGTCTATGAGGTATAGACCTATGAATTGAGGGTATCAATTTATAAATCTTTGATAACCGAGATTTTCGATGGCTATGGTTACGTTTTTTTATTAACCGATATATTGGGTATGGTTACAGTTAATGTTGTCATATAACCGATAGCTTCATTTTCATATGTTTAGTCATAACTGAATTAACCGAAACGAATGACATTAATTTAAAAAAAGTACCACTCATTCATTAGTTTGAGGAAAAAAGTTGTATTGACTCTTGACTTATAAACAACGGCGTTGTATTGAAAGAAAATAAAAATCAGCTAATGGCTCGGTTTTTAGAACACTTAACAAAGTCAGAGTTTTAAGCCTAATTTTTAAAATTTCTTGTTCAAGTTAAAAAATGTTAGCCCAAGTCTATTATTCCGTTTTTAACCAACCACCAAATTGACCAAATGCCCAAATTAACTAACCATCAAATAGGCCCAATGCTCATCTCTAGTTTATGGTTCACTACTTGAAATGCTTTTACACATACGTAAGTGAAGTGTATCATTTCTTAAAATACTAAACGACTGAATGAGCAAATAATAAACTGTGCATGTGACCATTTCCTAAAATTCTAAACAAGCAAAATCATAAACAGTTGGAATAATATGGATTTTACTATTTCTAAAAATACTAAATGTACAATTAATAAACAGTTGGAAAAAAGGGGTCGTCATTCCTTGATTAGCACCTTGATGCACTTTCAACACAGAGTTCAAGCATACAAATTGTTGATTTAAAATCCTGAACTCTTGAATCTGTTTGGAAACCAAAAACCAATTAAAGTAAGTTAAAATGCAAAATTATGAGCACACAACGGTGTCATTTTTGGATACACTGACTTACAAACATTAATGATAAATTATATACCAGTATTAAAATTAATCACCTAAGCGCTATTAATATTTTTACTAATGTAACAAACTTTTTTACAAGAGCCAAACATTTTTGGCTGCAGATTTGCAAGACGTATACCGAGTCTTTCAATTATAAGCCGCATGTGGCAATTTTGAGTTATAAGCTACAAAGAACATATGACCAATCCACCTAATTGGAAGCGTTGTGAAATGACTGTCGAACTTGCCATTCAATTAACCGGTGAAACGTAGTAAAGGCTTTTCATTTTCAATGACAAAAAATCATGAAGGCATTCAACATATACAACTGAAACTAAAAATAAATTCAAGTACATGTTCAAGCTTTTATTTATTAATATTTTTCTAATGAGCATCAAATGAAACCATAGAAAAATGAAGAGTTTACCTAAAATAGTCACCTCCATACCTGAAACAATGGTCTGGATTATATGGTCAAACACTGTAGTTCTTTTAACTTCAAATGACCTTTAATATGAACAAGACTTATGTATAATAAAGTTGCAGCAACTGGTTAAATAAAAGCTGACATAGTGGTCATACTATTTAAAAGCCTATTCAATGATATCAAAAAGGGGTCATGACTGATGAAAGTGCAAATTGATCCTATTATAGCCGATCAAATTGATCCTATTATAGCCGTGTTTGCTACATGATAACCAAAATCACATTGATTCTACCATCCTAACACTAAACAATGTGGTGACAAATTCAAGTCGTGATAGTCGAATGATACGTGCATCCAAACACTCTTTTGGTATTCAAAATTAATAAAAAAAGATGATAAAAAGATTACCTGAGCATAAAGAAAGGGGTCATCAACAAAATTACTTGGGAAACAAGATCAGTAACTAAAGCGCAAGACCCGCTTCATTACAACAAAACCCCGCAAAAACACAAATTTAATGATAGGTTTCAATTATAAAAATCCAAGAACAGTATCACCCAGTTGATTAAAAAAACCCCACAAAAAATCCACTCTTTTTTTAAATTAATAACATTATACAAATAAAAATACTACAAAAACATGTACCTTGGCAACAAAAATATTTGTACACCATTGTGCAACCCCTTCATCTGTTTTTGGCAGCTCGTTCATGAAAGGACGCTTACCTTTCACATGAATCTGCATTGTAGAAAAGTGTCAAATGGGTCGAAAGTTTCCCAATGTGCCTTTTTGATATATAGAACCGCCTAAATCGCTTTATTTAGAACTGCTTAAACCGTCTTTTTATTACATTAAGGTTTGCGCCTAGACCTCCATCAAGCGGTTTGGTTAAGGATTTGGATATGAGAATATGGCCTAAATAAGGATGATAGAATTGGGTTTAAAAACAATATCCCTATCAATCACATTATCGGATTCTAACCAATATAAAACTATCAAACTTCTAATTCCCACCATCAAAAATTATTTTTCTTGTTATAAAGATATATGCAGCTTGAATGTTAATAACCAAAATTCAGCTTGAAATGGGTAAACCTCAATAAGTCGACTATTCTCCGGCCATTGAAGATATGCCTGCATCAATAACGTGATTCGTTTAATAAAAGATAACCGTTTTAACCATATGTTAATCCCTAGAAAACAAAACATTATACTCCACGAACCAACCAAACCAAGTATGAATTAAAAAATCATGTGCTGGCCAATATACCTTGTAAATAATCGGTTCACAAAATCAAATATAATTACACTAAAACACTTCTATTAATGACATCTTGATCAGCAAAAACACTTGTTAGCTCATCGGTAGCATCCGAAATTGGGATGAAGTTTGAGAGAGTTGCGCTTCCAACGAAAACTATCTTTGGTTCAAAAAAGTGGCAATTACAAAGCGTCCAGGTCAGGATCAACCAATGTTGACATAAATTCAATCAACATATTCAAGTTATTTAGAAGCAAAAAGGCCACAAACGATGACAGATTCAAATAAACATTTAAATAATCAAGTTCAAAGGCAACATTATACATTGAAATTAGATCATCTCATATACAGTGAAGTTACGACAAAATTGTAGCTTAAAAAGATACATATTCAACAAGGTGAGCTGAATTTTTTGATCTAAAATTTTGGCATTTTATTGTCCAGAAATAGACTACAGATGTTTGAACCCTTTATACTTGGTTAAAAGAGAAGAAAGTTTACAAAAAAACTAACATATGAAACATGAAAAAATGTGATAAAACATTGCCAAAGCCAAAGATACATACCAGAATCAGTCGCCTACCATTTTGTATTGCTTGTGTTGCTTTTGTGAGAAAGCCTTTGGATCGATTTTCTGTAAGTTTCGCCACTTTTGATCTGATATCAAAATATAAATATCCAATTTGATGTTTCGTCTTGTGCAGCTAATGGCTTCCCTTTGTTCAATGGAGTGTGCTGCAAAGCAAACCAAAAGAAGTATGCATCAATATTTAAGATAATTGCTTTTTGTTAAATTGTTCCAAAGCCTAAACGGAACTGCAATTTTGTTAAGTTGTGTTTACAATGCAATGGATTAACCAGGTCGGGTTGCGACAATAAATTAAAAGGGACAAGAACATAGAGATGCAATGAAGCCTTTTCTGCAGTAAACACTATTTTGAAGATTCTACCACAACACGTATTGTCATTGTTAACACTGTTTCTGCATTCCACTATCTGCATATATGCACCTAGAGTTGCTGGTTTGAAGAAAAAACTAAAATGTGCTTAATTGGTTTTTTTCCATCGCTTCTTTTCCACTTGTGATTGGCTCCAGCCTCCAGGTGCTCGTCTGAGCTTCGCTTTCTAAGAAAGTCGCAAATAATCATGATCCAATTAGATTTAAAACACAAAACTAAAAAATACTCTAAATTAAAACAAGGCAAACTACATATGCTAAATCATATTCCAAACTACCTACATAAACAAAAATCTGCACAATCATCAGTTCTACCGGAAATAAATCATATTCCTTACCCCTAGATTCACTGGTTCAGCTATCTTTGAATCCTCATCGGAAACTTTAGTAATAGTTTTAATGCCTCCATGTTGAACTTTAACAGCTATCAAGTGGAGTTGCACGGTGGACTTGAGAACCAAATAACCACCACACATGAGACAATTCCCAAGAGCAGAAACACCCCTAAAAAGTATCAAAATTCAAAACTCAATTCTTAACAACAAATTCCCTTTCTATATTCTCTAAACCAGATTCAAAACATCATTGCTCAAGTTGAATCACAAATTCATGTCACTATCAACTGAAACTCTCTCCCCCGTCAATTTTTTTTTTTTTTTTTTTTTTTTTTACAAAAACTAATGGTTTTAAAGATGTCGCACACATTTGGATCTTACCATAAACAAGAAATGGTAGACAACACGTGGCTTCCAAATGGTAGCACAACACAAATCAGCAACAAAACAACACCAACTTGTTCCAGCCATTCCTAAGTAGGATAACACCCACTCATTTCGCCAAGTCTACTTTGTTTTGCTGCATCGATTAGGTTTAATTGCAATCATGAACAATTGTCTAATTTTGGGTTCTTGGTTTATTCTGTACCTAAATCGAAGGTGGTAAGTCGAAAGGGTTTGAAAATAATCGAGCTACCTGAATCAACCAAAGAAATCAGGTTCAGAGCAAACAGATTCCTGAGTCTGAAAATAGAAGCAAAAATTATATTTGAGACATGTTATAATCTTCAACCTCATGAACAAAATCTGCAAAATTATACGATTCGAACAGTAGTCTATGAAGTCTAACAAGATATAGACAAAACATATACATATTTAACTGAGTTTTGTACAAAATCAACAAGAAGTGTGATGGATCTACTGAAATAATCAACAATATGATGACAACTGATCTGTTATTATTCGTTAAGAGTATTGAGTGAGGAAATAGTGTTCGTAATCAACGCAATGTGTGACTTACCATTGACGAAGGTCGTATTCATCATCGATCTGGTGAAAATCATGGTGAAATCGTGGTGATGTTGTTTGAATATCCAGATAGAGAACCCCAATTTGTGTCTGATGAATGAATGGGGGAGCGGCGGATAATTTTTGATGAATGGAACCCTAGTGTTATGTATCTGTGTTCTTTTTTCTTTGCATTATAGGTTTGTACAAAATGCATTATAACTTGTACCCTTAAAACTCTTAAAAAAGTGACAAATGACCATTTCTGCCCTTCGTATGTGCTTATTAATATAGTATAGATATGTGTTGAAGTCTAAACAAGTGTGTGTTGTAGACCAGCTGGTTGTGTTGTGATGATGTGGTGAACCGGCCATGGGTGCGGGTTCGAATCCCGGCCCAGGCCTTTTATTTTTGATAATTATTTCACATATATATGTATAATATATATATATATATATATATATAGCATAGTATTAGGGGTCCAAATGCATCACGAAATATTTTTAAAAGACGATAAATGATGAAACTTGACGTTTTATTAATAATAATCGTAACGTACAAGTATTTTAATGCGAAATGTTACATTACCAAACTACCAAAAAGAGGGAAAGTGAAGGTATGATTGTAACCTGTTAATTATTCAACCTTTTGGCTTTTGAATTGTAAGTTTGATTTTCGGTCAAAACCCTTGGTAATCTTCATTTATCGATCCATTTTAATTTGATTTATTATGTTTTCAGTTTGTGTTGTACTTTGTATAGCTTTAGTTTATGTTGTTTTGAATAGGTGGAAACTTGGCTTACCAAACTACCAAAAAGAGGGCAACAGAAGAATTCAAAGGGTACATTTGTAATCTGTTAGTTATTCAACCTTTTGTGTTTTGAATTGAAATCTTGATTTTTTGCAAGTAAACATACTCCTACCAGCGGTATCGTACATCGACGCCCACAAAGTTGAATGGTACACAACGGTTAGATAAACTGGTCCAACGATTATAGATAGTTAAAGATTTTGGTAAATGTTTTGGACTCTTAAAATGTTAATCAAAGCATCTGTTTTTTTCTATTACATTTTAAAGCTATAAAGGATGGTTGTTTAAAGTGATTGAATTCGCTGATTAAAGTCATTAAATGCAGCGTTGATCATGAAAACGTTTTATTATTTACAGGCGAAAATGAAAGCAAACAAGATTTGGATGCAATTGTTCTCGCGTAAGCGTTTTGCTGAGGCACTAAACTAACGTAATGAATCAACTATGGCTTGAGGTACTAAAGATTTTGATTTGGAAGCTTCTTGCTTGGTGTTTAACTTAACACGATGAGCATTTCAATTTACTAATGACGGGTTGATTCACTTTATGTTCTTTTCATAACTAGTCAAACAAATTGAATTTCATCCGATGTGTGTTTTTAGTCCATAGATTTCTTACAATCATACTATAAAATTACAAAAGGATAAGACATATAATGTTTTCCAGATAAAAGGTACTTTTTTTGTTTAACCTACTGCCTGCTATTGCAGCGATACAAACACTTTTCCTACTTCTTCTCTTCTGTGCTGCTGTAACCTATCTACGACCTTTCGCAAATGCCTCATCCTCAATTTCCAAAGATGTGATTAGTAGAAGTTATTGGTGTTCTTTTATTGATGGCACTATTTGTTTGTTGCAATAAAATTATACTATGTTTACATACTGACGAATGAGATGTTTATTATAACAGTCCACATATGAAAGTTGCAGATGAAGGCACAAAACTTGTAATTAATTATCATGTATTTATTGAATACCATATCTTTGTTTGTGATTTGAAGGCTTTCTTGGTTTAATGCACAACAGGTTTAATTTCCAGGTACAGTGTACTCGAGGGATATTGATATGGAGAACCTGTGTCGATGGTTGTGGTACAATGGTTCAGGACAAGAAGCCAGTTAACAGAGGTCAACCGGGTCTTTCATCGTCACCTAAAATACAATCCGATTTTGAGGTATAACCAAACCCGAACCTTGATAATTATAAACATATATATTTACTTATGTGAACCGTGTGGACTTGACGAGCTATTGCGAACGTTGCTTACTCCTAAGGTTAGATGAAAGTCGTTTGTTGCACGATGAAAGTCGTTTGTTGCACGATGAAAGTCGTTTGTTGCACGTCTTGTCATCTATTTGCTGATGTTTTTGCAATTTTTAATAGGTTTATTAAATGTTTTTTTATACATTTACCGTGTGGATAATATAACTTGGGTCCGGGTGAAAACAGACGCATTTATGCACGTCTACACTGCTCTAATCACGGCGGAGAAAGAAGTGAAAATGGTAACAATAGGAAGAGCTTGGAGTTTGTGGTTCCGATGGAGAGGGTTCACGTTGGCGGTCTACTGTCATTGCTTGGAGGAAACCTGAGGAATGCCACCATTGATGGGGTGTGATGAAGGTTAGATTTTTAAAGTTGATTTGCATTTTGTGTATAAATGCTTTTTAACAGGGGGACTGTTTCCTGTTAATGATGTGATTTCCAAGGTAGGTTCTTCATTTGTATTCCTAGCATATTACTTGATTAATTATAATATAACAATTTTGAAGCTAAACTTGTAGTTTAACGCATTTGTTTAAGTTTGATTTGGAGAACTTTTCTGTATACGTTTTTTCCAAGCCACGAAACAAAGCGCTGGCGCAACGCGCCGGATTAATACCACTAGTTATTCATTAAAAACTTCTAGTTTAGGGTTATGTATTTCCTAAAGTGTCTGAATTTGGGACTTCAAGGTTCGTAATTGTGACTATATGTCAAACTCAAATACCTACCTTAGTGCTAGTAATAATGTATACTACATTATAAAGGAGGAAAGATGTCTACAAATGTCATTTTACATGAATTTTAAAATGGCATAGGAAAAGTCACATGCTTTAAACCCAAATGTTGTAAGACTCGCCTTTTTTTAAAAACATGTAGATAATATATAAACATCCATTATATATATATACCCATAACGTCTTGGCCAACGACATACCAATAACCTTGGCGACCCTAGTTACATTTACAAAAGACAATGTCCAAGTTGGCTACCATGTGAATCTTTGACCCATATTCAAAACCATGTACACCAAACATTGACAACTTGTTTAAAAGACTCAAAGATCCTAATACTACCATGGTACCCAACCCAAAAGAACTTGTTTAACTCGTGAGCTTTACCTATTACAATTTCAAACAAAGCAAACATTTAGTATGCTAAAACAATATCACCATCTTGTCCAAGGAAACCAAACAATCCATGGAACCATGGTAAAATCCTTACTTCTATCATTTGACCCGTTAAGGGTATGCCTACCATTTTGACCCGTTAATGGTACTTCCACCGTATTGACCCGTTAAGGGTACTTCTACCGTATTGACCCGTTAAGGGTGCTTTTACCATATTGACCCGTTAAGGATGCTTCTACCATTTTAAACCATTCTACTAATTTACACCCTTGTGTAGCCACAAAGGTACTTCATGCTACTTTCCTTCCATCGAGTTCAACCACAACAATACATACACAACAATTACAACTAATATATTCATCAAACTAAATAGTTGGTAGTAACCAACTTACCTTTGTCGCGTGCACCTTGCTCCTTTTGACCGCTTTAGCCTTCAACCTTCACACCTACATAGTGAAGGAATTCCATACTTTAGTTTTCATACTTTACCCATTACCATTCTTGGTTCAAGGTGAATAAGCTAACATAACCTCATAGTTACAACCTCTACCATCATATTTATTATGCATTTCTCACAATTTCACCTATCCTAAGGTGCTAGGCATTTTATCATACAATTGTTGTGCATTTCCATATATTCAAGTGATCATACCATTCTATGGTGCAACATCTCCCATTCTACACTAGCATTTACAATCTACCTTCTTAATTTAACAACAATACACAATCAATATAGTTTTCTTGGAGTTGAGGTCCTGTTTAACTTTTAAAAGTCAATAGGATGCCTTCATTTACACACCCACTTGACAAATTCTCAATTCAGCCCTAACATCCCCAAATTAACATGTAACTTCATCAATTCTACTCTACCATACATAGTAATTGCATTCTTCCTAAACCACAATAGATAATTATCATAACATAACCTTGAAATCCTACCATACCACTTCCAAACCCTACTAAAATTAATTATACAACTTACCAATAAGATTAGCACCACAAGAGGGTTAATAATTCAAGGACATGCAAGGGATTAGAGGTGATTTCTACTTCAAATTTTAGCTATTGATGAATGAGGTGAAGACCTCCCTTGTGTCGCCACCCACCCCCTCTCTTCTGTGTTTTTTCTTTGCTATGTAGAAATCCCCATTTCCCCCTTTTAGTCCTTTAACTACTTGCTACTACTATCCACCCCATACCAACCCCTCAAGATAAGTGCTAGCTCATGTTCGACCCCTCTATTTTATCAACTAAGTTTCCACCATTTTACCTAGGTAATTAACTTGGTAATTTTATGTTTGTTAATGTACCACTACCAATGCACTACTTACAACTAGGGGTACAACATATACATACATATATATATATTCACGCATACGTACATACTCGTACTAACATATATATATATACATATATACCTATATATATATACCTATTTACCATACTACCATTACTTTAATATTTTTGGGGTGTTACAAATGTCATGCAATTTTTTGTTTTTCTACCCTTAATACAAAACCTACGTGTACATAATTTTTATCATAACCCCCAGTTACCATTAATCTATATCTATAATCTACATTATATTAAGAAGCATTTGAGAATGGTATCAAACAAAATTAATTAGTTACTACATTTTATTAAAAAGTTTGCAATTATCTATAAAAAAATTATATATTACAAAATTATACAAAAAGGTTTCTACACATACAAATATATATACCTATACACCTTAAAAAGATTTTAAGAATAAAAAAGTCTAACTTTACGTATAAATAATAATTTTGTGATGCCCTTTTCTTTAAAAAAAGAGTGCGTCTGAATTGGTTCACGAACGCAAACCGAACCGAACCAAAATCGGTCTTTCAAACCGGGGCCGAACTGAAACCAGTTTAGACACGAAGTGGCGCCAAACACGAACAGGCTTGGAACTGGTTCGGTTCCTAGAAAAAAAAACCGATCTGTGCAAGTCTATAAAGTTCTTAGGTTGGGATGTCTTATTTGGAATATTTTCAACTAACCTAACTTCCAATTTCACTTTCCAATGCCACTGATAGAAATTTATGGTGCACTTGATTAGCAGTTGTACTGCATTGCATTTATCGTGTGAAAAAAGTTATGGGCATGCTTCTTTGCAGGTTGATTACATATGAGCCGTTCCAACCTCCTCTTATTATGGATCTTATAAAGGTCCCTATGCTTTCTTCTCCTCGGCAATCTCTGCAGACTTGGCACTTTCAACATATTGAGTAGGACTATTCGTATAATAATAGTTGCTAATGAGTCAAACCGCTACTTCCATTTTTTTACCAGCATGTAGGTCAAATTGCATATGGCGTATAGAACGTAGCATGCTATTATGTCTCCTTGTAGCCTTTAAAAAATTACCTCACTACGAAGCACAGGTGCTTACACACAAACATACACCTTACATATTGATTCTTTTAATCGTTTTAAGGTTTGAATTACATTTCCGCCATGTATTGTCGACTCTACCGCAGCACGCAAGTTCCCTACTAATAAGTGGGAGTTAACAATCAACTTCCAATGAAATATATGATAAAGTGTGAGCACAACCAAGTGTGTATTATGATGTGGATAATTAAGTTAAGCGTGAAGTGTCCATTATTTCAACGTAGCAATTATAGTGGTTGTGTTTTAAACTAAACCAATATTTTACATAAAAAAATACATTCCATTTGCTAAGAGAGGGCGGGGCACTACCAATAAACGATGTTGGTATCCTCTACCAACACGGTAGTAATGCCCCAGGTGACACGGGTAGTGGTTTGATGGTAGGTTTGACGGGTGTTATAATACAGTGCTGGTACCTCTTTACTAGAGCGGGGTTTTTGTTTTTTGGGTTGGGTGGTTCAGGTTAGTGTTGCCTCCAAAACTGTATTTCAGTGAAGTGAATTAGTAAAGTGACGTGGCTATGCAAGATTGGTATATATCAATGAAGTTGAAAATATGTGAGTGGAGCGCCCCGCCGCCCCTAAGTAACTGGTTACGCATGTAAAAGTAACGTCTGACCACTGCACTAGGTCTTCAAAACTTAGTCTCCCAACAACATGCCGAAGGTCCACACATTTATGTCGAGCAAAAAAAGACTGATTAGGATAATGAAGAAATGTCAAATGGGGCACATCGTCTTAGTCCAATGAAGAGCTTTTATCCAAGATTGAGCAATTCAACGCTTTCAATCAAGCTGAAGCAGAGCAAAACCGAAATAACAAGACATGAAGTTCTGTCTTATGCAAGTGAAACATTAACATGCCTAAGTAGAATTAATGTTGGAATTTATGCGTGAATGAGAGTCACACTAAGGTTCCAAATGTTGCATGTCCCACATTTGCGAGGGAATAAAAAATTGGTTGGTTTATAAATGAGAAAATATTGGAAGGAATTAAATTCTTATGTTACCACTGACCACTGACCAGAGGATGTTATCATTGACCAGAGGATTCTACCACTGCCTTCTGGAGCAGAGGATTTTGGAATAGATGGTTCAGCTTCTATGTCTCATGGCTTTCCACTTTCTCACCAAATGCACTGATTGCTACAATTATGAATTTGCATTACTGCATCACTGCATCAGTTACTGTTTGACCATCTATATAAGCCAATAATTTGTGCAGATGAAAACAACAACAAAAGCAACAATCACAGTTCATAAACAACTTCAGTATCGGCTTCTTTTCAGGCAAGTGTTAGAGTCTGGAAGTGCACCATCATTGTTAGCAACCGGTGTCCCTGGGAACATACCGAGAATCTGTTTAAAGGAATTGTGTCAAACACAAGCCCGGTTTCTATCATCTATTTAACTACTTCTTCTGCTGCATTTTAGTAAGTTTTTCTAACAAATTTAAACATATTTTGATATTAACTGTTCCTTTATTCTTTTCAGTTATGGCGAATACTCAGCCCATGTCTACTGCACCACTTCAGACCTCTGATGTGTCTGGTGTTTCATCAGTATTCACACTATCGGTTACTGTTACCACTGCTTTGGTGGCACCTTTGCCTACTGCTGTAGCAAGCCATGCAGAAAAACCGGAGAAGTTCTCCGGGTGAACTTCAAATGTTGGAAGCAAAAGATGATGTTCTACTTGAAAACATTGAACCTTGCAAGGTTCTTAACTGAAACTGTTCCTCATATTAGTGATGAGGAAATGGATGCTCAGTCTGTGAGTGCAGTTCAGGCTTGGAATCATTCTGATTTCTTGTGCCGAAACTATGTCCTAAATGGAATGGTTGATTCCCTCTTTGTGCCAAAGAGTTATGGGACTCTTTGGAACACAAATATAAAACCGAAGATGCAGACACAATTTTTTTTTTTTTTTTGTAGTGGCTAAGTTTTTGGAATTTGTTATGGTGGACTCAAGAACTGTGAAGAGTCAACTCCAAGAACTACAAGTCATTCTTCATGACATTCATGCAAAAGGAATGGTACTCAGCGAGACATTCCAAGTCGCGGCGATTATTGAGAAACTACCACCAAGTTGGATTGATTTCAAGAATTATCTAAAGCATAAAGGAAAGGAAATGACAATTGAAGACTTGGTGGTGTGTCTTCGTATTGAAGAAGAAAACAAAGTTGCTCAAAAGAAGAAGGTCGTTCCTGAAACCGCTAAAGCAAATGTTGTTTAATATGGTCAATCATCAAAGGGTAACAAAGGTAATAAACGGGTTGGATTCAAGAAAAAACAATGTGAAAAGCTCTCACCTTGGACCTAAAAGTGTGTAATGGTTATCAATGGAATGAAGAATGCTAGTTCTGAATGGTGATATCTATGTTGGTAAGAGCTATGCCCTGAATGGTATATTCAAGTTGAATGTAATGGTTATCAATGGAATTAAGAAGCTAGTTCTCCTTACTTGCTTGAGTCTTCTAATATTTGGCACGGTATACTAGGTCATGTGAACTTTAATTCCATGCGTCGTCTAATTAAATTAAATTGCATACCAACATTTGATATTGACTCAAATCATAAATGTGAAACTTGTGTTGAAGCAAAGCAAACAAGGACATCATTCAAAAAGGTGGAACGAACCACCAGTCCCCTTGATTTGATACACATCGATGTGTGTGATTTGAAATCAGTTCCTACTAGAGGTGGGAACAAGTAATTCATAACATTTATTGATGATAATACAAGGTTTTGCTACGTTTACTTACTCAAGAGTAAGGATGAGGCAATTGACGAGTTTGTCAGGTTCAAAGCCGAAGTTGAGAATCAACTTAACAGAAAGATCAAAAGGGTAAGAAGCGATAGAGGTGGTGAGTATGTTTCACATTTTGCTGATTTGTGTGCAAAAAAGTAGAATCATACATGAACTAACTCCTCCTTACTCTCCACAATCGAATGGCATGGCGGAACAAAAAACCGTACTTTGAAAAAAATGATGATTACCATGTTGATAAGTGAAGATATGTGGAAGGGAATTAAACTATCATACAAACGCTTGCGAGTGTGGGGGTGTCTAGCTAAAGTGGCAGTGACACCATGACGTGCTTGTCGTGGTACACGTAAAATTTCCCAATTACAACTAAAGATAGTGGTAAGAAGGGTATCGAACACAGGGAGTTTGTGGAAAATGTGAGAATTAAGGTTTTGTAATTAAACTACTATTTAACAACTAAGAAAAATAAAGATCAAAGATTGTTTGTTGGTTTTGATTTAGATTTAAGAAAAGTAAACTAAATTGCTGAATTGAAATAAGATTGTGTTTATCAAATTGAGAAAGCAATGACCATCCCTGGATCCATTTCCCTTGAATCTTTATGCCAAAAGTCTCACTAGAAAGAGTTACATAGACATAACTCGTATTTGAACAAGTGTTGTGATAAAAGGGAACAAAGTACTCGGATTATATTAATGCGAGGTTGTTTCCCGATGACCAATTACTCAATTATCCAACCCAAATCCTTCCCGCAATATCCCGATTGTTAGCAACACCAAGAACATGCAATCAAGAAGAGAAATTGATAAATTAAATAACCACTACAACCAAATGTTCAAATACCATAACAATTCAACAAAGCATACCAAATTGTTATTCTAGAAATCATAAGACAAAAGCATAAATAGTTCAAAGAAAACTTCACCAAGGATGACCATTAAAGGTTTAGCCAAGCATCACCAAATGGGTCATCATAATCTTCAATCTATTGTTCATGTGAATCAAAGATAATAACCTAATGATTAGCAATGTTCTTCAACCTTGTTCTCTGCCCAAAATCGCCCCTAGAATGCTAAGGAACGTTCCCAATTCGAAGATGATCAAAAGTCTTGCAATAACCACCCATTTAATAGGGGAAGTTACAAAAATGTGCAGAGTCCACCGTACCATACGGTGGTCACCGTATGGTACGGTGGCATCAACAAAACCAACGCCCATCAGGGACTGTAATACGGTGGGAATATGTTTGTCAGCCTTCACCGTACCATACGGTGGTGACCGTACCATACGGTGGACCTGACAAAAATCCCAATTTTTCTTCTTTTGTTTCTTTCAAGCTCCAACTCGTTTCCGGTCCGCTCCCAAGTGCGTTTTTCTTCATTTTTAGCTCCTTAATGCCCCTGCAATCATAGTAACCGTAGTCACCCCATTCCAAGCAATAACATGGACAAATGTGGATAAAATAAGCGTTTTAGCACTATAAAAGGGTGTTCTATGAACCACCCGTCACATCCCCACACTTACCCATTGCTTGTCCCAAGCAATCTACCAAAATCACTTTTACGCAAAACGATCATTTTTAAATCAAGCATTAACGTGCAATCCATATACTAACCCGTCCTTAACACCCGAATCAACACACCCCTCACAGTTTCTCTCCTCTCGGTGACAACTGAAAACTAGCAATTCGGAGCTAGGCCCACAAAAGGCAAATAAATGAGTGCGCAACCATAAGCTTGTACCTGAATCAACCCTCCTCTTACACGCTAAACATAAGTGCAAATCAAAGGGGCTTGTCGGGTTGTAATGTGGCTAAGTGTAAAGGTAGGGAATGGGGTATATTTTTAGTAGCGCATAACTTTACCCGGTCTTTTATTACACAACGACACACACATAACTAACACACGCAAACGCATATACGAACACAACTATAATAAATATCACATATAAACTTCCCTTTTTTTCTTTTCTTTTCTTTTTCTTCCTCTTTTTTTTTTTTTCTTTTTTTTTTCTTTTGCTTTTTTTTTTTTTTTTTTTCTTTTCATCATTTTTCTCAATTTTTTTTTTCAATACATCAAGAAACACTAATACATACACATACGAACACACTCAACTAAAACTTCAACTTGTAATACTAAAATAACACACTAACACTCTATTTAAACACACAAGACCGGGTCAAGTTGGGTATTTATTTAGGGAACTAGCTAAAGGGCTAACAATCGATAGGCTTTTAGGCTCAAAAATGGGCAACTAAATGTCCAAACCCCCGCCCCTCTCGCTACCAAGCTCATATATATAATGCATGAGGTCCAACCCCCCAATTCCCACACTCTCACTCAACATAACAAGGCTACCTAGTGCCCTTATCATTTCTACACTTATGATCACACAAAGATTCAAGTCGCATTCAAGCACAAGTTCTAGTGCACTCCCACCCATTGCCACTCTCACAAAGAAAGATATATCTATATATATTGTTCTATAACTGTGGCTCAAATCTCACCAAGAATAAAAATGGGTTAAGGGTTGCCGGTGTGCCTCTCGAGGTTAGTTCAAGGTGTTCCAATTCTCACAACGCTACGCTTGATTTTTTCAAAAAAATTTTTTTTTTAAATTCTTCAAACTTTTCCCCCATCCCCACACTTGGGGTACATTGTCCCCAATGTGCGGTTTTTGGAAGGAAACACTCGTACACTCAAACCACAAATTTCTTTTTGTATTTTTTCATTTTTTAATTTTTTTTTTTTTTTTTTTTTTTTTTTTTTAACAACACACCTCCTACTACCACAACCCAAAGCAATCATCATCAATCATAACACCACCCAACCACCCATTTCCCGAAACATAAAGAAATCAAACAAAGCAAAATATACACTATGTACAAAGGAAAAAAAAAACACGACCTGGTCAATAGTAGCGGGGTTGAGGTGGCCCGAACACAGAGGTCAGCAAGTCGTTCCATTCTCCAAACCCAAACGCGCCACTATCACTTCCACCTTGATCCGGAGCTTGTTGTTGTTGTTGCATCGGGTCCACCCATTGCGAATGATGAAGTGGCGGAGTGGGATAAGACATGCTTCCATCATAAGGTGGTAACGAGCTATAGTCCACAGGTTGTGGATTTGCTACCACCGGCCTTCCTGCGTGCCAGTCATCATTCATCCTTCTATTCTGGTCATCTATGAAACGATTATTGATCTCCACCTCATGGGAATAGGCGTGTGCCCGGTTCCACATTTCTTGCCTATCAAACCCCGCCTTCATAGTTCTCTCCATGCTCGCGCTCATCATAGTTTGATGATCAAACATCGAGCGCTCAGGTCCCGACCATGAATCAAAAACAGATGCGGGAGGACGTTGACTCTCAATCACCTGCTGCATCGTCCCCCGTATGCCCAACCTTCAACATATGCTCGCTCCGTGAAATCATAATATCCACCACCACCATGCACACCACTTGAACTACCTTGACCAATATTCATATGTTCTCCCGTGGGAATCTCCTCATAATCATCGTCATCGCTTGGCGGTTGCTCTTCATTATCACTTTCTGGCTCATCCACTTCCCCGGGCAAAAGTGCCCGGGCATCTCTTTTCAATACCCTCCATCTCTGCCCTCCAGACTTCAACTTGTGATATCTCTCTGATTCAGAATACACCCACCCAATTCCCATTTTGGCCAACTCAAACACTTTATACCTCTTCTTCCTTTTCGACACATCATCGGCAGTAAGAGCCCCTTGTTGCATGAGTAACCCGGTAATGATCCTACAGTAGGGAATAATGGACTTTTCAGACGAGTTCCTACACATCCATACATGGTTGAGAATCAAATATCGGATCGAGAACTTAGGACCACCGTTCATTAACGAATACAAAATCGGAATCTCCGGATATCTCACTTGCATCGGGTCCGATCGTCTTGGCAACACATTGAAAATAATAATAGCCAACAGTAACTTCGGTTCAATCTTCAAATTTTTTCTATATAAAGTACCATGATATTTTCCCGGGAGAAACAAAGACTCCAACATTTCCGTCCAACGAGGATGCTTTTCAGGTGCAATAATCAAGTCATTGATGCTTTGATTTTTGTACTCCTTGGTCGGTAAACTGTCATATTTGGCCAAACGCCTCAATGTGTCGTAAGACATCTCTACATCCACATCATTAACCGTCCCAATTAACTTCATTTGTGATGGTTTGTCATATCTTCCACACCTTAAGGTAGCCATCCACTCTTCAATCTCATCTAGAAACAAGTACTTAGTTTCTTGATCATAGCAATGCAATAAAGCTTCCCAACCCAAGGCTTTAAACCGATCAACTACCCCAAAAGGACCAAACTCTCTTTCCTTCACTTCCCTCTCGCAAATAAATGCTCCAACTCTATCTTGTAAATTTTTGATTTGCTCGTGAAACAAGGTTGGTTGCCAAATACTCGGTTGTGCATTTAAGGGTCCAGTTTTCCAGTTTGGTTTATCAGCCGGATCTAAACGAGGTGCATCTTGTTGCTGCTCCATTTCTTCATCCGTGTTATCATCCTGCCCAATGTATTTCCTCCTCTTGTATTGCCGTGTCGGTTGCTTCCCTTTTCCTTTAGCAGCAGCCGAACTTGAACCCGCAACTTCACCTGTACGAGCCATATTCCTGCACAATACATAACCACAAACAACCACGAGACATTGAACAAATCAGTCACGTATGCTAAAACTTCCCCACACTTGCTTGTTATTATGGTAGTGAGCATTTTTGTGAACAAAATTCCATCTTTGAGTTAACAAAATTTTTGCATGACGCCTCTATAATTTCAACATTCCCAAAGTTCACAAATACATCTCAAACACATCTCTACTACCATATTCTACCACAATATTACTCAAATAACCATCCATATAAACTACATTATCATAACAAGCAAGTGACATTATCAAAATAAAAATAAATAAAAAAAAAAACTTCATATCTCACAATGTAGCAACAAAGTTGGGGGAATAATACACATACCTTGAACTAGATGATAAGAAAACACACGAAAATCAAAAACTTGAAAAAGCCCCAAAATTTTCGGATTCTAGGGTTTTGATTCGAGCACTAAAACGTGTTTTTCTTGCACTTTCCTTCCCAAAATCAGAAACTAGATGAAAAATAAGTCAAGATAGACCCAAGAATCACTAGATTTGGTGAAGGAATGAAGGATTTATGAGTGATTAAAGATGAAGAAGACTTGGGTGTTCTTGAAGATTTTTAGAGTGAAGAAGAAAAAGTATGGGTATATGTGTGTGTCTATGTAACCGGAAGTGAGAGAGAAAAGGAGAAATTTTTTTTTTTTTTTTTTTTTTTTTAAACGTGGACTCTTTGATCTCCCAGATCGCACCGTATCATACGGTGGTGGGCGTATGGTACGGTAGCCCACTTGTTCCAATTGTCCACCGTATTACAGTAGCGAACGGCCGTATGTTTTCTTGTGTTGACCGTATGGTACGGTGACTACCGTATCATACGGTGGTACCTGGGCGTTTTTTTTTTTTTTTTTTTTTTTTTTTTTTTTTTTTTTTTTATACACACCAGAAATTAGTAATTTTTAAAACCAATAAAAATTACCCTACCCCCTCGAAAATCCTATGTTGTCCTCAACATAGTGCTAGAACCATTTCGCGACCGAAACGTCCCCACACTTGTTTCAAACACAAGTTTCGAGCAACACGAAATTATGCAATAAACAAAATAAAAATAAAAATCTAACTATTTACACTACCAAACCTGGGCCTCTTGATCACGTCTCCTCAACCGGGCTTAGAATGTAGCCCGATTTATCCATCTCCAAGTAGTTGATATCATTGCCCTCCAAATACGGTTTCAAGCGGTGTCCGTTTACCGTTTGTTGCTTGCCAGTAATCTCGTCCAAAATTTCAACATCACCATACTCACCAACCCGGCAAACTATGTACGGACCCATCCATTTGCTTTTCAACTTCCCCGCGAACATCTTAAGTCTTGAGTTGTATAACCAAACCTTTTGACCCACTTCAAAGGTTTTCTTTCTCAACTTGGCATCATGCACTTTCTTGAGTTTGTCTTTATAGGCCGATGCACATTCGTATGCCTCATCTCGAATTTCCTCAATCTCACTCAGTTGTAATTTCCTCGTTTTGCCCGCCTCATTATAATCCGCATTCACCGTCGTTACTGCCCAATGCGCTCGATGCGTTAACTCCATCGGTAAATGACAACCCTTTCCATATACCATGCGATAAGGCGTTGTACCAATGGGAGTTTTGTAGGCCGTTCGGTACGCCCACAAAGCATCATCCAATTTCCCCGACCAATCCTTTCTATCAACACGTACCGTCTTCATTAGAATTTCCTTGATTTGACGATTTGAGACTTCAACTTGTCCACTCGTTTGTGGATGGTACGGGGTGGCAATTCGATGATTTACTCCATATCTCTTCAAAAGCTTCCCAAAGTTGAAATTTTTAAAGTGGGATCCTCCATCACTAATAATTACTCTTGGGATACCAAACCGGGCAAAAATGTTGGATTGAACAAACTTACACACCACCGAGTGATCATTAGTTCTTGTAGCAATTGCTTCAATCCATTTTGACACATAATCAACCGCCACCAAGATATACAAAAACCCGTTTGAGTTAGGAAAAGGACCCATGAAGTCTATGCCCCAAACATCAAAAATTTCAACAACCAAGATTGGTTGTAGGGGCATTTCATCCCTCTTTGAGATACTTCCCATCCTTTGGCAATTGACACAATTCGAGCAAACTCACAAGCATCTTTGAAAATTGTGGGCCAATAGAACCCACATGATAAAACCCGGTAACCGGTCTTGTGCCCACTAAAGTGCCCTCCACAAGCGGATGAATGGGCATGAGTAAGAATTTCCTTCACTTCCGCTTCGGGCACACATCTTCGAATCACTTGGTCGGGTCCAATCTTGAAAAGATCCGGTTCATCCCATATGTATTGCTTCACTTGAACCATGAATTGTTGTCTTCTCTTTTTGGTCCAATGATCCGGAATGACCCCCGTGGCTAAGTAATTAACATAGTGAGCAAACCACGGTGTATTAGCAGTGGAGACCGACATCAACTGCTCATCGGGAAATCTTTCGTTTATTTCCCCAAAATCATCATTTCTATCAACCGGAATTCGGGACAAATGGTCCGCCACTACGTTTTCACTTCCTTTCTTGTCCCGAATTTCCAAGTCGAATTCTTGTAACAAAAGAACCCATCGAATTAAGCGCGGCTTGGCATCTTTCTTCTCCATTAAATAACGAACCGCACTATGATCCGAATATATCACCACCTTGCTCCCCCAAATATATGAACGAAACTTATCCAAAGCATACACCACCGCAAGTAATTCTTTTTCGGTTGTGGTGTAATTGAGTTGCGCTTCGGATAAAGTTTTGCTTGCATAGTATATCACCACCGGCTTCTTGTCAACTCTTTGACCCAAGACCGCTCCAATTGTTGTGTCGCTTGCGTCACACATAATTTCGAATGGCTTCGACCAATCCGGCGGTTGCAAAATAGGAGCCTTCACCAAATGTTCCTTCAAAACATTAAACGCTTGCAAACATTCATTAGTAAAATCAAATGGAACATCCTTCAATAATAAATTACATAAAGGCTTTGTAATGACACTAAAACCTTTAATAAACCGTCTATAAAACCCGGCATGCCCCAAAAATGATCTTACCCCCTTGACATTTTTCGGTGGTGGCAATGATGAAATAACACGAATTTTTGCCTTGTCCACCTCCATCCCTCTTTCCGAAATCACATGCCCCAACACAATACCCTCTTGCACCATGAAATGGCTTTTCTCCCAACTTAGCACCAAATTTTTCTCAACACATCTTTTTAAAACTTTTTGTAATTCGTTGAGACAAGAATCAAAACTAGTGCCAAATATTGAGAAATCGTCCATAAACACTTCTAGCGACTCTCCAACCATGTCCGAGAAAATACTCATCATACATCGTTGGAAAGTAGCCGGTGCATTGCACAAGCCAAATGGCATCCGCCTAAAGGCAAAAGTACCATATGGACAAGTGAAGGTGGTCTTGTGTTGGTCATCCGGGTGAATTGCAATTTGATTATAACCCGAATACCCATCTAAGAAACAATAGTATTTTTGACCCGAAAGTTTTTCAATAATTTGGTCAATAAAAGGAAGTGGGAAATGATCCTTAGAAGTGGCGGCATTCAATTTGCGGTAGTCAATGCACACTCGCCAACCAGTAACGGGTCGAGTTGCAATTTGTTCACCACTTTCATCCTTGACTACTTGAATGCCGGACTTCTTAGGTACCACTTGAGTAGGACTTACCCAAGAGCTATCCGAAATAGGATAAATAATTCCCGCATCTAACCATTTAATTACCTCCTTTTTCACTACCTCCCTTAGATTAGGATTTAACCTCCTTTGTGCTTCTCTTGTGGGCTTTGCATCTTCATTGGTAATAATCTTGTGCATCACAATGGATGGACTAATTCCTTTGAGATCGGCAATCGTCCACCCAATAGCCCCCTTGTTTTCTTTCAACACCTTCAACAATGCTTGCTCTTGAGCCACCTCCAAATTAGAGGCAATAATGACCGGTAAAGTGTCATCATCCCCTAGAAAAGCATACTTCAAATGGCTAGGCAAGTCTTTGAGTTTGGTGGCACCTCCAATGATGGTTTGGTGCCCGAATCAATCTCTACTGGCAAACTATCAAACTGGTGAGACCATGGTGGTCGACCCTCCTTCAAAGCTAACACATCTTGCGTCTCTTCCTCAATCTCCAAATCCAAAGCATGTACCTGTTCAGAAAAATTACAAGCACATAGTTCCATTCCATTTTGTTCATACTCACTTGGGTTGCATCCTTCAATAACATCTGCCATAAAACATTCTTCAACACCGGAATCATTAGTATTGTTAGTAAAAACATTTAAACGCATTTTCCGGTTTCCAAATGTCATGTCAACCGTGCCAAATCTACAATCAATTACCGCATGTGCGGTGTTCAAAAACGGTCGACCCAATATGACATTTTGTTGTTGTTTTGACTCGGCGGATGAGTAGTCCAATACCAAAAAATCAACCGGGTAGTAAAATTCATCAATTTTAACAATGACGTTTTGAACCATCCCCGGGGTAACTTATGAGACAAATCGGCTAAAACAACCGTTGTCTCCACCCTAGCTAATGGACCAAAGTCATATTGATCATATAACCCACCGGTAAAATACTCACTCCGGCTCCAAGATCTAGCAACGCCTTTGCCATTTGAAAATTTCCAACTTGAATGTTTATTAATGGCGTGCCTGGATCTTGGAGCTTAGGAGGAAGCTCCCCGTTCAAAACTGCACTCACTTGACCCGTGACATTTACCCGCTTAGGCATCTTTTTCTTTTGTTGCCTCTTTTGTGTACATAGTTCTTTTAAAAATTTTGCATATGCGGGTACTTGTTTTATTGCATCAAGTAAAGGAAGATTTATTTTTACTTGTTTAAACATGTCCCACATCTCTTCTTTTTGGGGACCTCTTGATGCAATAAAATTTTTCTTACCCGGGTCAAGTAGAGCCGATGGAAATGGGACTTGATTCGGCTCATTTTCAACTTTCTCACTCTCACTCACTTCCGGTTTTTTAACATTTATTTCTTTTTGTAAAACCGGTGTACTTTCATCATTGTCACTTTCCTCACCCGTGACATCTTCAACCACCCCCTCGACAAAACTTGGTGACAAGTCTGCCTTAAATTCTTTCCCACTTCTCAAAACACTTACATGATTAACATTAACATTATTACCTCGTGACGAGCCATGTGACGGATTTACCTGCGTATCGCTAGGAAGTTTGCCTTTACCTTTCTTCAACTCCGCCACATCGGTTGCCAATTGACCCATTTGAGTTGTTAATGCTTGAATGCTTTTGTCACGAACTTCATCCTTTTGTATTCGTGCTTCATCAAGTTGATTTCGCCTTTGCATGTCTTGTTGCATGGCCTTAAGCATCTCCATGACCTCATTTCCGCTTGACGAATCATGACCTGAATTTCTTTGTCCAGTTTGAGCTTGCCCTTGGTAGCCACTGTTGTAACCGCCTCTATAATTCCCTTGGTTGTATTGTTGACGAGGCACAAAGTTACCTTGAGCAGCTTGAAAATTCGGGTTAGCTTGATTAGAAGCATTCCCATATCTGAAGTTGGGATGATTTCGTAACCCGGGGTGGTAAGTGTTGGAGTTCATGTCATAGTTTCTCCCACCCCCTTGAATAGCATTCACTTCTTCGCTTGGTGTTTCTTGCACACCCACTCCACAAACCTCTGCCGTGTGGCCTATCTCTTGGCAAGTGCTGCAAACATTATACAATTGGTTAGAATTTTGCACATTACCTCCCTCAACTGCATGTACCTGTGGTCTTTGAATCACATGTCTTGCCCTTCTTGAAGATTGGGCCTTCCTTTTTGAGGTCACCGCCATTTGCTCTAAATATGCCCAATCATCTTGTTCAAAGTTTGTACCAAAAGTACCATTTGTGATGGACATAAGATCCCGTGCATCCTCCGATGTCAAACCTTCATGAAAAGCATTTAGCAACTCCCATAGTTGGATACCATGGTGAGGGCAATTTCGTAGCATCATGTTAAACCTCTCAAATGCTTCATGAAACATCTCCCCCGACTGTTGTTGGAAACTCCTCAAGCCTCGTCTCGCATCATTAGTCTTTTGCGAACTATAAAACTCATCTAAAAAGATTTGTTGCATGTCGGCCCATGTGTAAATTGATGCGGATGGTAAAGTGTGAAACCATCTCTTTGCTTTATCTTCCAATGAAAATTGGAAAAGTACCAACTTGACATCATCCGGAGTAAACCCTTGGCCCCCAATAGTGTTGCAAATTGAATCATAAGTTTCCAAATGGAAATAAGGCTCTTCCGTTGCTAGCCCCTTGAACTTTGGTAGACTTTGAAGTGCGGTTGTTCTAACCTCAAAAGTTCTTCCATTTGCATTTTGTGGAATCACTATGGGTGATGGATTATTAGTGATGATAGGCCGGAAATGTGCCTCAATTCCCCGTACAACATCACGGTGGAGTCTTCTAGGTGCTCCCAATGGCGCTCTTGGTGGACCCATTTGCCCTTGCATTGCACCTTGTGGTGCAAATTGTTGATGTTGATTCGGATGCATCGGTTGTTGTTGGTGATTTGGCCTTTGATGTTGAGCTTGCATATTTGGAGGCCGCATTTGATTTAGTGGCGTGGGATGCTGAAACTGCAATCCTTGTGGCCTAACATGTTGCACACCAACCGGTAGTCTTGACGGGTCTTGATATTGTAAAAGTGGTTGACTTGTTTGACCCGTTTGAGCTTGCGAATCCACATATGCACCTTGTCCTCCATAGTAATACCCCTCTTCATTGTACCCTCTAAACTCCTCATCATCATACCCCTCGTCATACACATCCCTTTGAAATCTTGAATTTAGATCACCTTGAAAAGATGAATGGTAAAAACCCGATTGATTAGGTGGTTGATAAGAAGATGTGGTGTGGACAATTGTCGAACCTTGTCCTTGTGGGTGAGGGATGGTAGAAGATGATTGACCCGTAGTTGGAAAAAAATGGGAAAATGGTGGAATGGTACATGATGGATTGAAGTTAAGGTTTGGATCAATTTGGGTGGAAGTTGGTTGAGTGGTATGGCTTGGTGTCTCAGGATTGGTGGACAAACTAGGTAATGTGGTATTGGGTGAAATGTGTGAAGAAGAAGGCATGAATGGTGAGGTCGTTTGACCCGTTGTTGGTATGGGAGAACCTTGCATTATGTTTCTTGGGGTGAACGGTGAAGTAGGTGAATCGATGACTTTGTTTCTTCGAATTAAAACTCGGTTCTTTCTCAAAGTTCTTTCAATCTCCGGATCAAACAAAAGTGGTGATGACTCGTGAGAGCCCCTAGTATGCATACACTTGATGTACCTGCACACTAAACACAACCCGTGTAAACCCGAAAATAACAAACAAAACTATTAACTTAACACACGTTGCGCACTACTCCCCGGCAACGGCGCCAAAATTTGACGTGCTTGTCGTGGTACACGTAAAATTTCCCAATTACAACTAAAGATAGTGGTAAGAAGGGTATCGAACACAGGGAGTTTGTGGAAAATGTGAGAATTAAGGTTTTGTAATTAAACTACTATTTAACAACTAAGAAAAATAAAGATCAAAGATTGTTTGTTGGTTTTGATTTAGATTTAAGAAAAGTAAACTAAATTGCTGAATTGAAATAAGATTGTGTTTATCAAATTGAGAAAGCAATGACCATCCCTGGATCCATTTCCCTTGAATCTTTATGCCAAAAGTCTCACTAGAAAGAGTTACATAGACATAACTCGTATTTGAACAAGTGTTGTGATAAAAGGGAACAAAGTACTCGGATTATATTAATGCGAGGTTGTTTCCCGATGACCAATTACTCAATTATCCAACCCAAATCCTTCCCGCAATATCCCGATTGTTAGCAACACCAAGAACATGCAATCAAGAAGAGAAATTGATAAATTAAATAACCACTACAACCAAATGTTCAAATACCATAACAATTCAACAAAGCATACCAAATTGTTATTCTAGAAATCATAAGACAAAAGCATAAATAGTTCAAAGAAAACTTCACCAAGGATGACCATTAAAGGTTTAGCCAAGCATCACCAAATGGGTCATCATAATCTTCAATCTATTGTTCATGTGAATCAAAGATAATAACCTAATGATTAGCAATGTTCTTCAACCTTGTTCTCTGCCCAAAATCGCCCCTAGAATGCTAAGGAACGTTCCCAATTCGAAGATGATCAAAAGTCTTGCAATAACCACCCATTTAATAGGGGAAGTTACAAAAATGTGCAGAGTCCACCGTACCATACGGTGGTCACCGTATGGTACGGTGGCATCAACAAAACCAACGCCCATCAGGGACTGTAATACGGTGGGAATATGTTTGTCAGCCTTCACCGTACCATACGGTGGTGACCGTACCATACGGTGGACCTGACAAAAATCCCAATTTTTCTTCTTTTGTTTCTTTCAAGCTCCAACTCGTTTCCGGTCCGCTCCCAAGTGCGTTTTTCTTCATTTTTAGCTCCTTAATGCCCCTGCAATCATAGTAACCGTAGTCACCCCATTCCAAGCAATAACATGGACAAATGTGGATAAAATAAGCGTTTTAGCACTATAAAAGGGTGTTCTATGAACCACCCGTCACACCACCAAACCGTCTTGTGATAGGATCAAAAACTATAGATTGTGTGTTCACTTGATACACTCGTTTGGATGGTCCACTTCGGTTTCTTGTGCATGACTCCAAGAACTCTGGAGTGTATAATGGCACCATATTGGAATCTAAGGATGACATGTGGGGGGATGCATTATTATCAGCAAACTTCGTTCTAAATTTGATTCCTCGCAAGTAAAAGAATGAAACACCATGTGATTTGTGGATGGGAATTAAACCTCATACAAATGCTTGCGAGTGTGGGGGTGTCTAGCTAAAGTGGTACTGACACCACCAAAGCGTCTTGTGATAGGATCAAAAACTATAGATTGTGTGTTCACTAGATACACTTGTTTGGATGGTCTACTTCGGTTTCTTGCGCATAACACTACGAACCCTGGAGTGTATAATGGCACCATATTGTAATCTAAGGATGCAACATGGTTTGAACACATATTCCCTTGTTTGGGAAGATCTAAACCAGGTTCTTCAAACCCATTTGAGGAGAGTGTTCTAAATGATGAACCGGGGCCGTCAAACCCCGTTGAGGATACTAGTCAAATAGAGGAGGTGACAAGTGATGAGCCTCAAATTGATGAAGGAGAACTCCAAAGGAGTAAAAGGCAAAGGACTGAAAAATCATTTGGACCTGATTTCATCACATACATGGTTAATGAGGAACCTCAAACTTACCAACAAGCGGTAAATTCCTAAGATGGGCCTCAGTTGAAGGAGGCCATGAAATGTGAAATAGAGTCTATTTTACAAAACCACACTTGGGAGTTAGTGGATCTTCCTGCGGGATGCAAATCACTAGGATATCGATGGATCTTCAAGAAAAAAGATGAAGCCAGGTGGCACCAGTGATAAATACAAGGCAAGGTTCGTAATCAAAGGTTATAAACAGCGAGAAGGCGTGGATTATTTTGACACATATTCTCCTGTAACGCGAATACTATCCACCAGGATGGTACTAGCCATTGCAGCCATTAGAAATTTGGAAGTTCACCAAATGGATGCGGAAACGGCTTTCTTGAATGGAAATCTAGAGGAAGAGATTTACATGGAACAACCCAAGGGTTTCATAGCCAAAGGACAAGAAAAGAAAGTATGCAAGCTTGTCAAATCCTTGTATGGTTTGAAACAAGCTCCAAAACAATGGCATTAAAGTTTGATCATGTCATGCTTGATTCTGGGTTCAAGATCAACGAATGTGACAAGTGTGTGTATGTGAAAGACACACCAGATGGATATGTCATCTTATGTCTGTATGTAGCAATTAGAAAATGATAAAGGCAATAAAGGACGTCCAGAGAGCAAGGTTTGACATGAAAGATATGGGATTAGAGGATGTGATTTTAGGAGTACAAATCATGCGAACCCATAATGGACTTGTTATAAGTCAATCTCATTATGTGGACAAAATTTTTGAGAACTTCAATGCAAATGACTACAATGTGGCTAGAACTCCCATTGACACAAGTCAACATCTAGCTAAGAATCGAGGAGTGTAACACCCCAAAAATATTAAAGTAATGGTAGTATGGTAAATATGTATATATAGGTATATATGTAAATATATATGTTAGTACGAGTATGTACGTATGCGTGAATATATATATATATATGTATATGTTGTACCCCTAGTTGTAAGTAGTGCATTGGTAGTGGTACATTAACAAACATAAAATTACCAAGTTAATTACTTGTGTAAAATGGTGGAAACTTAGTTGATAAAATAGAGGGGTCAAACATGAGCTAGCACTTATCTTGAGGGGTTGGTATGGGGTGGATAATAGTAGCAAGTAGTTAAGGGACTAAAAGGGGGAAATGGGGATTTCTACATAGCAAAGAAAAAAACATAGAAGAGAGGGGGGTGGGTGGCGACACAAGGAAGTTCTTCACCTCATCCATCGATAGCTAAAATTTGAAGTAGAAATCACCTCTAATCCCTTGCATGTCCTTAAATTATTAACCCTCTTGTGGTGCTAATCTTATTGGTAAGTTGTATAATTAATTTTAGTTGAGTTTGGAAGTTGTATGGTAGGATTTCATGGTTATGTTATGATAATTATCTCTTGTGGTTTAGGAAGAATGCAATTACTATGTATGGTAGAGTAGAATTGATGAAGTTACAAGTTAATTTGGGGATGTTAGGGCTGAATTGAGAATTTGTCAAGTGGGTGTTGGAATGAAGGCTTCCTGTTGACTTTTAAAAGTCAAACAGGACCTCAACTCCAAGAAAACTCTATTAATTATGTATTTTTGTTAAATTAAGAAAGTAGATTGTAAATGCTAGTGTAGAATGGGAGATGTTGCACCATAGAATGGTATGATCACTTGAATATATGAAAATGCACACCAATTGTATGATAAAATGCCTAGAAGCTTAGGATAGGTGAAATTGTGAGAAATGCATAATAAATATGATGGTAGAGGTTGTAACTATGAGGTTATGTTGGTTAATTCACCTTGAACCAAGAATGGTACTGGGTAAAGTATGAAAACTAAAGTATGGAATTCCTTCACTATGTAGGTGTGAAGGTTGAAGGCTCAAGCGGTCAAAAGGAGCAAGGTGCCAGCTACAAAGGTAAGTTGGTTACTACCAACTATTTAGTTTGAAGAGTATATTAGTCGTAATTGTTGTGTATGTATTGTTGTGGTTGAATTCGATGGAAGGAAAGTAGCATGAAGTACCTTTGTGGCTACACAAGGGTGCAAATTAGTAGAATGGTTTAAAATGGTAGAAGCACCCTTAACGGGTCAATATGGTAGAACCACCCTTAACGGGTCAATACGGTAGAAGTACCCTTAACGGGTCAATATGGTGGAAGTACCCTTAACGGGTCAAATTATAGAAGTAAGGACTTTACCATGGTTCCATGGATTGTTTGGTTTCCTTGGACAAGATGGTGATATTGTTTTAGCATACTAAATGTTTGCTTTGTTTGAAATTGTAATAGGTAAAGCTCACGAGTGAAGATCAAGTCTCAAGGGAGGTCGAATTATGCACGCTCAAGTTCTTTTGGGTTGGGTACCATGGTAGTATTAGGATCTTTGAGTCTTTCAAACAAGTTGTCAATGTTTTGTGTACATGGTTTTGAATATGGGTCAAAGATCCACATGGTAGCCAGCTTGGACATTTTCTTTTGTAAATGTAACTAGGGTCGCCAAGGTTGTTGGTATGTCATTGGACAAGACGTTATGGGTATATATATATATATAATGGGTGTTTATATATTATCTATATGTTTTTTTTTTAAAAAAGCGAGTCTTACAAGTTGGTATCAGAGCCAAGGTTTGAGCGAATCAAGCGCATTAGGTACTTGAACTCAAACCGGAAGCTCGTGGGGGCGTGCATTCGATCCAAGACTTGATCAAAGTATGTGTTGGAAGGATGGGTCGGAGAGTTAGCAAATGAGCTACTAGAATGTTGGAAATTGAGGGTAAGAATGGCTTAAAAGGATTGTATGGTTGAAAGGTAGGAAAAAAGGGGCACAGGGGCCACCGTAGCTTACGGTGGCTACCGTAAGCTACGGTAGCCATCAGGAAACTGACGGTGGAAACCCACTGCCTTACGTTTGGAATTTTGGTCTCAGGGCTACCGTAACTTACGGTGCCCACCGTAAGTTACGGTGGACCCTGAGTGTTTTTGTTGTTTTCTCTCCTTTACACATGGGTTGTTATCGTATCTTACTCGGGAACGTGTTAGAGGTGTAGCAACATACGAAAACATGGAATTACACTCCTCATATACGTATGGTAGAGAATGTGGTAGCTCAAGTATTGGGAGTAGAAAAAATTATTTTTAGTAAGAATGGACATTGATTGAAATATTATGGTGTAGTATACATGTTGAATGGTTGTTAATGTTTCAGAAACATGGTGGAAGAAGGGGATAACTCCGCTAGGGAGCATGAGTACCAAAAAAAGATAAAATAGTTGATTGCCACGGAGATGGGTAAGGCGTGGACTGTTAACCTCGCCAAGATAACCCAAGAGGTGGAAACGAATGTAATGGGGGTAATGGAAGGAATGATGACGAGTAGGTTCGATGAACTAAAGAATTTGATTGAAGAAGGGTCGTCCGGCTCCAAGAATGTTAACAGGTGTACATACCGAAACTTTATGTCATGCAACCCCACGGTGTTTAAAGGAGAAATAGATCCACTCGAATGTCTAAGGTGGATCTCGGATATGGAAGGGTGTTTGCACGAAGTCATTGTGAAGGCGAAGATGAAGTAATGTTTGCCACGGGTCAGTTGCGACTCCGCGCAAAGGATTGGTGGGATAGTTATAGTAAGGAAGTGGGGCAAGAACGAGTAAGAACCATGACATGGGCTGAGTTTAAAGAGCCCTTCCTGAAGCATCATTTTCCTCAAACTGCAATTGATCGCATTCAGGAAGAGTTTCTACACCTCCGCCAGAAGAATGAAACCATTGATGAGATCACAAACATATTCCTCGACAAGATGAAGTTTTGTCTAGAATTGGTGGGAACGGAACGGATGAAGATTAACAAGTATCATGCCATGTTAAGGGCAGAATACCGGGAGTTTATCACTACATCGAAATGCAACACATTGGGTGAACTCATCGATTGGGCTCGTGAACGGGAGACAGAATTAAAACGCTAAGAACAACGGGGTGAGAAGAGAAAGGTTGAAAGGACTTGGGAGTCGCCGAAGAAGGCTAAGGGGCACGAACAGGGCTAGAAGGATTCTAAGAAGGGCGAGGTACCGAATTGTAACACGTGTGGGAAACCGCATACGGGGGAATGCCGCTTGGGACAAAAGACGTGCTACAATTGTGGGAAGGCAGGACACCCGTTTTATAAATGCCCTAGTCCGGTTCAGTTGTGTTATCATTGTTATAAACCCGGGCACTTCAAGGCGGATTGTCCCAAGCTCAAGAAGGAGGCACCGAAAGAGGGAAAGAAGAATGAAGCTTCAAAGGCTCGTGGAAGAATGTTTCAAATCACCACCGAAGAAGCAAAGAACCACCCTGAGGTGGTGTCGGGTATGTTACTAGTCAACAATACTCTTATGTATGTGTTGTTTGATACGGGAGCAAGTAGGTCTTTTGTGTCTACCAAAGTGATCTACCACCCCTCCTTTATCATAGAAACGTTGTCAAGCCCATTAGAAGTAGAAATTGCGGAGAGTAAGAACTATTTATTACACAACATATGTAGAGATTGTACTCTAACGGTAGAAGGGGAGGATTTTAGGGTAGACTTGGTACCTATGCCTTTGGGGGAATTCCAAGTGGTGATAGGCATGGATTGGTTGGCCAAACACCACGTGAAATTCCAATGCAAGAATAAAACCATATACGTTACCTCACCTAGTGGGCGGCGGGTAAGTTTTATAGGGGATAGAAAGGTCGAAGCCAAGTTGTGTACCTTGGTGGAGACCATGAAGCATGTGCGTAATGGGGGAAAGGCATTCATGGCCTACGTAGTTGATACCACTATCACCACCTCCAAGATTGAAGAAGTACCGATTGTTAGGGAATTTCGGGATGTATTTCCAGACGATCTTCCGGGGCTTCCTCCCGAACGCGAAGTAGAGTTCAAAATTGAATTGGTGCCCGGGGCTCAACCTGTAACACCCCAACCGATGGCGGAAACATCGAGGTGTCACGTAGTGATGATTGTTCAATAGCTCATGGTACTAAATGGAAGTTGTATATTACTAAGCAATTTACAATTTGACATACAGTTTAATAAATACATCAACTTCATTTACATAACTAGATCCAAAGCTCCTATGTGATCCAAGACTCGTACAACTTCCAAAAGAACGTAAAAACCTGAAACATGTTGAGTTGGAAAGATGGGGGGTCAACTATAAATAGTTGGTAAGAATACATAGGTTTTGCATATAGTTGAAAACAATATGTTGTATAGCAATCATAGTTGAAGTATAATAATAAGTAATGATAGAATATGAGTCCGATATGTAACAATGCGTCTTTTGTACAATCAAACCTTGTGTCGACTGAGACCTAACTCGCAAGTTAGTAAAAGTGTAACTGTTATCGATCATCGCTGAATTTATGCGGGGGGATGGGTTTGTGAGACCTATAGTGCTATAATCTAAACAGGCGGCTTGATCAATGTTAATGATTGTACTGTGTATTTTTGTTACAGTCAAATGATAGAATGAGTAAATGATAGTGTAATTGAATCACAAGTTTCAACAATGTAAGAATGAGTAAATGATAGTGTATAAAATGCTTAAACATGTTTCACCCCAAAATGTAAAACAGAAAAAGGGGCTATGTAAACTCACATTGATTGTGACGATGAACTTGCAAGAAATAAACGAGTATCAATGAACTTTGCTTGAACCTATATTATTCATTATTAAAGTTCATGAGCAATAGTAAGGCTATACGATTTGTTGACTCATCAATTGTCCGGCGACTAACTTTTTAAAATCTTTAATTTGTTACCGAAAGCATATCATCTTGGTAATAATTATATTCTTTAGACCTGATCATTAAGTACTACTATCATTTAACACTATTACGAGTTTATCTAGGAATATAATGGTAATATGTAGTATAATGGTTTCCTAGATACTACTACTCGACATATAATATCCAATATTTTTCCTTCGTGGATTTGACAAGTAGTATTACTAAATCATTAGTCCATTACATTCTTATTAAGTTAGTTAATATAATTAATCTTTTGGTAATTCAAAACATCCAAAATAACAAACTAATGCATTAAAAAAAAAAAAAACCTCTTATATCATTTGGAATTCATGTCGGCTACTGCATATTTACTTAGGTTGGTTGGGCTTCAACACTTTCAAGTGGTCATAGATTATGAGTACCACCGTTCATGGAATTAAAAGAAAAGAAATCCATAGGCAAAGACAAACTAAGCAACCACGCCGATTATTCAGGTTTTAAAATAGCTTGCAAAATTTCAGATTGAGATTTATCATTTTATATTTACGTCTTAATCGAATTCCATATCATAAAAGCTTTAGTCGCCGGGCACTATCGAAACAAAATTAGAGTTAGACAAATCCATTCGAAACAAGTGAGAGTTCGATTTAGATACCTTAATAGCCAAAAGAAACCGACCCGAGAACAAGGTGTCATCGCGAAGAAGACAAAAAGAAGCAAGCGATATCAGTTCACTAGCGGTGGCGTGAGGTTGAACGGTGCGTGGTGGTGGCTAGTTGCGTACCGAAGATTACCCAGAAAGGTGATGACGCGTTGACAATCCTCCGTTTGACTGAATTGAAATGGTGATTTAAAATTTGAGATGTTGATGACAAAGTGATGAATAATCCTCTTTAAAAACGAAACTTAGCAATGGCAATTGATGGCTGACGACAATCACGGTGGGCATCATATTTAATGGCGACGCACATCATCTTATTCTAAATCGATAATTAAGCACAATTACAAATTCGAGGAGTAGAATTAGGCGCATGATCATTTGTAGATTTATTAATTTTGTTAATAAATTGATAGTAGCATTGAAGTATTTCATTCATGGGTTGTAGGTTACTAAAAAAAATTCCATGGTTCTTAAATGGCATAAGAGTTCGTTGACTTTTAAATTTTATTTATTTAAAATTAAGTGGTAAAAAAAATATGTAGCTTATATGAAATCTTAAATTTTGCATTTATAAAATTTTACTAGAACTTTTGTATAAAGCTTTAAATGACAAAAAAAAAAAAAAAATTGAATGAAATAAAGTATATATTATAAAAATTTAGACTTATGTATTATTGTATATAATAAATGATAGTGGAACAAAATGGATTTGTTTTATATAAAATAAAAGAAGTGGGGAAAAATCACGTGAGGTTACACAACCCGTTGCAAGAACACCATATAGGTTGGCCCCCACCGAACTCCGGAGTTGATGACACAACTTCAAGAGTTACTCGATAAGGGCTTCATTCGCCCGAGTGTGTCCCCGTGGGGAGCCCCTATATTGTTTGTGAAAACGAAGGATGGGTCTATGCGGATGTGCATAGACTACCGGGAGTTGAATAAACTAACAATAAAGAACCGCTACCCCTTACCCCGTATTTATGATCTATTTGATCAACTTCAAGGGGCGAGTTGGTTCTCAAATATTGACCTTCGCTCCGGGTACCATCAGTTGAAGGTAAGGGAAGAAGATGTGGCCAAAACGGCGTTTAGGACTCGGTATGGGCATTACGAGTTCCTAGTAATGTCCTTCGGGTTGACAAATGCTCCAGCCACATTCATGGATTTGATGAATCGGGTTTGTCGTTCAATGTTGGATCGTTTTGTGATAGTATTTATAGACGACATTTTGGTCTACTCCCGAAGTTAATCGGATCACGCGGATCACTTACGAGAAGTCCTTGAAACGCTTAGAAAGGAAAAGCTGTATGCTAAATTTTCTATGTGTGCCTTTTGGTTGAGGGAAGTCCAATTTTTGGGACACGTGGTGAATGAGAAGGGCATTTCTGTAGACCCTTCGAAAGTGAAGGCGGTGGTGGAATGGGTTTCTCCCAAGAACCCGAGTGAAATTCGAAGTTTTATGGGCCCAGCCGGTTATTATAGAAGATTCATCCAAGATTTTTCAAAGGTGGCACTACCTTTGACACGGATGACAAAGAAGAGTGAAAAGTTCGTTTGGGGCGAAGACCAAGAAAGAGCCTTCCGAGTGCTGAAAGAGAAGTTGTCTAGTTCGCCTGTTCTGACCTTTCCTGAATGGTCGGATGATTTTGTGGTTTATACGGATGCCTCGGATCAAGGGTTGGGGTGTGTTTTGATGCAACGGGGAAAGTCATCGCCTACGCATCAAGACAACTCAAACCCCATGAATGTAATTACCCAACGCACGATTTGGAGTTGGGGGCCGTAGTGTTTGCATTGAAAATCTGGAGGCATTATTTGTATGGGACAAAATGCACCATATATTCCGATCACAAAAGCCTCAAGTATTTCTTCGAACAAAAAGATCTCAACATTAGACAACGGAGGTGGCTAGAGTTGATTAAAGATTATGATTGTGATATCGTGTACCATCCGGGCAAGGCCAATGTGGTGGCCGACGCCTTGAGTCGGAAAGAATACCCACCCCTGATTCAAGTTAAGGCCTTGGGTGTAGTAATTACACCTACCCTTTTGGGTGAAATACGAAAGGCCCAAGTCGAGGCTTTGCATGCCAATGACCCGAAGAAGATAAGAATGAAAGGGATGATAGACTAGTTGGAAGAAAATGCGGATGGGATGAAGACCCGATATGAGCGGGTATGGGTTCCTTGGACGTGTGAAGTTAAGGCTTCAGTACTTGACAAAGCCCACAAGTCCCGGTTCTCAATCCACCCAGGGGCGACCAAGATGTATCGGGATCTAAAGAAAGACTATTGGTGGCCGGGAATGAAGCGCGACATCGCTAAGTATGTGGAGAAATGTTAGACCTGTTCACAAGTCGAAGCCGAACACCAAAAGCCGTATGGGAAGCTACAATCACCTGAGGTGCCGGTGTGGAAGTGGGAGGAGATAACCATGGATCTCGTGACAAAAATACCAAAGACTAGGAAGGGTTATGATGCAATTTGGGTCGTGGTGGACCGGTTACAAAAAGCGCACACTTCTTGGCTATTCGTGAGGCCTACACCTCCGAACGGATGGCGGAAATTTATGTGAATGAAATTGTATCCCGGCACGGTGTACCCGTGTCTATTATGTCGGATCGGGACACTCGATTCACATCCCGGTATTGGAGGACGTTTCAAGAAGAAATGGGTACAAAGTTGCTAGTTAGTACCGCCTACCACCCTCAAACTGACGGGCAAACCGAAAGGACCATTCAGACCCTCATAGATATGTTGAGAGCTTGTGTTTTTGATTTTGGGGGAGGTTGGGATGAACACTTGCCATTAGTGGAATTCTCTTATAATAACAGTTATCATAGTAGCATCCAAATGGCACCGTTTGAGATGTTGTATGAGAGAAAATGTAGAACCCTGGTGTGTTGGGGGGAAGTGGGTCAGCGAGAGTTGGCTGCAAATGATCTAGTGGCCCTTACTAACGAGAAAATTAGCCTGATACGGGCTAGAATTCAAGCCGCCCAAGACCGACAGAAGGCTTATGCGGGTCGTAGAAGACGCCCGATCGAATTCCAAGTGGGAGATTTTGTGTTATTAAAAGTTTCCCCTTGGAAGGGCATCATCAGATTTCGTAAATGTGGGAAGTTGGGCCCGCGTTATATTGGTCCATTCAAAATTTTGGAGCGGGTCGGGCAAGTGGCTTACCGGTTGGAGCTACCGTCATCCTTGAGTGGGATCCATGACACCTTCCATGTGTTCCAGTTACGGGAGTGTCTCGCAGATGAAACCGCGTACGTGCCTATTGAAGATATAGAGATAGACGAAAGATTGAATTATGTAGAGAAACCGGTGGCTATACGAGATTGCAAGGTGAAGCGGTTGCGAAATAAGACCATAAACCAATACTTGGTTCAATGGCAACATCGAAAGGGTTCGGATCTTACGTGGGAATTTGAGGAGGAAATGCGGAAACACTACCCAGCTCTATTCGGTACGTATCTAGGTTTCGGGGTCAAAACCTCTTTAAAGGGGGTAGACTTGTAACACCCCAAAAATATTAAAGTAATGGTAGTATGGTAAATATGTATATATATAGGTATATATGCAAATATATATGTTAGTACGAAAATGTACGTATTCGTGAATATATATATGTATGTATATCTTGTACCCCTAGTTATAAGTAGTGCATTGGTAGTGGTACATTAACAAACATAAAATTACCAAGTTAATTACTTGGGTAAAATGGTGGAAACTTAGTTGATAAAATAGAGGGGTCAAACATGAGCTAGCACTTATCTTGAGGGGTTAGTATGGGTGGATAGTAGTAGCAAGTAGTTAATGGACTAAAAGGGGAAATGCGGATTTCTACATAGCAAAGAAAAAAACACAGAAGAGAGAGGGATGGGTGGCGACACAAGGGAGGTCTTCACCTCATCCCTCCATAGCTAAAATTTGAAGTAGAAATCACCTCTAATCCCTTGCATGTCCTTGAATTATTAACCCTCTTGTGGTGCTAATCTTATTGGTAAGTTGTATAATTAATCTTAGTAGAGTTTGAAAGTGGTATGGTAGGATTTCATGGTTATGTTATGATAATTATCTCTTGTGGCTTAGGAAGAATGCAATTACTATGTATGGTAGAGTAGAATTGATGAAGTTACATGTTAATTTTGGGATGTTATGGCTGAATTGAGAATTTGTCAAGTGGGTGTTGGAATGAAGGCTTCCTGTTGACTTTTAAAAGTCAAACAGGACCTCAACTCCAAGAAAACTCTCTTGATTATGTATTGTTGTTAAATTAAGAAGTTAGATTGTAAATGCTAGTGTAGAATGGGAGATGTTGCACCATAGAATGGTATGATCACTTGAATATATGGAAATGCACACCAATTGTAAGATAAAATGCCTAGCACCTTAGGATAGGTGAAATTGTGAGAAATGCATAATAAATATGATGGTAGAGGTTGTAACTATGAGGTTATGTTAGCTTATTCACCTTGAACCAAGAATGGTAATGGGTAAAGTATGAAAACTAAAGTATGGAATTCCTTCACTATGTAGGTGTGAAGGTTGAAGGCTCAAGCGGTCAAAAGGAGCAAGGTGCACGCGACAAAGGTAAGTTGGTTACTACCAACTATTTAGTTTGATAAATATATTAGTCGTAATTGTTGTGTATGTATTGTTGTGGTTGAATTCGATGGAAGGAAAGTAGCATGAAGTACCTTTGTGGCTACACAAAGGTGCAAATTAGTAGAATGGTTTAAAATGGTAGAAGCACCCTTAACGGGTCAATATGGTAGAACCACCCTTAACGGGTCAATACGGTAGAAGTACCCTTAACGGGTCAACATGGTGGAAGTACCCTTAACGGGTCAAAATGGTAGGAATACCCTTAACAGGTCAAATGATAGAAGTAAGGACTTTACCATGGTTGTATGGATTGTTTGGTTTCCTTGGACAAGATGGTGATATTGTTTTAGCATACTAAATGTTTGCTTTGTTTGAAATTGTAATAGGTAAAGCTCACGAGATAAGATCAAGTCTCAAGGGAGGTCGAATTATGCACGCTCAAGTTCTTTTGGGTTGGGTACCATGGTAGTATTAGGATCTTTGAGTCTTTCAAACAAGTTGTCAATGTTTTGTGTACATGGTTTTGAATATGGGTCAAAGATCCACATGGTAGCCAACTTGGACATTGTCTTATATAAATGTAACTAGGGTCGCCAAGGTTGTTGGTATGTCGTTGGACAAGACGTTATGGGTATATATATATATATATATATATAATGGGTGTATATATTATCTACATGTTTTAAAAAAAAAGCGAGTCTTACAAGGAGAGCCTGATAACCAATTAGAGTAGATATCCAACAAATATTGAAGGTTACTATGATGCAAATTAGATACCTGACACGAATGATTCCAGGGCAACGAGTGGGTATGTGTTCACACTTGGAGGTGTAGCGATATCATGGAAATCATCTAAGCAAACGGTTATTGTTAGATCCACGATGAAATCAGAATTCATCGCTTTAGATAAAGTAGGTGAAGAGGAAGAATGGCTACGTCAATTTGTTGAAGATATACCAAGGTGGCCGAAGCCGCATAGGCCATATGCATACATTGTGATAGCCAATTGACAATTGGTAGAGCTCATAGCATAATGTATAAAGGTAAAAACAAGCATATAAGACATAGGCATAACACGGTACAACAACTAATCTCTACAAGAGTTATCACTGTTGACTATGTGAGGTCAAAGGATAACATCGTGGATCCGCTAACAAAAGGCTTAACCAGAGAGTTAGTTCAGAAGTTGTCAATGGGGATGGGACTAAAGCCCGTGAAAGACTAAGTTCATGCGAAGAAAACCTAACTCAGCTGACTGGAGATCCCAAGATCTGATTTCAATAGGACAATCTAATTGTATGATCAACGGGTGAGGTCACTGTGAGGGAAACCCCACATTTTGAAAAGGGGAGTTTACTATAGGATTTAATAAGCTTCCTAGTCAATTCCTAAAAGTGACAAGTTTGAGGCTAAGCATATGGCTTTTAATGATTCGACTAAGGTAACCAGTCCTAGTGAATCACCTATGTGATAGAGAAGTGGGGTCACTTCGAAGGGTATTGTTAGGGCACAATATTTAATGGCTCTTGCAGAACCAGGCAGGTGTCCATGACCACAACGGACACAACTATGAGGACTTGACGTTGTCAGGGAGACCTTTGTGTGAAGCGTATTGTCGTCTACACAAACGGCATACAAGTTCAAAGGCATTGCTGTCTACTCAGAGCCAGTAGGCTAAGTGCGTTTCATGAGCGATGGTTCAAATGGTCAAACCTACATATCGTATGCAAAACTCAAGTGCTGAAATTTAATCAAAATGAGGTTGTTTTGAATGACTCCCATTCATATGGGGGTTTATTGGTTCATTTTGCGGCACAAAAATGGGACAAAACAAAATTATTTTGAAACAATTTTTTCATGTTATTTAGAGGGTGTTTGGGATTGAGTTTAGAAATGCAAAAGTGCTTATTGGCTTATGACTTTTTGAAAATAAGTTTTTAAAAAAAGTGTTTGGATTAGTTTTTGGGATGAGAAATGTCAAAAAGTCAATAGATTGTTTTTTTAAGTGTTTCGCTTAACGTATTGTGAATATTGGTTATATGAGTGGTTTTTGTAATTTTTTTTTCAAAAGCCAAAAGTCAGGACTTCTAACTTCTCAAAAACAGTTTTTCAACCCTTAAAAGCCAAAAACCAAAAGTCAAGACAGAAGGTACTTTGGGGTTACACAAACAACTAGACTTATTGGCTTTTCCAAAAAACCAATAAGTCAATAAGTTGTTTTGAAGCTCAATCCCAAACACCCTCTAAGAGTGTCGAGTGGTATGGGGTTTAGAGCATTTACAATAACATCCTTATTTACATACGTATATTTTCCCATTTGCATAACATCCTTACATAAAAAATAAGTCCATTTTCTCTCAAATTTATAATTGATTAATATTTTTATACCTTTATCATTATCTTTTTTGTTTTTTTCACTCACAACCGCTTTAAAAACAATATTAGTAATAAAATATAGAGGGCACCATATTTTACTAAATATCGAGATAAGCAGGAAAATTTTTTCTACTCTACTAAGAATGACTTCCTAAATGTAAATAACTAACTCACAAATATACAGAGAAATACGCAGAGAACCTGCTTTGAATTTATAGTTTTGTAAACTTGTACAAGAGTGATGTATATTTTTTAAAAAGTTCATGGAAAGATATATCAATTATTTTATGTAATATGTAGACATTTCGAGTTATTATATTTTTTTAACAATATAGTAAAACAGTAAGAAAACATTTTTTAATATTCTAAAGGACTTTTAATGAAGGGATATCGTATCAAAACATCATAAATACCATAACATCGCCCAACTAAAACATTCATCGTCTGACGTCCATCCGCCCGTTTTACGTCAGCGGATCGTCTAGCGTCCATCCGCCCGTTTAGTCAGCGGAACGTCCAGCGTCCACCCGCCCGTTTTACGTCGGCGATACACCTGGCGTCCAACCGACGCCAGACGCAAGATCACCCGCCCGTTTTACGTCGGCGATACACTTGGCGTCCAACAGACACAAGACGCAAGCTCGTCCGCCCGTTTTACATCGGCGGACCCAGCACGCTTCAAAGCTTCCCAAGCAAGCCAGATGAAGCTTTGTCAGCACGACTAGAAGATGCCTTTCGGGGCAGCCTTAGGACTCACACCCCTGCCCCAAGCAACTGTTCATGACGCAACAGGCTGCCCGCTAGAGTTCCCCTCCAATCAGAGACCACTCCCAGTCTGACATATAGAAAGGACGACGACGTGGCAGCCTCCCAGCCAAGATATCTTTCTGACACCAGGCTTTCTCAACTTATCTCGAGTTTCAAGAAGAAGGATGATTACCCACCGCCCTCGGTCTACGAATAGGCGGACGCCACGTATCCGCCGCCCACCGGCGTCCACTCAGCGGATGCCACGTGTATTATCGTCAGTACGGTAACATCACCCCTTGCACTTTACTTTCTCCTTTTTACCAAACCCCACTTGCACCTATTGGGCTTAAGGACTTGGGCCGGAAACTTGGAGACGCCTCTACCTAGGCCGAGCCCCATCAAGGGTAGAGGATGGGCTGAGAAAGTGTGACGTCAAGGTACTACAAAAGGAGGAGCTCCTTCTCCTTTTGTTGGCATCTGATATTCATATATACTTTCATTCAAAAAGACTACGAACTCTCTCGTATATTTTTCAACCCCTTGTTTATTGCACTAACCTTTAGAGGCTCGGCTCTTCTAATCGGTAGTCTCCTAAACTCCTTGGTCTTGTCCTTAGACCTACACGTCTTTTATAAACACTCCTCTTTATATAATACAGTAGAATCACTACCAGGATTAGCGCCTATACGGTAATCCCGGATTCGTGTTTCTTCATTGGCGCCATCAGTAGCCTTACCACAACACTCTAAACAACAGCTTCAACTAACCAGCTCATTAATCTATATAGAATAAATGACAACCTCACCTCTAAGAGTACACACTCCTTATGGGGTCGGCGAAGAAATCACCGACGCTACCCCAGGATCTCACCCAGCATCTGGGAATCATGCCGACGAGCAACTCAACGCCGCCGTCATCCCAAGAAACCTAGACTTCCAAAGCACTGAACCAGCACCTCCTATCGAGGACGAAATAGACGCCCTGAATAATGACTGATACGAACACCAGAAAATTTTTCTAGACGCCCAGCTGGAACGCCGCCGATTCACCGGCAAAGCCATTATGGGGTCATCCTCCAAACGACCCACTCGAACAGCTGTTGCTGTCCGTCACGGGGAAGGTCCAGGGAAACCCCCTGTCGACCAGGCTCGTGCAGAGCACAACCGGTTCGATGAAGAGGACTACAACGAAAGCTTATGGGAGGACAATGCCTCCAGGGACTATCGTCACAGCCCATACTACCGGCGGGAACGATTAAACAGGTATAACAACGACGCAACCACCAACCTGTCACTCCCCTATCGGCCAACGGACTTCGCCGACAAATCCAAATTTACACGGCGTATCTCTCAAGAACCAATACCACTGAGGCAACGCCTCCCGGCCAACGTCAAAATATATGACGGCCTTACTGACCCCGATAACCACCTCGGCATTTTTAACCAAGCCGGGGCCGTCATCGGGTGGACTCTACCCGTCTGGTGCCATATGTTTGCCCAGATGCTTACTGGAGCCCCCAGGGTCTGGTTCGACAACCTCCCTACAGGAAGAATCGACAGCTATGAGTAGCTGATCGACAAATTTTAACTCCATTTCAGCCAACAACGTCGCCACAAACGCGACAAAAGCCAGATATCTCTGTGCAAACGGAGAGACACCGAACCGCTCGAAGAATTCATCGTGCGGTTCAACAAAGAAGCACTCCAACTCAGAACGGGGGACGAGGCAACTCGGACCTCCTTCCTGGCCAACGTCAACGACGATGGCCTTCAACACACCCTTCAAGGGAAAGACGGCATCCCAGACTCCTGGGAAGAGGTTGTCCGCATCTCAAAACTACATGCGGGCAACAAAAAACAATGCGCCAGAACCAACGCGAAAGTTCCAGCAACAACCGCAGCCGCAACAACTACCGATCCTCCGTCTGGAACCGTATTTCAGGTTCCACCAACGAAGGGCGATACTCGACATCTGGCGACACCAGAATTATCACCGGCAACAAACAAACGCGCGACCAACGCAACAGCGGCCGCCGGAACCACGACTGGACTCCCCTCACAAAAACACCATCCCAAGTGTTGTCTCAAGTCCTTTCAACTGGAGAGGTAACGTTCAAACTCCCAAAACCTATGGGCGCCAAACGAAAAAATGTAGACACCACTAGATTCTGTGACTTCCACAAAGACGTGGGTCACGATACCGACAACTGCTACAGCCTTAAAATGGAAATCGAGGCGGCCCTACGCTCCGGAAAGTTGGCCAACTTGGTCAAAAATGTCAGCGCCGGTGCACGCCGGCAGGACGAACCCGGCAAGGCAATCAAAGACATCAAGACACACCACATCCGCGGCGCGTACAACCGACAGTGCAACATGACGCGCAACACAAAGTGGAAGACGAATATCACCGACTTGGCGACCACGTCGCAACAATCAGAGGTCGCGACGTCACAAAACTGGAGGGAGGCCCAGGTCATCCTCCCAATAATTCCAGGAGGCGCAAGCTCAACGACCCCACTGACCATCACACCACTGTTCGGACACTACCGTGCATACAAAATGATGTGCGACGGCGGAAGCAGCTTCGACATCATGTACCAACAGTGCTTCGACCAACTCTATGATGAAGATAAAGCACACCTGTAACCAGATGCACCTATTGCAGGTTTTTTCAACGAAGTCATTCATCCCATCGGAAAGTTCGACTTTACAGTCAAACTTGATGACGGGACCCATACCCGCTCCGAGGTTTGCACGTTTCGTGTCATTCCCGCAAACTCCTCATATGACATCTTGCTCGGAAGACAAGGCCTTGCAAACTTCAATAGCACTGCGTCAACCCCCCACCAACCCATGGGTTTCCCAACACCCACGGGGATCGCATATATCAGAGGCAATCAGGAATGCCTCATGACCACTGAACTGGCGGCCGACACTCTTCCAATAACACCAGCCGCCGCAAAAGATGAAGAATGGGTCCTTAACCCTGCCTTCCCTGAACAAACTATTACCTTGGGGCCGACTCTGTCCCCCCAAGTACGCATACACCTAAAACAACTGCTGGTTGCAAACAAAGACATCTTTTCCTGGCAGTCGTCTGACATGGTCGGTGTCCCAAGACTCATAGCCGAGCACCGTCTCAACACATACAAAGACGCCCGCCCGGTAGCTCAGAAAAAACGACCCTTGGGCCCCGATAGAGTCAAAGCCATGAATGATAAGGTCGATGACCTACTCGAAGCAGGCATCATCAGAAGATGTAACCATCAAACTTGGGTGGCTACCCCGTCATGGTCCTCAAAAAGAACGGGTCTTGGCACATGTGCGTCGACTACAAAGACCTCAACAAAGCATGCCCAAAGGACCACTACCCTTTTACCAGAAATCGACTTGAAGGTAGACTCTCTAGAGCCATTTAAAAACAAATGTTCCCTCGATGCTTACCGACGATATCACCAAATACAAGTGGCCTATGAAGCCGAAGACAGAACCGCCTTCAGGACCGACAGAGGGGTATATTGCTACACCAAAATGCCCTTCGGCCTAAAGAACACAGGGGCAACCTATCAACGCCTGATGGACCACGCCTTCATTAACCAGATCGGCGTCAACCTTGAGGTTTACGTCGACGACTTGGTCATCCAAAGCACTCAAGAAGACACCATGCTACTGGACATCTAGTGCACCTTCGAACAGCTGCGCGACATGAAGATGAAACTCAACCCGGGCAAATGCTCCTTTGGAGCCGAAGAGGGGAAATTTCTAGGCGTCATTGTCACCAATGGCGGCTTCAAACCAACCCCGGAGAAAGTTCAAGCTATCCAGCGCATGCCATCACCCAACTCAATAAAGGATGTGCAGACACTCATGGGGCGCCAAGTCGCCCTCAACCGATTCCTATCAAACTACGCATCCAAGTCTTTTCCTTTTGTTCATACACTGCAAAATGTACTGAAAAAGACACAATTCCGCTGGACTCCAGAGGCGGAAGTGGCTTTTCGTGAAATGAAACAATGTTTCACTTACTTGCCAACTTTAACAGCACCCCTACCAGAAGATCCATTAACACTGTACCTATCCGCATCTGAAACGGCGATAGGCGCAGTACTTCTGGTAGAACGCAACAAAGTTCAAACACCAATTTACTACATCAGTCGTACTTTAGCAGACGCAGAAACCAGATACTCCACAATGGAAAACTAGTCCTAGCACTTGTACATGCATCAAGACTCCTACGATGACACATTCAAGGACACCCAATCAACGTCCTAACAAATTACAGAATCAACACCGTGCTCTCAAAACCGGAACTCTCCGGCCGCCTAGCAAAATGGGCAATCGAACTAGGCGCGCACACTATCATCTACAAACCAAGACCGGCGATCAAAGGGCAGGTTCTCGCGGACTTTATCGCAGAAATCCCAACAGAAAAAATAGAAGAATGTAAAGACGAACAAGATCCGAAACCCGTCCCAGATTCCCGCGTCACATGGTCACTATACACTGACGGAGCTTCTAATAATCAGGGCGCTGGCGCCGGTGCAGGTCTACGACTCGTCAGCCCTGACAAAACCGAATTCACATACGCCGTCTGCCTTGAGTTCCAAGCACAAACAACGAAGCAGAGTACGAGGCATTCCTTGCAGGACTACGCTTGGCAGACAAAATGGGCACAAGACACTTGAACGCCCATGTCGACTCAATGCTCATAGCGGGTCACATGAACGGCATTTACGTCGCTAAAGACCCGGTCATGGAGCAGTATGTCGACCAAGCGAAGCTCCTCACCAAAAGATTCACAACCTGCACAATCGTCCACATCAATCGCAGCGGCAACAAGGAAGCGGACGCCCTTAGCAAAATGGCATCCACTGCTTGGCCGCATATGGCCAAAGAGGTACGCATCGAAACTCTGACTTAACCTTCAGTACCACTTCGACAGGTCAACATAACGCAAACAGGCGCCGGATCATGGATGACTCCTATCCAGGCATACCTTGAAACGGGCACCCTACCGCCCCGAAAGGCAGAAGCCCTAAAAATCCAATACAAATCAGAACATTATCAACTCATGAACGGTATCATATACCGACGCTCCTACCTTGGTCCCCTTCTAAGATGCGTTGATTCCGCAAATGCCTCATTCCTTATCAAGGAAATCCACGAAGGTATATGCGGCATCCACGCAGGACCAAGAATGGTTGTCGCCAAAATCATGAACACTGGCTACTACTGGCCAAGAATGCATCAGGATGCCGTAAAAATCTTGCGCTCCTGCTTCAACTGCCAGCAACACGCGCCAAACACCCTGCGCCCAAAGAATGACCTGGTCCCGGTCACCGCAGCTTGGCCATTTCAAAAATGGGCCATCGACCTAGTCGGCCCATTCCCAATGGCCCCAGGAAAGATACAATATCTAATAGTCGCCGTCGACTATTTCACAAAACGGGTCGAAACCAAGCCTCTCGCGACGATCAGTGCAGAACACGTCAAAAAATTCATCTGGGAGTTCATCATTTTCCGATTCGGGCTGCCCATGGAAATCGTCACCAATAACGAAACACAGTTCGCAGATAAAAAATCCAGGCATGGTTAATACAAATGGGCGTCAACCAGATCTTCACATCTGTCGCCCACCCGCAAGGAAACGGACAGGTGGAGCGCATCAACAGATCACTAGTTAAAGGCATAAAGACACGCCTGGGCTCAAAGCGAACAGGATGGGTCGATGAACTGCCGCACGTCCTGTGGGCACATCGCACCCTCACAAAAACAAGCACCGGTGAAACTCTATTTAGCCTCACTTACGGCTCTGAAGCGGTAATCCCTGCAGAACTCAACTTACCGTCCCCGCGGGTCCTTAGCGCATCTCACACGGACAATGACAGGGAATTGCGCCTAAATCTAGACCCCCTAGACGAAAGACGCGAAACGGTAGACATACGCGAGGCAAACTATAAAAAACAGCTAGAGCGCTACTATAACTCCAAAGTCAAAAGACAACAACGTTTCCCATTCAGAGAGACCAGGGAAACTGTCTCCCAACTGGGAAGGCCCCTACAAAGTTCAAAAAATCTTAGGAAAGGGAGCATATGCACTAGAAAAGTTAGACGGGATACCTGTACCGAGATCATGGAATGTAGCGCAGTTGCGCTCATGTTACTTATAAACATCCCAGTTTCGGAAAATATACTTCACTGCTTTACATTTTGTTTACAACTGCGCAACTTTAACTTTAGCTCTAACTCATGAAGTTAATTCACTCTTCATAACTTAGACGCCAAACGTTTCCATTGCCCTAACTTATGAAGTCAATCTACTCTTCATAACTTAGACGACATTTTTTTAGTCCTAACTTGTGAAGTTAATTTACTCTTCACAATGGACGCCAAGTTTACTTCTAACTTATGAAGTTAATTTACTCTTTAAATTTGTTTTGGGAAATACATTCCTTTTATATTAACAAAAATACCATTTTTGAAAGCCTAAATCTAGTAGATGACGACGTAACAATTCTCATCCTTATAAGAGTTAAATGCCAATTTAGTTTCCGAGGTTTGTCAAAAATTGTCACTTTCATCCAAATTTTTTTTTTGTCAATTTAGTCCCTATGGTTTCATTTTTTTTTGTCATTTTAGTCCCTGTGGACTAATAAGATTTGGATGAAAGTGGCATTTTTTTTGACAAACCTTAGGGACTAAAATGACAAAAAATAAAACCACAAGGACTAAATTGACAAAAAAAAGATTTGAATGAAAGTGGCAATTTTTGACAAACCTCAGGGACTAAATTGGCAATTAACTCTTATTTTAAATATTTAGTAGCCTAGTAGGTGTAGAAATGCATCTTTGAATTTGATCGTGAATCTTTTTTTTATCTGTTTTTTCCATCTTTTTTATAGATTTCTAGTAGATGTAGAAAAAAAAAGACTACTTCCGTTTTGTATTGGACTTTATTTTAAGAGAAATATAGAAATGCACATATGACTTGAGCATGTTTCACTCCGAGCTTTGAGATGTTTAGTCTACATACTAACTTAAAGTTTTGTATTGGACTTTATTTAGGTGTCAGCATAAGCACGGGTGTATTTTTTATTCTTACAATGAGTTATATATCGTTCAAAGTGATCAAGAAGACAAAAGAAATGAGGCAAAAGAAGAGGTTTTTTAAACGCAATGAAGGTTTACTTCTAAAACAACAACAAGAAGCAGATCCATTGTTAGTTGATAAAACCATACTTTACACATACCGTGAGTTACAGAAGGCCACTAACAACTTTAATGAGAATCGGATTCTTGGGCGAGGAGCTCAAGGTAAGGTGTATAAAGGTATGTTGATGAATGGAATGATTGTGGCAGTTAAAAAATCAAAAATAGTTGACGAAAGCCAGTTAGAGCAGTTCATTAATGAGGTGGTTATTCATTCCCAAGTTAATCACAGGAACGTTGTCAAACTATTGGGATGTTGCTTAGAGACAAATGTTCCTCTCCTCGTTTCTGAGTTCATTCCAAATGGTACCTTACATGATCGGCTTCACAACAGAACTGGTGAGTTCCCAATTTCATTTCATATGAGATTACAAATTGCTACAGAGGTTGCAGGAGCACTTGCTTATTTGCATTCAGCAACTTCCATTCCAATATACCATTGAGACATCAAAACCACGAACATACTTTTGGATGACAAATACAGAGCCAAAGTGTCCGATTTTGGGACTTCAAGGTTCGCCCCAGTTGAACAAACTCATTTGACTACCTTAGTCAAAGGGACACTTGGCTACCTTGATCCGGAGTATTTTCAATCTAGTCAGTTCACTGAAAAAAGTGATTTTTATAGCTTTGGAGTTGTTTTGGTTGAACTACTGACCGGAGAAAGGCCAATTTCCCTAAATAAATTTTGTGAAAATAGAAGTTTGGTTATACACTTTATGGTGGCTATACTGACCGGCGAAAGGCCAATTTCCCTAAATAAATTTTGTGAAAATAGAAGTTTGGTTATACACTTTATGGTGGCTATGGAAGAAGAGCGCGTTATGTCTATTTTTGATAAAGTGGTGATAAAAGAGGGTACTTTCGATGAGCTCATGATTATAGCTAACCTAGCAATGAGATGCTTAAATTTAAATAGAAAATACAGACCAACAATGAAAGAAGTATCTATAGAGTTGGAAACCATACGAACATCACATGTTTCATCTGCAGTTCATATGTGCACCAGTTCTACAGTGTGTGGGGAGGAAACATCAATGCTAAGCTATGGCGAATCATCTACCTTCTAGAGCATTGGCTAACGATGGAAAAAGCCCGATCTTTGCTTATTGTAATAAAGTTACATTGTCATTTCATTCAATAAATGTTAAATACCAATAATTAATAAATATAATTACACTCTATTAATATACCAAATGATTTGAATAGTACTTTTAATAATTTTTTATGTTGATGGAATAATTGTAATTTTCAGATCTTTTATTAACATTTTTAGAATCTCCTGTGCTTCTCTTTCTCATTGGTTCCTCTCTTCTCTTTCTCTGGCTTCCTTACCACCGCCATACCCATTCCTCTGTTTGTTTGCAGAGGGAAATGGATACTAGGAGGAATCGCCTCCCATCACCACCACGCTTCTGCCGCCATCCACACCACGATCTGACAAAGACGCCATCCACACCACCATCTGACAAAGATTCCGATCAAGATGCATGTCCCTTTTTCGAGTAGATCAACAAACCCCAAGGTCAGATTTCGTGGTTTGGGGCATCTGATGATGGTGGTGACTACAGGGTCTTGTCAATGACGTTTTCATCTCGAACTCTTAGGGCTTCTGGCAGGAGGTGCCATCGGTGATGGTGGTGACTTCGGTTTCAGTGTTGGCTGTAGATTTGTAACACCCCGAAAACCCACTTCGTTTAAAGACATTAATAGGCGGGATTAATATATATGATATTGAGTTAATAAATTATAACTTGGAGGGTGGAATATGTCAATTACCCAAAGTCCATAATTAAAATTGTGAAATATAATAAAAACACCAAAACACACATCTAGTGTGTGTTTTGGTCGACATCAGGGAAGAGGAGAAGGGCTCCAACCTTAATCCAACTACCAAGCTCAATCTAGCATGAATACAAAGGGGAAATCGATGCATTAAGGTCGATTGAGCCCAAAGGTACCTTTTGTTTGGTAGAATTTGATGTATAATTGGTGTAGGGTTCGAACCCCACATGTGGGTTTTGAGCAAAACATGTTAAATTCGTATTATTGCTTGATTGTAAGTGACATTGATCATCTCTAATGGTTTAGAGATGAGCTAATCACTAGAAGTTGCTTATTTGCAAAAGATGATGATATTGGGTTTTTATTATAGCTTTGATGTTGCTAAATCAGTTGTAAATCCATGTAATTGTAGGAAGAATGTGTAGTTGATGATATGCATGTGGAAATTGGTCATGATTGAAGGTGATTATGCGTTTTGGTTGAGTGCATGTATTGGGAGCTTGTACAATGTTCTTAGAATATTGTACGCACATCAAGTGTTTGTTGAAATGTCTAGGAGATGATAATGTGTGAAAATTGTATACATGAACTTAACAAATGTGAATGTAATGTGAGAGTTGATGTAATTGTTAGTAAACTAACATAAAGAATGTGTTTTGATGAAATCCATGAAGGAATGTAGTTTTATGGTATGTTTGGTAGAAGTACACATTAGGAGTTTGTACCTTATGCTTAAATAGGAGTGATGCACACCATGTATTCTATTGATTTCTCAGTTGGGATCCAGAAGTAAATGTGTTGCTAATTGTGGATCCCAAAGGCACTAGTATGTATCAGATGAATTATATGTTTGTATGTGTCGACCTAAGTGGTCATATAGTTGTATGTATCCTACAATATGTGAATGTGATGTTTATGGTGGTCTAGTACATTAATATGGATATATGTTTATAACTAGAAAGTTTGTATGGTTAACAGTTGACTTTCCGGCAAGTCAATAATGTAGAATAACATAGTTAGGCTCCCAAACATGATTGTGCGATTAGAAAGACTATGCGATGAATCTTATGTTGGTCTATGTGGCATATATGATGGTAAGTTGAAAATTACAAACAAATGTGGTTATGAATCTGTGTCTTATGTATAATGGAAATTGACTAATGAAAGTCAATGTGATATTTGGTTGAGAATGGTTGTTTGTATGAATGATCATGTATGCTAATGATGTTGTAAACATTATAACATGAAAGGATGTGGATCATGTCAAGATAGGCTCAAGCATGGAAGGTTAATGGATCATGAAGAGGCAAAGAAACAAACAAGAACATGAGGACTTGAGGTAAGTGATTTTCGAACTAAACTCGTAGTTTAGTAAATGCATGTTTATGTATTAATTTAGAATGGGAAATAAGAATGAAATGGTAATTTATAGTAAGACAAGTGAATAGATATTGTTAGTGAACAAGCATAGTTCACCATACGATAATGAAGGTAGTTGGGATAAATGAGTAGAGGATACTTGCCCAGACCAGAGGATAGTCCAGACTAGAGGAAGAATGAGTAGAGGATATTTGCCCAGACCAGAGGAAGAATGGGCAGAGGATATTTGCTCAGACCAGAGGATAGTCCAGACCAGAGGAGGAATGAGTAGAGGATATTTGCTCAGACCAGAGGATAGTTTAGACCAGAGGAAGAATGAACAGAGGATATTTGCTCAGACTTGCAAGGCTTGTTAGAATTCAATTTTCTTTTATTCAACTTGTTTAACCGTGTAAAGGGTTTGTTGATGTGCAACCCTAGGTGTGCGCTACTTTGGAGCCAGATGGAGGATCAAGCTATTCTGAAGAACCGAACACGCTTGACCCTATTTGTGATGAGGATGGTAATATACATTAAGGTATGTACGTACGAAGGCATGGAAGTTAGAGGTGAGGATTCGGAATTCAGATTCGAACTTGCAAAAGGCATTTGGTCATGATCATCAAGTGTTGTTGAATGTTATTTCCACATTTTGAATATTTGCATGAAGTCACTTAATGAACTAATGAAACTGGTATGTGGTGGTTGCAGGTTGTCTAGTCTACCTCACAAAGAAAGGAATGGTAGGAGATCGAGTAAGGAAACGGATTGTACGGGATCACGATCACGTAACCTAATAAAGATGAGTCGTGTTGAATATAATAAGAAACAATGAAAGATGTGACACATATAATATTTTGGAGATATGCTTTCCAAATATTTGAGAATGTTTTTATAAAGCTAGAAATTTTCTGGTTCGTATTTCCGCTACGTATTTTCGGTTCAAAAGGTTTAGGGTGTTTCAAGATTGTTGTGATTTTTTTCTTGGTTGTGATGAGTAGACAGTATTTTATGATAACTGATACAATGGCGTGGCAAGGTCGGTGGATGGCAGGTTTTAACCTGCAATCCGCTTTGCAGCCATGTTTTATAGGAAACTCTAAACCACAGAAATCTCACATTGTTTTAGATTGTTATTGTGTTTGTTTGCTGCTGATTTACAATCAGGTTTTGGCGTTGATATAGAATGGCGGATCTGACACCCGTTTCTGCTCAACCCCCAGCAATCTTCATTTTTTGATCCATTTATGTTGTCAATTTGTGTTGTAATCTGTATACATTTGGTTTATGTTGTTTTCAATAGGTGGAAAATTGGCTTACCAAACTACCAAAAAGAGGGAAAGTGAAGGTACGTTTGTAATATGTTAATTATTCAACCTTTTGGCATTTGAATTGCAAGTTTGATTTTTGGTCAAAACCCCTGGTAATCTTCATTTATCGATCCATTTTAATTTGTTTATTATGTTATTAGTTTGTGTTGTACTTTGTATAGCTTTGGTTTATGTTGTTTTGAATAGGTGGAAACTTGGCTTACCAAACTACCAAAAAGACGGCAACGGAAGAATTCAAAGGGTACGTTTGTAATCTATTAGTTATTCAACCTTTTGTGTTTTGTATTGAAAGCTTGATTTTTGCAAGTAAACATACTCCTACCAGCGGTATCGTATGTCGACGCCCATAAAGTTGAATGGTACACAGCGATTAGATAAACTGGTCCAACGATTATAGACGGTTAAAGATTCTGGTAAATGTTTTGGACTCTTGAATGTTAATCAAAGCATTTTTTTTCTATTACATTTTAAAGGATGGTTTTTTAAAGTGATTGAATTCGCTGATTAAAGTCATTAAAGGCAGCGTTGATCATGAAAACGTTTTATTATTTACAGGCGAAAATGAAAGCAAATAAGATTTGGATGCAATTTTTCTCGCTCAAGCGTTTTGCAGAGGCACTAAACTAACGTATTGAATCAACTATGGCTTGAGGTACTAAATATTTTGATTTGGAAGCTTCTTGCTTGGTGTTTAACTTAACACGATGAGCATTTCAATTTACTAATGACGGGTTGATTCACTTTATGTTCTTTTCATAACTGGTCAAGCAAATTGAATTTCATCCGATGTGTGTTTTTAGTCCATAGATTTCTTACAATCATACTATACAATTACAAAAGGATAAGACATATAATGTTTTCCAGATAAAAGGTACTTTTTTTGTTTAACATACTGCCTGCTATTGCAGCGATACAAACACTTTTCCTACTGCTTCTCTTCCGTGCTGCTGTAACCAATTTACGACCTTTCGCTCAACGCCTCATCCTCAATTTCCAAAGATGAGATTAGTAGAAGTTATTAGTGTTCTTTTATAGATGACACTATTTGTTTGTTGCAATAAAATTATACTATGTTTACATACTGACGAATGAGATTTTTATTATAACAGTCTACATATGAAAGTTGCAGATGAAGGCACAAAACTTGTAATTAATTATCATGTATTTATTGAATACCATATCTTTGTTTGTGATTTGAAGGCTTTCTTGGTTTAATGCACAACAGGTTTAATTTCCAGGTACAGTGTACTCGAGGGATATTGATATGGAGAACCTGTGTCGATGGTTGTGGTACAACGGTTCAGGATAAGAGGCCAGTCAACAGAGGTCAACCGGGTCTGTCATCGTCACCTAAAATACAATTCGATTTTGAGGTATAACCAAACCCAAACCTTGATAATTATAAATATAAATATTTACTTATGTGTACCGTGTGGGACTTGACGAGCTATTGTGAACGTTGCTTACTCAGATGAAAGTCGTTTGTTGCACGATGAAAGTCGTTTGTTGCACGTCTTGTCATCTATTTGCTGATGTTTGCCACTTTTTAATAGGTTTATTAAATGGTTTTTTATACATTTACCGTGTGGATAACATAACTTGGGTCCGGGTGAAAACAGACGCATTTATGCACGTCTACACTGCTTAGATCACGACGGAGAAAAAAAGTGAAAATGGTAACAATAGGAAGAGCTTGGAGTTTGTGATTCCGATGGAGAGGGTTCATGTTGGTTGTCTACTGTCATTGCTTGGAGGAAACCTGAGGAATGCCACCATTGATGGGGTGTGATGAAGGTTAGATTTTTAAAGTTGATTTGCATTTTGTGTATAAATGCCTTTTAACAGGGGGGACTGTTTCCTGTTAATGATGTGATTTCCCAGGTAGGTTCTTCATTTGTATTCCTAGAATATTACTTGATTAATTATAATATAACAATTTTGAAGCTAAAGTTGTAGTTTAACGTGTTTGTTTAAGTTTGATTTGGAGAACTTTTCTGTATACGTTTTTTCCAAGCCAAGAAGCAAAGCGCAGACGCAACGCGCCGGATTAATACCACTAGTTATTTATTAAAAACTTCTAGTTTAGGGTTATGTATTTCCTAAAGTATCTGAATTTGGGACTTCAAGGTTCGTAATTGTGACTATAGGTCAAACTCAAATACCTACCTTAGTCCTAGTAATAATCTATACTACATTATAAAGGAAGAAAGATGTCTACAAATGTCATTTTACATGAATTTTAAAATGGCATAGGAAAAGTCACATGCTTTAAACCCAAATGTCATGCAATTTTTTGTTTTTCTACCCTTAATACAAAACCTACGTGTACATAATTTTTATCATAACCTCCTGTTACCATTAATCTATATCTATAATCTACATTATATTAAGAAGCATTTGAGAAGGGTATCAAACAAAATTAATTATTTACTACATTTTATTAAAAAGTTTGCAATTGTCTATAAAAAAATTATATATTACAAAATTATACAAAAAGGTTTCTACACATACAAATATATATACCTATACACTTTAAAAAAATTTTAAGAATAAAAAAAGTCTAACTTTACGTAAAAATAATAATTTTGTAATGCCTTTTTCTTAAAAAAAAAAAGAGTGCGCATGAATTGGTTCACGAACCCAAACCGAACCGAACCAAAATCGGTCTTTCAAATCGGGGCCGAACTGAAACCAGTTTAGACACGAAGTGGCGCCAAACACGAACCGGCTTGGAACTGGTTCGGTTCCCAGAAAAAACCGATCTGTGCAAGTCTATAAAGTTCTTAGGTTGGGATGTCTTATATGGAATATTTTCAACTAACCTAACTTCCAATTTCACTTTCCAATGCCACTGATAGAAATTTATGGTGCACTTGATTAGCAGTTGTACTGCATTGCTTTTATCGTGTGGAAAACGTTATGGGCATGCTTCTTTACAGGTTGATTACATATGAGCCGTTCGAACCTCCTCTTATTATGGATCTTATAAAGGTCCCTATGCTTTCTTCTCCTCGGCAATCTCTCCAGACTTGGCACTTTCAACATATTGAGTAGGACTATTCGTATAATAATAGTTACTAATGAGTCAAACCGCTACTTCCATTTTTTTACCAGCATGTAGGTCAAATTGCGTATGGCGTATAGAACGTAGCATGGTATTATGTCTCCTTGTAGCCTTTAAAAAATTACCTCACTACGAAGCACAGGTGCTTACACACACAAACATGCACCTTACATATTTATTCTTTTAATCGTTTTAAGGTTTGAATCACGTTTCCGTCATGTATTGTCTCTACCGCATCACGCGAGTTCCCTACTAATAAGTGGGAGTTAACAATCTAACTTCCAATGAAATATATGATAAAGTGTGAGCACAAGCAAGTGTGTATTATATGATAAAGTGTGAGCACAAGCAAGTGTGTATTATGATGCGGATAATTAAGTTAAGTGTGAAGTGTCCATTATTTCAACGTAGCAATTATAGTGGTTGTGTTTAAAACTAAACCAAGATTTTACATAAAAAATACATTCCATTTGATAAGAGAGGGCGGGGAACTAGCAGTAAACGGTGTTGGTATCCTCTACCAACACGGTAGTATTGCCCTAGGTGACACGGTAGTGGTTTGCTGGTAGGTTTGACGGGTGTTATAACACAGTGCCGGTACCTCTTTACTAGAGCGGGGTTTTTGTTTTTTATGGGTTGGGTGGTTCAGGTTAGTGTTGCCTCTAAAACTATATTTCAGTGAAGTGAATTAGTAAAGTGACGTGGCAATGCAGGATTGGTATATATCAATGAAGTTGAAAATATGTGAATGGAGCGCCCCGCCGCCCCTAAGTAACTGGTTACGCATGTAAAAGTAACGTCTCACCACTACACTACGTCATCAAAACTTAGTTTCCCAACAACATGCCGAAGGTCCACACATTTATGTCGAGCCCGAAAGACTGATTAGGATAATGAAAAAATGTCAAATGGGGCACATCGTCTTAGTCCAATGAAGAGCTTTTATCCAAGATTGAGCAATTCAACGCTTTCAATCAAGCTGAAGCAGAGCAAAACCGAAATAACAAGACAAGAAGTTCCGTGTTATGCAAGTGAAACATTAACATGCCCGAGTAGAATTAATGTTGGAATTTATGTGTGAATGAGAGTTACACTAATGTTCCAAATGTTGCATATCCCACATTTGCGAGGGAATAAAAAATTGGTTGGTTTATAAATGTGAAAATATTGGAAGGAATTAAATTCTTATGTTACCACTGACCAGAGGATGTTACCACTGACCAGAGGATGTTATCATTGACCAGAGGATTCTACCACTGCCTTCTAGAACAGAGGATTTTGGAACAGATGGTTCAGCTTCTGTGTCTCGTGGCTTTCCACTTTCTCACCTAATGCACTGATTGCTACAATTATGAATTTGCATTACTGCATCACTGCATCAGTTACTGTTTGATCATCTATATAAGCCAACAATTTGTGCAGATGAAAACAACAACAAAAGCAACAAACACAGTTCATAAACAACTTCAGTATCAGCTTCTTTTTAGCAAAGTGTTAGAGTCTGGTAGTGCACCATCATTGTTAGCAACCGGTGTACCCTGGGAACAGACCGAGAATCTGTTTAAGGGAATTGTGTCAAACACAAGCCCGGTTTCTGTCATCTATTTAACTACTTCTTATGCTGCATTTTAGTAAGTTTTTCTAACAAAGTTAAACATATTTTGATATTAAATGTTCCTTTATTCATTTCAGTTATGGCGAATACTCACCCCATGTCTACTGCACCACTTCAGACCTCCGATGTGTCTGGTGTTTCATCAGTATTCACACTATCGGTTATTGTTACCACTGCTTTGGTGGCACCTTTGCCTACTGCTGTAGCAAGCCACACAGAAAAACCAGAAAAGTTCTCCGGGTGAACTTCAAATGTTGGAAGCAAAAGATGATGTTCTACTTGAAAACATTGAACCTTGCAAGGTTTTTAACTGAAACTGTTCCTCATATTGGTGATGAGGAAATGGATGCTCAGTCTGTGAGTGCAGTTCAGGCTTGGATTCATTCTGATTTCTTGTGCCGAAAGTATGTCCTAAATGGAATGGTTGATTCCCTCTTTGTGCCAAAGAGTTATGGGACTCATTGGAACGCAAATATAAAACCGAAGATGCAGACACAATTTTTTTTTTTTTTTTTTTTGTAGTGGCTAAAAATTTGGAATTTGTTATGGTGGACTAAAGAACTGTTATGAGTCAACCAAGTTGGAAATTACCACCAAGTTGGATTGATTTCAAGAATTATCTAAAGCATAAATGAAAGGAAATGACAATTGAAGACTTGGTGGTGCGTCTTCATATTGAAGAAGAAAACAAAGTTGCTCAGAAGAAGAATGTCGTTCTTGAAACCGCTAAAGCAAATGTTGTTGAATATTGTTAGGATCTGAGTTTGATTTGTTTTGATTGTTTAAGTAATGAAAGATGAAAGAAGATAATCTATAAATGGAAAGTGCAGCGGAATGATAAACTATAAATCAAAACAAAGAGAATAATCGCTTTAGAATCGAAAGCTTTCATAAAACTTAATGATTACAAACGATTGTACAAATACTCCTCCTTAGCCTGATCACTCTGTGTAAGTTTGTCTAAGAGATTGTTTTGACTGATGAATAGAACAGTACATGTACTGTTCTATTTATAGACAATCTAAACAACTGATGACCTAGGCTGGCGTCACCTAAGACAATGACATCTAACAGAATAACAACATAAAACATCTGATGAAACAAACACTATTAAATAGGAAACCTCTGATAAACAAACAGCTGATAGGTAAACCTCTAATGGTCTTGAATCATCTGTTGGAGCCTAAGTGTTGTTGGCTCTAACAGACCTTGAGTTTTCAGTACTTTGATCAGCAGTTGTTTCTTCATCAGACCTTTGTGAGCAGTAGTTGTTCCAGCAGTTGTTGGGGTACAGCAGATGTTAGAGTCAACAGTCTTTTAGGAGAAGTAACTTGTAAATGCTGTTTTTATTCAGGATCATATGTAGCATGTTTTGGCTTTTCAATCATCTGTTCTTCTCCAGGTCAGCAGACCCAACAATCTCACCTTAGAACAGATGATGCCAAAACTTAGTCTTTATTGTTGATCTTTATTCCTCAACAGACTTTCTCTAATTTGCCCTTTGAACTGTAATTCAAAGTTCAATGAGAAGAGGTCTTCAGCATCTCTTTCTAGCTCTAAGTTAAGCAGTGTTTGGAGATCATCTACACATAGGCCATGTGCATTATCCATACTCAAGTTTTGAGCCTCTCCATCTGATCTGAGCAAAGTCAATTCATGGGTGTCTTTATTGACCTTCCATTTTTGAATTTTTGAACTAGAGGATTCGTTGAGCTGCAAGTTTATTTTAGATGAGTTTGGTGATGGAGGTCTCCCAATGAGTTTTCTGAGTTCATCAGTTATGGGATCAGAGAAATAGTGAACTTGGTTGTAGATACCCTCTTTTACAAATGTATCAGCAAACTTCTTCTGGTCTTCTTCTGACATCTCTTTCTGTCTTTTGAACTGTCTCTTGGCAGCAACAGATAGGTCAGATGTTTCAAGTAAGATGTCAAGTGTAATGGCCTATTGAGGTCTCTTAACCATGGGAGCATTAGAGTAGATTGGTTTTCTGGGTAGAGTGGGATCAGTCTTTCTATTTTCTTCCAACTTCTTGTAAGTTTCAACCAACCTCAGCTCAACCCATCTTGCAACTGGCCTCATCTCTCCACACTTTGTAGCCACAATATCTTCTCTCATTCTTTTAAACTTTAAGGCTCTGGCTGGGTCTCTTCCTTTTCTAAAGTCAGAGGCTGAGACTTTCAAAGTAGGATTCTTGTCCATTTCTTCAATTCTCAAGAGTTCTTCTTGAAGTGCATGAGTGGTCCAGCCTGCAAACTGTATAGACTCCCTAACTACCCTTTCCATATAACTACTGAGAGGCATGGTAGACATGGAATTGCTCAGGGTCTTAACAAAATCCTCAATCCTTCTCAGTTTGCTAAGCTCTGCTGAATGGATGCCCTGAGCATTCCTGTCATCCTTCCATTTGCATTTCTCCTTAATGATCAAATCAGCCTGTTCAGTTTTGAATTTCAAATATTGATCAATGTTTCTGGGAACAGGGAAATTGGGAGAGATAGGAAGGTTCTTTTAAATGGATCCTCAGTATTGTAGAAGGATTGCATTTCCCCCTTGAGTAGATCAATCCTAAGAGGATACTAAGCAGCCAATGGTGTGATGGATGGTGGTGGTTTATGGGAACTAAGAGGAGAAGTGTGTGGTGAAAAAGGATGAAATTGGAATGGCTGGAATAGGTGCAGATTTAGGGGTTGAAGTGGGAGGTGGTGAGGTTTGGATATTCTTATCCTGTACAGGATAAGTGGTGATGGTGGTGTTTGGGCAGCAGTGGTTGTGTTAACATCTATTGGAACTTGTGCAGGACCAGCAGATGTTTGGGATTTAGATGGTGAAGTGGCTGGTATGGTTATGATTGGTGTATTGGTGGTTGTGGTAATGGGTTTAGTGGTTGTGGATGTAGGTTCAGTTTTTTTGGTGGCAGCAGTGGTTCTAGCATCAGATGTTTTAGCAGCAGCAGTTTTAGATGGTGGTTGCATGGTGTGTTTTGTAGACATTTTCTTCCTTTTAGAGGAACCAACATCCTCAACTTCTTGTTGTTGCTCTATCTTCCTTTGCACTAGAGCCTTTGCCTTGACTTCCAATGTGTCAAGCCTTTTTTGCTTAGCTTCAGCAGCCTATTCAGCAATGACATTGGCAGAGTTGTCAACTTCTTTTGCCTTGCCAGCATTGACAGTTTCAGCATCAGCAGTGGTTTGAACATTGGGTTGTTGTAGTAATTGTGGTGCTGGTGCAGATGGTTGTTGTGGTGCTGGTGGTGCAGACCCTGATTTGTTGAAAGCAGACTTTTGTGATTGACCCTTTTGTGAGGGTGGACATCCAAAGGGTTTTAACTTTGGCAATCTATCTCTACCACTCACCCCCTTTTTGGCATCATCAGCAGTGAATTCATCATCATCTTCATCTCTGCGAATTGTGGTAGGGGCAGAGCCAGTGGTCTTCAGCAAATGATCTTTTATGGCTTTAATGTATGCTTGGGTATCTGTGTACCTAGCATCTACCATGGTCCGGATCTGAGCCATATAAGTTTCATGAGTTTGGTCTGCTAGTCTTCTATGAGCTATGATGATGGGGGAAACAGATTTTCGTAGCTCACTAGCAATTTCTTCCTTTGATGGTTGACTTTTTATTAGAGCAGCCAAAGATTCCATGATAGTCTTGAGATCTGTCTTGATGTCACCAACAGAGGTTTCAATGGATTGGACTCTATCCGTCAATTCTTGGTATTTTAACCCATCACGTAAGTTAATAGGATCATCTGGATTCCTACCGGTGGTAGTTGTAACTGGTTCAGTCCTAGGAGGTGAGTCCATAGAATAAGAACCAGATGCCCCTTTGTCTTGGTTCTGGGGACTTCCAACTGATTTTGGGGTCATTATAGTGTCCTCATCAGTTGTTGCCTTCAAGGAAGTCTTAGCTATGTAACCACTGTCCTGTTGTGAGACAATGGTCTCTACATCAGTAATGGTTGCTTCACTTGAATACTCACCTGCCAAGTCGTTCAGAGAGAAGGTTGTGGATATCAGTTGGGGGGTTATGGTGATATTTGTATCTTCAATCTTTGAGATAATGGTTGTAGGCTTTTTGTCATGAAGTAGAACATCAGCATTTAACCAAAATTCTTGGAGAGTATCGATGTAGATGGGTGCATCAGCGGTTAGTATTGACAGGTATTTGGATTGGAGGAAGACGTCAATGGTGGTATGGGACGGAATGTTTTCATCTGTTTTAACCAGATATGGAAGGTAATTGTGAGTGGCTTTTGCTTGAAGATCCATTGTAATGGATTTCGAGTGTGAGGATGGAAGGAATTGGAATGAGGGTTAGAGGTTGAAGAAGGCGATTTCAGTATTTTGAATACAATGAGATAGTGTAACAACTATTGTGGGAAAACAGGGTTTTTATAGTCTCTGATGAAACCGCTGATGTGGCCAAGCTCTGCTTTTGAGAGCAGACGTGGCAAACATCTGATGGAGCCTATGTGGCATACAGCTGTTGCCAAAGGACTGGTGCAAACAGCTGTTGAATTCCCAAAGTGTTGATGCTAACAGCAATTGAGTTTTTTTATTAATATATATATATATATATATATATATATATATATATATATATATATATATATAGGGGAAGGTTCAATAGAGAACTCATAGTTAGGGAGAGAACTCAAGAACTCCTTAAGTATAGGGGTATTTTTGTCAAGTTGTATTAACTTCATCTTCCTCAACTTTAGAAAATTATAGAACCCTAAATATCTTCCCTAACTTTAAACATAGATCTCTTACTCCAATCACCTCTATCAACAAGCTCTTACCAGATTATAACATGTTTCACATTGATTCAAAACCTAATACGTGTTCATACATATACGAATTGAAGGTACATGCTCAAAAATTCTCAAAACTGAAGCACTCGTTCAATCGATTTCATATATTTTGTTAATTGATACCGATTTATTAGGATTTTTTATGTATTGTTGTTTTTAAATCGATTTGATACAGATTGAGACCATTTCAAACATTTTGTCATTAATACGAATTTAGTATCAGAAATTGACAGTAAACGAGGATAAAAGCATATATTTTTACATGAGAATTCAGATTTGAGATTGTATGATGTTATTTCTTCGATTTCTACTAACACTGTATCTAATTATTTGGATTTTGATGGTTTTCAAACAGAGGTACATGTCTTAATCCATGTATTGCATATGTGTATTATATGTGATTGTTTTTTTTAATGATATGTACTACATATATGTGATACAAGTATGTGTATTGCATGTGTGTAAATATGAATATGGCCAATCTAATGATATATGTGTAGAAGGATGTGTATTGCATATGTGTATTATGCTTGGGCTATCTAATGTTATACGTGAATAAGTGCTTATGTTTTGTACCGCATATGTGTTATTCAAGTAAGTTGTATCACACGTGTGCATTAGGCGTGGACTATTTAATATTAGATGCAACCGTATGTTTCGATTTTGTATTGCGTATTTGAGACACATGAAGTTGTATTACACATGTCCATTATGTTTATGTTATCTAATGTTATGTGTGAATAGGTGTTTGTGTTTTATATTGCATATGTATTATTCAAATAAGCTGTATTACGCATGTGCATCATGTTTGGGCTATTGAATGTTATATTTGCACTTTGTTATATACATGAACTAATAGTGTGTGCATATACTAAATAATAATAATGTATATTATTAATTAAAATTTAGTTCTAACATTTATTTTTGCAAGTAGGAGTTGAAGAACGTACACATAATGACATGAAATTTAGTTCTAACTATTATACTATGCTTATCATATTGTTTAATTATTGCATATATGTAGTAGTGGTCTCATACCTATTCCATATCTATACATTTTTTTCATACGTAATATTGTTATCACATGTTTACTATATACTAACTTTGTGTTTCTGTTTTTATTGTAGGTATAATCGATCCAAGTTAAAAGGCTATCGAAAATTTCTAAGAAAAAGAAATACAATGCTACTGCTGTCAAGTGATCATTTGATGGTATTAAACGTGTTGTTGCAGACCGGTCCGTTATGCGTTCGTCTTGCCATGTTGCTGTCTGATTCTTGCATTGTATATTCAAATTCATATATTATTAATTATACCATTTGTTTTATACATTCTTTTACATGTTCATATGTTATATATACTTTAGTTTGACTTTATACTACAATTTGTATACATCTTATCATTAATGGAAATGTACTTTATTAAAAAACTGCAGCCAAAATGTGCTAAACCTGAAGCCAAGTTAGTGTCAAAATATGTCAAAACTGCAGACGAAATGTGTCATAATTAAATGCATAAAAATTTGCCGAAATGGATCAAAATCTGTAGCCAAAAACTACAACAATATTTGTCAAAATGTGTTAAAAACTACAACCAAGAAAGTGCCGAAATGTGCTAAAAATGCAGCCGAAATAGGTTATAAACTGCAGCCAAAAACTGCAGCAAAAATGTGTTGTAATGGGTCAAAAAATTGCAGCCAAAATGTGCCGAAAGGTGTTTAAAATTGCAGCGAAATGTGTCATAAAGTGCAGCAAAAAATTGAAGAAAAAATGTGCTGAAATTTAGTCAAAATTTGTAGCCAAAACTGCAGCAAAATATGTGTCAATACTACAGCCAAAATGGGTCAAAACTACAGAAAATTTGTATCAAATCGTAGCAAAAGTTGTAGTGAAAATGGGTCATTATGCAGCCGAAAATGCCATTTAAACTTAAACAACCAAACTTAAATTAAAATGCTATTCATTCATCCATTAAACTTGGTACATACATAAATTCAAAACACATATCCATTAATTCATACATCCAAAATTAGTACATTGGTTAATTCATTGTAATAAAGAATACATGATGAAAAGAACGCAACCAAAAACAAAACAAAAAAAAAAACTTTTTTCTTTTATTCTTCAATGCCATAGTTCCAGCTCGTTTTTCATGTCGCCTAATCTAAGCTTCCCTTATCCTAGCATGCTCTTCATTGCTGTTAATCGATCATAATGGACCTAGTATCACTTCATCAGCTCTTGCACACAATGGAATCTTAGCCATACCCACAACTCATTCCCAGTAGCATTACACTATGTGATATAATGTTAACATTTAATAGTCGATATAAAAGTCGCATTACACGCGTGAAATACAGTTACATCAATAACATATGGCAGCACATGACAAACAAAAAATTTATATCAATTTAACATTAACTATCAAAAATTAAATTATCACACATATGTAATACATTATACATTTATAACACAAGTGTAGGACATTGCATACAAAGCCTATTCACACTAAACATCAATTAAAACAAGACTACCACACATGTCGAAATACAATTAGAGATATCTCTTATGTGCAACATATGACAAGCACATTCGTCTAACTTAACACTAACTATCACAAATAATATTATCACACATGTGTAATACACAGAACAATTATCACACGTGTGCAATACATGTCATACAATGCCTATCCACAGTTAACATAAGCTACACCAAGCATATTACACGTGTGGATTGCATTTATATCTATAACATATGTGCAACACATGACTAAAAAAACATAATCTCAATAAAACACTATCACAAATTACACATGTGTAATACATAACATACATACATCACATTTTTATTACACGTGTGTTGTATACTATACATACATACACACACATTTTATACAACACGTGTGTTATACAATAGAGACATAACAGTACCATGACACATATGTAATACATAACATACATACATCACATTCTTATTACACATGTCATTTGAAAATGCCATTTAACTTATTTCACACACAATACATTGAACAATATCGTTTAAAACAACATTGAACGGTTATTTCACACATAACACCTAATAATCATTGTAATACGAGTGCAAATCGTTTCGGTGCGTGTGCGACACTAATAATATGAATAAGAGATGATACCTGATGCTGACGATCGATTGATTGATGGATACGAACGATTGTTTGCAGGTTGTCATGATGTTTGATTGCTTGATATAATCGTATTGTATAAACCCTAGAACTTGAAGTTTGCAGAGTTTGGTAGAGAAAGAGAGATAGAGAGAGAAAGTGGACAGTTACTTTTTGTGAAGTTTTGAAAGGATTAAGGATATATTTTTTATTCCCCAAAATACCCTTCCTTGTTAAAATCTCATATATTTGTTATGGGTTTATTTCATTTAATGACAACCATTGATCTACTAAGATCAATGGTTATTATTTAGTTCTCAAGTTCTCTCAATAAAATGAGTTTTCTATTGAACCATCCCCTATATATATATATATAGGATTCGGATCATTTGAGAACCACTATTTAGGGAGAGAACCAAAGAACCAAGTGTGAACACAAAAACCCCTCCACCAAAAAATAATAAAAAAATTATATAACCTAAAAAAATAAAAAAAATAAAAAAAGTAAAAACACCAAAATGTTTTTTTAGTGTTAATCTTTCTGAAAAAAAATAAAAAAAATACAAAAAAATAAAAAAAACAAAAAAAATGGCCTTTTTTACGTCATAATTACGTCATATACCGTATGCACATGTGCATTTCACTATTAGAGCATACTTTTGAATAAATTATCAATTGCCATAATGAAATGATCCTTTAAATGGACGTGATATGATATATAAGGTGGAAAAAAATTTATTCAATGATCTTTAAATAAACGCGAAGTGCATTTCACTATTATAGTTAGGTTTTTTTTTTCATATGTTTAGCTTTAGGGTTTAGTTTTTAGGTATGATGGGAATGGGGTTAGGTTTTTTGGGGTTGTTGGTGAATAAACATAAAAAACCCCCTATATAAAACTATAAAATAAGATAATTGTACTACATGCACATGTGCATTTCACTATTATAGTTAAGTTTTTTAATGGGTTTAGCTTTAGGGTTTAGTTTTTTGGTATGGTGGAAGAGGGGGTATCTTTTTGGGGGGGATGGGATGGAGCGTTTTGGTTTTTGGGGGGTGTGGGGTTAGCTGCACATGTGCATTTCACAATTGTGGGGGGGGGGGGGGGGGGTTGGGGCTGTGTGGGGGATGGGGGGTTTAGGTTTTTAGGGAGTGAGGTGGGTGGGTTTAGATTTTTAGGGGGTGAAGGTGGGGTTTTTAGGTTTTTTTTGTTTGTGTTGACAATGGTTCTCTGGTTCTCTCCCTAAAGTTGGTTCTCGTATGATCCCTACCCTATATATATATATATATATATATATATATATATATATAATGGAAACAGTTGTTTTATCTGATAAGACGTTTGAAAACAGATTTTTCAGGAGTCGTTGTTTTATCTGATCAGATGTTTGAAACAGATTTTTCAACTAACAGATGATAGAGTGGATGAAACAGTGGTTGTTTTATCCTTACCAAAAAGGCTATTTTAAGGATGAATTTTGATTTTCTAAAACATTTTAATGTTTTTATTTAAGAAAACATTTTTGTTGTTTAATCCATGTTTAGTATACCAATTCGAGAGATCAGTTTTTCAAAGGTAGATCTGTCTAAAGCTTTTGTCAACACATCTGTCATCTGATCCTCTGTTGGAGCATGGTGCAGAGAAATCAAACCTTTTTCATAGCTATCTCTGACAAAGTGATGTCTGATGTCTATGTGCTTTTTGGTTGAATGAGAGACTGGATTTTTTATGATATTTTCAGCAGCTTGACTTTCCAGCATGAGTGGAGTCGTTAGTGCAGTTATACCAAAATCCAATAGTTGATATTGAAGCCACATGAGTTGGGCTGTACAGCTTGCAGCAGCAATGTATTCAGCCTCTGCTGTTGAGGTTGAAATAGCTGCTTGCAAAATCACTATCTGAATAACCTAAGAATAAAGCCAGGCTTGTTGTTCAAGGCTTCTGACAAAAAGAGGGGATAGACTATGATGAAAACTTTGCTCCGGTAGCTAGAATAGAAGCTATCAGACTCTTCCTAGCCTTTGCTGTCAACTACAACATCAAGGTGTATCAGATTGACATCAAATGTGCATTCCTTTATGGCAAAATTCAGGAGGAAGTCTATATATGTCAACCACCTGGTTTTGAAGACACAATCCATCCTGATTATGTCTACAAGCTCAACAAAGCTCTGTATGGACTCAAACAAGCACCTAGAGCCTGGTATGAAACTCTTTCCACCTTTCTCTTATCCATTGGTTTTACAAGAGGTAAAATTGATAAAACTTTATTTCTAAAATGGAGAGGGAAAGATTTAATGATTGTTCAAATATATGTGGATGACATTATTTTTGGATCCACATGTAACAAAATGTGTGAAGAGTTTAGGGAACTCATGACAGCACAGTTTGAGATGAGTGCTATGGGTGAACTTCAGTGCTTCCTTGGTCTCCAAGTGAAGCAGCTGCAAAATGGCACATTCATTCATCAAAACAAGTATGTTAAAAACTTACTAACCAAATTTGAGATGAATGATTGTAAGCCATGTAGTATACCCATGAGCACAGCCAAGCCACTCACTATTGATGACAAGGATGAACTGGTTGACCAGACACACTATAGATGCATGATTGGGTCTTTATTGTACTTAACTGCGCCAGACATTATGTTTGCCACTTGTGTCTGTGCAAGATCCCAGGCTACACCTACAAAGTCAAACCTTATTGCTGTGAAAAGGATATTCAGATACCTAAAAGGTGGTCCCACACTTGGTATCTGGTATCCTACTAATGGAAACATTGAGCTTTCAGAACTATATCCCTTTCATCAGTTTTGTTTTTGAAGACCCACTTTGTGCCAATTGGACAGACATCCTTTGGCAGTGGTACAAGTTCCCATACTTGTTGTCTTTTGAACTGAAGGAGCTCTTCCTGCATAGCTTCTAGCCAACTGTTGTCTTTTAGTGCTTCTTGGTACTTGACAGGTTGTGTGAGAGATAGAAAGCCTGCAAAAAGACAGATATTTGAGGATTGGCTTCTTGTGAGCACACCCTCTCTGATGTTGCCAATGATTTGGTCTGGTGGATGAGCTCTTAGGTAGATTAAATCTCCCTGATATGATATGATGGCATTTTGAGGTGAGGGACAGAGGTTTTGTGACTCTGTTGGTGTAACATCTGTTTGCACTTCTGTAGTACCAACAGATGTTTGAAATGGAAGTGGGGGAATGGGTCCAAGTGGTATAAAGTTGGACTGACTTTTGTCAACAGAGGTTGAACTTTTGTCAACAGATGATTGAACAATGGTTGAACTTGATGAGGCGGTGGTTTGAGGGTAAGACTGGCCAACAGTGGTTGACACAGCTATGGCGGAGTTTTGACAGGTGTTTTGAACATCTGCTTCCCCTGATGTAGAAGTGACTTTGTAGTGACTTGGGATCACAACATCAATTATGTAATCTTGTTGTGGAGACTGTGGAATACCTGCATTGTTAGTTTTAGCAGTAATATCTTCAAATTTGAATTTGTCTAAATCAAGCAGTTCAGCAGGATTTGCTGGGATTTTTAAGGATGAAAGTTCATTGAACTTTATATTCAGAGTTTCTTCTATTGTCCTAGTCCTTGTGTTAAACACTTTATAGGCCTTGGCAGTAGAAGAATATCCCAGAAAATACCCACAATCTACTTTGGCTGCAAATTGTGAAATGGAATCTTTAATATTTAAAATGAAACATGGGCAGCCAAAGATTTTAAAAAATGATATTAATGGTTTGATTTTGAACAAAATTTCATAAGCAGTCTTTTGATGTCTTGGGTTAATTAAAACTCTGTTTTGAACATAGCAAGCAGTGTTTACAACCTCTGCCCAGAAGGACAGTGGCAAACCAGAATCTGCTAGCATAGTTCTTGCAGCCTCAATGAGAGTTCTGTTTTTTCTTTCAACCACCCCATTTTGTTCTAGTGTTCTTGGAATGCGGTATGCCTCACAATTCCTTTTGGCACACAGAAATCATCCAACTCCTTATTTTTAAACTCTGTTCCATTGTCACTTCTAAATACTTTTACTAGCAAGTCATATTGTTTTTCAACTTTGGTGACAAAGTCCTTCAAAATACCTGCAGTCTCATTCTTAGAGTGTAAAAAGTAAGTCCATGTAAACCTAGAAAAATCATCAACTATGACAAGACAGAATCTCTTTCTTCTTAGACTCATGATTTTAACTGGCCCAAACAAGTCCATGTGCAACAATTGAAGACATTGACTTGTTTTGGACTAATCAATGGATTTGTAAGAGCTTTTATGTTGTTTCCCTTTTAAGCAGGAAATACAATGCTCGTCACACTTGAATTCTTATGATGGTAGACCTCTTACAAGGCTTTGTTTGGAGAGAGAGTTGATAGTTTAAAGGTTGGTGTGACCCAGTCTCCTATTCCACAATTATGTCTCTTTAGTGGAGGCAGCAGAAAACAGACAGACATTTGCCATAGGATTATCCATCAACATATCAACTACATACACATTGCTACTCCTATGAGCAACAAGTTGTGCTCTGCTCTCAGCTATGATGGTGTCAATCTTTTTAACCACTTCTGGACCAATAATCTTACAAGTTTTCTTAGTGAAGAATGACCCATAGCCTTTGTCACTCATTTGTGAGACACTAGGAAGTTTAAATTTATGATTATCAATAAGATTAACATTTTCAAACTAGAGTTTCCAGCTTGAACAGTCCCTGAACCCAACACTTTACCTTTTGAATCATTACCAAAGGATATATCACCCCCTCCATGAGCTAAGAAGTCCAGAAGAAGGGCTCTACATCCTGTCATGTGCCTGGAGGCTCCACTATCTACATACCATAGACTATCTAAGCAAGCAAAAGCTCCCTACACATTAGTAATGGATTAGTTTTGGTGAGTGTCCAAAGCCAAGTTGGCTTTGGATGGGTCCACACACTTTTCAGCCTCAAGCTTAGGAAGATAATCAGTGGTTTGAACCAGTTTTTGAACCAAGTTCAAGAACTATTGCTGACCATTTGCCAGTGTTTGTATGTCAACACTTGGTGCAACAGACATTTGACCATTTCTTGTCAGATGATAGTAACCATAGGGGTTTCTCTTCACTCTTGGTTTTGAAGGCCTCTTGGGTTCTTCATAAACATGTGACAAACTATGACAAGGTAGTTGTCCATATCCTCTTGGGTACTTGTTTGTGGGTGGAGCATCTGTTACTTGGACATCCCTGGGAGCAGATGTTTCAAGACTTTTGGTAACAGATGTTTGGGCTGGTACATAAGTCTGTTTGGGCTTTCCTTTTGGAGTACTCACCACTTGACTTTCAAATTTTTTTAGATACAGACACTCTTTTGTTTTGTGCTTCTTTTTACCACATATTGAGCATGTGGTCTTAGAATCACACACACTTGTTCCTTTGTTGATATCATATGCTTTTAGAAGAAAACAGTTTTTAGTAACATGATTCTTCTTTTCACATCACAAAACAAGTGTTCAGCCTTTTCTTTCTTTTTCCCTTTTTTCAACCTTCTTTTCAACATATGTTTGAGCATCTGCTGGAAGGTCTTTCAAGGGAATGACCTTTGCCTGTGGTTCCTTCTTACCATCAGGGGTTTTGAAATCAACTGGTTTGATGTTTTCAAGAGTATCACACTCATCACACCAAGTAGGTTTAAATTCATATTTTTCAAGTTTAAGGAATGATGAGGAACCCTCAGGCTTTTCAAGAATGATTTTCTTGCCATTAGGTTCAGTGATCTTAATCTCTTGACCCTCCAAATTAGTTGGTACTACCTCAACTAACTATTGTTCCCTTTTGTCACTGTTTTGAAAAGCTGGGGCAATGGTTTTAAAACCAAAACAAACTTCACATGAATTTTGGTTTGTTTGTTGAGGGGCATCTCAAAACCTTTACATGATTCCACCCATTTTCCACATTCAACTTGGGTGGCCTCAAGCTCCTTTTTACAACTATGATATTTAGTCACCATAGTTTGGAGCTGGTCTTTGGTTATAGTTGCTTCATGTTTTAAACTGCTGATTTTAGATTCTTTTTCAGTCAATTTTGATTTTAACTCTTTTGAAAGTTTTTCAAATTGAACTTCATCATCTAAAATTTTCTTCCTAAGGTTTTCATTCACCTCTTTAATGTTAGCAAATGCTATTACACATTTGTTTGAACACAAGTCTTTTAGGATTTGAGGAGATACCTTAGCAGCAGCCATCAATGCACAATCACACTTGCACTCACAATCATCACCCCCAGGGATCTGAGAGATTCACAACCTCTTCCTCAGACTTTTCATCTAAAACTACTGCATCAACAGTATCATTAGTCACACTATTAGATTCAGTCACCACATCCTCAGATTCCACCTCTTCCACAATTGTATCCATAGCCATGAAACAAAAATTTTCTGGTTTATTTTCAGCTTTGGCTACAAAAGCAAAATTCTCATCTGTTAACTCATCTGGTAGACTGCTCCAATCAACAAAGCCTTGTGTGAAGAAACTCTGTTGACTGGTCTCTGTAGGAGCAGAGGGTGGAGTAGCAGTTATTGGCACATGTGCCTAAGCAACAGAGGTTTGAACATAGTGGATCTGAGGAACAGTGGTTTGGACATACTGGATAGGAACAGTGGTTGAGGACTGTGCAAAATGAGCAGTGTTTTGCATATTTGGTCCAGGGGTATTATGGGAAACCTGATAAGTGTTGGTTTGTGGCCTTTGATTTGGATAGGTAATCATAGGTGTACCATGTTGACTCCTACATTCCCTAGCAAAATGACCAAGTCTATGACATGTATAACACTTAATCTTTGATTTATCAACCCACATTTGACCTGCCAGTCAACCCTGGAAATCTTCTGCAGTTTTCTTGTAAAAATTGTTAGTTCTTACACTGAGCAGAGCCAATTGGTGCATAATGTCCATTTCTTCCAAATCATCAGGGTCAAAGTATTTTAGGTCATCATACTCAAAGGATATGTTATCAGATGTCTGGATATCACATCCACTTGCTGTAAAAGCATAGTTGGGTGAGTAAGAATCAAAGTTAAGACCAGAGTTAAAACCTGAAGTTATGTCAATGAAATGATTTTCAGAAAATTGAGTTAGATGCTAACAGCCCAGCATAGATATCATTGGGTAGAGCCATGGCCACAATACTGAAGGCCTTAGCATCTAACTCAATTTTCTGAAAATCCTGCTCGGAGTAGTTTTCAAGTTTCTTTGGCTCTTGAACCTTGGGATCTTCGGTACGCGGCACCATCGGAACATGTGGTCCGAATATAACCGACTTCCAGCACATAGTGTTCTGTTGAGCTAGAACATGGCTCATCCGACGTTGCCAGATATTGTATTCAGATCTGACAAGCATCGGTGGCTTTTTGTTCGTGCTAGTGTTATGTGGATCGTGATTGATTGAAGCGATTCTCTGATTGTTTATAAAACAAAGTCTATTTATAAAACTGTTGAACGTAAAATAAACTATTACTCTGTTTTCAATCCGACAAACAAACGATATCAATAATTGTGAGCTGATCTGTTTATATTAAATTGATTGGTTAGATCGAATTTAATTGACCAAGCTCTGATACAAATTGTTAGGATCCGAGTTTGATTTGTTTTGATTGTTTAAGTAATGAAAGATGAAAGAAGATAATCTATAAATGGAAAGTGCAGCGGAATAATAAACTATAAATCAAAACAAAGGGAATAATTGTTTTAGAATCGAAAGCTTTCATGAAACTTAATGATTACAAACGATTGTACAAATACTCCCCTCAGCCTGATCACTCTGGGTAAGTTTCTCTAATAGAATGTTTTGAGTGATGAATAGAACAGTAAATGCACTGTTCTATTTATAGACAATCTAAACAACTGATGACCTAGGCTGACGTCACCTAAGACAGTGACATCTAACAGAATAACAACATAAAACATCTGATGAAACAAACACTGTTACATAGGAAACCTCTGATAAACAAACAGCTGATATGTAAACCTCTGATGGTCTTGAATCATCTGTTGGAGCCTAAGTGTTGTTGGCTCCAACGGACCTTGAGTCTTCAGTACTTTGATCAGCGGTTGTTTCTTCATCAGACCTTTGTGAGCAGCAGTTGTTCCAGCAGTTGTTGGGTACAGTAGATGTTAGAGTCAACAGTCTTTTGGGAGAAGTAACTTGTAAATGTTGTTTTTATTCAGGATCATATGTAGCATGTTTTGGCTTTCAATCATCTGTTCTTCTCCAGGTCAGCAGACCCAACAAATATGGTCAATCATCAAAGGGTTACAAAGGTAATAAACGGGCTGGATTCAAGAAAAACAATGTGAAAAGCTCTCACCTTGGACCTAAAATTGTGTAATGGTTATCAATGGAATGAAGAATGCTAGTTCTGAATGGTGATATCTATGTTCGTAAGGGCTATGCCCTGAATGGTATGTTCAAGTTGAATGTAATGGTTATCAATGGAATGAAGAAGCTAGTTCTGCTTACTTGCTTGAGTCTTCTAATATTTGGCACGGTAGACTAGGTCATGTGAACTTTAATTCCATGCATCGTCTAATTAAATTAAATTGCATACCAACATTTGATATTGACTCAAATCATAAATGTGAAACTTGTGTTGAAGCAAAACAAAGAAGGACATCATTAAAAAAGGTTGAATGAACCACCAGTCCCCTTGATTTGATACACACCGATGTCTGTGATTTGAAATCAGTTCCTACTAGAGGTGGGAACAAGTATTTCATAACATTTATTGATGATAGTGTATGTACGTGAAAGGATCGATAACAAACAAAGATTGATCAAACAAGTTAGTTTCAGGTGCGAAAACCCTAAAACTATCACAAAATAATAATCAAACAGATTCAAACACACAGATCATCATTTTCAAACGTTTTCATTAATAAAACACTTGTTTACACGTTGAATTATGAATACAATCAAGGTTTAAACGGAAAACAAGTTTAACAATAACTAGAGAGAGTTTTCAGAAAGAGGAGGGAATAATAATCATCAAAGTTACATTCAAAAATGAACTTGACCTATTTATAGGCCTGCACATTCGCCCAAACTGTTCATGCGAATGTGCAGGTTCGCCCACATCAACTGGTCGAACCAAGCTTTACAATAATCTATTCTTCATTCGTCCAAATCCACTTCCTTCGCACCTTTTAATCCTCCTTCGCACCTTCTATTTTGTTCCTTCGCACCTTCGATATCTACAAAACAAAATGTGTTTTACAATCCAAAGCTTTAGTCGCACTTTTGCATCTACAAACTCCCCCTCGACTATTGCTTGGATTGTGTTCGTCGTTGTTCGTCCAACCTTTTGTTCCACAGTCTGATATGTCTTTGAATCATTTGTTCTCTTGTCAACACCGGTTCCTGAAATTGTTTTCGTTTCTTCGTTTTCAGCTCTGGCACCTTTTGCTTCTCCACATACTTTCCCAACTTCTCATCATAATCACACCCAGCATTGATATTAAACGCAAAGAACAGAAATACCACACGTTGGTACTTTCCTGCTTGTTCAGCATCTTTAGCATCTGAATAGATCGGATTATAGAATAGCATGATGATATCCTCATGTGAACAGTTTATCAACCACATGGGATCAAAGATATGCACTTTCTTGTAATTCGACTCTCCATCCTTCAACACGATCACGGCCTCTGCAATCTTCCAATCATAATTCCACCAGATGAAGTCTTTGGCAAAGTGTTGTGGAATAGGCATCAAAGGAATCTTTTTCAACACTTGCGGTGGTTTGTATTTCAACGTCACTCTGGGCATACCAGTTATCAGATCAATATCCTTCTTATGAACAATTCGCTTTGGATATTGTGGTGTAAACAACTCCCACTGGGTTCGGCTTTCTCGAGTCATCTTCTCAGCAAAATAAGTAATTTGACTATTTGACGCTCCCGTTAAACGGTGACGACAAATGTCTCTGATTGCCCAATACGGAAGGGTCTTCAAGTGATGAAACTTCTCAAAATACAAGATCCCCTTCTCCCACTTTACTGCGAAACACCTCAACTCTTTAACAAACTTCCAGGCCAATGCACGACCTTTGAAAATCTTATTGTGAAGTTTGTAAAAGCTGCCTTGAATGTCAGGTTTCGGACGATTATTTTCCTTTTCTTTCAACTTCTTTAACAACTGTTTTAAGCTTTCTGATTGCTCGAACCGTGGCTTGTTATGTCCTTTAAAGATTTCATTTTCAAAGACTTTGCTTTTATCTTTTGCAAGCTTCTCGGCATGGTTTAGCAGTTCGTCTGAGTAAGAAAATCCACAATCTTGATTTGTTCTGAAATATTGTGGATATTCTTCGCTCGTAATATCTTCCATTTCGACTTCCTCGAATGCAGGAACATCACGATCATCCGAATGATTTCCAGCTTCTTTCTCAGGAATCTTAGGAATAAAGTTATCTGCAAGTAATTCTTCCAACGTCTTGCCTACTTGCTTTGCTAAACCTTCAAGAATTTCTTTTGAAATAGCCGCAGAAACTTCCCCATCCTCAAGATCAGGGTCATCATACTCCAATTCAAATAGTTTATTGTTAGATTCAAATATTTCTGGGAACCTGCTAGTCATTTCGATCGTCCAGACCCGATCAGTGAGCATCTGGCGATACTTGTTCTTTTCTTCTTCAGACAATGACTGCAATTTCTCATTCCAGAAAACATCATCATCATCGTCATCACTACTATCATCAAATGCAGAGCCGTCTCCATCACTAGATCCATCATCCGATCCTCCATCATCCTTATCATCCTTTTTCTTCGTCTTAGTATCGTTACCAGCATCTTCATCTAGTTCATCATCTTCCTCTTCATCAGACAGTTCGTAATCAACTAGCTCTTCTTCTCTTTCTTTTTCCACTTCACCAGCTTGAAGTTGAGGAGCTTGAGAGTACAAGTTCTTTATCAGATCATCCATATGCTTGTTACTCTTTTTCAGCTGTTTGTTCTCCTTCTTCAAGACTATGATCCTTCTGGTGTTACGTTGCTTATGTTCCAGCAACTTCTTGTTTTCTCTCTTCAATTTCTTGATTGTCTTCTTCAAGGTCTCATTATCATCTGCCGATGTGACTACGACTTCTAACATCTTCTTGTCATTGGACTTTAACTGCTCAATCTCCGTCTGTTGTTTGTTAATCAGACTCATCATCTCAGCAAATCTCTGATTCACAGCAGTCATGATGTCACTGTCCACCGATACTTTTGTCTTCTTTGGTGGTTCAACAGCGTCAGGCAGTTTACCTTTTCTGATTTTCTTTAGCACATTATCCAATGCTTCATTCACATCATCCATTGGAATTTCTTCAGTTTGTGGTGTGCTAGAAGTTGTTGCAGTCTTCTGTTTCTTATGAGCAGGTGCAGTAACCGGTGATTTAGAACTTGTAGCTGGTGGCAGTTTCTTTCCAGCTATCAATGATTCTATCTCTTTCTTCCTCTTTATACTTGGCTTCTCCTGTTTCTTCTTCTCTTTTCTAGCAGCTTGCACAGGAGATCCAACAAATGTTTCTTCAACATTAAAACTCAAATCTTCTACATCAACGGGAATAGGACTTTTGTTCCCTTGATCTTCTTCTCTTTGGCTAGCAAACGCACCAGCCTCAGTGGCCTTGGGCATGGTCGTCACTACTGTCTCAGCATCAGAATTCCATTGTTCTTCCTCTATCGTCTCTTCTGAATCAATGGAAGCTTCATCAACAATGTGTAAACCCTTTTTCGCCATACTCTTATTCCTTCTCTGAGTATTTTTCTTCTTCTCTGGTTCAGAAACCTCAATCCTTATCTCTGGTTTCTTTGTCTTACCACTCTTAGCGCCTACATTCACAACTTGTCTCTTGCGCTTAGCGTCAGGATCAACATGATGTAAAGGATTATCAGCATCAGAATCACTGTTCTCATTCCTTACAAGCCCCTCACCCGGATCTTTATAATCACCCTAGCTAGATGTCCAAACAAACATCTAACAGGAGGACGTTCTTCAACAGACAAACCCTTATAAGCTTTCATTCTAGCTAGTGTGTTCAACGACATGTGTTCCTGAACAACAATGTGTTTAGGATCTCTCTTCAACTCCTTGTACTTGTGATCAAATATCATTTGAAGAAAACGAGGATATAAGAGAAACTTCAGGTTCCTCGTTCCATTCACAGGCTCCAGTAAGTGAGACATCAGCATGCCAGAAACATTGAACGGTTTGTTCAATACTAAAGCAACCATCATCGAACTGATGCTCTTCCTCATCAAGTCATAACCTCCCGCAGCAGATCCGAAAACGTGAATTAAAACATGTGCCAGATACTTGAATTGTGGGCACAGTTTTCCTTTATGCAACGAACCGTCAGTGATAGGTCCGTTGTACTTCATTCTTAGAAAGCACTTTCTTTGATCCATGAATGTAAACTCCTTTGGATCTTTCGGATCATCATCCAGATTCAATGCTTCTCTCAAATCTTCTTCGCACACAATCACTCGTTGTCCCTGAATTTTGCTCGTCAAGCATGATTCGCACTTCCAGAAATATAGTTTAGCATTAGACCAGAATTCCTGAATCATATCTCTATAGATCACTGTCGGCGTAGCAATGGCATCTATTACTCTGCTTCTCTTCAAAAACTCAATAATGCCGACAAATTCTGTGTGCTTTTTCACATCGCCAAGATATGCGCAACAGTTGTGCGCATTCTCAAAATCAAGCTGCTTAGCGGGCTGTGATGAGGATCCTGCTTGTTCCGTCGTCTTCTGCTGTTCAGACATGGTTAGATCTGCAAAACAAACAAAAACACAAGTTAAAAATCGACAAAAAATCAAAATTGAAAATTTTTGGTCAAAAACCCCTCCTTCGCCCAAACGGGGGTACGAAGGAGTCTTTGTAAAGGTTCGAATGAGAAATGAATGGTACGAATGTGTTGGTTTTGATAAAAAGTTTCATTCGCCCATCTTATTCTCTTTCGCCCATTTCATTTTCTTCCTTCGCCCATTCGAACTGGTCGAAGGAAGCAGTTCATAATTTTGAAAAATCAATTTTGAAATTTAGTCATTCTGAACATGTCCATTTGATTGTATTCAGGCCTAATCATGCCGATAAACATTCCTAGACTACCAGTTTTATCAATTAATCATTGTGTTTGTGTTTTCACCTAAAAACTAGAGTTTAAACACTGATTGAACAATCTGTCATGTTTTAAACTTTGGTTTTGGTTATTTCTCCCCCTAAAACACACACACAATGAACCCTACACATCAGTTGTGATTATTATGATGAATAGAAACTGTTTTAAACACTAAGGGCTTGTAAAGTAAAACAGAGATTAAGAGCCTGAATCCATGTTAATAACCTGTAAAATTGATAGCAAAAAGGATCAGTGTGAATGTAGTAACACAATGAAATGATTTTAAACGAACAAGCAATAAGGTGAGGTTACGATAAAAAATCTGGAAAAAGTATGAATGAGGTTCGAATGAGAAACTGGATATATATAGGCCTGTTCCTTCGCCCGGTTTGTTCATACGAAGGAGAAACTTTTCTCTCCTTCGACCCTATTGAAAGGGTTCGAATGAGATAAAAGGGTTCGAATGAGATAATTATCAGGAACACTCTCCTTCGCCCAACAAAACATACGAATGAACAAAGAAAATCCCACATTCGACCAAACGAATGGGCGAATGAGAATTGGAATTTTTGAAAATTTTCCAAATCTCAAAAACGAGTCCCGGTTCAATTATTTTCCAACTTTTAAGCATCCAACATTCATATTTTCACATTTTAAAAGTTACAAAGCTCAAATGGTGTATCAAGGTTTAGAAATTCAACATCAACCACCATCAGTTATCAAAAATAAGATGACAAAGAAAAATCTTTTTGGATTTTCTAAAGTTTATGCTAAAACACACCTAAAATCTTTTTGAGTTTTGTAATTTTTGACGAGAAAATAAAATGCAAAAATGTAAATGAAAAACTGTAAATATTTTTGTGATTTCCGGTAAAGGGATCATATCAGTTTTTGAGAAAGCTGATCACACCGTTGATCTTTTTGAAATTATTATCATTAAAGACAATGTGTGATCTGGCAACTGCTGATATTGTGATCCACATAAACTCACATGCAGACTTTTGTGCAGTGCTTTATACTGATACTGGTATTTATAGTATAAACGCAATTGTCTGTGGTTCCCACGCACACGACATACTCCCGTATCAAGAAGTAAATGCACAAAGACTCATTGTAAAGCGTGATTATGCTTTCATCGTCTGTAATTGTACAAGATATAATGCATAGAGGTATACAGGTCAGCAAATTAATGCAGCAAAGTTACATATGCACTATACCAGGTTGAGGACTGATATTAATCATGATTTGCATCAATGATCAATACGATGTAATAGATAATCTTTGATTATCATATAACATAGAAAGTTCCTCAATTCGGTAACTTTAGGATTTGGCATATAGCTCTTTTATAAAGACACCCTGTCTGATCTAGGTCCGTAATGACTTACAGCAGAAGATCAGAGAGGCTATCCCCAGACAACTAAAAACATAACGACCCTAAACCTCCGAGTTTTGTACAAATACCCTATCAAACGAAATTACGGTACTAAGACCATATGCCCATGAGGAGTTCATCCACACAACAATTCGTTTGATATGTATGTATCAGGCACGCAGTAATAGGTCTACGAAGCCTATCAGCACATCGCACAGACTCAGACACACGCCCTATATAGCATTACATTATTTAGAATGTGTCAGATCCCCACTAATGTACTATCATTTCCCTTTATACTCCAGGAAATCATTTTAGAATTTTCTGATTTTTATAGATTTTCGAATTTACTGTTCCCAAGGATAAGCTGGAGCATTTCAAATATGTGACTGCCCAGATATCGTTTGTTCACAGAAATCTGACGGCATTAATCTAAGGGAAGAAGATATAGCAGTCAGCAAAGAAATTTTTCAATTTTTATGGTTTTTTTTTTTTGAAATTTTTCAATGTTTTTGGATTTTCGATTTTTTTTTTTTTTTTTTTTTTGAAAAACAGTAAAAATTTAAACTAAAAAGTGATAGACTGAGGTGGTGATCAGTCCTGTTTTTCTTTAATACCATTTGCTTTCAAAAGATAATCAAATCTGGATTTATCAAAAGCTTTGGTAAAAAGATCTGCGCGTTGATAATCAGTGTGGATTTTGACCATATCGATCAACTCTTTAGCATAACAATCACGGATAAAATGATATTTAATCCAGATATGTTTAGCCTTTGAGTGATTTACTAAGTCTTTTGTTAATGCGATTGCGGCCTCATTATCACAGTAAATAGGGGTTTTAAGAAATTGCAAACCGTAATCCACCATCTGCTGTTGGATCCAAAGAACCTGTGAGCAGCAGCTCGATGCTGAAACGTATTCTGCTTCACATGTGGATAGTGCAACTGCGGTTTGTTTCTTGCATTGCCAGGTCACGAGCCTGCTCCCCATAAACTGACATCCAGCCGTTGTGGATTTGCTGTCTTTGTCACAGCCGCCCCAATCTGCATCACTAAAAGCGATTAGGTCAAAATTATCATCATGAGGGTACCAAAGTCCTTTCGATGGACAACCCTTCAGATATCTAAGGATACGCTTGACAGCTGCAAGATGACTCTGTTTCGGCTTCGATTGATATCGCGCACAAAGACATGTCGCAAACATTATATCAGGTCTTGACGCTGTGAGATACATCAGAGATCCGACGATTGCTCTGTATGTAAATGGATCAGTCAGCTCCCCCTTAAGGTCAACTCCAATCCCGTGATTGGGCTGTATCGGGGTATCCATCGGCTTCGAATCATCCATCTGGAATCGGCTCAAGACTTCAGAAACGTATTTCGTCTGGTGAATAAAGATCCCCGTTGGTCTTTGCTCCACCTGCAAACCGAGGAAAAACTGCATTTCTCCCATAGCGCTCATTTCGAACTTTTCCTGCATAACTTGTTCAAATTCCCTGCACAGAAGTTCGTTAGTTGACCCGAAAATAATATCATCAACATAAATTTGTACTAGAAGCAAATCATCTCCTGCTCGTTTTGTGAACAGTGTGCAGTCTACCAGTCCGCGTTTGAATCCTTTCGAGAGAAGATACGTGCTCAGCTCCTCATACCATTGTCTCGGAGCCTGGTGCAACCCGTAGAGAGCTTTGTTTAACACATAAACCTTATCCCGGTGAATAGGGTCCTCAAAGCCTGGTGGTTGACCTACGTAAACTTCCTCTTTGACCACACCGTAAAGAAATGCGCTCTTTACATCCATCTGATACACCTTAAATTTCTTCCATGATGCAAACGTGAGGAACATTCTGATAGCTTCCAAGCGTGCAACCGGTGCATAGATTTCATTGTAGTCGATTCCTTCAACCTGATGAAAACCTTGAACAACCAAACGAGCTTTGTTTCGCACTATGACTCCTCTGTCATCCTTCTTGCATTTAAACACCCATTTGGTACCAATTTTCTTTCTACCAGGGGGCAAATATATTAGGGTCCATACACCAAGTTTCTGGAATTGTAATAACTCCTCCTGCATTGCTTCCACCCAGGCGTCATCCAAAAGAGCATCCTTGTATGTCCGCGGTTCGACCTGCGAAACATAACAAGCAAATGACCAGTCATTTTGAAAACCAGATTTCTGAATTTTGGCATATAAAGCAAGGTTGCCAATGTTTTCTGGTGCTTGAGCATTCTTCAGCTGCCCTCTTGTCATCACACTGCTACCAGGATCACCAATAACCTGTTCAAGCGGGTGTATCCGATGTATCCGAGATTCCGGATAATCAGGTACTTGTACTCCCGTTTGAGTTGTCAAATTCTCTGTAGAAACCAGATCATTACCCACATTCGATGTTGAAGCATCAGTATTAGATGGGTTCACTGGTGGTGTCACTGTAGCGTTGTCCAGAATAGCTTCACTTGTTGCATCATCGTCTTCATATTCTGATTCTGATGAATTAAGCGATGTAGAAGCCTCTTGGAACACCTCTTCTTCCAATACAGGAGCAGTGGTATCATTAGAAGCTGTTTGGGGGTTTACCGTGATCGGACGCACTAACGGTGAAGTTACGGCGTTTTCGACCTCGTAGTATAAGCGAAGTACAGCTTCTTCAACCATGCTATCTAGATTGAATGATTCAAAGAAGTCTTTGTAATCAAACATCCAATCTGGCCCTCCACCCTGTACATTTTGTGTATATCTTTGAACTTCGACATTCGTCCACTCCTCGACTTTTCTAGTTCTTTTGTTGAATACCCGTTTTAAAGGGGTTGCATATCCAACAAAATAACCTTCTTCAGCCTTTGGTGCAAACTTTTCCGAAGGGTTCAGCATTGTACACGGGGCACCAAATGGTTCTAGATACTCCAGATTCGGCTTGCGTCGGTTCAACAGCTCATAAGAAGTCTTGCCAAACTTCTTCACTGTCAACACACGGTTAAGAGTATAACATGCCGCGTAAATAGCTTCGTTCCAGAACATGACTGGAAGATTTGAATCCGCAAGCATAGTTCTCGCCGTCTCTATAAGAGTCCTGTTCTTTCTCTCTGCGACACCGTTCTGCTGGGGTGTATACGGAGCGCTATATTCATGATGAATTCCTTTGTTTGCACAAAGATCCTCCATCTGAGCATTTTTAAACTCCGTCCCATTGTCACTCCGGATTCTTTTGATCTTCAAACCATATATATTCTCCAAACGTGTAAACAGAACCTTCAAATTGTCAAAAGTGTCGCTTTTCTGATGCAAGCACATTACCCATGAAAATCTTGAATAATCATCTGTCACCACAAGACAGTATAATTCTCCCACATGACTTTTACGTCTGACTGGACCGAATAAATCCATATGCAAACGTTCAAGTGGCAGCTCAACAGAATTAACTTTCTTTGGTCTATGGGATTGTTTGTGCTGCTTTCCCTTCTTGCAACTGATACACTTGTCATTCAGATGGAAGTGTTTGACATTAACTCCCGTGACAAGTTCATTCTTCACAAGCTGATTCATCTTTCGCAAATGGATGTGTCCCATTCTCCTGTGCCACATAATGGATTCTTTTTCTGTAGCCTTGGAGAGGAAACACGTGACTTGGCCATGGGTGGTCATTGCTTTGGACATGTCGAGAATATACAAGTTGTTAACTCTCGGTGCCTTCAGCATCACCCACTCTTTTGGTAGCTCAAACCCAGGTTTCAAGATGTAACAGGATTTGTCATCAAAATACACAGAAAATTGTTTATCACAAATTTGACTAACACTGAGCAAATTATAGTCTATCTGTTTCACATAAGAAATCCGCTCAAATGTTACGACCCCATTGCTTACACTACCCTCCATAGTAATGTAGCCTCCCTTATTACCAGCAAATGCCACATAACCTTCGTTAATGTTTTTGATGTCAAAGAGTAGCGTGAGGTCCCTTGTCATGTGACCAGAAGCTCCACTGTCAACAATCCATAGGCTGCTAACAGGGCCAGCTGGAGCTCCCTGCACATATAAAGTAGATCAATTAGTTCTTTCGGGGGACCCAAGCCTGTTTGGTCTTGGGTCTTTGAACAGGTTGTTTCAAAGAGTCTTTTGAATCACAAACATCTTGGGTTACTTCAACCCCTTTCTTCTCACTAACAACTTTCTTTTTCTCATTCTTCTCGCTCTGTGAAGTAGAGGCTCCTTCAGATTCCTTAGATGACCAAGATTGCTCAGATCTTTTCAAGATCCGAATCTGAGATTTTGAAGTCTCAGTCGGTTTCTTTACTTCTTCTTTAAAAGCAACCTTCTTGGTTACCTTCTCTGATTTTACAGAGACAGGTCCAACTGCTTGTTTTCCATTAGGTTTAGGAACAACCTTTTTATTGTCAGCAGTTGAGTTCATCATAGGTTTCTTACCAGATTTATCAGTGGTCATCCGGTTGCGCTTATCATACGTCATCGGACGATTTTCCCCCTTGTTATAAAAATTGTTTTGATTATGATAAAATTCTTGTTGGGGAAAATGCCGTCTCTGTTGATAGCCATAGTTGTCAACCGGATACTCATGATATTGCCTCATCTCCACCTCGTGCCTTTTGTGTCGTACGTACGGGCAGGCGGCAAGTAAATGTCCCCGTTCCCCGCACTTATAACACGCACGGTATTCCTCATAGTTTTCCTTGATCGGCGACTTGGAAAAACTAGCAATGGGATATCGATCGACCATGCATTGTTTCCTTAAACTCTCAGGAGCTGGGTCCTTCGAGTAAGTCGGTTCAATAAAACTATTTTCTTTATGAACAGGCAAAACAAACTGTGTGACATTGACCTTTGCTTCTTTATCCGAATAAATTTTGTCTAAAATTTCTTGAGGAATGTCATTGGTTCTTTCAAATTTTGGAAACCAAATCGTACTTTCCTGCCAGATCTTTTCAATTTTTGAAGAATTGACAAATTTAATCGGAAACTCATCATCGGATAAAATCTTATCGGAGCCTTGCATCCGATAGAAGATTTTGACAGGTTTGTCACACAATTCATTGCTCACATCATTGGTTTTCTCAGATTTAAACTCATTTTTCTTTTCTACCGGTTTAACCACATTTTTCTCAGTTTTGGTTTCAACTTTATTTTCAACCGGTTTTCTCACATTTTTCTCAACCTTCTTTACCTCTTTCTTTTCAAAACTCTTACCAACAAACTTTTCATTTTTCTTAACCTCATTTTTACGATGAGCATTTGCCATTGGATGAATGATCTGAGACGGTGAGACAGGCTCAGTAGTGATTATATGATTTTCATCAGGGATATCACTATCACTTTCAACCGTCTCAGATGTTTCATCTTCTTCATCTGAATCATCAGTAGCGACCACACCCTCACTATTTCCCAGTACTGGTCTCACATCAGAATATGGATCCCCGACACTGGAGGTGTTAGGCTCATTTTCTGATGTGGAATCAGGATTGATTAAAGTCTCCGGTGGTATTGCGTGTAAAGTGTGATTCTCAAACAATACCGGAGATGGGACTGACTTATAGTTTGCACTATTCGTCTGGGAGGGTTCTTCAATGATATGATCGACTACATATGCTATGTGCTTGTAACTTTCTAATTTCTTGTTAACTTTTTCCGCAAAGCACTTGATGGTTGCCATTTCTAATTTAGTGTTTTCCATTTCATTGATGTAATTATTAATGGCAAGTTGTTTAATAGATAATGTCTTTTTCAGTTCAGACACATCCTTTTTATAACCATCAAGAACTTTGTTGAAATCTTTTAAGTCCTTTTGATAAATCTGACAGTTGAGTTTTGCACTCTCAAGTTGGACCTTGAGAAGCTTGTTTTCATCAGTCAGTTTTTCAAAATCAGCACATTTATCACATTTAACACACGCTTGAGATTGAGTTTCAGAACTTACCGGCTTAGGAGGTTCTGTCATGGCCATTAAAGCAAAGTGAGCTTCCTTTCCTGCGAAGAATTTGGAGTAGTCAATCTTGGTGCATGCATCATCCACCATACATGACTTGCGGGTCATCAGGAAGTCAGCTTCAGCTAGCAATTGGTCAATATCATCATCTAGTGAATTCACACTAGTCTCTGAATCAGATTCGCTCTCCATATCCGAGTAAGCTGAATCGTATTGATCTCCAACATCAGTGACAGAATCAAGAATCATCCCCGATCTCTTGTCTTCACTCTCAGCAATCACATCTTCATTCACTTCTTCAATCTTCAACTCCGACACTTTTTCAATCACAACCTCTTCTTCCATTTCCTCATTCTCATCCAAACTCATCTGCTGTGCCACACAAGCAACATTCCCAGCAGTGATCTCCTCCACCCCCAATTGCATACCAGTCCAGTCAAAACCTTCATCCTTTTGGATCACAAGTGCTTGGTTTTGAGTATCAGTTTGGTTTTGGTTTTGTGTGTTAGGTGTAGAGATAGGAACTATAGTTCGGTTTGAGTTTTGTTGAGGTTGGTTTTGAGTTGTGGATTGTCTGGTGTTGGTGTTTTGTTGACGGTTCTGATAAGTGTTTTGTGGTTGAAAGCTTGAGATGTTGGGACTGTTGTAAGACACTTGATTTTGGTTTTGGTTTTGTCTAGTTTGGTATGTTGAATTGAAAGGGTTTCGGTTACCTTGTTGTGCTGGCTGTGTGCACTCTCTTTTAAAATGTCCCTTCTCACCACAGTTAAAGCAGGTAACCTTTGCTTTGTTGAATCCGTATGTGGTGTTGGGAGAAGTTGAGAGATCAGTCCTGCCAGTCTTCTGAATAAAATCAGTGGCTCTCCTCATAATGCTTGCAAAAGCCCACTGAATGTCCATCAACTCCATTTCCTCTTTGTCGATTTGAGCATAGTCCTCATTGGTGAGATTATTGTTACCAATTTGACTTGCTACCAAACCGTTGTAAGAAGCAACCATGGCAGATACAAGAGCAACATGCTGTTGAGCAATTTCAACAGTCACATTGTTAAGGGTTTGAGGTCTCTAACACAATCGGGTTTTGACTTGATTGTGCTTGAGTAATCTGCATCTGATTCACTTGAGGAGGATATTGTTGTTGTTGTTGTTGAGATTGACTTGATGTGTAGCATGCGGCTTGTTGTAATGGTGAAAATGGTGGAATAAAGTTTTGTGTTTGATAAGGTTGTTGTGTGTATGATGGTGTGTAGGATGAAGTTTGAGCAAGGTAGTTAATGGGTGCTTTTGTTGGTTCAACAACGTTAGACACACATGCTATGTGAGGTGCAACATTAGATGTGGTGCTTGAAGCAGAAAGAGAGTTAGATGTACCACTCACATATAAATCAGGATTCTGTGGAATCTGAGCTCTCTTAGCTTTTCTCTTTTCCTCCATCTCTTTGTTTTCCAGCTTTTGGATGAACTCATTAATGGTCCAATACTGGTAAGCATCCTTCTCCTTTAACACTTCGATGTGTTGGTTCCAGTAGGGTGGTAAAGCATCAGCAAATTTATCTACTAATTCCGACATTGGAATGCTGATCTCATAGCTCGACAATTCAGTGAGCAAATGGCAGTACCTTGGAACCAACTCTTTTAGGGTCTCATTACCCATATAACTGAAGTTTTCAAACTCCTTCCGAAGCTCTTCCATCCTAAGCTTCCTGGTCTTCTCATTTCCATCATGTCGATTTCTCAGCATATCCCATAGTTGTTTGGATGTAGTGCACGATCCAAACTGATGTAATAGATCAGTGTTGATCGCTTGGGATAGCTGAGAGAATGCCTTCTTCTCTATAGCAAACCTTTTCTTCTCATCATCCGCCAAATTCTCCAAAGGGATTGGTTCTCCAGTATTCTCCAGAATAGGAGCAACGTAACCCTTCACAATCATTTGCCATGCCTCGGCTCCTTCAAGTCCTTGTCCCTCAACGTGAATCTTAAACTTCGTCTTCCAAGTATTATACTCCTTCATGTCCATTAGCTTCGGTGGACGATTGCCGCTTCCAGAAGATAGATCATGAATAAGAGTGGATATAGCGTTGGTCGTCTGTGAATGGACTGCTGCTGCTGCGACTCCCCAATAGTTGTCAATCGGTTGTTGTAATGGTTGAACAACTTGTTGTGGTGCCGAACTAGTCATTGCCATATAATTGATCGGCTGTGATGGTTGACTAGTCTTCTGAGCTGCAATGGACCACGGATCTTGTGTTGTCTGCTGTTGTGGTGCTTGAGTAGGTCTAGGCGTTGTGGGAAAGTTCCACATCTTGTCCTGCAAACGATTAAACACGAAAAGATTAAAAATGTTTCAAAACAGAATGCTCCTTCGTATATACGGACGTGCGAAGGAGAAATAAAGTTCTCTTTCGCCCGTTTATGATTGATACGAATGTAAACTAAATTTCGACCACTTAAGACTCTCTTTCGACCGTTTTACAGCTCCTTCGACCGTTCGATCAGACGAAGGTAAAACAAAGGTGCGAATGTGAAAAATAAGCAATCAAAGTCTTCCTTCGACCACTAAAACACCTCCTTCGTACACAAAATCACTCTTTCGACCCAAATGAATTCCACTTTCGACCAAACTCTCTCGTTCGACCCCTGTGATTTCAAAAACGGTTATTCTTTGAAAATCAGTTAATTTTGATCATGTTTTTCAAATGTTGATGAATTTTGATGATCTTAATCAGGTTTTGAATTATCCAATTTAAACTCGAAATCAAGGTGTAAACGATCAAAATCTTATCACATCAGTTTGTTCATTGAAAACAGAAACTTTTTGACCAAAATTGGGTCCAAATCAACTGAGAGATTATTAATTTGTGGTTGTTTGATCCGAAATGGCTCTGATACCACTTTGTATGTGCGTGAAAGGATCGATAACAAACAAAGATTGATCAAACAAGTTAGTTTCAGGTGCGGAAACCCTAAAACTATCACAAAATAATAATCAAACAGATTCAAACACACAGATCATCATTTTCAAACGTTTTCATTAATAAAACACTTGTTTACACGTTGAATTATGAATACAATCAAGGTTTAAACGGAAAACAAGTTTAACAATAACTAGAGAGAGTTTTCAGAAAGAGGAGGGAATAATAATCATCAAAGTTACATTCAAAAATGAACTTGACCTATTTATAGGCCTGCACATTCGCCCAAACTGTTCATGCGAATGTGCAGGTTCGCCCACATCAACTGGTCGAACCAAGCTTTACAATAATCTATTCTTCATTCGTCCAAATCACTTCCTTCGCACCTTTTAATCCTCCTTCGCAACTTCTATTTTGTTCCTTCGCACCTTCGATATCTACAAAACAAAATGTGTTTTACAATCCAAAGCTTTAGTCGCACTTTTGCATCTACAAACTCCCCCTCGACTATTGCTTGGATTGTGTTCGTCGTTGTTCGTCCAACCTTTTGTTCCACAGTCTGATATGTCTTTGAATCATTTGTTCTCTTGTCAACACCGGTTCCTGAAATTGTTTTTGTTTCTTCGTTTTCAGCTCTGGCACCTTTTGCTTCTCCACATACTTTCCCAACTTCTCATCATAATCACACCCATAGTATAGGCGATTAGGGCCTACTCGCCCTAATGAAACCCTACTCGCCTCCCCTATAGGCGATTAGCCCACCCTAATCGCCTATAGGGGTTGGTTCTGCGTACTTTGCGCGTTAAACCCCGTTTTAACATATGTTAACACATTTTCACATACCGACAAGTCACATAATGATTGTAAACACATAATACTTGCAAACAAACACATTCACACTCGTTCACCAATTCCCGGGACTCGAGACTTGTATGTTCCCTATGCTCTAACGATTCTACGAATCGTCACCTTCTGTACACTTGGTTAAGGACTGACATCTAATGAGCCTTTAGACTAACATCTAATGATCCTCTATACTAAACTAACAGTTCCCGAACCGTAATACGACTTAACTAACCCTGTTAAGTATAATATACGCGTGACTCGCTAAGGTAGACTTTAATCTAGACAGCGTTGTTAACCAGAATTTGCCGGGTGTCACATCATCCCCACGTTAAAAGAATTTTCGTCCCGAAAATTGCACAAGTACCAAAAGGAATAACAAAAGAAACAGACAAAAGATAGAAACCAAGAATGAGATTTACCCGAGTTGTCACATCATCCCACGTTAAAAAGGAATCTCGCCCCGAGATTCATTCAGTTGCAGTGGTAACATATCTCGATTCGAACGCTTCCTTAGGAAAGAGATGAGGATACTTGGACTTCATCTGATCCTCCCGTTCCCAAGTGTACTCTGGTCCCCGGTTTGAGTTCCAGCAAACCTTAACAATGCGAATCTTGCTATGACGTAGGCTACGAATCTTGTAATCAAGAATCTCAACAGGTTCCTCCACAATACGAAGACGATCATCAACCTTGATCTCTTCCAGTGGAACAATAAGAGACTCGTCCGCCAGACACTTCTTTAAGTTGGACACATGGAAGACGTTATGTACGTTGCCGAGCTCCGTCGGTAAATCAAGACGATATGCCACCGGTCCAATCCGTTCCAGAATTGTAAATGGGCCGACATACCGAGGGTTGAGTTTGCCACGCTTCCCAAAGCGTATGACGCCCTTCCACGGTGAAACTTTCAGAAGTACCTTGTCATCAACTTGGAATTCCAATGGCTTGCGGCGCTGATCGGAATAACTCTTTTGCCGATCCCGTGCCGCTGTCAACCGGTTACGAATCTGTATGATCTTTTCCGAAGTTTCGTACACTAGCTCAGGCCCAGTGAGTTGACTCTCACCCACCTCAGCGCAACAAAGAGGAGTCCGGCATTTCCGCCCGTACAGTGCCTCGAACGGAGCTGCCTTGATGCTCGTGTGGTAAATGTTATTGTAAGAGAATTCTACTAACGGTAGGTAAGCTTCCCAACCTTTGCCAAAATCGATTACACATGCTCGCAGCATGTCTTCTAACGTTTGAATCGTGCGTTCACTCTGACCGTCAGTCTGTGGGTGATAAGCTGTACTCATGTCCAGCTGAGAACCCAAAGCCTTGTCCAAAGACTTCCAGAAGTGAGAAGTAAAGTGGGAGTCACGATCCGAAATAATAGAAACCGGCACCCCGTGCTTAGAAACAACTTCCTTCAGATAAAGACGAGCCAAACGATCCATGGTGTCGGTCTCCTTAATAGCAAGAAAATGGGCTGATTTCGTCAAACCGATCAACAATTACCCATATCTTATCATTCCCGCCTCGGTGACTTAGGTAGTTGAGTGACAAAATCCATCGTAATCCGTTCCCATTTCCACTCCGGAATTTCAGGTTGTTACAAGAGACCCGACGGTTTCTGGTATTCTACCTTGACTTTAGCACAGTTCAAGCATTTGCTCACGTATGAGGCTATATCCGACCTCATGTTTGGCCACCAGTAAAGCACCTTCAGATCTTGGTACATCTTATCCGAACCAGGATGAATAGAATACCGGGACTTGTGAGCCTCATCTAAAACAAGCTCCCGAAGTCCCCCAAATAAAGGAACCCATATGCGTTCTGCGAAGTAGTGCAGGCCATCAGGCCTTCGCTCGAGGTGCTTGTCGGCACCGTGCATAGTCTCAGCTTTAAGGTTTACCTCCTTCAAGGCTTCTAACTGAGCAGAACGGAGTTGGTCAGGTAGAGAGGAATGAATGGTGAGCTGCAACGCCCGAACGCGACTAGGATTAATTGATTCCTTCCTGCTCAAGGCGTCTGCTACTACATTCGCCTTGCCAGGATGGTACTTAATGGCGCAATCATAGTCGTTCAGTAGTTCAATCCAACGACGCTGTCGTATGTTCAAATGTTGTTGGTCGAAAATATGTTGAAGACTCTTGTGATCGGTGTAGATGGTGCATTTGGTACAGTACAAGTAATGTCTCCAAATTTTCAACGCGAAAACCACTGCACCCAATTCCAAGTCATGGGTGGTGTAGTTCCTCTCGTGCACCTTGAGTTGACGAGAAGCATACGCAATCACTTTCTCGCGTTGCATCAACACGCAACCGAGACCATGAATAGAAGCATCACAGTAAACAACGAAATCATCAGGGCCTTCAGGCAAGGACAAACTAGGAGCAGAACAAAGTTTAGACTTCAGTTCCTGAAATGTTGACTCTTGTGGTTCACCCCAGGCGAATTTTCTATCCTTCTGAGTAAGAGTGGTGAGGGGTTGAGCGATCTTCGAGAACCCCTTAATGAAACGACGATAATAGCCCGCAAGGCCTAGAAATTGCCGCACCTCAGTTGGCGTCTTTGGTGCTCCCCAGTCCTTTATCGCTTCGATCTTAGCTGGATCGACATGAATTCCTAGTTCATTAACCACATGTCCTAGGAACTGAACTTCGCGTAACCAAAAGTCACACTTTGAGAACTTAGCGTAAAGTTGTTCCCGTCGCAAAAGTTCCAAAACCAAACGCAGGTGTTCCTCGTGTTCGGTCTTGTTCTTAGTGTAAATCAGGATGTCATCAATAAACACGATGACGAACTTGTCAAGATATGGTTTGCAAACGCGGTTCATCAAATCCATGAAAACCGCCGGTGCGTTTGTGAGACCGAAAGGCATGACCAAGAATTCGAAATGGCCATAACGTGTACGAAAGGCAGTCTTTGCAATGTCAGCTTCCCTTACGCGCAACTAGTGATAACCGGACCTCAAATCAATCTTAGAGTAGTAGCTAGAACCCTGGAGTTGGTCGAATAGATCATCAATACGTGGAAGAGGATAACGGTTCTTGATGGTCACTTTGTTCAATTCTCTGTAATCCACACACAATCGAAAACTTCCATCCTTCTTCTTAACGAACAGAATCGGGGCTCCCCCAAGGGGAAGAACTTGGTCTGATGACACCCTTGTCCAAGAGTTCCTGTAACTGACTGGACAATTCCTGCATCTCGGGAGGTGCAAGACGGTAGGGGGCCCGAGCAATAGGAGCAGCTCCCGGTACGAGATCAATACTGAACTCAACCTGACGATGGGGAGGAAGACCAGATAAATCATCGGGAAATACATCAGGAAACTCGCGTACCACAGGAATGTCGTCGATCTTCTTCTCATCGGTAGAGGAAACAGATAAAAGTGCCAAAACGGCCGAATAACCCTTTCTAAGATACTTAAGGGCTTTCATGCTAGAGATGAGATTTAGCGGAGCACCGCCCTTGATACCGTACACCGAAAGAAATTCTCCATCAGGGAGGGGAATCCGAATAATCTTGTCGTAACAAATGATCTCAGCGCGATACAAAGACAACCAATCCATGCCTACAACAACGTCAAAACTACCCAAAGGTACTGGCATAAGGTCGATGGGGAACGACAAACCCGACAACTCTAGTTGACACTCCCGAAGGATACAAGTAGCTTCAATCTTTTTACCGTCAGCCAAATCAATTATATACTTAGCCTCTAATGGTACGGGTACTACATCTAGCAGTCGACTAACTTCCATAGATATAAAACTTTTATCGGCACCGGAATCAAATAAAACACTAACAGAGCGATTATTGAGAAGGAACGTACCGGTAACTGTGTCAGGATCCTGCCTAGCCTCTGCGGCTCCAATGACGAAGGCACGTGCATTCCTGCCACCGCCCCCGTTGTTCCCGTTACCGTTTCTATCCCTCACATCCCGCCTTGCTTCAGCTTCGGGCACTCCTTCTTGTAATGCCCAGTCTCCCCACAGTTGTAACAACCCTGTTTTCCCGTAGTTCCTTGAGCAGTAGAAGCCGGGGTAGTACTTGGGGCCTGGGTCGATGGAAGTGTCGCCCGACAATCTTTAGCAAAATGCCCAAGTCGCTGGCAGCGATGGCAACGATTACGGTCGCAGTCCCCCTGATGATGACGCCCACATTTGTTGCACTTAGGCAATTTCCCCGCATAACCACCCGATTTGGTACCAGAAGAAGAAGAACCCCCGCTATCGAACTTCTTACCCTGTTGTGCTGGCACAGATCCTTTCCCCTCATTATCCCATTTACGCTTGTTATTCTCCGGGGCCTTGACAGTCGAACCCTTAGCAGGCAAGATACCCTCATTCACCTTCAAGTTTGTCATCCTGTGAGCCGATCGGACCACCTCTGAGTATGTAGGAAGATTTCCTGCAGCCACCAACCCTGCGATCTCTGTACTAGCCCCGAGATATAGTGTTCAATCCTCCTGTATTCCGGCACATGCAGATCAGGACACAGCACTGCCAGCTCATTACGCCTTACCGTATACTTTTCAATCTCTGACCCGGTCATCTTGAGGTTCCACACCTCATGCTCTAGCTTCTGAATTTCTTCCCTTGGACAGTACTCTCGCTTCAGTAGTTGAACAAAATTTTCCCAAGGCATAGCATAAGCCTCCCCTATAACCATATTCTGGGTGATATTGTTCCACCAGGTCAAAGCAACATCCTGGAATAACGCAGCAGCATACTTGACTCAATCCTCTGGGAGACAGTTGCACATCAGAAACACTGACTCCACCTTTTCCAGCCACCTGAGCAAGCTCACCGCACCCTCAGTGCCAGAGAATTCCTGGGGCTTACAGTCCCGAAACATCTTGTAGGTACACATAGGTGGGGGTGGGTTAACAGGACCACCTGAAATGAAACGCATGAGAAACCACGAAGGATGTAACAAAGTTCATTAATGAGGCAAAAATGGATAAGTCAACTTACCACCACCATTGTGCCCTAATTGAAAGGCAGCTTGCAGTAAGTTGTTCAGATCATCCTATGTTAGGTTTACACCTCCGCGACCACCACCACCACCACGACCACCACCACGCCCACCAGCGTGGCCACCTCCACGTCCTCCTCGTACTCCAGACATGATTCTGACAGCAAGAACGAGAAAATTTTAGTGTCACAGCTAATGGGAACCACTAGCGTTCACAAGATCAAAACTAGATCCAACCCAGGACTATCCATTCAAACCCAGAGCTCACTAGGGCTTTCATGCATTTCGGTTTATGATTTTGTGTGCACCCAAAATGATAACCCGCTCTACATGGTCCTCCAAGTGTTCTCCTAGTTCAAAGTTCAAATCACCGGACATAGACTCTTAGCTATACACCGAAATGCTACGGTAGTTTATGGCAAATGTTTCTATTGGAGTATGAAAGGGAGATGTCCGAGCCTTGGATAAATCTCAAGAGTACACGATTTACCCCCAATATACCACACTGCCTAGAAAGCAAGTAACCCGACCTAAGATAGAACGGATGATGTAACATAGGAAAGTCAGATGATTTAGAGACACCCCGACAAGGCCATACGTAATTCACCATAATGTTTAGTACTATGTAATCGTCTAGTGTGTGCGACTCGGCTATAGACTAGACTCTACATGCAGTCCTAGTTCACTATAACCATTGGCTCTGATACCAATCTGTCACACCCTCAAAATCCACTTGCGGAGTTTTACCGCGAGGCGCATGACAAACCAGGATCCAAGTCAACGATCACAATAAACAAATCTAAATGAACATATGCAATTTCAAAAACATAGTTTAAATCCACAAATACAGCGGAAGCTTATTCTCAAAACATAATCCAAAAGTAAACCAAATTATTCAATGTTTGAAAACCATGCAACCCTAACTAGACGCCGTGCAGACGCGTGCGCCCTAGTTCCGTAGTGCTACTTTAGCGACCTGAGAAAACATGTAAGAGTTACGTCAGCACAAAAATGCTGGTGAGTTCACAGGTTTTGTAATCAAAGTATCAAGTTCAACCTGTCCATACTATATCAATTTTGTAAACCAAGTACGCTAGCTAGGCGTATGTTTTGTTACTACAACGACTGGAAAACCATTACTAACTCGCAAACCAGATGTTGTGCCCGAATAGTAAACATGTTCCTGTTTGAGACAATATGCACTCGCCGACCCTCCAAGCCGACGAGCGGGGTTGGTCACTCCCAATAGATCTATTCACATTTCCCCGTTGTGCTAACCCGCACATTCATGGTTTCCCCCGGGACTTCCAAAGATCGTATAGCAAACCATAGAAACCCATAGTATGACAATTGTTACCAAAACATAAGTTTAACACATGTTTTCTCCCCCGAAAAGTGAAACCAGTTAAAAGAGGGCCGTAAACTCACCTTAGGTTGCGTTACTTCGTAATACGAATAAAATCAGCAAGCTATGTTAGCCCGTAACGCGGCGACCTAACATATGACAGTTACAAGTAATTAGACTAATAACCCGTAGGTTAGTTAGTCCCTAGATGTCCAGACCATAACCAAGTTCGTTTGAAAACACTGTGACTGTTAAACTAACCCATTGTACAAGACTCGACATCCCATTGGTGACCCAAGACTCCCCGTGTTATACTTGCACTCTCAAACATACAATCATGCAATCACACTTAACATGCGTTAAAGTCCAACAAGTTATAGCACGTAGTTCAAGTATCACATAATTAATTCCGAGTACATGTTACCAAGTTATTAGGTATGTTACGGGGTTCCTAGCATGTTCCTAGGTGTCAAATCGGGTCTCGGAATGTCAAAATATACTTACAGCAGCAGTACAGGCGATTAGGAAAAGTCAACTAGTGATTACGTGGGTCAACAGGCATTTAGGAAGGCTAATCGCCTATACTATAGGCGATTAGGGTCATGCGGTATGCAAATCATGAGTTTATAGGCGATTACGTCGTAAGGCATGCAATTCAGGGCTTAACTAGAAATTAGGATCGTAAATGCATGAAGTAAAGGCAATTAGGCCCCTATTCGCATATACTATAGGCGAATAGGAACCTATATCAGGCGAATAGCCTCCTATTCGCCTATAGCATAGGCGAATAGGATCCCTATTCGCCTTTAGCCCAGCTGTTCCAGTTTTTCGCGCGTTTAACACTCCAAATCAGATCCAGAACGTGTGTAAACATCAAATATCAATCAAACAACCATATCAAACATTTTTCAATCAAAATCCTTCGTTTAACCTCGTTCTATCAGTCCTGCATGCAACCATGTATCCCAAAAACAATACACATAGCATGAAACATCACCTTAACATGCATAACCGTAACCCTAATGAACAATTACTCAGATTTCATCAACATGCTATCATCATCAATCTGTAACTACCTTAATATCATGCTAACAATCCTTCTTCAATCACCAAAAACCCTATCTTTTAATTATAACACACATACAACATGCATAATAGTTAGAATCCAATTAACAACGATTATTAACGAATTTCGGAAGACACATACGTTTATAAACAGGTCTGGACCATTAGGGATTCAATAAAACATTATAAAAGATTGCATGAATGAAAACCACACCTTAGATTTATGATAGATTGATGTAATAGGCTTGAAATCTTGTGTTTTGATCCAAAATCGTGTTCCAGAGGTTGTGTGTGTGTTGGGACGAGTTGTGGGACGACTAGGGTTGTTATAATGAAGTTTAGGAGGTCAAGTATGGTATTTATAGTCGTTTTTAGTCGTCCAGCACGTTATAGGCGATTACGCAGCAGCATCAGGCGAATAGGGCTCCTAATCGCCCATAGTATAGGAGATTAGGGCCTACTCGCCCCTAATGAAACCCTACTCGCCTCCCCTATAGGCGATTAGCCCACCCTAATCGCCTATAGGGGTTGGTTCTGCGTACTTTGCGCGTTAAACCCCGTTTTAACATATGTTAACACATTTTCACATACCGACAAGTCACATAATGATTGTAAACACATAATACTTGCAAACAAACACATTCACACTCGTTCACCAATTCCCAGGACTCGAGACTTGTATGTTCCCTATGCTCTGACGATTCTACGAATCGTCACCCTCTGTACACTTGGTTAAGGACTGACATCTAATGAGCCTTTAGACTAACATCTAATGATCCTCTATACTAAACTAACAGTTCCCGAACCGTAATACGACTCCACTAACCCAGTTAAGTATAAAATACGCGTGACTCGCTAAGGTAGACTTTAATCTAGACAGCGTTGTTAACCAGAATTTGCCGGGTGTCATAGGAAGGAGGCCATGAAAATGTGAAATAGAGTCTATTTTACAAAACCACACCTGGGAGTTAGTGGATCTTCCTACGGGATGCAAATCACTAGGATATCGATGGATCTTCAAGAAAAAAGATGAAGCCAGGTGGCACCAGTGATAAATACAAGGCAAGGTTGGTGATCAAAGTTATAAACACCGAGAAGGCATGGATTATTTTGACACATATTTGCCTGTAACGCGAATACCATCCATCAGGATGGTACTAGCCATTGCAGCTGTGATACCCCGCATTTTCAGGTTAACACTTTTACTGAACTCTAGTTAACTTACATATTCATACGTGGTTAAATACTTAACTAGGGTTAGTTAAGGAGGCCTAACATATGTTAGATGATATTAACATATGTTATAATTAGGAAAATCATTGTTTTGACACACACACGAGTCCTGTATCCCGAACGTTGGTGATTTGTCTAGCATATATAATAATGTGTACAATTAAATTATGATGAACGTGAAGTTACATGTTTATGTGGATTACATGTTTATGTGAATTACCGCTTGACTGAAAGTTAATATGTAAATCATGCAAATTACGTGCACCTTATGATTAATATGTTATGAGATGATAAAAATAATGGTTTTTATGCAAGTTAGGGTGGTTAATATTATCGGGTCCGGTATTGGGCTAAAACATGATTAACGGGTCCGGTTAGTGGACTAAAACGGCCCTAATACCCAATGAAAATGGTGGCTAAATAGTTGCAAATTTTCAGTGAAAGTGGTGGCTAAATGGTAGCAAATTTTCAATGAAAGTAGTGCTTAAATGGTAACAAATTTTCAATGAAAGTGGTGGCAAAATGGTAGTAAATTCTCAATGAAAGTGGTGACTAAATGGTACCAAAACGGTTATAAAAAAAGTGTAAATTTTCAATAAAAATGGTGTGTAAATGGTGGCAATATCGGTGGCTAAATGGTACCAAAATGGTAGCAAAAGACCTTAATAAAACATTGTGAAGCGGTAGCAATAACTTTAACCGGTTTTTGTGGTGACAAAAATATGGTAGCAAAATACAAAAGTGGTAGCTATCTGGTGACATTAGGGCAACAGACACGTGTGTTTTGCTACCGCATTATCGGTTGCAAAATGGTGGCTACAGAGCAATTGCTACCATTATGTAACCGAAAATGTGGTGACAAAAGCCCAATTTTCTAGTAGTGCTTATTCATCTCTTCAAGATAGTTTGGGTGTAATCTCTAGGCTTTGAGGACTCTTCCATTGAAAGTTATAATCTTTACATGTTTTATGATGATTAATAATGCTTGAAAAGTTTAAAAAATCATAAAGCATGCATATATATATATAAATCGCATAACATGTGTTAGTAAGAGTTCTTGAATGTTCATTGTGATTTGATGATGATAGTTATTGTTAGTAATCATAATTAGGGTTTTTATATGATAATATATGTTTTTGATCATGATAATATGGGTTATGCATGTGTTAGAGATTTTTATGCATGATTAGGGTTTGTGAATAACTTGGGATGCACGTTTCAGTTTCTGGCAGATTCGTTAGGGTGTTTTTATAGGGTCTCTATTGTGATGTTAAATTGATTTTTTTGATGATTTCTTTGCATGCTTGTATTGTAAATGATCTTAGAGTTTTATAATGGGCAAAACCATCAGATTTGGACATCATTTGAGTGGTTATGGAATTTTATTTGATTAAAGGTCATATCAGATTTTCGGAGTTATAAATTGGGTCAACTTTAAACGGTCATAACTCGAGTTTTACAAAGAGTTAAGTTATGAAATTTAGACAGTAGGTCAACATTGGAATAATTTGGCTTTTCCATGTGGATTCACCTCGTTTGGATGAATACACAATTTTTGGGAATTTTTCTACTAAACTGACCTGTTGTGGAAATTTTCTGGACATAGCTGTGTTGTACGAATTTTAATAATTTTTTTGTTAGGTTTTGAGACAAAAAAAAATATGGGTTATCAAGTGAATCCCAATGAATATTTATTAAAAATTTGGGAGTTAAATTCGTTCGTTAAGTATTTTAAATAATTCGTTTTTCACAGCACACAATCGGCCCTAAAAACGCAGATTGTGTAAGGGATGTTTATGTGCCAATTTGGAGTCTTATACGGTATGTATTTGACGTGAACTTGTATGGACACTTATATGAGATGTGTATGAGGTATAAAACTGATAATAATCAATATATGATCACCAACGGGATTCGTAGGACTTACTTGTGCATGTAGAATCATTAGGTGTCACTACACGGTTTGAACTTTTAAAAGTCTTGGACAAACGAGTTGTATGGTGTATTGGTTATGCACATATACTCACCTAGTGACATTTGTAATAGGGAGTCGGTAGCTCATTACTATTTGTGGAATTTGGATTATTTACTTGCAACCTAAGGTGAGTTTCACTACTCTTTTCTCAAAAGCATGCGTCTCGGGTTTGAGACAACTTACTTTACTTTTTCTAGTCCGGTTTGGGACTACTTTCACATCCCGGGTTTGGGGTGCTATGACTCCTTGTGTGGGTCGGGTTTTGACTCCTTGTGTGGGTCGGGATTTTTGCTAGTTCGCAAACTTTGTCTTGATGAACTAACCCAACACTATCATTGTAAGTCCTTCACATACCGAATGAGTTGCCGGGTTATGGCAAGCGGGTTATTAGTTGATACCGCTATTAGGTCTGACAAACCTTACACCGGCTCGGGGGAGCGCGGGAGTGAACTATAACTTAACACATTATCATTGTTGATAGGCAATGATGCAGGGCAAACTGCTCACATTTGTGACAACACGTACATTAGCAGTTTGGTATATCGGTGTTAGTTATCATGAATGGGTTAGCTACCCTTGGCATGCGACGAACTAGTGGTTACACGGTTTTTGGAACCAACTTAATTACTTACGCTTTTACTTGGTTACGTGGTTTTGGAAACTGCACATTTACTTACTCATCTACTTTACTTTGTGAACTCACCAACTTTATGTTAACACACGCTAGCATGCTTTTCCAGGTCTTTAGGTATGGAGCACGAGTAGGGCGTGCATCATGTAGTGTCATGGGAATATGAACACTTAAACTACTTTTGATTATTTAACTATTTACTTTGGTTTTAGGCGCGGTGTTTTGCGCATACATTAACTTAACTATTTTACTATTTCGCTTCCGCTATTACTTGAATGGTTTGGTTAAAACTTTTAAACGTGGTTTTACAATAACGAACTAAATAGTTTGGGCATTTAGAGTCGTTCATGTGACTTATGGCTATGGGATCTTGGTTTGTCATGCGCCTCGCGGTATAAACCCCGCAGTGGAAATTTGAGGGTGTGATAGATTGGTATCAGAGCCATTGGTTATAGTGAACTAGGACTGCATGTTGAGTCTAGTCTATAATCATCATAGCATAAGTATTAGTACACTCACAGCTTAAGTGCAGAACTAGCTTTTAGCTACAAATATCTACAACATATGATTTCAGGAGACATGTTATCTTCTAGTTCTAAACTTGATTCTGAACACGTCACTGGTCGGGACCCAGGGTTACATCAGGTGGCGCATTACTGGGATTAGTATCCTAACAAACCTCATGGAGGAGGAAACAACAATAGTATAGGGGAGAAAGCCCTTGCGAGCGTTGTGGCGCACGTATACAGGAAGCTGCACGATGCGCATGACGTGGTACCATTAAACCAAATCAAATTTGAATAAAGTCAAATACTGAGACTTATCCTTTTTCACTAAGCATGGAGACAATTAGTTTCTGTTCCTTGTTATTTGACCTTTCTTACTCTCATTTGGAACTCAGACGAGACTCGGTTACTTATATAGAATTTTATCCTTACGCCCTGTACGAGCAAGCGATACATGATATACGTGTCACTGTTCCTCGTGAGTATATAGTAGATTCATGGGAACACATCAGATCAAGGCTTGTTACACACACTCTTGGGGAGTTATGTAAGGCCTGCAATGCAGTGCAATATCTCAAAGGAAGACGAAACCTACTATTGACTGAGGGTCACGATTGGAGGAACGAGTAGTGCTGACCACTGAACTGACTTACACAGGACCGGAGAAGGAGACTGTACGTGATGAGATCCATATAACATTGTCACCGCAAAAGAGGAAGAAGAAGGGATGAAAGGGGAACCTGAGCAGGATGAGCACATAGAAAGTGAGGATGAAGGCTCTACTATGTAGACGGAGCGTGGCGACGATTGGCTTCTATCTTTTTATTACGTGTCTTCTCTTTTCTTTTCCATTGTTAACTTAGATAAGACTGAGTTCTTATGATCAACGATAGGGTGGTCGAAGCCCTCGCGTCTTTCCAAGCTAGTAAAGATCTATTTTGCTAAATCATTCTTTTCCCATGACTTCCACATTTGAACATTCTTATTCCTTGAACACACATGCCACAACAACAACCTGCCATCGTATTTTCAACGCTTTTATGGGTTGTAAGCCTCAATAACTCTAACGGTGCTAAGGAGACTGTTTGATTACTTCGATAGTATAGGTTCTTTCCATGTGAATTTGCCCTAGTCAGGATGGGGTAATGTATGCTACATGCACACTCAATGAGTTACAGATGCTTAGGAGGAGAATGTAACACCCTGTGGCAAAATTTAGAAAATTGTTATCTAGAGACGGTTGGGTCTGAGATCGACGCCTACACTACTAAGCTACAGGAGATAGCTACTATTTGCTTAAATCTATTTAACCTACCTTACAAACAGATCGAGCTTCATACCAAAAGGGTGGGTCCCTTAGATTCGTGGCATGGCCACTGCAGCTCACCTACCCGGAATCTAACAAATCTTTCACCTGGCTCGCAAACTCACTGACGAGGCTGTTGAGCATGGCACTTTTCCAAAGCATGGTGCTTCATCTTCTACTTTTGGTGATAGCAAGAGAACGTGGGACAATGTGCGGTATAAGCCCTACAACAACAACAATAACAACAACAACGGAAACAACAACAATGGGGCTCGTCAAAAAAAAGCATTTGTGATCGGCCATGGGGAAGCTAGGACCGATGACAATGTCATGACGGGTACATGTTCCTTAAAGGACACTCTCGCTTCTGTTTTATATGATACTGGTGCGGACTATAGTTTTGTGTCATCGAAACTTAGCAAATAAGTTTGTTGAGGTAACCCATATTCATCGTGACTGTAAGCTCGAGCTAGATGGGCAATTATTTTCCATCAACCTTTTGCCTATCACCCTAGGTAGCTTTGATCTCGTGGTTGGCATGGACTGGTTGTCCAAGCAACATGTTGAAATTCTCTGTCAGGAGAAGATTGTTCGTGTCCCCCTCCCAAGTGGAGAACTTTTATCTATACAAGGTGATCGTGGTGGTGCCATGGTGGGCATCATCTCCTTCTTGAAAGCCTAGAAATGTATTCGGAAGAGCTGTCCAGCCATCTTGGCTAACATATCTGACACCCGAGCTGAAGCTGAAACTAAGATTGAGGACATCCCAGTAGTCCGAGATTTCCCAGATGTTTTCCCAGAGGAACTACCTGGACTTCCACCTGTTCGTCAACTGAAGTTTCAAATTGATCTTGCACCTAGAGCAGCTCCAGTTGCACGCACACCATAGCCCCTAGCACCAGGCGAACTTCAAGAACTATCTACCCAACTCCAAGAGCTATTGGATAAGGGTTTCATTAGACCTAGTTCTTCACCTTGAGGAGCCCTAGTTCTGTTTGTTAAGAAGAAGGAAGGGAGTTTCCACATGTGTATTTATTATCGGGAGTTGAACAAAGTGACGGTTAAGAACCGCTACCCTTTGCCTCGTATTGATGACTTGTTCGACCAGCTACAAGGGTCGAGTTACTATTCTAAGATTGACTTGAGGTCAGGATACCATTAACCGAGAGTCCGAGAAGAGGATGTGGCGAAGACAGCATTTCGAACTCGTTATGGACATTATGAGTTTTTGGTGATGCCATTTGGGTTAACTAATGCATCGGCTGTGTTCATGGATCTTATGAACCGCGTGTGTAAGCCTTATTTGGACAAATTCATCATAGTGTTCATAGATGACATATTGATTTATTCTAAGGGCAGGGAAGAGCACGAGCAACACCTACAACTAATCTTAGAACTTCTGAGAAATGAACAGCTGTATGCAAAATTCTCCAAGTGTGACTTCTGGATTCGAGAAGTCCAATTTCTAGGACATGTGGTTAATGAGGCAGGAATACATGTCGATCCCGCCAAGATTGATGCTATTAAAAAGTGGGAGGCTCCTAAGACTCCTACAGAGGTGCGCCAGTTTCTTGGTCTTGCGGGATATTATCGCAGATTCATTGAGGGATTCTCTAAGATCGCTCAACCCCTCACTGCTTTAACACATAAGGGAATCACTTACAAGTGGGAGATGCCCAAGAATTTGCCTTTCAATTATTGAAGGCAAAGCTTTGCAGTGCACCTATACTATCACTACCTGAGGGTACAGAGGACTTCGTGGTGTACTGTGATGCGTCCATCCAAGGGTTAGGGTGTGTGCTGATGCAGCGTGATAAGGTGATCGCGTATGCTTCACGTCAATTAAAGGTTCATGAGAAGAATTACACCACCCATGACTTGGAACTGGGAGCAGTGGTTTTTGCTCTAAAGATCTGGAGGCATTATCACTATGGGACGAAGTGTACGATTTTCACTGATCACAAGAGCCTCCAACACATATTCGATCAGAAGGAGCTGAACATGCGACAGCGTCGATGGGTCGAGCTTCTGAATGATTATGACTGTGCCATCAAATATCACCCAGGGAAAGCTAATGTGGTAGCTGATGCCCTCAGTCGTAAGGAAACAAAACCCAAACGGGTGCGAACTTTACAACTTACCATACATTTTAATCTTCCTGATAAGATACGTGAAGCCCAGGGCGAGGCTTTGAAAGAAGAAAACATCGGGCTTGAAACTTTACATGGTGCTTGTAAGCACTTGGAACTAAAGACATATGGTCTTCAATACTTCGTGAATCGAGTCTGGATACCACGTTTTGGGGATCTTAGAAAACTAGTGCTCGATGAAGCCCACACCTCTCGATATTCGGTACATCCTCGTTCGGACAAGATGTACCAAGATCTCAAAACTCTTTACTGGTGGCCAAACATGAAAGCTGAGATAGCCACTTATGTTAATAAGTGCTTGACTTGTGCGAAGGTTAAGATTGAATATCAGAAACCTTCAGGCCTACTCCAGCAACATGAAATCCCTATGTGGAAATGGGACGGAATTTCTATGGATTTCATCACAAAGCTTCCTAGAACGCCAACTGGCCATAACATGATTTGGGTTATTGTGGATCGTTTTACCAAATCGGCACATTTTATGGCAATAAATGAAACCGACTTGCTGGAGAAATTAGCTAATCTCTACATCAAGGAGGTAGTCTCTAGGCATGGGGTGCCTACTTCTATCATATCAGATCGCGATGCGCGATTCACTTCTCATTTTTGGACTACTCTCCAAAACGCTTTGGGGACTCGCTTAGATATGAGCACAGCCTATCACCCACAGATGGATGGACAAAGTGAACGTACCATCCAAACATTTGAAGATCTGCTACGAACGTGCGTGGTGGATTTTGGCAACAGTTTGGATAAGCACTTGCCTTTGATTGAATTCTCGTATAACAACAGTTACCACACTTCGATTCAGTGTGCGCCTTTTGAGGAACTTTATGGATGCAAGTGTAGGTCTCCCATCTACTAGACTGAAGTTGGGGATAGCCGGCTAACAGGTCCCGAACTCGTGCACGAAACTTCTAAGAAGATAGTGCAAATCAGAAACCGGATGACTACTGCTCGTGATCGACAGAAAATTTACGCTGATAAGGGTAGGAAACCTTTTGTAAGGCCCATAAATTATATAGTTTTACGCTTATCTTTATTGTACACATTTATATTTATTGGGCTTAGATTAGGACTTGGGCTCGGGTCAGGCCATGTGGGCCAATGGGTTGGAGGCTCCTATATATTGTCATGTTTAGTTTATTGTTAGGCAGACCTCTCACATTTTGTAATCATGTAGCCCTCTTTGGAGAGCCTTGTACCAGACGAGTTCTCTCGTGTGCAAGGTTCCTAGAGATCGTACCAGACGGTTCTTTGAAACCGTGTGCGATCGAAGCAGCGGCACGATGTTTTTAATATTATATTTTGTTTTTGTTCTTGTAGTTTGATCTTATTGTCCGCATTCGATTAAACCTTTGAGTGATATCTAGTGATTTTTTGTGACTTACAATTGGTATCAGAGCCTATGTAGTCTTTGGAAGGCTCGGTTCGGTATCATTCGAAGAACAAGAAGAAGGATTTGCATAGTGTCGGGGGATGTATGTTCATTGAAAGAGAGGTTCTCCGGTTCATATGGTTAGTGTTTATCTTTTAGGGACGTAAATTCATTTGTTGATTGATTTATGTTTGTTTTTACTGGATTAGTTTGGAGTGTTTGTTGGTTGATTTTCGGGTTTGAGGTTTGATGGCCTATAAGTGTTTTAATCACATGACCTGTTTTGGATTATGATTGAATTGGAGATCCGTAGCCTTCATCGGCATTAGATCAAATCCAATCTTGGTCATTGTTTTCGGCCATGTATTGGTTATTCCTTATAATACTTGGTTCATGTTATTGTTTATGGCTCTTGGTTGTTTGAGATAAATGATTAAGAATCGGATTGAAGGTTACTAGCATCTTTGTATGTTACAGCCAAACTCCAAGATAATTCGTGATTTGGATTGTTTTGGTTATCCGTGTCTCATTTGGTTTGTTCAGGATAAAGTTGTTTATGAATGTTCATCAAAGATTTGGATATGTTCATATGGATCATAGGTTTTGGTGCTTCATAGATTTTGGTGAATGTTTGCGTGGATTGATCATTTGTTGTTGATTGAGTTTTGGCCGAGAATGTAGTGGCTGGTTTGTGTTAAAGTTTTCAATAATATTCATCAGTGTTCATCGAGTTCATAAGGATCATACGTTTTTTTGGTCCTCCATATTTCTTGTTGAATGTTTCTGGTTGAATGATCCTTGAATTTCTCTAAGAATGGATGGATTTTGTTTATTGGGTTTGAAAAAGATCCGTTTGGATTTAATGAGATCCAAAATTTGAATGGCCATTGAATGAATTCCCATAAAATGTGGATGGCTAGTTTGAAAAGATAATAATGGGGTTTGAATGTTGGAGCCGAAAATCTCTATGATTATTTTTGAAGATCATCTACTCATAAAAGGGAAGGATGCAAGTTTAGAGGATGATGTACATGGCTGATGTTCACGTCCAAATTCATTCATGAGGTTGATTTGACTTTTTAATGAAACAAATGGCGACTCATTTATTATACGGGTATTCATCTTTATGTTTGGGCCGAATACATTGATATTGGATCACAGTTACGGTGGGACTAAGTCTTGTCTATCTGGGCTGAGGATTGAGTTAGTCGAACTTGGAGCCGAGTCGGGATTGATTTTTGTTCGGGCGGAATTTTTCTGGATGGTTTATGTGGGCCGAATGTGGGATTAAGTCAAGCTACTATTTTTTTAATTTGATTCATAGGCTTATATATGGTGTGCTCCTTATTTTAGTGATTGAACCAGTTTGGGCTGGCTGGTTTAATCTTTATGGGATTACGAAGACATGGGATCAAGTCTCCTATTGGGCCGTGGATTTCAATGAAGCAATTAGAGTGGAGTTGGGCTTCGTTTTGTATTGGGCTTACAATGGGCCATCCGACTTATGGGTTTTGGACCACTGAAAGAAAAGACCCAATATTAAAGATCATCAACTAAAGATTTCTACTAAGCCGCAATAAAGATAGCATAAAACTAGGGGATATTGTAAGGCCCATAAATTATATAGTTTTACGCTTATCTTTATTCTACACATTTATATTTATTGGGCTTAGATTAGGACTTGGGCTCGGTCAGGCCATATGGGCCAATGGGTTGGAGGCTCCTACATATTGTCATGTATAGTTTATTGTTAGGCAGACCTCTTTGGAGAGCCTTGTACTAGACGAGTTCTCTCGTGTGCAAGGTTCCTAGAGATCGTACCAGACGGTTCTTTGAAACCGTGTGCGATAGAAGCAGCGGCACGATGTTTTTAATAATATATTTTCTTTTTGTTCTTGTGGTTTGATCTTATTTTCCGCATTCGATTAAACCTTTGAGTGATATTTAGTGATTTTTCGGGACTTACACCTTTGGAGTTCCTGTTAGGATCTGAGTTTGATTGTTATGATTGTTTAAGTAATAAGAAAAATGAAAGAAGTGAATTATAAATGGAAAGTGCAGCGGAATGATAAACTATTAATCAAAACAAGAGAATAAATGTTTTTCAATCGAATGCTTTCATAATATCAATTGATTACAAACAATTGTACAAGTACTCCCCCTCAGCCTAATCACTCTATGATTGTTTGTCTAAGAGAATGTTTTGAGTGACGAATAGAACAGTACAAGCACTGTTCTATTTATAGACAAATCTAAGCCTCTGATGACCTAGGCTGACGTCACCTAAGACAGTGACCTCTAACAGAATAACAAACATAAAACATCTGTTGATACAAACTACTGTTACATTGGAAAACTCGGAAAGGCAAGCAGCTGATAGGAAAACTCTGATGGTCTTGAATCATCTGTTGGAGCCTAAGTGCTGTTGGCTCCAACAGACCTTTAGTCTTCAGTACTTTGATTCAGCAGTTGTTCCCTAGCAGTTGTTATCTATCAGACCTTTGTAGCAGCAGTTGTCACAACAGTTGTTTGGGTATAGCAGATGTTAGGGTCAATAGTCTTTTGGGAGAAGTAACTTGTAAATGCTGTTATTGCTAAGGATCAATTGAGTAGTATATTTTGGCTTTCCAATCATCTGTTCTTCTCCAGGTCAGCAGACCCAACAATCTCCCCCTAGAACAGATGATGCCAAAACTAAGCTTTATTTTGATCTTTATTTCTCATCAGAGTTTCTCTTATTTGCCCTTTAAACTATAGTTCAAAACTTAAAGAGAAAAAGTCTTCTGCATCCCTTTCAAGCTCTAAGTTCAGCAATGTTTGGAGATCATCTGCACATAGGCCATGTGCATCATCCATACTTAACTTTTGAGCTTCTCCATCTGATCTGAGCAGAGTCAATTCATGGTTGTCTTTGTTGACTTTCCATTTTAGAATTTTTGAATCAGAGGATCTACTGGGCTACAAGTTTATTGTTGATGAGTTTGGTGATGGAGGTCTCCCAATGAGTTTTCTGAGCTCTTCAGTAGTGGGATCAGAGAAATAGTGTACTTGATTGAAGAGGCCCTCTTTTACAAAAATATCAGCAAACTTCTTCTGGTCTTCTTCACACATTTCCTTTTGTTTCTTGAACTGTCTTCTGGCAGCAACAGATAGGTCAGAAGGGTCAAGTAAGCTGTCTTGTGTAAAGGCCTATTGAGGTCTATTCATCATTGGAGCATCAGAGGAAATTGGTTTTCTGGGCAGTGTAGGGTCTTTCTTTCTATTTTCTTCCAACTTCTTGTATGTCTCAACCAGCCTTAGCTCTGACCATCTTGCAACAGACCTCATCTCCCCATACTTGGCAGCCACAATTTCTTCTCTCATTCTTTTGAACTTTAAAGCTCTGGCTGGATCTCTACCTTTCCTAAAATCAGGGGCAGAGACCTTTGCTGGGGGATTCTTGGCCATGTCTTCTATTCTCATGAGTTCTTCTCTAAGAGCATTAGTGGTCCAGCCTGCAAACTGCTTCTTGTTTGCTTTGTAGGGCATGGTTGCCAAGATTTGGTCAAGAAGAGATTCCCTAACCACCCTTTCCAGATCACTGCTGAGAGGCATGGTTGACATGGAGTTGCTCAGGGTCTTAGCAAAATCTTCAATCCTTCTCAGTTTGCTAAGCTCTGCTGAATGGATGCACTGACCAGTCCTGTCATCTTTCCTTTTACATCTCTCCATGATGATTAAATCTACCTGTTCAGTCTTGTATTTAAGATATTTATCTAAGTTTAGGGGAACAGGAAAATTTGGAAGAGATGGGAAAGATCTTTCAGATGGATGTTCAGTTTTGTAGAAGGATTGCATTTCCCCTTTGAGTAGATCAAGCTCAAGAGGATACTGAACAACCAATGGTGTGATGGATGGTGGTGTTCTGTGAGATGTGAATTGTGAAGTGTGTGGTGAGTATGATGAAAGTGGGATGGCTGATATAGGTGTAGGCTGGGTGGTTGAAGTAGGAGGTGATGATGTTTGTATGTTTTCATCTTATACCACAAAGGTTGATTTTCTCTTCCTTTTGTACAAGATGTGTGGTGATGGTAGTGTTGCAGTAGTGGTTGTGCTAACATCTGTTGGCACTTGTGTAGGACCAACAGATGTTTGAGATTTGGGTGGTGAAGTGGTTGTAGGTGGTGTATTGGTGGTTATGGTGGTGGATTTGGTTGTTGGTTAGGTGGTAGGTTCAGTTGTTTTGGTGGTATCAGTGGTTTTGGTGACATCAGTGGTTTTAGTGGCAGTGGTTTTAGCAGCAGCAGTTTTGACAGCCTTAGGGAAAGAGTCGTTACCTGACAAGTCATTCAATGAGAAGGTTGTGGATATCAGTTGGGGGGTAATGGCAATATTTGTCTCTCCAATTTATGAGATAATGGTTGTGGGCTTTTTGTCCTGTAAAAGAACCTCGGCATTTAACCAGAATTCTTGCAGAGTATCGACGTAAATGGGGGCATCAGCGGTTAGTATTGTCAGGTATTTAGGTTTGAGAATGATGTCGATGGTGGTATGGAACGGGACGTTTTCATCTGTTTTGACCAGATAGGGAAGGTAATTATGGGTGGCTTTAGCTTGAGGATCCATTGTAATGGATTTCGAGTGTGAGGATGAGAGGAATTAGAGTGGGGGTTTGAGGTTGAAGAAGGCGGTTTCAGTATTTTGAATACAATGAGACAGTGTAACATCTGTTGTGGTAAAACAGGGTTTTTTTAGCCTCTAGTGAAACCGCTGATGTGGCCAAAACTCTACTTTTGAGAGCAGACGTGGCAAACATCTGTTGGCATACAGCTGTTGCCAAAGGACTGATGCAAACAGCTGTTGTTCTACCAAACTGCTGATGCTAACAGCACTTGGATTTTTTTTAATATATATATATATATATATATATATATATATATATATATATTGGAAACAGTTGTTTTATCTGATCAGACGTTTGAAAACAGATTTTTCAACCAAACAATGGTTGTTTTATCTGATCAGATGTTTGAAACAGATTTTTCAACTAACAGTTGATAGAAGGGATGAAACAGTGGTTGTTTTATCCTCAGCAGATTTTTCAACCAAAATGCTATTTTTTAAGGATGAATTTTGATTTTCTGAAACTTTTTAATGTTTTTATTTAAAACATTTTGTTGTTTAGTCCATGTTTAGCATACCAATCCTAGAAATCAGATTTTCAAAGGTAGACGTGTCTAAGGCTTTTGTCAACACATCTGCCAACTGATCCTCTGTTGGAACATGGTGCATGGAAATCAAACCTTTTTCATAGCTATCTCTGACAAAGTGATGTCTGATGTTGTTGATGCATTATTATGTGGACGTCACTGTCGTATAGACTAGGGTTGAGTCATGTATTGTGTTACATGAGATTGTGGTGATCCATAAGGGAATTTTATGGATCTGATGCATTTGTAAATATAGACCATAATCATAAGCTAGATTCGACCATTCAAAAGGGTCGAATGTGGAAAAGTTCCACATTCGACCTTCTTAAATGGGCGAAGGTGGCTTTATGATTATGGACTATAAATAGCAATCTCATGTTTGGTTTTCATTTGTAGATTTGAGTTTATGCTTTGAATGCTCTCAAAGGGGGAGGTCATGCCCGACCTCCCCCGGCCCCGAGATAGATGTTTATCCTACTGATGACAGTGTCTGTAACCGTTTCTGAATTAATACGAATCTGTGATGACTTTGTTATTGTATGTTTCTGTCTCGTCTCGAATCTCCCGTCTGAAACCGAGTTGTTTTCGCATAATCGATCCATGAATTCAGTTTTTTAACCGGATTCTCAACTGGTATCAGAGCTATGGTACCGATTTGAACGATCTAACAGTCGTTTGAATCAATCACAGCTCGTTTTCATGATTTCAGACGTTAAAATTCAGTTTTTGATTGAAAGGTTGAAACCCTAGAAACCCTAGATTCTTAATTGAACCCAAAATCATGTGATTTCACCATGTTTTTGTGAATTCGAGGGTTAGGTTTTCATTTTCGCACCTTTCTGTACAAGTTTCATCATCAAATTCGAACAATCAGAGTGTTTATGGGCTGATTTGCAGAAAATATGGAAGAAGAACACGTTTTTCTGCAAACGGTCGAATGTGCAGTAGATTAGAACATACGAGTGGTCGAACGTGGCTTGTAAACGATCGAACGTAGGTTTTGGAGGTCGAATCTGTTAATTTGAGTTGATAAGAAAGGTCGAACCTGGAAGTTTTCCACATTCGACCTCACGACAGGTCGAACGTGGAATCTAAGAGGTCGAATGTGGAATTTCAGTTTTAGTCATGATTAAATGAACTTCATTCAACCATACACAGGGGTCGAATGTAATTTAAGAGGTAAAAAATTTCGAAGATTTTTGGGAGAATGGTGATGATGTCTACATAAATTGTTGAAGAAATGATGATGATGAAACGTTTTATTGTGGGATAGTCATGAGAATCAATAGTATGATAATCAGATTCAAATTACTATTATGGGCCAGAAAATAGACAGATTTTATTCCGCAAGATGAAGAACAGTCAACCCAGTTCAGTGTGATTGAAGGAACTTGTTCAAACAAAATTGTTATGTACAAGCATATCAAGACTGAGATCTCAATGTTCCGAAAGTAATGAGGGATCCTAGTAGGAGTCATGTGGCACGTAAATTCAACGAAAGTTTCAAGGTTACAGTCCTGAAGAAATTCAAGACCTGTTGGTGGTTATTGTTGGCCCTATAGAAAACTTCAGTTTCTGAAGCATTTCAAGTCCACAATTGTACCGATAGTTCCTCCTGAAAACTTCTGATTGCTTGATTCACTCATCTACGGCTAGTATTCTGTCGAATAGATGAAGTTACTCAAGAACATTTAAAGAGAAGAATATGTTAATGCAATCACAGTCAGCACAGATGAAGAATTTCATAGAAGTACATGTGTCCGAGTGGATTGTTTTGCACATAGTCACATTTGAGATGTTTAATTGGGTACTGACAGTTAGGCTTCTCCAGTTGGTGTGAAGGGTGATGAAAAGGTTAAGTGCATATATGAGACGTGAATTAGTGGTAGTACCTACGTGTTACGTTGAATATCTGATCGGTCAGTATGGAATCCTTCTAGCAGGGGTCTTATCAGGCTAGTTGGATTGCACGTGATGTACTTGGTCAAGATGACATTCCTAGGTACTGATGCTACGAGACTGCAGTGCATTACATTGTCAACTTCACATTGGCGTAACTAGGTGATCGGTTGTAATTTAGCGGCTCGTTGAATTCGCAAATGATATACGTGGTCTAGCTGACTTCCTGCGTATTGATGCTGAGGGTCCGTAGTGCATTACTTGGTCGGTTCACAAAGGATATTGTATTTCTACTCAATGCAATAGTGCATGTATTGAGGGGGAGACTTGTGATTTTGACTGTTGATGTGCAAGAGATTTGTGGATTCGCCAGCAACGTCCAAGGGGGAGATTGTTGATGCACTATTATGTGGACTTCACTGTCGAATAGACTAGGGTTGAGTCATGTATTGTGTTACATGAGATTGTGGTGATCCATAAGGGCATTTTATGGATCTGATGCATTTGTAAATATAGACCATAATCATAAGCTAGATTCGACCATTCGAAAGGGTCGAATGTGGAATTTCAGTTTTAGTCATGATTAAATGAACTTCATTCAACCATACACAGGGGTCGAATGTAATTTAAGAGGTAAAAAATTTCGAAGATTTTTGGGAGAATGGTGATGATGTCTACATAAATTGTTGAAGAAATGATGATGATGAAACGTTTTATTGTGGGATAGTCATGAGAATCAATAGTATGATAATCAGATTCAAATTACTATTATGGGCCAGAAAATAGACAGATTTTATTCCGCAAGATGAAGAACAGTCAACCCAGTTCAGTGTGATTGAAGGAACTTGTTCAAACAAAATTGTTATGTACAAGCATATCAAGACTGAGATCTCAATGTTCCGAAAGTAATGAGGGATCCTAGTAGGAGTCATGTGGCACGTAAATTCAACGAAAGTTTCAAGGTTACAGTCCTGAAGAAATTCAAGACCTGTTGGTGGTTATTGTTGGCCCTATAGAAAACTTCAGTTTCTGAAGCATTTCAAGTCCACAATTGTACCGATAGTTCCTCCTGAAAACTTCTGATTGCTTGATTCACTCATCTACGGCTAGTATTCTGTCGAATAGATGAAGTTACTCAAGAACATTTAAAGAGAAGAATATGTTAATGCAATCACAGTCAGCACAGATGAAGAATTTCATAGAAGTACATGTGTCCGAGTGGATTGTTTTGCACATAGTCACATTTGAGATGTTTAATTGGGTACTGACAGTTAGGCTTCTCCAGTTGGTGTGAAGGGTGATGAAAAGGTTAAGTGCATATATGAGACGTGAATTAGTGGTAGTACCTACGTGTTACGTTGAATATCTAATCGGTCAGTATGGAATCCTTCTAGCAGGGGTCTTATCAGGCTAGTTGGATTGCACGTGATGTACTTGGTCAAGATGACATTCCTAGGTACTGATGCTACGAGACTGCAGTGCATTACATTGTCAACTTCACATTGGCGTAACTAGGTGATCGGGTTGTAATTTAGCGGCTCGTTGAATTCGCAAATGATATACGTGGTCTAGCTGACTTCCTGCGTATTGATGCTGAGGGTCCGTAGTGCATTACTTGGTCGGTTCACAAAGGATATTGTATTTCTACTCAATGCAATAGTGCATGTATTGAGGGGGAGACTTGTGATTTTGACTGTTGATGTGCAAGAGATTTGTGGATTCGCCAGCAACGTCCAAGGGGGAGATTGTTGATGCACTATTATGTGGACTTCACTGTCGAATAGACTAGGGTTGAGTCATGTATTGTGTTACATGAGATTGTGGTGATCCATAAGGGCATTTTATGGATCTGATGCATTTGTAAATATAGACCATAATCATAAGCTAGATTCGACCATTCGAAAGGGTCGAATGTGGAAAAGTTCCACATTCGACCTCCTTAAATGGGCGAAGGTGGCTTTATGATTATGGACTATAAATAGCAATCTCATGTTTGGTTTTCATTTGTAGATTTGAGTTTATGCTTTGAATGCTCTCAAAGGGGAGGTCATGCCCGACCTCCCCCGGCCCCGAGATAGATGTTTATCCTACTGATGACAGTGTCTGTAACCGTTTCTGAATTAATACGAATCTATGATGACATTGTTATCGCATGTTTCTGTCGTATCAAATCTCCCGTCTGAAACCGAGTTGTTTTCATTTATTCGATCCATGAATTCGGTTCTTCACCGGATTCTCAGATGTCAATGTGCTTTGTGGTTGAATGAGAGACTGAATTTTTGATGATATTTTCAGCAGCTTGACTGTCCAGCATGAGTGGAGTCTTTAGTGAAGTTACACCAAAATCCAGTAGTTGATTTTGGAGCCACTTGAGTTGGGCTGTACAGCTTGTAGCAGCAATGTATTCAGCCTCTGCTGATCAGGTTGAAACAGCTGCTTGCTTTTTGCTTTGCTATGAGACTAAGGCATTCCCTAGAAACTGGCACCCTCCTGATGTAGACTTCCTTGTGGTGTGGCAGCCAGCAAAATCACTATATGAATAACCTGAAAGCTCAATGTTACCATTAGCAGGATACCAGATACCAAGTGTGGGAGCACCTTTTAGGTATCTGAATATCCTTTTCACAGCAATAAGGTTTGACTTTCTAGGTGAAGCCTGGGATATTGCACAAACACAAGTGGCAAACATAATGTCTGGCCTAGATGTAGTTAAGTACAATAAAGACCCAATCATGCATCTGTAATGTGTCTGGTCGACCAGTTCATCCTTGTCATCAATAGTGAGTAGCTTGGCTGTGCTCATGGGTGTACTACATGGCTTACAATCATTCATCTCAAATCTGGTTAATAAGTTTTTCACATATTTGTTTTGATGAATGAATGTGCCATTTTGCAGCTGCTTCACTTGGAGACCAAGGAAGCACTGAAGTTCACCCATAGCACTCATCTCCAACTCTGCTGTCATGAGTTCCCTAAACTCTTCACACATTTTGTTACATGTGGATCCAAAAATGATGTCATTCACATATATTTGAACAATCATTAAATCTTTCCCTCTCCATTTTAGAAATATAGTTTTATCAATTTTACCTCTTGTGAAACCAATGGATAAGAGAAAGGTGGAAAGAGTTTCATACCGGGCCCTAAGTGCTTGTCTGAGTCCATACAAAGCTTTGTTGAGCTTGTATACATAATCAGGATGGAATGTGTCTTCAAAACCAGGTGGTTGACATACATAGACCTCCTCCTGAATTTTGCCATAAAGGAATGTACATTTAATGTCCATCTGATACACCTTGATGTTGTGGTTGACAGCAAAGGCTAGGAATAGTCTGATAGCTTCTAGCCTAGCTACAGGAGCAAAGGATTCATCATAGTCTATCCCCTCTTCTTGTCTGAAGCCTTGAACTACAAGCCTGGCTTTATTCTTGACAACTATACCCCTTTCATCAGTTTTGTTTTTGAAGACCTACTTTGTGCTAATTGGACAGACATCCTTTGGCAGTGGTACAAGTTCCCATACTTGTTGTCTTTTAAACTGAAGGAGCTCTTCCTGCATGGCTTCTACCCAACTGTTGTCTTTTAGTGCCTCTTGGTACTTGACAGGTTGTGTGAGAGATAGAAAGCCTGCAAAAAAAAAAAACAGATGTTTGAGGATAGGCTTCTTGTGAGCACACCCTCTCTGATGTTGCCAATGATTTGGTCTGGTGGATGAGCTCTTAGGTAGATCAAATCTCCCTGATGTGGTATGATGGCATTTTGAGGTGAAGGACAGTGGTTTGGTGACTCTGTTGATGTAACATCTGTTTGCACTTCTGTAGTACCAACAGATGATTGAAATGGAAGTGGGGGAATGGGTCCAAGTGGTTTGAAATTGGACTGACTTTTGTCAACAGAGGTTGGACTTTTGTCGACAGATGATTGAACAGTGGATGAGGTTGGTGAGGCAGTGGTTTGAGGGTAAGACTGGCCAACAGTGGCTGACTCAGCTGTGATAGAGTTTTGACAGGTGTTTTGAACAGCTGCTTCCCCAGATACAGAATAGACATTTTAGTGACTTGGAATCACAACATCTGTTCTGTACTCTTGTTGTGGAGACTCTGAAATAACTGCACTCTTAGCTTTGACAGTAATATCTTCAAATTTGAATTTATCTAAATCAAACAATTCAGCAGGATTTGATGGGATTTTTAAGGATGAAAGTTCATTGAACTTTACATTCAGAGTTTCTTCTATTGTCCTAGTCCTTGTGTTAAACACTTTGTAGGCCTTGGCAGTAGAAGAATATCCCAGAAAATATCCACAATCTACTTTGGCTGCAAATTTTGTAATGGAATCTTTAAGATTTAAAATGAAACATGGGCAGCCAAAGATTTTGAAAAATGAGATTAATGGTTTGATGTTGAACAGAATTTCATAAGCAGTCTTTTGATGTCTTGGGTTGATTAAAACTCTGTTTTGAACATAGCAAGCAGTGTTTACAGCTTCTTCCCAGAAGGACAGTGGCAAACCAGAATCTGCTAGCCTGGTTCTTGCAGCCTCAATGAGAGTTCTATTTTTCCTCTCAACCACCCCATTTTGTTCTGGTGTTCTTGGAATGCTATACTGCCTCACAATTCCTTTTGACACACAGAAATCATCCAACTCCTTATTTTTAAATTTTGTTCCATTGTCACTTCTAAAGACTTTTACTGGAAAGTCATATTGTTTTTCAACTTTAGTGACAAAGTCCTTCAAGATACCTGTAGTCTCATCCTTAGAGTGTAAAAAGTAAGTCCATGTAAACCTAGAAAAATCATCAACTATGACAAGACAAAATCTTTTTCTTCTTAGACTCATGATTTTGACTGGGCCAAACAAGTCCATGTGCAACAATTGTAGACATTGACTTGTTTTGGACTCATCAATGGATTTGTAAGAGATTTTATGTTGTTTCCCTTTTAAACAGGAAACACAATGTTCATCACACTTGAATTATTTTGATGGTAGACCTCTTACAAGGCTTTGTTTGGAGAGTGAGTTGATAGTTTGAAGGTTGGTGTGACCCAGTCTCCTATGCCACAATTCTGTCTCTTTAGCGGAGGCAGCAGAAAACAGACAGTCATTTGCCATAGGTTTATCCTTCAACATATCAACTACATACACATTGCCACTCCTATGAGCAACAAGTTGTGCTTTGCTCTCAACAATGATAGTGTCAACCTTTTTCACCACTTCTGGCCCAATAATCTTACAAGTTTTATTAGTGAAGAATGAGCCATACCCTTTGTCATTCATTTGTGAAACACTAAGAAGATTAAATTTAAGATTATCAATAAGATTGACATTTTCAAACTTGAGTTTCCCAGCCTGAACAGCCCCTTAACCTTGCACCTTACCTTTTGAATCATTACCAAAAGATATATCACCCCCTCTATGAGCTAAGAAGTCCAGAAGTAGGGCTCTACATCCTGTCATGTGCCTGGAGCCTCCATTATCTACATACCATAGACTATCTAAGCAAGCAGAAGCTCCCTGCACATCAGTAATGGATTAGTTTTGGTGATTGTCCAAAGCCAAGTTGGCTTTGGATGGGTCCACAGACTTTTCAGCCTCAAGCTTAGGAAGATGATCAGTGGTTTGAACTAGTTTTTGGACCAAGTTCAACAATTGTTGTATGCGCGTGAAAGGATCGGTAAGCTACAAAGACAATCAAACAATTTAGTTTTGGGTGCGGAATCCCCAAAACCAGCACAAAATGATAACTAATCAGATAAACACACACAAATCATCATTTTCAAATGTTTTCATTAATAATCAAACTTGAATACACGTAGAAAGACAATTACATTCAAGGACTCGACGCAAAACAAGTTTATAAAAAGTTACAGAGAGAATTCAGAAAGTGGCGGGAAATAAATGACTCAAAGTTAGCTGCAAAAACTGAGTTTGCCTATTTATAGACTGCACATTCGCCCACTTTGTTCGTGCGAATGTGCAGGTTCGCCCACTTTGAGTGGTCGAACCAAACTCCATAATAAACAATCTTCATTCGCCCCAAAAAGCTTCCTTCGCACCCTTGAAATCTATCCTTCGCACCATCAAAATTGTTCCTTCGCACCAACGACAGTAAACAAAACAAATGAGTTATCCAATCCAAAGCATTAGTCGCACATATGCACCTACAAACTCCCCCTCGACTATTGCTTGGATTGTTGTCTTCTCTGTTCATCCATGTGCTTGTTCATTATTCTGTTGTGTCGTATAATCTTTTGTTCTCTAGTCAGTTCCGGTTCCTGAAATGTCTTCTTCTTTGTTTTCTTCACAGGCACAGTCTGCTTCTCAACAGTTTTACCCAACTTCTGTTCATAATCACATCCAGCGTTGATGTCATATGCAAAGCACAGAAATACCACCTTCTGGTACTTTCCTGCTTGCTCAGCGTCTTTAGGATCAGCAAAAATCGGATTATAGAATAACATGATGATATCCTCATGTGAGCAATTGATTAGCCACATAGGATCAAAAATAAGCACCTTCTTATAATCCTTCTCACCGTCTTTTAACACAATCACGGCCTCTGCTGTCTTCCAATCATAGTACCACCATATAAAGTCTTTAGCAAAATGCTGAGGAATAGGCAACAACGGAATTTTCTTCAGCACCCGCGGTGGTTTATACTTCAAAGTAACCTTGGGCAACCCAGTTATCTCGTTAATTTCCTTCTTGTGTTCAATCCTCTTTGGATACTGGGGTCTAAACAGATTCCACTCGGTTCGACTCTCACGGGTCATCTTCTCAGCAAAATAATCAATCTGGCTATTTGGCGCTCCCGTTAGACGGTGACGACAAATATCCCTGATTGCCTAGTAAGGAAGAGTCTTTAAGTGATGAAACTTCTCAAAGTATAGAATACCTTTCTCCCATTTCACCGCAAAACACCTAAGCTCTTTGACAAACTTCCAGGCCAAGGCACGGCCTTTGAACATACTGCTATGAAGTTTGTAGAAGCTTCCCTGAATATCAGCTTTAGGGCAGTTATTCTCCTTCTCCTTTAGTTTCCTCAACAACTCCTTCAAACTGTCTGTTTGTTCGAACCGAGGCTTTTCATGCCCTTTAAAGATGTGTTCTTCAAATACCTTACTCTTCTCTTTGGCTATTTTCTCAGCATGGTTTAGCATTTCGTCTGAGAAAGAAAATCCACATTCTTGATTTGTTCTGAAATATTGTGGATATTCATCGCTCGTAATATCTTCCATCTCGACTTCCTCGAATGCAGGAACATCACGATCATCCGAGTGATTTCCAGCTTCTTTCTCAGGAATCTTAGGAATAAAATTATCAGCAAGTAATTCTTCTAACGTCTTACCCACTTGCTTTGCTAAACCTTCCAGAATTTCTTTCGAAATAGCTGCAGACACCTCCCCATCCTCAAGATCAGGGTCATCATATTCCAACTCGAAGAGTTTATTATTAGATTCAAATATTTCTGGAAACCTGCTAGTCATGTCTATCGTCCAGACTCGATCGGTTAACATCTGACGATACTTATTCTTATCTTCTTCAGACAATGACTTTAATCTTTCGTTCCAGAAAATATCTTCATCATCAACATTCTCACCAGGAGTTTTAGAACTCGATTCTCCACCCTTACCTGTTTCACGCTTTTCATATGAAAACTGTTCAGCGTCATCATCATCATTATCACTATCATCAGAAGCAGAGCCGCTTTCACCTGAACCATCACTCGAACCATCATCACCATCATTATCGTCTTTCTTCTTTTTCTTAGTATCGTTACCAGCATCCTCATCTAACTCATCATCTTCATCCTCATCTGATGGTTCAAAATCAACCTGTTCTTCATCTAACTCTTTGTCTTCCTCACCGGCTTGAAGTTGAGGAGCTCGATTGTACAAGTCATGAATCAGATTATCCATTTTCTTGTTATTCTTCTTCAGTTCTTTGTTCTCCTCCTTCAAAGCCATTATCCTTCTAGTATTTCGTTGCTCATGCTTTAGCAACTTTCTGTTTTCCCTCTTCAACCTCTTGATGGTTTTCTTCATCAATGCACCATCATCCGCTGATGTGACCACAACCTCTAACATCTTCTTGTCATTCGATTTTAATTGTTCAATCTCACTCTGCTGTTTGTTAATGATATTCATCATTTCAGTCAGATTAACAGCATCCATAACATCACTATCAACAGAAACCTTTTTCTTAGCAGGTTGTTCAACAACTTCTGGCAATTTGCCTTTCCTGATTTTCTTCAGCACATTATCCAATGCTTCATTCACTTTGTCCATTGGAATATCTTCTGTTTGTGGTGTGCTTGAAGTTATTGTGGTTTTCTGTTTCTTCTGTACCTGCTCAGCAACCGGTGACTTTGAACTAGTAGCTGGTGGTAAATTCTTGCCAGCCATTAACATTTCTAGCTCTTTCTTTCTCTTCAAACTTGGCTTCTCCTGTTTCTTCTTTTTCTTTGCTTGAACAGGAGAACCAGCTTCAATATCATCCATATTCAGAATAACTTCAATTACCTCGTCCTGAATTGGACTCTTATCTCCTTGAACTTCAACATCAACAGACGCACCAGCCTCAGTGGCCTTGGGCAAGGTGGTCTCAACGGTTTCAGCATCAGAATTCCGTCTCTCATCTTCCTGTGTCTCTTCAGAATCAATAGACACCTCATCAACCAAATGTATACCTTTCTGAGCTTTACTCTTCTGCCTCCTCGGTGCAGACTTCGGTTTCTCTTTTTCAGGTTCAACGACCTTCATTATCACCTCTTTCTTCTTCATTTTACCACCTTTTGCACCCACATTCACTATCTGTCTCTTTCGCTTCGCATCAGGATCAATATGATGTAAAGGATCATCTGGTTCAGAATTGCTATCATCATGTCTCACTATCCCTTTTCCTGGATCTTCTTTGCCTGGATCTTCGTAATCAAGTCTTGCCAAGTGTCCAAATAAACGCCTAACAGGAGGACGTTCATCAGCTGATAAGCCTTTGTAAGCTTTCATTCTGGCAAGTGTGTTCAATGTCATGTGTTCTTGAACAACAATATGTGTGGGATCCTTTTTCAAGTCTTTATATTTATTGTCGAACACCATTTGTAGAAAACGAGGATATAGCAAAAACTTCAGTGTTCTCGTGCCATTAACCGGCTCAAGTAAATGATCCATAAGCATGCCAGAAACATTGAACGGTTTGTTCAATATTAATGCAACCATCATAGAGCTTATGCTTTTCCTCATCAAGTCATATCCACCCGCAGCCGATCCAAATACATGAATCAAAACATGTGCCAAATATTTAAACTGAGGGCACAGTTTTCCTTTATGTAGTGAACCATCGGTGATAGGTCCATTATATTTCATCCTCAAGAAACACTTACGCTGATCCATGAATCCCAACTCTTTAGGGTCCGTCTTCTCATCATGCAAGTTCAACGCCTCTCTTAAATCTTGTTCACAAACAATTATTCTCTATCCTTGAACCTTGCTTGTCAAACATGACTCACAATTCCAAAAATCCAGCTTCGCGTTTGACCAAAACTCCTGCATAATATCACGGTAAATGACGGTAGGTGTAGCAATCGCGTCAATTACTCTGCATCTCTTCAAATATTCTATGATATCAGCGAATTCAGTGTGCTTCTTTACATCTCCCAAATAAGCACAGCAGTTATGTTCGTTCTCGAAATCCAACTGCTTCAGTGGTACCGTCATAGCAGGTTGTGAAGACGATCCTGCTTGTTCGGTAGTTTTCTCTGGCTCGGACATGTTCAAATTCTGTAAAACAAATCAAAAACACATGTTAAAAGTTGTTAAAATTTCAAACATTGAAAATTTGGTAATTCAGTTTCTCATTCGCCCAGTCGGGGGTGCGAATGAGAAAAACACATGGTACGAATGTGAATATTATGGTTCGAATGTACAACATTTTTGGAACAAATTTCATTCGACCCTTATTCATTCATTCGACCAGTTTAAAGACTTCATTCGACCGGATTTGTTTCCTTCGCCCAAATGACTGGAGGCGAAAGTGACTGTTTAAATTCAAAATTTCAATAACGAAATTAACAGATTCTAAGCATGATCATTTGATTGCAATACTACCTAAACATGCCGACTAAGCTATTAAACCAAACAAAAATGATTAAAGTTCATTATATGTATGTTTTCTAATTGAAACTAGGGTTCGAAAAGGGGTTTTGATCAAAAACATCAAACTGATGTTAATGAAACCTAGATTGTTAGTTATTCTCCCCCTAAAACATACATAGAATGAAAACCAGTCAACAATTGAAACAATTATCCAGTTGAAAACAGTTTTTAGAAACTTAAGGTTCGAGACACAAAAACCACGATTAATCCTTGTAAAACAGATGATAACCTGAAACAATTATAGGAAAATGATCAGTAGATGAAGGCGCAAACAATGGTAGATTGTAAAACAAAAGAGCAACAAGATGACTTTATGTTGAAATTCTGAGAAAAAATATATGGGGTTCGAATGAGCTGGAAGTCTTTATATAGACAGACTCCTTCGCCCGTTTTGTTCATGCGAAGGAGAAGCTTTTGGCTCCTTCGACCCTACTGAAAGGGTTCGAATGAGGCAAAAGGGTTCGAATGAACATCAGTTCAAGAACTCTCTCCTTCGCCCGTCCAATTCATTCGAAAGAGCTTGAAAATTCCTCATTCGACCAAACGAATGGGCGAATGTAAAAAGGAATTTTTGAAAATTTTCCAAATCTCAAAAACGAATCCCGGTTCAATTATTTCTCAACTTTTAAGCATCCAATCATCATATTTTCACATTTTAAAGATCACAAAACTCAATTGGTGTACCAGGTTTTAGAAAATCGGCATCAACCACCATCAGTTATCAAAAATAAGATGAAAAAGAAAAATCTTTTTGGATTTTCTAAAGTTTATGCTAAAACACACCTAAAATCTTTTTGAGTTTTGTAATTTTTGACGAGAAAATAAAATGCAGAAATGTAAATGAAAAAACTATAAATATTTTGTGATTCCCGTAAAGGGATCATATCAGTTTATGAGAAATCTGATCACACCGTTGATCTTTTTGAAATTATTATCATTAAAGACAATGTGTGATCTGGCAACTGCTGATATTGTGTTCCACATAAACTCACATGCAGACTTTTGTGCAGTGCTTTATACTGATACTGATATTTATAGTATAAACGCAATTGTCTGTGGTTCCCACGCATACGACATACTCCTGTATCAAGAAGTAAAAGCACAAAGACTCGTTGTAAAGCGTGATTATGCTTTCGTTATCTGTAATTGTACAAGATATAATGCATAGAGGTATACAGGTCAGCAAATTAATGCAGCAAAGTAACATATGCACTATACCAGGTTGAGGACTGATATTAATCATGATTTGCATCAATGATCAATACGATGTAATAGATAATCTTTGATTATCATATAACATGGAAAGTTCCTCAATTCGGTAACTTTAGGATTTGGCCTATATAGCTCTTTTATAAAGACACCCTGTCTGATCTAGGTCCGTAATGACTTACAGCAGAAGATCAGAGAGGCTATCCCCAGACAACTAATAACATAACGACCCTAAACCTCCGAGTTTTGTACAAATACCCTATCAAATGAAATTACGGTACTAAGACCATATGCCCATGAGGAGTTCATCCACACAACAAATCGTTTGATATGTATGTATCAGGCACGCAGTAATAGGTCTACGAAGCCTATCAGCACATCGCACAGACTCAGACACACGCCTATATAGCATTACATTATTTAGAATGTGTCAGATCCCCACTGATGTACTATCATTTCCCTTTATACTCCAGGAAATCATTTTAGAATTTTCTGATTTTTATAGATTTTCGAATTTACTGTTCCCAAGGATAAGCTGGAGCATTTCAAATATGTGACTGCCCAGATATCGTTTGTTCACAGAAATCTGACGGCATTAATCTAAGAGAAGAAGATATAGCAGTCAGCAAAGAAATTTTCTAATTTTTATGGATTTTGAAATTTTTCTGAAAAACAGTAAAAAGTTAAACTAAAAAGTGATAGACTGAGGTGGTGATCAGTCCTGTTTTTCCTTAATACCGTTTGCTTTCAAAAGATAATCAAATCTGGATTTATCAAAAGCTTTGGTAAAAAGATCTGCGCGTTGATAATCAGTGTGGATTTTGACCATATCGATCAACTCTTTAGCATAACAATCACGGATAAAATGATATTTAATCCGGATATGTTTAGCCTTTGAGTGATTTACTAAGTCTTTTGTTAATGCGATTGCGGCCTCATTATCATAGTAAATAGGGGTTTTAAGAAATTGCAAACCGTAATCCACCATCTGCTGTTGGATCCAAAGAACCTGTGAGCAGCAGCTCGATGCTGAAACGTATTCTGCTTCACATGTGGATAGTGCAACTGCGGTTTGTTTCTTGCATTGCCAGGTCACGAGCCTGCTCCCCATAAACTGACATCCAGCCGTTGTGGATTTGCTGTCTTTGTCACAGCCGCCCCAATCTGCATCACTAAAAGCGATTAGGTCAAAATTATCATCATGAGGGTACCACAGTCCTTTCGATGGACAACCCTTCAGATATCTAAGGATACGCTTCACGGCTGCTAAATGACTTTGTTTCGGCTTCGATTGATAACGAGCACAAAGACATGTCGCGAACATTATATCAGGCCTAGACGCTGTTAGGTACATCAGAGATCCGATGATTGCTCTGTATGTAAATGGATCTGTCAGCTCCCCCTTAAGCTCAACTCCAATCTCGTGATTAGGTTGTATCGGGGTATCCATCGGCTTGGAATCTTCCATCTGGAACCGGCTCAAGACTTCAGATACGTATTTGGTTTGGTGAATAAAGATCCCCGTTGGTCTTTGCTCCACCTGTAAGCCGAGGAAAAACTGCATTTCCCCCATAGCGCTCATCTCGAACTTCTCCTGCATAACTTTTTCAAATTCCCTGCACAAAAGTTCGTTAGTAGACCCAAAAATAATGTCATCAACATATATTTGCACTAGAAGCAAGTCATCTCCTGATCTTTTCGTAAACAGGGTGAAGTCAACCAATCCGCGTTTGAATCCTTTCGAGAGAAGATACGTGCTCAGCTCCTCATACCATTGCCTCGGAGCTTGGTGCAAACCATACAGTGCTTTGTTTAAAACGTAAACCTTATCCCGGTGGATTGGGTCTTCAAAGCCCGGTGGTTGACCAACGTAAACTTCCTCTTTGACCACACCGTAAAGAAAAGCGCTCTTTACATCCATCTGATACACCTTAAACTTCTTCCATGATGCAAACGCTAGAAACATGCGAATAGCCTCCAAGCGTGCAACCGGTGCATAGATTTCATTATAGTCGATTCCTTCAACCTGATGGAAACCTTGAACCACCAAACGAGCTTTGTTTCGCACAATGACTCCTCTATCATCTTTCTTGCACTTAAACACCCATTTGGTGCCTATCTTCTTTCTTCCAGGAGGTAAATCAGTCAGGGTCCATACACCAAGTTTCTGGAATTGTAATAACTCCTCCTGCATTGCTTCCACCCAGGCGTCATCCAAAAGAGCACCCTTGTATGTCCGCGGCTCGACCTGCGAAACATAACAAGCAAATGACCAGTCATTCTGAAAACCAGATTTCTGAATTTTGGCATATAAAGCAAGATTGCCAATGTTTTCTGGTGCTTGAGCATTCTTCAGCTGTCCTCTTGTCATCACACTGCTACCAGGATCACCAATAACTTGTTCAAGCGGGTGTATCCGATGTATCCGAGATTCCGGATAATCAGGTACTTGGACTCCCGTCTGAGTTGTCAAATTCTCTGTAGAAACCAGATCATTACCCACATTTGATGTTGAAGCATCAGTAGTAGATGGGTTCACTGATGGTGTCACTGTAGCGTTGTCCAGAATAGCTTCACTTGTTGCATCATCGTCTTCATATTCTGATTCGGATGAATTAAGCGATGTAGAAGCCTCTTGGAACACCTCTTCTTCCAATACAGGAGCAGTGGCATCATTAGAAGCTGCTTGGGGGTTTACCGTGATCGGACGCACTAACGGTGAAGTTACAGCGTTTTCGACCTCGTAGTATAATCGAAGTACAGCTTCTTCAACCATGCTATCTAGATTGAATGATTCAAAGAAATCTTTGTAATCAAACATCCAATCTGGTCCTCCACCCTGTACATTTTGTGTATATCTTTGAACTTCGACATTAGCCCACTCCTCGACTTTTCTAGTTCTTTTGTTGAATACCCGTTTTAATGGGGTTGCATATCCAACAAAATAACTTCTTCAGCCTTTGGTGCAAACTTTTCCGAAGGATTCAGCATTGTACATGGGGCACCAAATGGTTCTAGATACTCAAGATTCGGCTTGCGTCGGTTCAACAGCTCATAAGAAGTCTTGCCAAACTTCTTCACTGTCAAAACACGGTTAAGAGTATAGCATGCTGCGTAAATAGCTTCATTCCAGAACATGACTGGAAGATTTGAATCCGCAAGCATAGTTCTTGTCGTCTCTATAAGAGTCCTGTTCTTTCTCTCTGCGACACCGTTCTGCTGGGGTGTATACGGAGCACTATATTCATGATGAATTCCTTTGTTTGCATAAAGATCCTCCATCTGAGCATTTTTAAACTCCGTCCCATTGTCACTCCGGATTCTTTTGATCTTCAGACCATATAAATTCTCCAGACGTGTAAACAGAACCTTCAAGTTGTCAAAAGTGTCGCTTTTCTGATGCAAACACATTACCCATGAAAATCTTGAATAGTCATCAGTCACCACAAGACAATATAATTCTCCGGCATGACTTTTACGTCTGACTGGACCGAATAAATCCATATGCAAACGTTCAAGTGGCAGCTCAACAGAATTAACTTTCTTTGGTCTATGGGATTGTTTGTGCTGCTTGCCCTTCTTGCAACTGATACACTTGTCATTCAGATGGAAGTGTTTGACATTAACTCCCGTGACAAGTTCATTCTTTACAAGCTGATTCATCTTTCTCAAATGGATGTGTCCCATTCTCCTGTGCCACATAATGGATTCTTTTTATGTAGCCTTGGAGAGGAAACACGTGACTTGGCCATGGGTGGTCATTGCTTTAGACATGTCGAGAATATACAAGTTGTTAACTCTCGGTGCCTTCAGCATCACCCACTCTTTTGGTAACTCAAACCCAGGTTTCAAGATATAACAGGATTTGTCATCAAAATACACTGAAAATTGTTTATCACAAATCTGACTAACACTGAGCAAATTATAGTCTATTTGTTTCACATAAGAAATCCGCTCAAATGTTACGACCCCATTGCTTACACTACCCTCCATAGTAATGTAGCCTCCCTTATTTCCAGCAAATGCCACATAACCTCCGTTAATGTTTTTGATGTCAAAGAGTAGCGCGAGGTCCCCTGTCATGTGACCAGAAGCTCCACTGTCAACAATCCATAGGCTGCTAACAGGGCCAGCTGGAGCTCCCTGCACATTTAAAGTAGATCAATTAATTCTTTCGGGGGACCCAAGCCTGTTTGGTCTTGGGTCTTTGAACAGGTTGTTTCAAAGAATCTTTTGGCTCACAAACATCTTGGGTTACTTCAACCCCTTTCTTCTTACTAACAACCTTCATTTTCTCATTCTTCTCGCTCTGTGAAGTAGAGGCTCCTTCAGATTCCTTAGATGACCAAGATTGCTCAGATCGTTTCAAGATCCGAATCTGAGATTTTGAAGTCTCAGTCGGTTTCTTTACTTCTTCCTTAAAAGCAACCTTCTTGGTTACCTTCTCTGATTTAACAGAGACAGGTCCAACTGATTGTTTACCATTAGGTTTAGGAGTGACCTTTTTGGTATCAGCAGTTGAGTTCATCATAGGTTTCTTACCAGATTTATCAGTGGTCATCCGGTTGCGCTTATCATACATCATCGGACGATTTTCCCCCTTGTTGTAAAAATTATTTTGATTATGATAAAATTCTTTTTGGGGAAAATGACGTCTCTGTTGATAGCCATAGTTGTCAACCGGATACTCATGATATTGCCTCATCTCCACCTCGTGCCTTTTGTGTCGTACGTACGGGCAGGTGGCAAGTAAATGTCCCCGTTCCCCGCACTTATAACACGCACGGTACTCCTCGTAGTTTTCCTTGATCGGCGACTTGGAAAAACTAGCAATGGGATATCTATCGACCATGCATTGTTTCCTTAAACTCTCAGGAGCTGGGTCCTTCGAGTAAGTCGGTTCAATTCGAGTAAGTCGGTTCAATAAAACTATTTTCTTTGTGCACAGGCAAAACAAACTGTGTGACATTGACCTTTGCTTCTTTTTCCGAATAAATTTTGTCTAAAATCTCTTGAGGAATGTCGTTGGTCCTTTCAAATTTTGGGAACCAAATCATACTTTCCTGCCATATCTTTTCGATTTTTGTAGAATTGACAAATTTAATCGGAAACTCATCATCTGATAAAATCTTATCGGAGCCTTGCATCCGATAGAAGATTTTGACAGGTTTATCACACATTTCATTGCTCACATCATTGTTTTTCTCAGATTTTAATTCATTTTTCTTCTCAACCGATTTTACCACATTTTTCTCACTTTTAATTTCAACTTTCTTTTCAACCGGTTTTATCACGTTTTTCTCAACCTTCTTAACCTCTTTCTTTTCAAAACTTTTACCAACAAACTTATCATTTTTCTTACCCTCATGTTTGCGATGAGCATTTGCCATTGGATGAATTATCTGAGACGGTGAGACTGGCTCAGTAGTGATTATATGATTTTCATCAGGGATATCACTATCACTTTCAACCGTCTCAGATGACTCATCTTCTTCATCTGAATCATCAATAGCGACCACACCCTCACTATTTCCCAATACTGGTCTCACATCAGAATATGGATCCCCGACACTGGAAGTGTTAGGCTCATTTTCTGGTGTGGGATCAGGATGAATTAAAGTCTCCGGTGGTATTGCATGTAAAGTGTGATTCTCAAACAATACCGGAGATGGAACTGACTTATAGTTTGCACTATTCATCTGGGAGGGTTCTTCAATGATATGATCAACTACGTATGCTATGTGCTTGTAACTTTCTAATTTCTTGTTAACTTTTTCTGCAAAGCACTTGATGGTTGCCATTTCTAATTTAGTGTTTTCCATTTCATTGATGTAATTATTAATGGCAAGTTGTTTAATAGATAATGTCTTTTTCAATTCTGACACATCCTTTTTATAACCATCAAGAACTTTGTTGAAATCTTTTAAGTCCTTTTGATAAATCTGACAGTTGAGTTTTGCACTCTCAAGTTGAACCTTGAGAAGCTTGTTTTCATCAGTCAGTTTTTCAAAATCAGCACATTTGTCACATTTAACACAAGATTGAGTCTCAGAAGTTACCGGTTTAGGAGATTCTGTCATGGCCATTAGAGTAAAGTGAGCTTCCTTTCCTGCAAAGAATTTGGAGTAGTCAATTTTGGTGCATGCATCATCCACCATACATGACTTGCGAGTCATCAGGAAGTCAGCTTCAGCTAGCAATTGGTCAATATCATCATCTAGTGAATTCACACTAGTCTCTGAGTCAGATTCGCTCTCCATATCCGAGTAAGCTGAGTCATATTGATCTCCAACATCAGTGACAGAATCAAGAATCATCCCCGATCTCTTGTCTTCACCTTCAGCAACCACATCATCATTCACTTCTTCAATCTTCAACTCTGACACCTTTTCAATCACAACCTCTTCTTCAACTTCCTCAATCTCATCCAACTTCATCTGCTGTGCCACACACGCAACATTCCCAGCAGTGATTTCCTCCACCCCCAATTGCATACCAGTCCAGTCAAAACCTTCATCCTTTTGGATGACAAGTGCTTGGTTTTGAGTATCAGTTTGGTTTTGGTTTTGTGTGTTAGGTGTAGAGATAGGAACAATAGTTCGGTTTGGGTTTTGTTGAGGTTGGTTTTGAGTTGTGGATTGTCTGGTGTTGTTGTTTTGTTGACGGTTCTGATAATTGTTTTGGTTTTGTGGTTGAAAGCTTGAGATGTTGGGATTATTGTAAGACACTTGATTCTGGTTTTGGTTTTGTCGGTTTTGGTATGTAGAATTGAAAGGATTTCGGTTACCTTGTTGTGCTGGTTGTGTGCACTCCCTTTTAAAATGTCCCTTTTCACCACAGTTAAAGCAAGTAACCTTTGCTTTGTTGAATCCATATGTGGTATTGGGAGAGGTTGAGAGATCAGTCCTGCCAGTCTTCTGAATGAAATCAGTGGCTCTCTTCATAATGCTTGCAAAAGCCCACTGAATGTCCATCAACTCCATTTCCTCTTTATCGATTTGAGCATAGTCCTCATTGGTGAGATTATTGTTACCAATTTGACTTGCTACCAAACCATTGTAAGAAGCGACCATGGCAGATACTAAAGCAACATGCTGTTGAGCAATTTCAACAGTCACATTGTTAAGGTTTGATGTCTCTAACACAATCGGGTTTTGACTTGATTGTGCTTGAGTAATCTGCATCTGGTTCACTTGAGGAGGATATTGTTGTTGTTGTTGCTGTTGACTTGATGTATAGCATGCGGCTTGTTGTAATGGTGAAAATGGTGGAATAAAGTTTTGTGTTTGATATGGTTGTTGTGTGTATGATGGTGTGTAGGATGAAGTTTGAGCAAGGTAGTTAATGGGTGCTTTTGTTGGTTCAACAATGTTAGACACACATGCTATGTGAGGTGCAACAGTAGATGTGGTGCTTGAAGCAGAAAGAGAGTTAGATGTTCCACTCACATATAAATCAGGATTCTGTGGAATGTGAGCTCTCTTAGCTTTTCTCTTTTCCTCCATCTCTTTGTTTTCCAGCTTTTGGATGAACTCATTAATGGTCCAATACTGGTAAGCATCCTTCTCCTTTAACACTTCGATGTGTTGATTCCAATAGGGTGGTAATGCATCAGCAAATTTATCAACTAATTCCGACATTGGAATGCTGATCTCATAGCTCGACAATTCAGTGAGCAAATGGCAGTACCTTGGAACCAACTCTTTTAGGGTCTCATTACCCATATAACTGAAGTTTTCAAACTCCTTCCGAAGCTCCTCCATCCTAAGCTTCCTGGTCTTCTCATTTCCATCATGTCGATTTCTCAGCATATCCCAAAGTTGTTTGGATGTAGTGCACGATCCAAACTGATGTAGTAGATCAGTGTTGATCGCCTGGGATAGCTGAGAGAATGCTTTCTTCTCTATAGCAAACCTTTTCTTCTCGTCATCCGCCAAATTCTCCAAAGGGATTGGTTCTCCAGTATTCTCTAGAATAGGAGCAACGTAACCCTTCACAATCATTTGCCATGCTTCTGCTCCTTCGAGTCCTTGTCCCTCAACGTGAATCTTAAACTTCGTCTTCCTAGTGTTATACTCCTTCATGTCCATTAACTTCGGTGGACGATTGCCGCTTCCAGAAGATAGATCATGAATAAGAGTAGAAATAGCGTTGGTCGTCTGGGAATGGACTGCTGCTGCTGCGACTCCCCAATAGTTGTCAATCGGTTGTGGTAATGATTGAACAACTTGTTGTGGTGCCGAACTAGTCATAGCCATATAATTGATCGGCTGAGATGATTGTTGTCCGGTCTTTTGTGCCGCTACTGTCCACGGATCTTGAATCTGTTGTTGTTGTGGTGCTTGAGCTGGTCTAGGGGTTGTTGGAAAGTTCCACATTGTATCCTGCAAACAATCAAACAAACAAACACGAAACGATTAAAAAATTTTCAAAAACAGAATACTCCTTGGTATGAACGGAGGTGCGAAAGAAAAAAAATCTTCTCTTTCGACCGAATAATCTGATACGAATGTGAAAAACAAATATCAAATCTCCTTCGACCGCTTTAGTCTTCCTTCGACCGTTATACTTTTCTCCTTCGACCTAACGACTATACGAATGAGATAAAGTAGTACGAATGAAAAATATAAGCAAACAAAGTTCACTTTCGACCACTAAAATCACTCTTTTGACCACAAAAACACTCTTTCGACCTGATAGACTCCCACTTTCGACCGAATTCTCTCGTTCGACCCCTGTGATTTCAAAAACGGTTATTCTTTGAAAATCAGTTAGATTTGATCATGTTTATCAAAAGTTTATGGATTTTGATGATCTTTATCAGGTTTTGAATCGGATAAGATTTGGAACAACTTTAATAAAGTGAATTATCCAATTCAAACTCGAAATCAAGGTGAAATCAATCAAAAACACATCATTTCAGTTTGTTCATTTAAAACAGAAAATTTTTGATCAAATTTGGGTCAAAATCAACTGAGAAGCTATCAATTTGTGGTTGTTTGATTCAGAATGGCTCTGATACCACTTTGTATGCGCGTGAAAGGATCGGTAAGCTACAAAGACAATCAAACAATTTAGTTTTGGGTGCGGAATCCCCAAAACCAGCACAAAATGATAACTAATCAGATAAACACACACAAATCATCATTTTCAAATGTTTTCATTAATAATCAAACTTGAATACACGTAGAAAGACAATTACAATCAAGTACTCGACGCAAAACAAGTTTATAAAAAGTTACAGAGAGAATTCAGAATGTGGCGGGAAATAAATGACTCAAAGTTAGCTGCAAAAACTGAGTTTGCCTATTTATAGACTGCACATTCGCCCACTTTGTTCGTGCGAATGTGCAGGTTCGCCCACTTTGAGTGGTCGAACCAAACTCCATAATAAACAATCTTCCTTCGCACCCTTGAAATCTCTCCTTCGCACCATCAAAATTGTTCCTTCGCACCAACGACAGTAAACAAAACAAATGAGTTATCCAATCCAAAGCATTAGTCGCACATATGCACCTACAATTGTTGCTGACCATTTTCCAGTGCTTAAAGGTCAACACTTGGTGCAACAGATGTTTGATCACTTCATGTCAGATGATAGTAACCATAGGGATTTATGTTCACTCTTGGTTTAGAAGGCCTCTTGGGTTCTTCATAAACATGTGACAGATTATGACAAGGCGGTTGTCCATGTCCTCTCGGGTACTTATTAGTGGGTGGAGCATCTGTTACTTGGACATCCCTGGAAGCAGATGTTTCAAGACTTTTGGTAACAGATGTTTGGGATGGAACATAAGTCTGTTTGGGTTTTCCTTTTGAAGTACTCACCACCTGACTTGCAAGAGTTTTAGCCTTGTACTCTTGTATTTTGACATCAAAATTTTTGAGATACAGACACTCTTTGGTTTTGTGATTCTTTTTACCACATATTGAGCATGTGGTCTTAGAATCACAAAAACTTGTTCCTTTGTTGATGTCATATGCTTTTAGAAGAAAACAGGTTTTAGTAACATGATTCTTCTTTTCACGGAAATCACAAAACAAGTGAACAGACTTTTCTTTCTTTTTCCCTTTTTCAGCCTTCTTTTCAATAGATGTTTGAGCATCTGCTGGAAGTTCTGTCAAGGGAATGACCTTTTCCTATGGTGCTTTCTTACCATCAGGGGTTTTGAAATCAACTGGTTTGAAGTTCTCAAGAGTACCACACTCATCAGACCAAATAGGTTTAAATTCATATTTTTCAAGTTCGGTGAATGATGGGGAACCTTCTAGCTTTTCAAGAATAATTTTCTTGCTATTAGGTTCAGTGCTTTTAATCTCTTGACCCTCCAAATTAGTTGGTACTACCTCAACTAACTGTTGTTTCCTTTTGTCAGTGTTTTCAAAAGCTGGAGCAGTGGTTCCAAAACCAAAACCAAACTTCAAATGACTTTTGGTTTGTTTGTTGAGGAGCATCTCAAAACCTTTACATGATTCCACCCATTTTTCACATTCAACTTGAGTGGCCTCAAGCTACTTTTTACAACTATGATATTAAGTTATCATAGTTTGGAGCTGGTCTTTGGTTATAGTTGCTTCATGTTTTAAACTGCTGATTTCATATTCTTTTTCAGTCAATTTTGATTTTAACTCTTTTGAAAGTTTTTCAAATTGAACTTCATCATCTAAAATTTTTTTCCTAAGGTTTTCATTCACCTCTTTAATGTTAGAAAATGCTATTACACATTTGTTTGAACACAAATCTTTCAGGATTTGAGGAGATACCTTAGCAGCAGCCATCAATGCACAATCACACTTGCACTCACAATCATTAGACGCACCCCAGGGATCTGAGAGATTCACAACCTCTTCTTCAGATTTTTCACCTGCAACTAATTCATCAACAATATCATCAGTCACAATATCAGATTCAGTTACCACATCCTCAGATTCAACCTCTTCAACCATAGCCATGAAACAAAAAAAATTTGGTTCATTTTCAGCTTTGGCTACAAGAGCAAAATTTTCATCTGTTAACTCATCTGGTAGACTGCTCCAATTAACAAAGCCTTGTGTGAAGAAACTTTGTTGACTGGTCTCTGCAAGAGCAGAGGGTGGAGCAGGGGTATTATGGGAAACCTGATAAGTGTTGGTCTGTGGCCTTTGATTTGGATAGGTAATCATAGGTGTACCATGTTGACTCCTTCATTCCCTAGAAAAATGACCAAGTCTATGACATTTATAACACTTAATCTTTGATTTATCCAACCCCACCTTTGACCTGCCAGTCAACCCTGGAAATCTTCTGCCAGTTTTCTTGTAAAAATTGTTAGTTCTTACACTGAGCAGAGCCAATTGGTGCATAATGTCCATTTCTTCTAAATCATTAGGGTCAAAGTACTTTAGGTCATCATACTCAAAGGATATGTTATCAGATACTTGGATATCACCACCACTTGCTATAAAAGCAAAGTTTGGTGAATAAGAATCAGAGTTAACACCTGAGTTAAAACCTGAAGTTATGTCAATGAAATGATCATAACTCTGATCCTTATTGTTACCAGGCACCTCATCATGACCCAAAACTACTGTATTACCAAATACATAATCATCAGACACTTTTCGAGAGACCTGGAGCTTCTTTTTCTGGTTAAGCTCTCTCTCATAGGTCAAGAGCTTACCATGAAGCTGGGTCAGTGATAGGTCCTTAAATCCAATTGAGTTTCTCATAACTATAGCAATAGTGTCCCATTTGTTTGGTAATGATCTTAAAAATCTATGGTTCAAGGTTGAATTAGGGTAAGTTGGACCAACCAATTTTAGTTCACTAATGAGACAGTTAAACCTCTCAAATTGTTGAGTTAATGACTCTCCCTTTACATGACTGAATGTTTCATATTGTTGGTTAAGTATTTCACGGTTGTTTTCAATAACCTCTTCATTCCCACCAAATTGTTCTTTCAATGCATCCCACAACTCCTTTGCACTGTTACAGTGCAACAGCCCAGCATAGATTTCATTGGGTAGAGCCATGGCCACAATACTGAAGGCCTTGGCATCTAACTCAATTTTCTGAAAATCCTGCTCGGAGTAGTTTTCAAGTTTCTTAGGCTCTTGAACCTTGGGATCTTCGGTACTCGGCACCATCGGAACATGTGGTCCAAAGATAACCGACTTCCAGCACCCAGTGTTCTGTTGAGATAGAACATGGCTCATCCGACGTTGCCAAATATTGTATTTCAGATCTGACAAGCATCGGTAGCTTGTTGTTCGTGCCAGTGTTATGTGGATCGTGATTGATTGAAGCCATTCTCTAATTGTTTCTAAAACAAAGTCTGTTTAAAAATGGTTGAAACGAAAATCAACTATTACTCTGTTTTCAATCCGACAAACAAACGATATCAATAATTGTGAGCTGATCTGTTTATATTAAATCGATTGGTTAGATCGAATTTAATTGACCAAGCTCTGATACCAATTGTTAGGATCTGAGTTTGATTGTTTAAGTAATATGATTAATGAAAGAAGTAAACTATAAATGGAAAGTGCAGCGGAATGATAAACTGTAAATCAAAACAAGAGAATAATTGTTTTTGAATCGAAAGCTTTCATATAACTGAATGATTACAAACGATTACACTTAATCCCCTTAGCCTGATCACTCGTGTAAGTTTGTCTAAGAGAATGTTTTGAGTGATGAATAAAACAATACATGCACTATTCTATTTATAGACAATCTAAACTACTGATGACCTAAGCTGACGTCACCTAAGACAGTGACCTCTAACAGAATAACAACATAAAACATCTGATGACACAAATACTATTACATAGAAACCTCTGATAGGCAAACAACTGATAGGAAACCTCTGATGCTCTTGTAACGTCTGTTGGAGCCTAAGTGTTGTTGGCTCCAACAGACCTTTAGTCTTCAGTACTTAGATCAGCAGTTGTTCTTCATCAGACCTTTGATCAGCAGTTGTTCTCTAGCAGTAGTTTTTCATCAGACCTTAGCAAGCAGCAGTTGTTCCAACAGTTGTTAGGGTACAGCAGATGTTAGGGTCAACAGTCTTTTGGGAGAAGTAACTTGTAAATGCTGTTCTTATTAAGGATCAATTGTGTAGAATATTTTGGCTTTCCAATCATCTGTTCTTCTCCAGGTCAGCAGACCCAACACCACTTAAGGATGCTAGTATTATTAACTTCATTTCAGGAGGGTCAGACATTTGTGGACCCTCATACTTAGCTGCCAAAAGACACGCGAGGGAAGCAAAATCTGAAAAAGGAGAAAGACCAACGAAGACAACCATCCTGACAACCTTTAAAGTGATCAGCTTCGAGGAGGAAGACCGAGAAAACATTCTTGACCCCCATCATAACGGTTTGGTTACTACTTTATATATTGCTAACCACTTTGTTCGCAGGATTCTTGTAGATGGAGGAAGTTCAATGAATATCATCCAGCTTGAATCTCTTAAAAGAATGAACATCCCGGAATCTGAAATAGTTTCCAGATAATCAGTTTTGGTAGGCTTCAGTGGGAAAGTGACATCAACCTACCAGTATATGTAGAAGGAGTGAATTCTATCTGGAGATTCTGTGTGATAGATTCCCTATCCTGCTATAATGTCATCCTGGGGAGACCCTAGATACATGACATGAAGGCAGTCCCTTCAACATATCACCAGTGTCTGAAACTACCCACACCTTGGGGAGTTGTGAAGGTCAACAGCGATCAACAGGAAGCTAAGGATTGCTATACGACATCGATGAAGGCCTCATCCAGACAAGCATAGCAATTACAGCAGGATGCACAGTGCCATTCTCGGGATGTTAAAGCACATCCTGATCAGGATGTAAAAGTTGTCTGCCTCGACGACAGTAACAAGGATATCACTGTGCAAATAGGTAAGAATATCCCACACGATATTGAATAATCACTAATCTCATTTCTTAAATGCATGATGTCTACTTTTGCATGGAAACATGAAGATATGACTGGCATCTCTAAGGATGTCATTACTCACAAACTTGGGATTGATAAGAGTTTCAAGCCCATTCAGTAGAAAAGAAGGAAGTTTACTCCAGAAAGAAATGTCATCATACAAGAGGAAGTAGATAGGCTGCTGAACTCTAAAATGATAAGGGAAGTGAAATTCCCAAGATGGCTGGCGAATGTTGTGGTGGTTCAAAAGAAAAATGGGAAATGGAGAGTATGTGTGGACTATACAGACCTTAACAAGGCCTGTCCTAAAGACCCATTCCCATTACCACACATAGATTCAATGGTGGATGCTACAGCAGGCCACGGAATGCTGACATTCATGGATGCATCCTCAGGATTCCAGCAGATACAGATGGAACCAGATGATCAGGAGGATACAACATTCATGACACCGTCAGGTATATATTGTTATATAGCCATGCCATTCGGACTAAAAAATGCAGGTGCCACCTATCAAAGGCTAGTGAAGATGATGTTCAAGGAAAATATTAGGGACACAATGGAGGTCTACATTGATGACATGGTAGTGAAATCCAAGAAAGCAAAAAATCATCTTCGGGATCTCAAAGAAGCCTTTGACGTCCTGGATGCTTAGAACATGAAGTTAAACCCAACAAAATGTCATTTTGGAGTTGGAGCTGGAAAGTTTCTTGGATACTTGGTAACAAAAAGAGGGATAGAAGCCATCCCTGAACAAATAAAGGCCATCCTTGATCTCAAATCCCCAAGAAATAATAAGGATGTGCAAATGCTGACTGGCAGGATAGCAGCCCTGAATAGTTTCATCTCAAAATCCTCAGAGAAATGCAAGGAATTCTACGACATATTGAAGAAGAATAACAAATTCGACTAGGGACAGAGACATGAAGAAGCATTGAAGAAGCTAAAAGGCTATCTTGCACCAGCTCCATTATTGATGAAACCTGAGGATGGAGAACCTCTCAAGCTATATCTTGCAGTTTTTGGGAATGCAATAAGTGTTGTCTTGGTAAAGGACTTCAAAGGGCAACAACATCATGTCTATTATGTAAGTAAAACTCTACTAGATGCTAAAACCAGGTATTCACATCTCGAAAAACTTATCTTAGCTTTAATAATGTCTTCTACTAAATTAAGGCACTATTTTGAAACACATAAAATATATGTTCAAACTAATTATCCCATTAAGAATGTACTTAGAAAACCAGAAATGTCTGGAAGAATGGCAAAATGGTCAGTTAAATTAAGTGCTTTTGACTTAGAATATGAGCCTAGAAATGCAATCAAGTCACAGGCTCTAGCAGACTTTGTGGCTGATTGCAGTAGTGACATCCTGACTGAAGTAGAGTATGAAGTTCAACAACTAAATGTAAATTTAGGAAAATGGACTCTATACACTGATGGTGCTTCGAATGCAAGAGGCACAGGTCTAGGAATACTACTAAAAATCGCCACAAGGGGACAATATACCCCATGCCATTAGATGTGCATTTCAAACAACCAATAATGAGGCAGAATTTGAAGCTCTCATTGCTGGTTTACAACTTGCTAGAGATATGCACAATATTATTATTGAAGTCTTTGTTGATTCTTTGTTGATTACTAACCATTTCAATGGATCGTATGTAGTAAAAGGACAAAAGTTAGCTGTTTATCTCGGAATTGTTAAAAATTTAGCTAGTACTTTTCTAGAATTTTCACTAACACAGGTACCTAGGGAAGAAAATGTTGAAGCTAATGCCTTAGCAAACCTGGGATCCTCCTTTAATCTACCAGAAGGGTCCAAGATTCTCATCATCCACATTCTGAAACCAGTAATGGAAGAGTGGCATCCTGAGGATGGCCAGGCACATCCTGAGGATAAAACAGCCTATCCTGAGGATATCACTGTTTTGGCCACTCAGGCACAAGACGATTCATCATGGATGACTCCCATAATAAAAATATTTACAAGAAGATGTCATTCTCGATGGAGAAAACCCAAAGGCTTTCATAATAAAGGTATCTAAATTTACAAATATAGACAATATTTTGTATAGAAAATCTCTTGCAGGACCATATTTGAGGTGTCTCAACAAGGATGAAGCAAACGAGGTGCTCAAGGACATCCACGAAGGAGACTGTGGAAATCATACAGGAGGAAGATCTCTCTACTCAAAGACTTTGAGGACGGGATACCATTGGCCTACTATGAAGAAGGATGCCATGCTATATTCCCAAAAGTGTGATCCATGCCAAAGACATAGCAATATCCTTCACCAGCCTGTTGAACCACTAGTAGGAAAGCTACCCAAAGCTCCTAGAGGAAAGGTATTCATGTTAGTGATGACAGATTACTTCTCAAAATGGATTGAAGCTGAAGCATTTGTGCAAGTCAGAGATAAAGAGGTGGTCTCATTCATCAAAAGAAATATCCTAACAAGATTTGGAGTACCATCTGAGATTATTTGTGTCAATGGCTCTCAATTCATTAGCAAAAGAACAACTGACTTTTGTGAGAGTTGGGGGATCAAGATGGTGACTTCAACACCAGTCCATCCTCAAGCCAATGGACAAGAAGAATCTTCAAACAAAATCATCGTTAACAACTTGAAGAAGAAGCTTGGGGAAAAGAAAGGGAAATGGGCAGAGGAACTTCCATTTGTACTCTGGGCTGATACGACTACTTCCAAGAATGCTACTGGTCAGACGCCTTTCTCCTTGGTCTTTGGAACAGAAGCGATGCTGCCAACAGAAATGGTCATGCCTATAGCAAGGAAACATCTTCAGGATGCAACTACCAATTCCGAAGCATTACTACAGGATTTGGAAACTGTGGATGAACTCAGGAATACTGCTAAATTAAGAATGACAGCATATCAACAAAGGATTGCTAAGGCTTACAACAAGAATATCAGGATAAGAAGATTTCAGGAAGGAGACTTGGTATTAAGAAAAGCCTTCCAAAACACAACAAAACCAAGCGATGGTAAGCTAGCTCCCAAGTGGGAAGGTCCATACTTGATCAATTCTGAAGCTAGTAAATGAGCATATTGGTTATCAAGAATGGAAAGAGAGATTCTACCAAGGGCTTGGAATGCTATTCACTTAATTACCATGCCTAGGGATGCATGTGACTGATCTCTCTGAAAGAGAAACCATGGTCCGAATCACAGGTGGGATGAAGGTGAAGGCTGGTAGAGATGAATCATCTCCATATGTAAGTACTTATCCTTAATTTATTTCGATCGATTATATTTTCACTAAACGTGGACTAGAAATAGTCCATCCTGAGAATTTTGCAGTACCATCCTAAAGATGGAATGCTTAGAAGACTAGGGGGTTGGCCACCCTCTCCTCCGTTAAGGTCGCTGACACCTTCCTAAGGTTTAAAGGTTTTCACCGTTCTCATTGGGGTAGCAACCCTCGCCTGGAGCGCACGACGCCCATGTATATTTTCGGGATGGTGGGACCAGTCCATGTAAAAGTGGCTGACAATTTCATTATCTTTGAGATATACGATGGAGCTCTTAAGGTTTAGACATTTTTCAATGTCTCTTATGTATTTGGTCTAGTCACCAGGGCCTTGTCGCCAGTTATTCCTAAGGGCCTTGTCGCCAGTTATTCTCAAAATATTACATATTGGTTTTATCACCAGGATTATTACAAAGGGGTTTGATCCCAGTTAAACCAAAGGCCTAAGTCGCCAGTATAATAACAAAGTTTTCCTTTACAGGATATTATTAAGACTTAATTCTTTCTTACAAAGGATTGTAGACTTAAAGTCTATCTTGAAGATATTACACTGGGGACATCCTTAGGATAATGAAGACCATCCCAAGGATGAAGAAGAAACTGGGGACATCCTCAGGATAATGAAGACCATCCTGACGATGAGAAGGACTTATGAAGAATGTGGCAAGATCAGAAGAATTATTCAATAGAGGAAATACAGAAGGTATTATTTTTGATCAATTCTTTACACCCTAAGTATTTGTTAATGTTTGCAGAATGTCAAAGGAAAAACACAGGGATATCAAAAGTTATTGATATATTATTCATAAAAGATTATACCAACCCTTGGCTTCATCCTAAACCAGGACCCATCCACCAGGGGTCAGCATTTCAAAGTCAGGGTTGAGAAAGATTTGGGGCTTCGTCTTGTAAACCAAGATCCCTCCACCCCAAAAGCTTTCATTGTTCATACAAATAAAATTGTCTAATTTGTTCATAAACCACCATTCCAAAAATCTAAAAAAGTGAGCTCTGGCCTAGTCATCACATCCTTCATTGCCCAACGGTTGATCAACCTGAAACTCCTTCGCCACCCCGGCATCCATCACCTAAGCCTCTCTCACCTCATCTTTACCAGCATCCTGAGGAACAGCAGCACTTCTTTTCCACCCAGACTGAGGATTTTTTCTTGCCAAGCTCCAACGTCCCAGTCTTCTACCTTGAAGTTGGGATCATTAGCCTGCAATGCCATCCTCACCCTAGCTTGAAAAACAGAAATGGTGGCAGACTTTATCAACCCCTGCTTATGCTCTTCGATCTCCTTTTAGTGATCTCTCATGCTTTTGGCTTGAGCAGCCTTCATAACCTTCAGCTCAGTTTCCATCTTGCCTATTTCTTCTCAAGCTGTTTAGTCTTATCAAGGGCAGATTTCTTCGCGTCCTCAAGCTTGGCCTTAGTATCAGCAAACTCTTTGTTCATATCATCCAGGGACTTCATCAAGTACTCATGCCCCTGTAAAAATGAAGAAGTCAGGTAAGTATTCAAACCTTATTATATGCTAATAATAATCAAAACCATCCTCAGGATGAACAACGTACCTGAAGAATAAACTAAGAGATTTTGCCTGGGATGGCATCACAACTGAGACCATCGAAAGGAGAAGTCTCTTGAGCAGAAGTACTGGCAGCCTTCCTCTTCTTGGAAGAAGCTGGAGCTTTGGCCTTAGGGGCAGAGGGAGGACTTGTCATCCTGGAGCTGGATGGAGAAGTTATCTTTGGGGCCTTGATATCTTGACTGTCAATCTCATCAAAATCAAAGTAATCAGGCTTCTTTGCTGAAATAAGAAATCATACACAGGTTAACACAGGAGTCAAGATAAGCATGTCCTCAAGATATGACAACACTCACCAGACATCTCAGTAGCACGACTTGTAGAAAAGCTTTTCTTCTACTCCAAAAGTCCTTGCTGAAGCTGGTAGTTCTAGCGTTGGCTTGTGTCTAATGAAAGCTTCGTCCAGGGGAGGAACAAGCTTTGCAAAACAAGCACCTGCAAAACAATGATGATTTAGAATAATTTTAACATCCTCAGGATGTGACTATCTTGTTTATATCTAACATATTTACCACTCTTTAACCAGGACATGGGAATTTCATCCCCATCAGGAATGGAATCCCTTCTTACAAAAAAGAATTTTGATTTCTAGGGCCTATCAGATCTCACAACGTTATGTAGAAAAGGAGGTTCTTTATCAATAAGTTGAAGAACATAACGGTTTGACCCATGTGTTCTTAACTTATATATGTATGACAGGTCACCAATTTGAAGTTGAATGCCGTAAGTCTGAATGATCTTGTCATAGACTATTAAGATCCTCCAGATCTCATGCATAGCTTGGGCAAAAGCCATTCCTATCACATCAAAGAATTCTTTGATGAAATCTGGGAATGGATATTTGAGGCCAAGTTGGAATGGTAAAAAGAAAAAGCAAACCCAGACAGAAGAGGCAAAGTCAGACTTTGCATTCAAATCAAAAGGCCAAATGACGGCAGAATCGGGAAAAGCCCTGGATTTCTTAAGGGCTTGAATATCTTTGTCATTAAAAGTACAAATTTCTTGATCAGGATCTTTGATCAAGTTTTGAGCTGTAAAATCCATAGGGATTCCAACACTACCAAGAGCCCTTGTTAATTTCTTGCTCATTCTAAAGAATTGATTTGAAAGACTTTTTTTGCAGGAATGAGAAAAAGAAAACGAGAAAGAAGCGAAGTAGTTACCTTTTTTTAAATAATATTAGTTGATTATAAAGAAGGAAGAAAAGCCTAGATAGAGGCGGCAGGATATGATGAGGCGTAACGGTCATCACGAAGAATTAGCCTAAAAAATAGTCGTTAGGGTCTTGGAACATGGAAAAGATGAACCCATTAATTGGAAAAATACTTTTACCATTAAAATAACGGTAACATAATTTTGGGGACAATTGTTGAGGGTGAAAATCCTCAGGATGATTTTACCTCACATCCCTGTAGATGCAAAAGTGCGACTAAAGCTTTGGATTGTACAACACATTATGTTTTGTTGATATCGAAGGTGCGAAGGAGTGAAATAGAAGGTACGAAGGAAGAATGAAAGGTGCAAAGGAAGATTGTTTGGACGAATGAAGACTTAGTTTATAGTAGAACTTGGTTCGACCTTATGGTTTGGGCGAACCTGCACATTCGCACAAACAGTTTGGGCGAATGTGCAGTCTATAAATAGACAAGTTTGATTTTTGAATGTAACTTTTGATCATTATTATTCCCTCCACTTTCAGAAACTCTCTTTAGTATTTTGTTAAACCTATTTATCATTCATACCTTGATTGTATCTATATTTCAACGTGTAAACAAGTGTTTTATTAATGAAAACGTTTTGAAAATGATGATCTGTGTGTTTGAATCTGTTTGATTATTATTTTGTGATAGTTTTAGGGTTTCCGCACCTGAAACTAACTTGTTTGATTAATGTTTGTTTGTTATCGATCCTTTCACGCACATACAAAGTGGTATCAGAGCCATTTCGGATCAAACAACCACAAATTAATAATCTCTCAGTTGATTTGGACCCAATTTTGGTCAAAAAGTTTATGTTTTCAATGAACAAACTGATGTGATAAGATTTTGATCGATTACACCTTGATTTCGAGTTTAAATCGGATAATTCTCTTTATTAAAGTTGTTCCAAATCAATTCCGATTCAAAACCTGATTAAGATCATCAAAATCCATCGACATTTGATAAACATGATTAAAATTAACTGATTTTCAAAGAATAACCGTTATTGAAATCACAGGGGTCGAACGAGAGAGTTTGGTCGAAAGTGGAATTTATTTGGGTCGAAAGAGTGATTTTGTGTACGAAGGAGGTGTTTTAGTGGTCGAAAGAAGACTTTGATTGCTTATTTTTCACATTCGTCCATTTGTTTCACCTTCGTCTGATCGAACGGTCGAAGGAGCTGAAAAACGGTCGAAAGAGAGACTAAAGTGGTCGAAGGAGATTTTGTTGTTTTAGTTCACATTCGTATTCATTAAAAACGGTCGAAGGAGAACTATATTTCTCATTCGCACGTCCGTTTATACGAAGGAGCATCCTGTTTTAAAACATTTTTAATCTTTTCGTGTTTAATCGTTTGCAGGACAAGATGTGGAACTTTCCAACAACGCCTAGACCTACTCAAGCACCACAACAGCAGACAACACAAGATCCGTGGTCCATTGCAGCTCAGAAGACTAGTCAACCATCACAGCCAATCAATTATATGGCAATGACTAGTTCGGCACCACAACAAGTTGTTCAACCATTACCACAACCGATTGACAACTATTGGGGAGTCGCAGCAGCAGCAGTTCATTCACAGACGACCAACGCTATATCCACTCTTATTCATGATCTATCTACTGGAAGCGGCAATCGTCCACCAAAGCTAATGGACATGAAAGAGTACAATACTTGGAAGACTAAGTTAAAGATCCATGTTGAGGGACAAGGACTTGAGGGAGCCGAGGCATGGCAAATGATTGTAAAGGGTTACGTTGCTCCTATTCTGGAAAATACTGGAGAACCGATCCCGTTGGAGAATTTGGCGGATGACGAGAAGAAAAGGTTTGCGATAGAGAAGAAGGCATTCTCTCAGCTATCCCAGGCGATCAACACTGATCTATTGCATCAGTTTGGATCGTGCACAACATCCAAACAACTATGGGATATGCTGAGAAATCGACATGATGGAAATGAAAGACAAGGAAGCTAAGGATGGAAGAGCTTCGGAAGGAGTTTGAAAACTTCAGTTACATGGGTAATGAGACCCTAAAAGAGTTGGTTCCATGGTACTGCCATTTTCTCACTGAATTGTCGAGCTATGAGATCAGCATTCCAATGTCAGAATTAGTAGATAAATTTGCTGATGCTTTACCACCCTACTGGAACCAACACATCGAAGTGTTAAAGGAGAAGGATGCTTACCAGTATTGGACCATTAATGAGTTCATCCAAAAGCTGGAAAACAAAGAGATGGAGGAAAAGAGAAAAGCTAAGAGAGCTCAGATTCCACAGAATCCTGATTTATATGTGAGTGGTACATCTAACTCTCTTTCTGCTTCAAGCACCACCTCTAATGTTGCACCTCACATAGCATGTGTGTCTAACGTTGTTGAACCAACAAAAGCACCCATTAACTACCTTGCTCAAACTTCATCCTACACACCATCATACACACAATAACCTTATCAAACACCAAACTTTATTCCACCATTTTCACCATTACAACAAGCCGCATGCTACACATCAAGTCAACCTCAACAACAACAACAATATCCTCCTCAAGTGAATCAGATGCAGATTACTCAAGCACAATCAAGCCAAAATCCGATTGTGTTAGAGACCTCAAACCTTAACAATGTGACTGTTGAAATTGCTCAACAGCATGTTGTTCTTGTATCTGCTATGGTTGCTTCTTACAATGGTTTGGTAGCGAGTCAAATTGGTAACAACAATCTCACCAATGAGGACTATGCTCAAATCGACAAAGAGGAGATGGAGTTGATGGACATTCAGTGGACTTTTGCAAGCATTATGAGGAGAGCCACTGACTTTATTCAGAAGACTGGCAGAACTGATCTCTCAACTTCTCCCAACACCACATACGGGTTCAACAAAACAAAAGTTACATGCTTCAATTGTGGTGAGAAGGGACACTTTAAAAGGGAGTGCACACAGCCAGCACAACAAGGTAACCGAAACCCTTTCAATTCAACATACCAAAATAGACAAAACCAAAACCAAAATCAAGTGTCATACAACAGTCCAAACATCTCAAGTTTTCAACCACAAAACACTTATCAGAACCGTCAACAAAACAACAACACCAGACAATCCACAACTCAAAATCAACCTCAACAAAATCCAAACCGAACTATTGTTCCTATCACTACACCCAACACACAAAACCAAAACCAAACTGACAATCAAAACCAAGCACTTGTGATCGAAAAGGATGAAGGTTTTGATTGGACTGGAATGCAATTGGGGGTGGAGGAGATCACTGCTGGGAATGTGGCATGTGTGGCACAGCAGATGAGTTTGGATGAGAATGAGGAGATTGAAGAAGAGGTTGTAATTGAAAAAGTGTCGGAGTTGAAGATTGAGGAAGTGAATGAGGATGTGATTGCTGAGAGTGAAGACAAGAAATCGGGGATGATTCTTGATTCTGTCACTGATGTTGGAGACCAAGATGATTCAACTTACTCGGACATGGAGAGTGAATCTGATTCAGAGGATAGTGTGAATTCACTAGATGATGACATTGACCAACTGTTAGCTGAAGCTGACTTCCTGATGACCCGCAAGTCATGTATGGTGGATGATGCGTGCACCAAGATTGACTACTCCAAATTCTTCGCAGGAAAGGAAGCTCACTTCGCTTTGATGGCCATGACCGAACCTCCTAAGCCGGTAAGTTCTGAAACTTAATCTCAAGCATGTGTTAAATGTGATAAATGTGCTGATTTTGAAAAACTGACTGATGAAAACAAGCTTCTCAAGGTCCAACTTGAGAGTGCAAAAATCAACTGTCAGATTTATCAAAAAGACTTAAAAGATTTCAACAAAGTTCTTGATGGTTATAAAAAGGATGTGTCTGAACTTAAAAAGACATTGTCAATCAAACAACTTGCCATTAATAATTACATCAATGAAATGGAAAACACTAAATTGGAAATGGCAACCATCAAGTGCTTTACGGAAAAAGTTAACAAGAAATTAGAAAGTTACAAGCACATAGCATATGTAGTTGACCATATTATTGAAGAACCCTCCCAGACGAATAGTGCAAACTATAAGTCAGTCCCATCTCCGGTATTGTTTGAGAATCACACATTACATGCAATACCACCGAAGACTTTAATCAATCCTGATTCCACATCAGAAAATGAGCCTAACACTTCCAGTGTTGGGGATCCATATTCTGATGTGAGACCAGTACTGGGAAATAGTGAGGGTGTGGTCGCTACTGATGATTCAGATGAAGAAGATGAATCATCTGAGACGGTTGAAAGTGATAGTGATATCCCTGATGAAAATCATATAATCACTACTGAGCCAGTCTCACCGTCTCAGATCATTCATCCAATGGCAAATGCTCATCGTAAAAATGAGGTTAAGAAAAATGAAAAGTTTGTTGGTAAGTGTTTTGAAAAGAAAGAGGTAAAGAAGGTTGAGAAAAATGCGAGAAAACCGGTTGAAAAGAAAGTTGAATCTAAAACTGAGAAAAATGTGGTAAAACCGGTTGATAAGAAAAATGAGTTTAAATCTGAGAAAACCAATGCTGTGAGCAACGAATCGTGTGACAAACCTGTCAAAATCTTCTATCGGATGCAAGGCTCCGATAAGATTTTATCAGATGATGAATATCCGATTAAGTTTGTCAATTATTTAAAAATAGAAAAGATCTGGCAGGAAAGTACGATTTGGTTTCCAAAATTTGAAAGAACCAATGACATTCCTCAAGAGATTTTAGACAAAATTTATTCGGATAAAGATGCAAAGGTAAATGTCACACAATTTGTTTTGCCTGTTCATAAAGAAAACAGTTTTATTGAACCGACTTACTCGAAGGACCCAGCTCCTGAGAGTTTAAGGAAACAATGCATGGTCGATCGATATCCCATTGCTAGCTTTTCCAAGTCGCCGATCAAGGAAAACTATGAGGAATACCGTGCGTGTTATAAGTGCGGGGAACGGGGACATTTACTTGCCGCCTGCCCGTACGTACGACACAAAAGGCACGAGGTGGAGATGAGGAAACATCATGATTATCCGGTTGACAACTACGGTTATCAACAGAGACGGTATTACCCTCAGCAAGAACCATATTTTAATCAAAACAATTTTTACAACAAGAGGGAAAACCGTCCGATGACGTATGATAAACGCAATCGGATGACTACTGATAAATCTGCTAAGAAACCTATGATGAACTCAACTGCTGATAACAAAAAGGTTGCTCCTAAACCAAATGGAAAACAAGCAGTTGGACCTGTCTCTGTTAAATCAGAGAAGGTAACCAAGAAGGTCGCTTTTAAAGATGAAGTAAAGAAACCGACTGAGACTTCAAAATCTCAGATACGGATCTTGAAAAGATCTGAGCAATCTTGGTCATCTAAGGAATCTGAAGGAGCCTCTACTTCACAGAATGAGAAGAGTGAGAAAAAGAAAATTGTGAGTGAGAAGAAAGGGGTTGAAGTAACCCAAGATGTTTGTGATTCAAAAGACTCTTTGAAACAACCTGTTCAAAGACCCAAGACCAAACAGGCTTGGGTCCCCCGAAAGAACTAACTGCTTTACTTTAAATGTGCAGGGAGCTCCAGCTGGCCCTGTTAGCAGCCTATGGATTGTTGACAGTGGAGCTTCTGGTCACATGACAGGGGACCTCACGCTACTCTTTGACATCAAAAACATTAACGGAGGTTATGTGGCATTTGCTGGTAATAAGGGAGGCTACATTACTATGGAGGGTAGTGTAAGCAATGGGGTCGTAACATTTGAGCGGATTTCATATGTGAAACAGATAGACTATAATTTGCTCAGTGTTAGTCAAATTTGTGATAAACAATTTTCTGTGTATTTTGATGACAAATCCTGTTACATCTTGAAACCTGGGTTTGAGCTACCGAAAGAGTGGGTGATGCTGAAGGCACCGAGAGTAAACAACTTGTATATTCTCGACATGTCCAAAGCAATGACCACCCATGGCCAAGTCACATGTTTTCTCTCCAAGGCTACAGAAAAAGAATCGATTATGTGGCACAGGAGAATGGGACACATCCATTTGTGAAAGATGAATCAGCTTGTGAAGAATGAACTTGTCACGGGAGTTAATGTGAAACACTTCCATCTGAACGACAAGTGTATCAGTTGCAAGAAGGGAAAGCAGCACAAACAATCCCATAGACCAAAGAAAGTTAATTCTGTTGAGCTGCCACTTGAACGTTTGCATATGGATTTATTCGGTCTAGTCAGACGTAAAAGTCATGCCGGGGAGTTATATTGTCTTGTGGTGACTGATGATTATTCAAGATTTTCATGGGTAATGTGTTTGCATCAGAAGAGCGACACTTTTGACAACCTGAAGGTTCTGTTTACACGTCTGGAGAATATATATGGTCTGAAGATCAAAAGAATTCGGAGTGACAATGGGACGGAGTTTAAAAACGCTCAGATGGAAGAACTTTGTGCAAACAAAGGAATTCATCATGAATATAGCGCTCCGTATACACCCCAACAGAACGGTGTCACAGAGAGAAAGAACAGGACTCTAATAGAGACGGCGAGAACTATGCTTGCGGATTCAAATCTTCCAGTCATGTTCTGGAACGAAGCTATTTACGCGGCATGTTATACTCTTAACCGTGTTTTGACAGTGAAGAAGTTTGGCAAGACTTCTTATGAGCTGTTGAACCGACGCAAGCCGAATCTGGAGTATCTAGAACCATTTGGTGCCCCATGTACAATGCTGAATCCTTCGGGGAAGTTTGCACCAAAGGCTGAAGAAGGTTATTTTGTTGGATATGCAACCCCATTAAAACGGGTATTCAACAAAAGAACTAGAAAAGTCGAGGAGTGGACTAATGTTGAAGTTCAAAGATACACACAAAATGTACAGGGTGGAGGACCAGATTGGATGTTTGATTACAAAGACTTCTTTGAATCATTCAATCTAGATAGCATGGTTGAAGAAGCTGTACTTCACTTATACTACGAGGTCGAAAACGCCGTAACTTCACCGTTAGTGCGTCCGATCACGGTAAACCCCCAAGCAGCTTCTAATGATACCACTGCTCCTGTATTGGAAGAAGAGGTGTTCCAAGAGGCTTCTACATCGCTTAATTCATCCGAATCAGAATATGAAGACGATGATGCAACAAGTGAAGCTATTCTGGACAACGCTACAGTGACACCACCAGTGAACCCATCTAATACTGATGCTTCAACATCGAATGTGGGTAATGATCTGGTTTCTACAGAGAATTTGACAACTCAAACGGGAGTACAAGTACCTGATTATCCGGAATCTCGGATACATCGGATACACCCGCTTGAACAGGTTATTGGTGATCCTGGTAGCAGTGTAATGACAAGAGGGCAGCTGAGAAATGCTCAAGCACCAGAAAACATTGGCAACCTTGCTTTATATGCCAAAATACAGAAATCTGGTTTTCAAAATGACTGGTCATTTGCTTGTTATGTTTCGCAGGTAGAGCCGCGGACATACAAGGATGCTCTTTTGGATGACGCCTGGGTGGAAGCAATGCAGGAGGAGTTATTACAATTTCAGAAACTTGGTGTATGGACCCTGACAGATTTGCCCCTGGAAGAAAGAAAATTGGAACCAAATGGGTGTTTAAATGCAAGAAGGATGACAGAGGAGTCATAGTGCGAAACAAAGCTCGTTTGGTCGTTCAAGGTTTTCATCAGGTTGAAGGAATCGACTACAATGAAATCTATGCTCCGGTTGCACGCTTGGAAGCTATCAGAATGTTCCTCGCGTTTGCATCATGGAAGAAATTTAAGGTGTATCAGATGGATGTAAAGAGCGCTTTTCTTTATGGTGTGGTCAAAGAGGAAGTTTACGTAGGTCAACCGCCAGGCTTTGAGGACCCTATTCACCGGGATAAGGTTTAGGTGTTAAACAAAGCACTCTACGGGTTGCACCAGGCTCCGAGACAATGGTATGAGGAGCTGAGCACGTATCTTCTCTCGAAAGGATTCAAACGCGGACTGGTAGACTGCACACTGTTCACGAAACGAGCAGGAGATGATTTGCTTCTAGTACAAATTTATGTTGATGATATTATATTCGGGTCAACTAACGAACTTCTGTGCAGGGAATTTGAACAAGTTATGCAGGAAAAGTTCGAAATGAGCGCTATGGGTGAAATGCAGTTTTTCCTCGGCCTGCAGGTGGAGCAAAGACCAACGGGGATCTTTATTCACCAGACGAAATACGTTTCTGAAGTCTTGAACCGATTCCAGATGGATGATTCGAAGCCGATGGATACCCCGATACAGCCCAATCACGGGATTGGAGTTGACCTTAAGGGGGAGCTGACTGATCCATTTACATAAGAGCAATCGTCGGATCTCTGATGTATCTCACAGCGTCAAGACCTGATATAATGTTTGTGACATGTCTTTGTGCGCGATATCAATCGAAGCCGAAACAGAGTCATCTTGCAGCTGTCAAGCGTATCCTTAGATATCTGAAGGGTTGTCCATCGAAAGGACTATGGTACCCTCATGATGATAATTTTGACCTAATCGCTTTTAGTGATGCAGATTGGGGCGGCTGTGACAAAGACAGCAAATCCACAACGGCTGGATGTCAGTTTATGGGGAGCAGGCTCGTGACCTGGCAATGCAAGAAACAAACCGCAGTTGCACTATCCACATGTGAAGCTGAATACGTTTCAGCATCAAGCTGCTGCTCACAGGTTCTTTGGATCCAACAGCAGATGGTGGATTACGGTTTGCAATTTCTTAAAACCCCTATTTACTGTGATAATGAGGCCGCAATCGCATTAACAAAAGACTTAGTAAATCACTCAAAGGCTAAACATATCCGGATTAAATATCATTTTATCCGTGATTGTTATGCTAAAGAGTTGATCTATATGGTCAAAATCCACACTGATTATCAACGCGCAGATCTTTTTACCAAAGCTTTTGACAAATCCAGATTTGATTATCTTTTGAAAGCTAATGGTATTAAAGAAAAACAGGATTGATCACCACCTCAGTCTATCACTTTTTAGTTTAAATTTTTACTGCTTTTCAGAAAAATTTCGAAAATCCAAAAACATTGAAAAATTTAAAAATCCATAAAAATTGAAAAATTTCTTTGCTGACTGCTATATCTTCATCCCTTAGATTAATGCCGTCAGATTTCTGTGAACAAACGATATCTGGGCAGTCACATATTTGAAATGCTCCAGCTTATCCTTGGGAACAGTAAATTCGAAAATCTATAAAAATCAGAAAATTCTAAAATGATTTCCTGGAGTATAAAGGGAAATGATAGTACATCAGTGGGGATCTAACACATTCTAAATAATGTAATGCTATATAGGGCGTGTGTCTGAGTCTGTGCGATGTGCTGATAGGCTTCGTAGACCTATTACTGCGTGCCTGATACATACATATCAAACGAATTGTTGTGTGGATGAACTCCTCATGGGCATATGGTCTTAGTATCGTAATTTCGTTGGATAGGGTATCTGTACAAAACTCGGAGGTTTAGGGTCGTTATGTTATTAGTTGTCTGGGGATAGCCTCTCTGATCTTCTGCTGTAAGTCATTACGGACCTAGATCAGACAGGGTGTCTTTATAAAAGAGCTATATGCCAAATCCTAAAGTTACCGAATTGAGGAACTTTTCATGTTATATGATAATCAAAGATTATCTATTACATCGTATTGATCATTGATACAAATCATGATTAATATCAGTCCTCAACCTGGTATAGTGCATATGTTGCTTTGCTGCATTAATTTGCTGACCTGTATACCTCTATGCATTATATCTTGTACAATTACAGACAACGAAAGCATAATCACACTTTACAATGAGTCTTTGTGCATTTACTTCTTGATACGGGAGTATGTCGTGTGCGTGGGAACCACAGACAATTGCGTTTATACTATAAATATAAGTATCAATATAAAGCACTGCACAAAAGTTTGCATGTGAGTTTATGTGGATCACAATATCAGCAATTGCCAGATCACACATTGTCTTTAATGATAATAATTTCAAAAAGATCAACGGTGTGATCAGATTTCTTAAAAACTGATATGATCCCTTTACCGGAAATCCCAAAAATATTTACAGTTTTCATTTATATTTCAGCATTTTATTTTATCGTCAAAAATTTACAAAACTCAAAAAGATTTTAGGTGTGTTTTAGCATAAACTTTAGAAAATCCAAAAAGATTTTTCTTTTTCATCTTATTTTTGATAACTGATGGTGGTTGATGTCGATTTTCTAAACCTGGATACACCATTTGAGCTTTGTAACTTTTCAAATGTGAAAACATGAATGTTGGATGCTTAAAAGTTGGAAAATAATTGGACCGGGACTCGTTTTTGAGATTTGGAAAATTTTCAAAAATCCCAATTCTCATTCGCCCATTCGTTTGGTCGAATGTGGGATTTTCTTTGTTCATTCGTATGTTTTGATGGGCGAAGGAGAGTGTTCATGAATTTTTCTCATTCGAACCCTTTTGACTTCATTCGTACCCTTTCAATAGGGTCGAAGGAGACAAAAGTTTCTCCTTCGTATGACCAAAACGGGCGAAGGAACAAGCCTATACATATCCATTTTCTCATTCGAACCTCAGTTATATTTTTCCAGATTTTTAACTGTAAACTCACCTTGTTGCTCGTTCATTTTACATCATCTCATTGTGTTCGTACATTCATACTGATCATTGTGCTATCATTTTTACAGGTTTTCATCAACATTTCAGCCTTTAATCTCTGTTTTACAATTCCGAGCCCTAATTGTCTAAAAACGTTTAAAATCAACATAATAACACCAATTGATGCTCAGGGTTTATTGTGTGTGTGTTTTAGGGGAAGATAGAACCAAAATTAGAGTTTAAAAATTGTCAGATTGTTCAATCATGGTTTAAACCCTAGTTTTTGGGTGAAAACACAAACACAATAAATAATTGTTGAAACTGTTGTTTTAGAAATGTTTATCGGCATTATTAGGACTGATTTCAATCAAATGGACATGTTTAGGATCATTAAATTTCAAAATTGTAATTTCAAAAATATGAATTGTTTCATTCGACCAGATCGAATGGGCGAAGGAAGAGTTTCCTATGGTCGAATGAGGATTAGTTGGGCGAATGAAACATTTTCTCAAAATCAATACATTCGTACCCTTTGTTTCTCATTCGTACCAATAAAAAAGCTCTTTCGTACCCCCGTTTGGGCGAAAGAGGGGTTTTTGACCAAAAATTTTCATTTTGAAAATTTTTTCGATTTTTAACGTGTATTTTTGTTTGTTTGCAGATCTAACAATGTCGGAACAACAGAAGACGACGGAACAAGCAGGATCTTCATCACAGCCTGCTAAACAACTAGATTTTGAGAATGCGCACAACTGCTGTGCATATCTTGGAGATGTGAAGAAGCACACAGAATTCGTCGGTATCATTGAGTTTTTGAAAAGAAGCAGAGTGATTGATGCCATTGCTACGCCGACAGTTATCTACCGAGATATGATTCAGGAATTCTGGTCTAATGCTAAACTAGATTTCTGGAAGTGCGAATCTTGCTTGACTAGCAAAATTCAGGGACAACGAGTCATTGTGTGCGAAGAGGATTTGAGAGAAGCACTGAATCTGAATGATGATCCGAAAGATCCAAAGGAGTTTACATTCATGGATCAACGAAAGTGTTTTCTCAGGATGAAATACAACGGACCAATCACTGACGGTTCGTTGCATAAAGGAAAACTTTGCCCACAATTCAAGTATCTGGCACATGTTTTAATTCACGTCTTCGGATCTGCAGCATGAGGTTATGATTTGATGAGGAAGAGCATCAGTTCGATGATGGTTGCTTTAGTATTGAACAAATCGTTCAATGTTTCTGGCATGCTGATGTCTCACTTACTGGAGCCTGTAAACGGCACGAGGAATCTCAAGTTTTTACTTTATCCTCGTTTCCTCCAAATGATATTCGATCACAAGTATAAAGAGCTGAAGAGAGATCCTAAACACATTGTTGTTCAGGAACACATGTCATTGAACACACTAGCTAGGATGAAAGCTTATAAAGGTTTGTCTGTTGAAGAACGTCCTCCTGTTAGACGTTTGTTTGGACACCTAGCTAGGGTGGATTATAAAGATCCGGGTGAAGGGCTGGTGAGGAATGTAAACAGTGATTCTGATCAGGATAATCCTTTACATCATGTTGATCCTGACGCCAAGCGCAAGAGACAAGTTGTGAATGTAGGCGCGAAGAGTGGTAAGACAAAGAAACCAGAGATAAGGATTGAGGTTTCTGAACCAGAAAAGAAGAAAAGTACTTAGAGAAGAAATAAGAGAATGGCGAAAAAGGGATTGAATTTAGTTGATGAAGCGTCCATTGATTCAGAAGAGACGATAGAAGAAGAACAATGGAATTCTGATGCTGAAACGGTAGAGACGACCATGCCCAAGGCCACTGAGGCTGGTGCTTCTGCTAGCCAAAATGTTGAGGATCAAGGGAACAAAAGCCCTATTCCTGTTGATGTAGAAGAACTGGGTTTTAATGTTGAAGAGACGTTTGTTGGTTCTCCTGTGCAAGCTGCTAGAAAAGAGAAGAAGAAACAGGAGAAGCCAAGTATAAAGAGGAAGAAAGAAATAGAATCTTTGATAGCTGGTAAGAAACTGCCACCAGCTACAAGTTCTAAATCACCGGTTATTGCACCAGTTCATAAGAAGCAGAAGACTGCAACAACATCCAGCACACCACAGACTGAAGAAATACCGATGGATGATGTTAATGAAGCATTGGATAATGTGTTAAAGAAAATCAGAAAAGGTAAATTGCCTAATGCTGTTGAACCACCAAAGAAGACAAAAGTATCGGTGGACAGTGATATTATGACTGCTGTGAATCAGAGACTTTCTGAGATGATGAATCTGATTAACAAACAACAGACGGAGATTGAGCAGTTAAAGTCTAATGATAAGAAGATGCTGGAGGTTGTAGTCACATCGGCAGATGATAATGAAACTTTGAAGAAGACAATCAAGAGATTGAAGAGAGAAAACAAGAAGTTGCTGAAGCATGAGCAACGAAACACCAGGAGGATTATAGTTTTGAAGGAGGAGAATAAACAGCTGAAAAAGAGTAACAAGCATATGGATGATCTGATCAAGAACTTGTACTCTCAAGCTCCTCAACTTCAAGCTGGTGAAGTAGACAAAGAAAGAGAAGAAGAAGAGCAAGTTGACTTCGAACTATCTGATGAAGAAGAAGATGATGAACTTGATGAAGATGCTGGAAACGATACAAAGAAGAAGAAGAAGGATGATGAGGATGATGGAGGATCAGATGATGGTTCGAGTGATGGAGACGGCTCTGCGTTTGATGATAGTAGTGATGACGATGATGATGACGTTGATAAGTTTACGTACGAGAAGCGTGACTCAGATAAGGGTGGTGAATCGAGCTCTAAAGCTCCTGGTGAGAATGTTGATGATGATATATTCTGGAACGAGAAATTGCAGTCACTGTCTGAAGAGGATAAGAACAAGTATCGCCAGATGCTCACTGATCGGGTCTGGACGATCGACATGACTAGCAGGTTTCCAGAAATATTTGAATCGAACAATAAACTATTTGAGTTGGAGTATGATGGCCCTGATCTTGAGGATGGGGAAGTTTCTGCGGCTATTTCGAAAGAGATTCTTGAAGGTTTAGCAAAGCAAGTAGGCAAGACTTTAGAAGAATTACTTGCAGACAACTTCATTCCTAAAATACCTGAGAAGGAAGCCGGGAATCATTCTGATGACCGTGACGTTCCTGCATTCGAAGAAGTTGAAATGGAAGACATTACGAGCGAAGAATATCCACAATATTTCAGAACAAATCAAGATTGTGGATTTTCTTTCTCAGATGAACTGCTAAACCATGCCGAGAAGCTAGCAAAAGAAAAGAGCAAAGTCTTTGAAGATGAAATCTTTAAAGGGCATAACAAGCCACGGTTCGAGCAGTCAGAAAGCTTGAAAGAGTTGTTGAAGAAGATTAAAGAAAAGGAAAACAATCGTCCGAAACCTGATATTCAAGGAAGCTTTTACAAACTTCACAATAGGATTTTCAAAGGTCGTGCATTGGCCTGGAAGTTTGTTAAAGAGTTGAGGTGTTTCGCAGTAAAGTGGGAGAAGGGGATCTTGTATTTCGACAAGTTTCATCACTTGAAGACCCTTCCGTATTAGGCAATCAGAGATATTTGTCGTCACCGTTTAACGGGAGCGTCAAATAGTCAGATTACTTATTTTGCTGAGAAGATGACTAGGGAAAGCCGAACCAAGTGGGACTTGTTTACACCACAATATCCAAAGCGAATTGTTCATAAGAAGGATATTGATTTGATAACTGGTATGCCCAAGGTGACTTTGAAATACAAACCACCGCAAGTGTTGAAAAAGATTCCTTTGATGCCTATTCCGCAACACTTCGCCAAAGACTTCATCTGGTGGTATTATGATTGGATGATTGCAGAGGCCGTGATCGTGTTGAAGGATGGAGAGACGAATTACAAGAAAGTGTATATCTTTGATCCCATGTGGTTAATAAACTGTTCACATGAGGATATTATCATGCTATTCTACAATCCGATCTATTCAGATGCAAAAGATGCTGAGCAAGCAGGAAAGTACCAACGTGTGGTATTTCTATGCTTTGCGTTTGATATCAATGCTGGATGTGATTATGATGATAAGTTGGGAAAGTTTGTGGAGAAGCAAAAGGTGTCAGAGCTGAAAACGAAGAAGCAAAAGCAATTTCATGAACCGGTGTTGACAAGAGAACAAAGAATTCAAAGACACATCAGATTGATGAACATAAGGATGGACGAACAACGACGAACACAATCCAATCAATAGTCGAGGGGGAGTTTGTAGATGCAAAAGTGCGACTAAAGCTTTGGATTGTACAACACATTATGTTTTGTTGATATCGAAGGTGCGAAGGGGTGAAATAGAAGGTACGAAGGAAGAATGAAAGGTGCGAAGGAAGATTGTTTGGACGAATGAAGACTTAGTTTATAGTAGAACTTGGTTCGACCTTATGGTTTGGGCGAACCTGCACATTCGCACAAACAGTTTGGGCGAATGTGCAGTCTATAAATAGACAAGTTTGATTTTTGAATGTAACTTTTGATCATTATTATTCCCTCCACTTTCAGAAACTCTCTTTAGTGTTTTGTTAAACCCGTTTATCGTTCATACCTTGATTGTATCTATATTTCAACGTGTAAACAAGTGTTTTATTAATGAAAACGTTTGAAAATGATGATCTGTGTGTTTGAATCTGTTTGATTATTATTTTGTGATAGTTTTAGGGTTTCCGCACCTGAAACTAACTTGTTTGATCAATCTTTGTTTGTTATCGATCCTTTCACGCACATACAATCCCTGGTATAGCATCCTCAGGATGCTGAAGGACTCAACTGACTTCAGGATGTAACAGAACTTCAGCATGTGCACATCCTGAGAATGAACTAACGAATTATCTTTCTTATATGTGATTGCAGGTACAACTAAGTTATAATATGGATTAATATATATTCTCCAACGTCTATATTATGATTCTCAGTTGAAGAAATCAAAGATCAAAGTGTAACTCATGCAAAGCCATAGTCCATGATCGAAGATGAAGTCAAAGTTGTAACCGATACACATTAAATGTCGGCGAAAGATAAGGAAACAACTGGAACAACATAAACCTGAGGTGAAAATGCCAGAACGGTCATCTGAAGACTTCAAAGACCTTATCTAAGTTAGCGGATCTTACGGGATTCATTGTTTACTTCAAGTACTATATAAATGGGAGTATTGGACGAGTATAGGACACATTGCTTACACTATACCTACACACATACACTTAGCTGATTAGAAACACTTACACAATCATTGTAATCTTAGTACACTCGTCCATTTGCTCATCCAAAGTTGTATCTTTTTACCAAATTAATATTAACAAACAAGGCAGGGGCCTAGTCTCCTCCCGAGGTTTTATGTCGGCGATCTACAATTGATCAAGGGCTTTCCTCGTAGATCGAGTGTTGTTCTTTGTGTTTTACTACTTTATTTGTTCATTATAGACAATTCCATCCTGAGGATATAACTGTCCATCCCAAAGCAAACCTAAGCCATCCCGAGCATAGTTGTCATTTATTTACTTCTTTCTGCATCCTGATTAAGCATTTTTTAGAATATAACTAGTTCTAATATACAAATTACATTTTTAGCACTCTACCTCATAATTTCTAATTTGGAATACAGAATTATTTCTACTAGGTAATTTTTGACCAAAACATTATCATTGTTGATAGGTAATGATGTAGGGCAAACTGCTCACATTTGTGACAACACGTACATTAGCAGTTCGGTATATCGGTGTTAGTTATCATGAATGGGTTAGCTACCCTTGGCATGCGACGAACTAGTGGTTACACGGTTTTTGGAACCAACTTAATTACTTGCGCTTTTACTTGGTTACGTGGTTTTGGAAACTGCGCGTTTACTTACTCATCTACTTTACTTTGTGAACTCACCAACTTTATGTTGACACACGCTAGCATGCTTTTGCAAGTCATTAGGTATGGAGCACGAGTAGGACATGCATCATGTAGTGTCATGGGAATATGAACACTTAAATTACTTTTGATTATTTAACTATTTACTTTGGTTTTGGGCGCGGTGTTTTACGCATACTTTAACTTAACTGTTTTACTATTTCGCTTCCGCTATTACTTGAATGGTTTGGTTAAAACTTTTAAACGTGGTTTTACAATAACGAACTAAATGGTTTGGGCATTTAGAGTCGTTCATGTGACTTATGGCTATGGGATCCTGGTTTGTCATGCGCCTCGCAGTATAAACCCCGTAGTGGAAATTTGAGGGTGTGACAGCAGCCATTAGAAATTTGGAAGTTCACCAAATGGATGCGGAAACGACTTTCTTGAATGGAAATCTAGAGGAAGATATTTACATGGAACAACCCAAGGGTTTCATAGCCAAAGGACAAGAAAAGAAAGTATGCAAGCTTGTCAAATCCTTGTATGGTTTGAAACAAGATCCAAAATAATGGCATTAAAGTTTGATCATGTCATGCTTGATTCTAGGTTCAAGATCAACGAATGTGACAAGTGTGTGTATTTGAAAGACACACCAGATGGATATGTCATCTTATGTCTGTATGTAGCATTTAGAAAATGATAAAGGCAATAAAGGACGTCATGAGAGCAAGGTTTGACATGAAAGATATGGGATAAGAGGATGTGATTTTAGGAGTACAAATCATGCGAACCCATAATGGACTTGTTATAAGTCAATCTCATTATGTGGACAAAATTTTTTAGAAGTTCAATGCAAATGACTCTAATGTGGCTAGAACTCCTATTGACACAAGTCAACATCTAGCTAAGAATCGAGGAGAGCCTGTTAACCAATTAGAGTAGATATCCAACAATTATTGAAGGTTACTATGATGCAAATTAGATACCTGACACGAATGATTCCAGGGCAATGAGTGGGTATGTGTTCACACTTGGAGGTGCAGCGATATCGTGGAAATCATCTAAGCAAACGGTTATTGTTAGATCCACGATGGAATCAGAATTCATCGCTTTAGATAAAGTAGGTGAAGAGGAAGAATGGATACGTCAATTTGTTGAAGATATACCAAGGTGGCCGAAGCCGGCATAGGCCATATTCATACATTGTGATAGCCAATCGACAAATAGTAGAGCTCATAGCATAATGTATAAAGGTAAGAACATGCATATAAGACATAGGCATAACACGGTACGACAACTAATCTCTACAAGAGTTATCACTGTTGACTATGTGAGGTCAAAGGATAACATCGCGGATCCGCTAACAAAAGGCTTAACCAGAGAGTTAGTTCAGAAGTCGTCAATGGGGATAGGACTAAAGCCCGTGAAAGACTGAGTTCATGCGAAGAAAATCTAACTCAGCTGACTAGAGATCCCAAGATCTGATTTCAATAGGACAATCTAATTGTATGATCAACGAGTGAGGTCACTCTGAGGGAAACCCCACATTTTGAAAAGGGGAGTTTACTATACGATTTAATAAGCTTCCTAGTCCATTCCTAAAAGTGACAAGTTCGAGGCCAGGTATATGGCTTTTAATGATTCGACTAAGGTAACCAGTCCTAGTGAATCACCAATGTGAGAGAGAATTGGGGTCACTTCGAAGGGTATTGTTAGGGCACAATACTTAATGGCTCTTGCAGAACCAAGCAAGTGTCCATGACCACAACGGGCACAACTACGAGGACTTGACGTTGTCAGGGAGAGCTTTGTGTGAAGCGTATTGTCGTCTACACAAACGGCAGACAAGTTCAAAGGCATTGCTGTCTACTCAGAGCCAGTAGGCTAAGTGCGTTTCATGAGAGATGGTTCAAAGGGTCACACCTACATATCGTATGCAAAACTCAACTGCTGAAATTTAATCAAAATGAGGTTGTTTTGAATGACTCCCATTCATATGGGGGTTTTTTGGTTCATTTTGCGGCACAAAAATGGGATAAAACAAAATTATTTTGAAACAATTTTTTCATGTTATTAAGAGGGTGTTTGGGATTGAGTTTGGAAATGCAAAAGTGCTTTGGTCATGAGTGCTTATTGACTTATGACTTTTTGAAAAGAAGTTATTAAAAAAAATGTTTGGATTAGTTTTTGGGATGAGAAATGTCAAAAAGTCAATTGATTGTTTTTTTATGTGTTTCGCTTAACGTATTATGAATATTGGTTGTATGAGTGGTAGATTTGTAATTTTTGTCCAAAAGCCAAAAGTCAGGATTTCTAACTTCTCAAAAACAGTTTTTCAACACTTAAAAGCAAAAAACCAATAAGTCAATAAGTTGTTTTGAAACTCAATCCCAAACACCCTCTAAGAGTGTCGAGTGGTATGGGGTTTAGAGCATTTACAATAACATCCTTATTTACATACGTATATTTTCCCATTTACATAACATACTTACACAAAAAATAAGTCTATTTCTTTCAAATTTTTAATTAATTAATATTTTTATACCTTTATCATTATCTTTTTTCTTTTCTTCACTCACAACCGTTTTAAAAATAATATTAGTAATAAAATATAGAGGGGCACAATATTTTACTAAATATAGAGATAAGCAGTAACATTTTTTCTACTCTACTAAGAATGACTTCCAAAAATGTAAATAACTAACTCACAAATATACAGAGAAAGAGAAATACGCAGAGAACCTGCTTTGAATTTATAGTTTTGTAAACTTGTACAAGAGTGATGTATATTGTTTAAAAAGTTCATGGAAAGATATATCAATTATTTTATGTAATTTGTAGACATTTCAAGTTATTTTTTCTTTTTTTTTTTAACAATATAGTAAAACAGTAAGAAAACATATATTTTTATATTCTAAAGGACTTTTAGCAAGGGATTGGTTACAAAAAATCTGCTGCTAATTAATTTATATATATATATATATATATATATATATATATAGGATTTGGATCATTTGAGAACCACCATTTAGGGAGAGAACCAAAGAACCAGTGTGAACAGGTGGCATTTTTGTAAATATGAAGGTGTCTACAAAAACCCCTCCATAAAAAAATAAAAAAAAAATATATAACCTAAATAAATAAATAAATAAATAAATAAAATAAAAACACCAAAATGATTATTTTGCATTATTAATTCGAAAAAAATAGAAAAAAAATAAAAAAAATGGCTTGTGACGTCGTATGACGTCATCCTGATGCACATGTGCATTTCGCTGTTATATATACAGAAATACACCGTATGCACATGTGCATTTCACTATTAAATCACACTTTTGAATGAATTGTCAATTACCATACTTAAATGATTATAAAATGGACGCGATACAGATATATAAGGGGTCACAAATTCTATTCAATGGTCATTAAATGGACGCAAAGTGAGATATAAAATACATTCGAACTCGTCAAGTGTTTAGTCATGCATATTATAACATAAATTGAAAATAAAACACGTGTATGACAACAAACATGAATAAACTTGAAACACCTCTATATAAGACCTATAAAATAAGAAACGTGTACAACATGCACATGTGCATTTCACTAATATTGTTAGATTTTTTTAGTGGTTTAACTTTCAGACATACATATATGCATGCATCATTCTTCAAATAACAAAGTTTTTATACCAATTTGTCTTTATCATACAACTACATGTACTCTCTACAAAACGTATTAACTCAATAAAACAAACGATAACAAAAAAAATATCCATATTACAAACCAACTATGTTAACCACCTACATACAAAATTCTAATTATCTCACGTCACGTTCACCAACATAACAACATGTTAAACTAAACATACATTACACAAAATGTTATACAAACTTCTTTGTTTGTTTGACAATTTCCTTATACCCAACCAAAGTTGACGTGGCATAATGCGTGTTCGTATAGGGCGCCAATTTGCTTCTATCATAACATTCTTTTGATTTGTCTTCACTGCCACCGTTTTAACCGTCATTTTTCACCGTCACAATATGTTTTCCGCTTATTTGACCTCATTTGAACCTTTCTTCTTGAATCTATATCTGTATATAGGATAATTTTCGTGTTTAAACAATCAACATTTAATATTTCACAAGAAAAACTGCACATATGCACATGTGTATCTCTATATAAATGTACTAAAAAAATAATACCAACCTGATTCAACTTCCTGATAAACATTCATGACATTATCAGCTTCCGCTTCTGGGATATCAAATGGATCTCGATTATAAAAATACATAAAGAACATAACAAATACATGGAACAAGGTAATACCAAGTACATTCGGACTAAATAAATAATGCCAACCTGATTCAACTTTCTTATCAACAATCGTGTCATTATCTTCACTTGCATCCGGTAACCTTTTGTTCCTTTATCCCTCGATTGTAATACAAATGTTACTTTCTTTGATGTTTTTCCCCATCTCTTAGCTACAATCAATAAAAACGCATAAGAAAACCGATATTTCAACCTGATTGCACATGTGCAACAACATTACTTTGTTAATTACAACAAAACAAATGCACACGTGCATCATTGTTAATGGCCTAATTATAACAGTATGTGCTTTAACATTACTTTTTAACATTATAAATGTCACACCCTCAAAATCCACTTGCGGAGTTTTACCGCGAGGCGCATGACAAACCAGGATCCAAACCAACGATCACAATAAACAAGTCTAAATGAATATAAATGCAATTTCAAAACATAGTTTAAAATCCCCGTTTACAGCGGAAGCTTATTCAAAACAATTATTCAATAATAAACCAATGTTCAACGTTTGTAAAATCATGCAACTCTAGCTAGACGCCGTGCAGACGCGTGCGCCCTAGATCCACTGTGCTACCTTAGCGACCTGAGAAAACATGTAAAAGTTTACGTCAGCACAAAAATGCTGGTGAGTTTACAGGTTTTGTATCCAAGTACCAAGTCCACCTGTCCATACTATAACAAATCGAAAACCAGTATACGCTAGCTAGGCGTACGTTTTGTTACTACCACGATTGGAAAACCATTACTAACTCGAATACCAGATGTTGTGCCCGAAAAGTACCAGTTGTTCCTGTTGTTCCTGTTTGAGACAATATGCACTCGCCCGGCCCTCCAAGCCGACGAGCGGGGTTGGTCACTCCCAATAGCGCTATTCACATTTCCCCGTTGTGCAAACCCGCACATTCATGGTTCCCCCCGGGACTTCCAAAGATCGTGTAGTACACAATAGAAACCCATAGTATGACAGTAGTTACCAAATAATCGTTTTAACACATGTTTTCTCCCCCGAAAATATGAAACCAGTTTAAAAGAGGGGCCGTAAACTCACCTTAAGTTGCGTTACTCCTTAACCCGAGTAAACTCAGCTGCTATGCTAGCCCCGTAAAGCGGCGACCTAACATATGACAGTTACAAGTACTTAGACTAATAACCCGCAGGTTAATTAGTCCCTAGATGTCGAGACCATAACCAAGTTCGTTTGAAAACACCATGACTGTTTAACTAACCCAAAGTACAAGACTCGACATCCCATTGGTGACCCGAGACTTCCCGTGTTATGTTTACGCTCTCAAACATGTAATCACGCATTCATACTTAACATACGTTAACGCACACCAAGTTATAGCACATAGTTCACGTATCACCGAATTACATCCAAACATATGTTACCAAGTTATTATATATGTTACGAGGTTCCTAGCATGTTACAACATGTCAAATCGGGTCTCGAAATGCTAATTTACACCTACCGCAGCAGTACACGCGATTAGGAAACGTAAACTAGCATTTAGGACTGATTGCATATACAAACTAGCAATTAGGGCTAATTGCATATAAAAACTAGCAATTGGGGCTAATTGCATGTAAAAACTAGCAATTAGGGCTGATTGCATGTAAAACTAGCAATTAGGGCTAATCGCCCCTAAGGTCACACGAGTAGGCTTCTACTCGCATGAGTTATAGGCGATTAGCACCCTACTCGCCTATAACATAGGCGATTAGGAATGCTACTCGCCTGTAACGTTGTTGTTCCGGTTTTTCGCGCGTTTAACGCTCCAAATCAGATCCAGAACGTGTGTAACCACCCAATATCATCCCAAACACTATCCTAAACATGTTTCAACCAAAACCCTTCGTTTTGCCTCGTATTATCAGCCCTGCATGCAAATCACGTAATCCAAACACCATTCACATAGCATGCAATCATCAAACTAACATGCATAACAATAACCCTAAGAATCAATTACTCAGATATTATCATCATAACATTAATATTATTCTGATTTAACCTAATAACATGTTAATCCATCATTATGAATCATAAAAACCCTAGCTTTCAAATCATAAACACCCATAACACATGTATACTAGTTAGAATCCGATTAACAACCCTTATTAATGATTTTCAGAAAGCTTTTTCGTTTTAGAACAGGTCTGGACCATTAGGGATTGATTAAAAACGTTTATAAAGATTCATGGATGGAAACCAAACCTTAGAATTGTGAAAGAATGAAGGATTATGCTTGAATCCTTGTGTTTTGATCAAAAATCGCGTTCCAGAGGTTGTGTGTGTGTTGGGGCAGGTTATGGGACGACTAGGGTGTGTATAATGAAGTTTATGAGGTCAAGTATGGTATTTATAGTCGTTTTTAGTCGTCCAGCACGTAACTAGCGATTATGCAGCCCTTACACGCGATTAGGAATCCTAATCGCATGATTGTTCAGGCAATTGGGGCCTACTCGCCCCCTAGGGCACACGAGTAGCCCCTACTCGCCCCTAGGTTTGCCTACTCGCCTCCCTTATAGGCGATTAGGCCTTCCTAATCGCCTATAGGGGCTGGTTTCGTGTGTTTTGCGCGTTAAACCCCGTTTTAACATATGTTAACATATATTCACGTACCGACAAGTCACATAATGATTGTAAACACGTAACGCAAGTAAATACACATGTTCACACTCGTTCACCAATTCCCGGGACTCGAGACTCATATGTTCCGTATGCCCTGACGATCCTACAGATCGTCACCGTTTGTACACTTGGTTAAGGACCGACATCTAATGAACCTCTAGACCAACATCCAATGATCCTCTAGACTAAACCGATAGTTCCCGAACCATAATCCGACTTAACTAACCCAGTTAAGTACAATATACGCGTGACTCGCTAAGGTAGACTTTTATCTAGACAACGTTGTTAACCAGAATTTGCCGGGTGTCACATCATCCCCACGTTAAAAGAATTTTCGTCCCGAAAATTGCACAAGTACCAAAAGAACAAGGAAATAACAAAGGGAACAAACAAAAGATAGAAATCAAAAGAGAGATTTACCCGAATTGTCACATCATCCCCACGTTAAAAGGAATCTCGCCCCGAGATTCATTCAGCTGCAGAAGAGACATATCTCGACTCGAACGCTTCCTTAGGAAAGAGGTGAGGATATTTAGACTTCATCTGATCCTCCCGTTCCCACGTATACTCTGGTCCCCGGTTCGAGTTCCACCGAACCTTAACGATACGAATCTTGCTGTGACGTAGGCTACGAATCTTGTAATCAAGGATCTCCACAGGTTCTTCCACAATCCGAAGACGATCATCAACCTTGATCTCTTCTAGTGGAACGATGAGAGACTCGTCAGCCAGACACTTCTTCAAGTTTGACACATGGAAGACGTTATGTACGTTACCGAGCTCCGTCGGTAAATCAAGACGATATGCCACCGGCCCAATCCGTTCCAGGATCGTAAATGGGCCGACATACCGCGGATTGAGTTTGCCACGCTTCCCAAAGCGTATGACGCCCTTCCACGGTGAGACGTTTAGAAGTACTTTGTCATTGACTTGGAATTCCAATGGTTTGCGACGCTGATCGGCATAACTCTTTTGCCGGTCCCGTGCCGCTGCCAACCGGTTACGAATCTGTACGATCTTTTCCGAAGTTTCGTACACTAGTTCAGGCCCAGTGAGTTGACTCTCACCCACTTCAGCCCAACAAAGAGGAGAACGGCATTTCCGTCCGTACAGTGCTTCGAACGGAGCCGCCTTGATGCTCGTGTGATAACTGTTGTTGTACGAGAATTCTACTAACGGTAGATGAGCTTCCCAACCCTTGCCAAAATTGATCACACATGCCCGCAGCATGTCTTCTAAAGTTTGAATCGTACGCTCACTCTGACCGTCAGTCTGTGGGTGATAAGCCGTACTCATGTCTAGTTGGGTACCCAAAGCCTTGTGCAAAGACTTCCAGAAGTGAGAAGTAAAATGGGAGTCACGATCCGAGATAATAGAAACTGGCACCCCGTGCTTAGAAACAACTTCTTTCAAGTAAAGACGAGCCAAACGATCCATGGTGTCGGTCTCCTTAATAGCAAGAAAATGGGCTGATTTCGTCAACCGATCGACAATCACCCATATCTTGTCATTCCCGCTTGGTGATTTAGGAAGTTGTGTGACAAAATCCATAGTAATCCGTTCCCATTTCCATTCCGGAATTTCAGGTTGTTGCAAGAGACCCGACGGTTTCTGGTACTCCACCTTGACCTTAGCACAGGTCAAGCATTGGCTCACGTATGAGGCTATGCCCGACCTCATGTTTGGCCACCAGTAAAGCACCTTCAAGTCTTGGTACATCTTATCCGAACCAGGATGAATAGAATACCGGGACTTATGAGCTTCATCAAGGACAAGCTCCCGTAGTCCCCCGAATAAAGGAACCCATATACGTTCCGCGAAATAATGCAGGCCATCAGGCCTTCGCTCGAGGTGCTTGTCGGCACCGTGCATGGTTTCAGCTTTAAGGTTTTCCTCCTTCAAAGCTTCTAACTGGGCAGAACGGAGTTGATCAGGTAGGGATGAATGAATGGTGAGCTGCAATGCCCGAACGCGACGAGGTTTAGTAGATTCCTTCCTGCTCAAGGCGTCTGCTACAACATTCGCCTTGCCAGGATGGTACTTAATAGCACAATCATAGTCGTTCAGAAGTTCAATCCAACGACGCTGCCGAATGTTCAAGTGTTGTTGGTCGAAAATATGTTGGAGACTCTTGTGATCGGTGTAGATGGTGCATTTGGTACCGTACAAGTAATGTCTCCAAATTTTCAACGCGAATACCACGGCACCCAACTCCAAGTCATGGGTGGTGTAGTTCTTCTCGTGTACCTTGAGTTGACGAGAAGCATACGCAATCACCTTCTCGCGTTGCATCAACACACAACCGAGACCATGAATAGAAGCATCACAGTAAACAACGAAATCATCAGGGCCTTCAGGTAAGGATAAAATAGGAGCAGAACAAAGTTTAGACTTTAGTTCCTCAAACGCTGACTCTTGTGATTCACCCCAGTCGAATTTCCTATCCTTCTGAGTGAGAGTGGTCAGGGGTTGAGCGATCTTCGAGAACCCCTGAATGAAACGACGATAGTAGCCCGCAAGGCCTAGGAATTGCCGCACCTCAGTTGGCGTCTTTGGTGCTCCCCAGTCCTTGATTGCTTCGATCTTAGCTGGATCGACATGAATTCCTAGTTCATTAACCACATGTCCTAGGAACTGAACTTCGCGTAACCAAAAGTCACACTTTGAGAACTTGGCGTAAAGTTGTTCCCGTCGCAAGAGTTCCAAAACTAACCGCAGATGTTCCCCGTGTTCGGTCTCGTTCTTGGAGTAGATCAGAATGTCATCAATAAACACAATGACGAACTTGTCAAGATATGGTTTGCAAACGCGATTCATCAAGTCCATGAAAACCGCCGGTGCGTTCGTGAGACCGAAAGGCATGACTAAGAATTCGAAATGGCCATAACGTGTACGAAAGGCAGTCTTGGCAACATCAGCCTCCCTGACGCGCAGCTGGTGATAACCGGACCTCAAGTCGATCTTGGAATAATAACTAGAACCCTGAAGCTGGTCGAATAGGTCATCGATGCGTGGAAGAGGATAACGGTTCTTGACGGTCAATTTGTTCAGTTCTCTGTAGTCCACACACAATCGGAAACTTCCATCCTTCTTCTTAACAAATAGAATCGGGGCTCCCCAAGGGGAAGAACTTGGTCTGATGAAACCCTTGTCCAAGAGTTCCTGTAACTGACTAGACAATTCCTGCATCTCGGGAGGTGCAAGACGGTAGGGGGCCCGAGCAATAGGAGCAGCCCCTGGTACAAGATCAATACCGAACTCGACTTGACGATGAGGAGGAAGACCAGATAAATCATCGGGAAAAACATCAGGAAACTCGCGTACCACCGGAATGTCGTCGATCTTCTTCTCATCACTAGAGGAAACAGATAAAAGCGCCAAAACGGCTGGATAACCCTTTCGAAGACACTTAAGGGCTTTCATGCTAGAGATGATGTTTAGCGGAACACTACCCTTGATACCGTACACAGAAAGGAATTCTCCATCAGGGAGAGGAATCCGAATAACCTTATCGTAACAGACAATCTCCGCGCGATACAAAGATAACCAATCCATTCCTACCACAACGTCAAAACTACCCAATGGTACCGGCATAAGGTCGATGGGGAACGATAAACCCGACAACTCTAATTGACACTCCCGAAGGATACTAGTAGCTTCAATCTTTTTACCGTCAGCCAACTCGATAATATACTTGGTCTCTAATGGTACGGGTACTACATCTAGCAGTCGACTAACATCCATGGATACAAAACTCTTGTCGGCACCAGAATCAAATAACACACTAACAGAACGATTATTGAGAAGAAACGTACCGGTGACTGTGTCAGGGTCCTGTCTAGCCTCAGCGGCTCCAATGACGAAGGCACGTGCATTTCTGCCGCCGCCCCCGTTGTTCCCATTGCCGTTGTTTCCACCCTGCTTCAATTTTGGGCAATCCTTCTTGTAATGCCCAGTGTCACCACAGTTGTAGCATCCTTGTCTTCCTGTAGTCCCTTGAGTAGTCGGAGCTGAGCTGTTAGTCGGAGCCTGAGTCGATGGAAGTGTAACCCGACAATCTTTAGCATAATGCCCAGTTCGCTGGCAGCGGTGACAACGGTTACTGTCGCAGTTCCCTTGATGATGGCGTCCACACTTGTTACATTTGGGCAGTTTCCCCGCATAACCACCCTGCTTGTTACCCGAAGAAGAAGAACCCCCATTATCAAACCTCTTACCCTGCTGTGTTGGCCCAGATCCTTTCCCGTCATTTTCCCACTTGCGCTTGTTGTTCTCTGGGGCCTTAACAGTCGAACCTTTCGCAGGCAAAATACCCTCATTCACCTTTAAGTTGGTCATCCTATGAGCCGATCGAACCACCTCTGCGTATGTAGGATGATTTCCCGCAGCCACTAATCCTGCAATTTCCGGTACTAACCCCGAGACATAGTGTTCAATCCTACGGTATTCTGGCACATGCAGATCGGGACACAGCACTGCCAACTCGTTCCGCCTCACAGTATACTTCTCAATTTCCGACCCAGTCATCTTGAGGTTCCACACCTCGTGCTCCAGCTTCTGTACCTCTTCTCTCGGACAGTATTCACGCTTCAAAGTTGCACGAAATTCTCCCATGGCATAGCATATGCCTCCCCAATACCCATATTCTGGGTGATGCCATTCCACCAAGTCAATGCCACATCCTGGAATAACGCAGCAGCATACTTAACCCGATCTTCTGGGAGACAGTTACACATCAGAAATACTGACTCCACTTTCTCCAGCCACCTAAGCAAGCTCACCGCACCCTCAGTGCCAGAGAATTCCTGGGGTTTACAATCCAGAACATCTTGTAGGTGCACATGGGTGGGGGTGGGTCAACAGGACCACCTGAAATGAAACGTATGAGAAACCACGAATAACGTAAACAAGGCTCACCAATGAGGCAAAGAAATGGATAAATCAACTTACCACCGCCGTTGTGCCCTAACTGAAAGGCAGCTTGGAGCAAGTTGTTCAGATCAGCCTGCGATAGATTAATACCTCCACCACGACCACCAGCACCACCGCGACACCACCACGTCCACCATTGCGACCACCTCCACGTCCTCCTCGTACTCCAGACATGATTCTGGCAGAAAAGAACGAGAAAATTTAGTTTCGCAGTTAAAGATAACCACTAATGTTCACAAGATCAAAGCTAGATCCAATCCAGCACTATCCCCTCAAACCCAGAGCTCACTAGGGCTTCCATGCATTTCGTGTGCACCCAAAATGATAAACCGCTCTACATGGTCCTCCAAGTGTTCTCCTAATTCAAAGTTCAAATCACCGAACATAGACTCTTAGCTACACACCGTAATACTACGGTAGTTCATGGCAAGTGTTTCTATTGGAGTACGAAAGGGAGATGTCCGAGCCTTGGACAATTCTCAAGAGTACACGATTTACTCCAATATACTACACCGCCTAGAAAGTACGTAACCCGACCTAAGATAGAACGGATGATGTAACGTAGAAAGACCAACGACTTAGAGACACCCCGACAAGACCATACGTAAACCACTATAACGTTTAGTACCATGTGATCGTCTAGTGTGTGCGACTCGGCTATAGACTAGACTCTACATGCAGTCCTAGTTCACTATAACCTGGCTCTGATACCAATCTGTCACACCCTCAAAATCCACTTGCGGAGTTTTACCGCGAGGCGCGTGACAAACCAGGATCCAAACCAACGATCACAATAAACAAGTCTAAATGAATATAAATGCAATTTCAAAACATAGTTTAAAATCCCCGTTTACAGCGGAAGCTTATTCAAAACAATTATTCAATAATAAACCAATGTTCAACGTTTGTAAAATCATGCAACTCTAGCTAGACGCCGTGCAGACGCGTGCGCCCTAGATCCACTGTGCTACCTTAGCGACCTGAGAAAACATGTAAAAGTTTACGTCAGCACAAAAATGCTGGTGAGTTTACAGGTTTTGTATCCAAGTACCAAGTCCACCTGTCCATACTATAACAAATCGAAAACCAGTATACGCTAGCTAGGCGTACGTTTTGTTACTACCACGATTGGAAAACCATTACTAACTCGAATACCAGATGTTGTGCCCGAAAAGTACCAGTTGTTCCTGTTGTTCCTGTTTGAGACAATATGCACTCGCCCGGCCCTCCAAGCCGACGAGCGGGGTTGGTCACTCCCAATAGCGCTATTCACATTTCCCCGTTGTGCAAACCCGCACATTCATGGTTCCCCCCGGGACTTCCAAAGATCGTGTAGTACACAATAGAAACCCATAGTATGACAGTAGTTACCAAATAATCGTTTTAACACATGTTTTCTCCCCCGAAAATATGAAACCAGTTTAAAAGAGGGGCCGTAAACTCACCTTAAGTTGCGTTACTCCTTAACCCGAGTAAACTCAGCTGCTATGCTAGCCCCGTAAAGCGGCGACCTAACATATGACAGTTACAAGTACTTAGACTAATAACCCGCAGGTTAATTAGTCCCTAGATGTCGAGACCATAACCAAGTTCGTTTGAAAACACCATGACTGTTTAACTGACCCAAAGTACAAGACTCGACATCCCATTGGTGACCGAGACTTCCCGTGTTATGTTTACGCTCTCAAACATGTAATCACGCATTCATACTTAACATACGTTAACGCACACCAAGTTATAGCACATAGTTCACGTATCACCGAATTACATCCAAACATATGTTACCAAGTTATTATATATGTTACGAGGTTCCTAGCATGTTACAACATGTCAAATCGGGTCTCGAAATGCTAATTTACACCTACCGCAGCAGTACACGCGATTAGGAAACGTAAACTAGCATTTAGGACTGATTGCATATACAAACTAGCAATTAGGGCTAATTGCATATAAAAACTAGCAATTGGGGCTAATTGCATGTAAAAACTAGCAATTAGGGCTGATTGCATGTAAAAACTAGCAATTAGGGCTAATCGCCCCTAAGGTCACACGAGTAGGCTTCTACTCGCATGAGTTATAGGCGATTAGCACCCTACTCGCCTATAACATAGGCGATTAGGAATGCTACTCGCCTGTAACCTTGCTGTTCCGGTTTTTCGCGCGTTTAACGCTCCAAATCAGATCCAGAACGTGTGTAACCACCCAATATCATCCCAAACACTATCCTAAACATGTTTCAACCAAAACCCTTCGTTTTGCCTCGTATTATCAGCCCTGCATGCAAATCACGTAATCCAAACACCATTCACATAGCATGCAATCATCATACTAACATGCATAACAATAACCCTAAGAATCAATTACTCAGATATTATCATCATAACATTAATATTATTCTGATTTAACCTAATAACATGTTAATCCATCATTATGAATCATAAAAACCCTAGCTTTCAAATCATAAACACCCATAACACATGTATACTAGTTAGAATCCGATTAACAACCCTTATTAATGATTTTCAGAAAGCTTTTTCGTTTTAGAACAGGTCTGGACCATTAGGGATTGAATAAAAACGTTTATAAAGATTCATGGATGGAAACCAAACCTTAGAATTGTGAAAGAATGAAGGATTATGCTTGAATCCTTGTGTTTTGATCAAAAATCGCGTTCCAGAGGTTGTGTGTGTGTTGGGGCAGGTTATGGGACGACTAGGGTTTGTATAATGAAGTTTATGAGGTCAAGTATGGTATTTATAGTCGTTTTTAGTCGTCCAGCACGTAACTAGCGATTATGCAGCCCTTACACGCGATTAGGAATCCTAATCGCATGATTGTTCAGGCAATTGGGGCCTACTCGCCCCCTAGGGCACACGAGTAGCCCCTACTCGCCCCTAGGTTTGCCTACTCGCCTCCCTTATAGGCGATTAGGCCTTCCTAATCGCCTATAGGGGCTGGTTTCGTGTGTTTTGCGCGTTAAACCCGTTTTAACATATGTTAACATATATTCACGTACCGACAAGTCACATAATGATTGTAAACACGTAACACAAGTAAATACACATGTTCACACTCGTTCACCATTGGTTTAGGACCGACATCTAATGAACCTCTAGACCAACATCCAATGATCCTCTAGACTAAACCGATAGTTCCCGAACCATAACCCGACTTAACTAACCCAGTTAAGTACAATATACGCGTGACTCGCTAAGGTAGACTTTTATCTAGACAACGTTGTTAACCAGAATTTGCCGGGTGTCACAATAAACTACGTTTTGCACATATGCATTAACAATCTTAATGCACATGTGCATATCAGAAAATGGCACCTCGTCCAAAACACAAATTATCCTCCTATCCGAGTGCGTGCAGGACCATTTACTTCATTTAATAAACAACCTGAACATAACTTCCAATCCTATCTCAATGACAAACAACCCTACCTGAAAACACCTTCTGAAAGCATCATTCAACTTTTGCTCAAGTATTTGAATAAAGTTCTAATTTTCATTTCATAATAAATTCTACTTTTATCATTCAAATGTGCTTTGTTCACTTTTTAAACAACGCCTATCGCCCTAAGTGCGCTTAATGCATTTAATAACTACAATTTCAATCAAACATTTTTCAGAAAACACAAACAGTAAAAAAACTTACCAAACTAACAATCTCACCATATACCTACTCTTCGGCCAACGAACCGGCACTTTGTATTCATCAGGCAACGGAATCAAACACCTAACTATTTTACTTATATTCTCACAACACTCTTCACACCTCATTTATGCCTTATCTAACATCTCCCTTGTTTTTTCTTCCGTCAACCTGAACAACGTATACTTCTTAAATTTATCACATTGTTCATGAGTTAAAATAACTAATAATTAATATTTATTAGTTAATACAAAAACTATACATATATGCACATGTGCATATATATCTAAATTGCTTAAATAAATAATAACGACCCTTTTTAACTTCATGATCAACGATTATATCATCATCCTCTATCGCATCGGGTAGTTTTTTTGACCCTTTCTCCCTCGATTCTAAGACAAAAGTTACATTATTTTATGTTTATCTCATCTTTGTCTACAAATAATAAAACAACACATAAGAAAACAAGATTTTCAATCTTAATGCACATGTGCATTAAGATTACTTTTTTCATTACCACATAATAAATGAACATGTGTGTTAGAGCGAAAGACATTAATGATATCAGTATAAATGCACAGGTGCATTAACATTACTTTTATCAGTAGCAAATACGTTATGCACATGTGCATTAACATTTTTAATTCACATGTACATAAAAACAATCATTATCCACATTCTATAACAAAATAAAAATCCTAAAACTAACAATAATAAACAACTCAACTAATTAGATTCACAAGATCTATATCTTAGCACCAATCTAACAACAAATCAAGCAAAAAAAAATATAAAACATCTGTTTTCTTATGTGTTGTTAAAGAGCATTTTATATTGCCATACAAATGATCATTCATGCGCTTTCAAAATTTTCCTAGTGTGATTAACCTAAATGAATTTAGTTTCAAAAAGTACGAATGTAAGAGCGTAATTACCATGGCTCGGTTGGATGCAGATCGACAGACTTTACTCTCTCTGATCTTTGAGCGAGTTTCCTCTGCCAAAATTACTCATAATTATTAGCATTCAGTATAACTATTTACTTAATAATAATAAAAACAATGAGTATTGAATCAATTAAATAAGAATAACAACAATACCTTGATCTCGAGTCTGAGGCTGCACCACAATACAAAACACATACAACCGGCCGGAGACCGGACATGCGTGGGTGATTGAGTTGTGTAGTATCTCATTATTAGGTGGAGCTACAATGGTTTACTCTGCCGGCGCCGCCACTGACGGTGGAGATGTTAGGGTTTAGACTTACCAATCGTGGTCGCAGGTGTTGATTGATTTGGTGGAGATGAAGAAAGCTAGGGTTAGTATTATAAAGGGTAAGAGGATGAAGATGATGAAGAAAGCTAGACTTAGTATGATAAAGGGGAAGAGGATGAAGAGGATGAAGAAAGCTAGGGTTAGTAGGATAAAGGGGAAGAGGATGAAGAGGATGAACGTGTTTTTTTTTTCAAATCTTTTTTTTATTTCTTTTGTCTTTGTCATATTTACAAAAATACCCCATGTTCACATTGGTTCCTTGGTTCTCTTCCTAAAGTTGGTTCTCGTATGATCCCTACCCTATATAGGGGAGGGTTTAAATGAGAACACCCATTTTTTGTGAGAACCATGAGAACAAATCTCAACCACTCATTTATCTTCCCTTGTATTTTGATGAAAGGGTAAAGTGGTAATTTTGTTTCCTCTTATTATTTAGTCACGCACTCACACCTTCTAATCTCTCCATCAACCTCTCCACTTTAATAGTACCTAACACCATTTTCTACCATATCTCAAACACTTAAAACCTACCCACCATAAAGAACTACACCAAGCCCCTCTGGTCACAACCGTCGGTTAACCACCTCCGACCAACTGCAACCTACTCCAACTACCCTGAACCGCCCTTCTGATCTATCCCTCCACTATGTCAGATTCTCCTAAAATCCCCGTCTTTTTCTTGTTAATTGCTCTTCCTCACGTTCACCGCTACAAACGTTACAACTCAAAGGTAAATTAACAATCCTATGTTTGATAGCTTCAGGTGGCCAAGTCTAAATGATACACACTGATGTTGTCAACAAATTGGTTGAAGCACTTGGTAGACATTTTCTTTTATTTTGTCGATAATATCTTTGAACGTAATGAACTGTCTTGATCTTTTTATTGAGGATCTGCTAGTGGTTGACCTTTCAGATGAGCTTGGTACATGTATCAGAAATCGTCAAAAATGGGAACCGGTGCCGAAAATGATTAGTACGGTTATCGGTACCGAAACGTCAAAAAGTTGGAACCAAATTGGTACCGAAAGAGATTGGGTACCGGTTCGGTACCCGGGCTCATCCTTAGTTAAGCTCATGAAAGTAAAACTAATTCTTAAATTTTAAATGAAGTTCACTAGTGGATAAAGATTTTCACTTCGTTTCAAATAAAATTTATGTGTTAATCTTGCTTATAAACAAAAGATTTTTGCTAAAAGGTACTTTTAAAATAAGACTGATTAGTTATTTGTATAATTTGATAAGTTGGTAATAGCTAATTTTAGTCATGCTCACTTGATTAGTTTACTTGAGACTTGATTATAAATAATTGGTTCACCTGATTGTTATTTTCTAGTTGATCTAATTTTTTTGTACCATTTGATTAATTTGAATATGTTTTAGGGTAGTTAATCTATACTTGTTTCTCTGTGCATGAATCCAAAAGTCAAGCATTGAAATTTAATCAATAATCCAACATTAAAGTTTTGAATATTAAGTGTTATTAGCCATGGTGGAATTGGATGGTGAACAGATCAAAGCATAAAGATTTGTTTTATTAGGTATGGGTCAAAAACCCCATTGTTTCTATTTAGGTTTGGGGATCTTTGTTTCTTTTTGTATTGCTTTTAGCTATGCTCCTTGTATTGTTGTTTTGTACTATTTCCATGCAAAAAAATGTACAAATTCACTACAAGTTCCTTTTTATCCCTATATTCTTTCTAATCAACTATCGTAACTCATAAGTTGCATTTAAATAATCTTTCTACTATTTTTTATAATTGCAATATGTTTTGACATGTTATGCAACTCATGTGGTTATAAAACTTTAATTGTGAAAAATAACTCAATTTTCTAATTCAATTTAGGCCCCTGGCAGGATATGACAGTTCGGGCGTTGGTTAAGGATGTTTGATACTACAAAGTAGGAGATGCGTACTTATGATGTTGCGACAAGGAAACTGAGAGGGTCAAAAGCAAGGACCAACTTTAACATGCCAATGGTTTTCTCATTCTATACATCACAAAGAACATAAGGGAAAAAGAGGAATTCAAGCGGCTCTAGTATTATCACTAGAAACTAGTGTCATGTGATGAATTTAATGTGTCAAATCTTAAGTACTAGTGGTCCGACAATGTTAGAAGATGAAGACTAGCATTAGCAACAACGTAGTTACTAGCCATAACGATGTAGAAATCGACTTGAATCTTGGTGGTCCTTCAAAACCAAAATTAAAAAGTAGTTTGTATGCTTTATTAATTTAATGCAATTACTACTTACATTTTGTATTTGTTGTGGTTTTACAATTTCTGGATTTTGTTGTCACTTGTTCCAATAACATTTCACAGTCAATTACACATTTGTTATATATTTGCAGGTTAATTACATATGTGAATTACAAAATACACGGGTAAACCTTATTAAATCATACCAATACCTTTTTCTAGACTATTGTGAATTACACATGGGTAAACCTTATTATCATTCACTTATGTAAACCTACATATATATATATGCTTATTTGTGTAAACTTTTATGATTTACACATGTGTAAACCTTCATATGTGTGCTTTTTTTTTTACTATTATTATATACATATGTGTAAAGTTTCGTATCTATGCTAGTTTTTTTAAAACTATTATGATTACACATATGTAAGGCTTTATATCTATGCTTATTTTTTATTTAACTATTATGATTTACACATGTGTAAACCTTCAAAGCTATGCTTATTTTTTTAAACTATTATGATTTACACATATGTAAATGTGTAAACCTTCAAAGCTATGCTTATTTTTTTTAAACTATTATGATTTACACATATGTAAACCTTCATATCTATGCTTATTTTTTTAAACTATTATGATTTACACATGTGTAAACCTTCGTATCAATGCTTATTATTTTTAAATATTAGGAATTACACATGTCTAAACCTTCATATTTATGGTTTTTATTTAAACTATTAGAATTTACACGTGTCCAAACCTTCATAATTGTTGTGGTTTTACATATGTGAATCATACCAATACCTTTTTCTAGACTACTTTGAATTACACACGGGTAAACCTTATTATCATTCACATGTGTAAACCTACATATATATGTTTATTTTTGTAAACTTTTATGATTTTTACACATGTATAAACCTTCATATGTGTGCTTATTTTTTTACTATTATTATATACATATGTGTAAAGTTTCGTATCTATGCTAGTTTTTTTTTTAAACTATTATGATTACACATATGTAAGGCTTTATATCTATGCTTATTTTTTATTTAACTATTATGATTTACACATGTGTAAACCTTCAAAGCTATGCTTATTTTTTTTAAACTATTATGATTTACACATATGTAAACCTTCATATCTATTCTTATTTTTTTAAACTATTATGATTTACACATGTGTAAACCTTTATATCAATGAATATTATTTTTAAATATTAGGAATTACACATGTCTAAACCTTCATATTTATGATTTTTGTTTAAACTATTAGAATTTACACGTGTGTAAACCTTCATCTATGTGCTTTTTTTAAACTATTATGATTTACACATGTGTAAACCTTCATAATACTTAGTTTTTTTTTTAAATGTTAGGATTTACATATGTACAAACCTTCATATCTATACACCACAGAAACATCTTTTGAAGCTTAAATATATTGATGTACACATGTGTAAATATTTTTATACACCACATAAAATTTTCTTGAAGCTTAAATATATTGATGTACAATCTGCAAACATGTTTATTCACCACACCAAGTGGGCTATGATTTGTTTTAATATCCCAATGAAAATAATAATAAAGAAAATTAAATTCAGACACATGATTACTCATGAATCAATTATAGTTGCATGAATCTTCACCCATAAATATCGTTAATCACATTAATATCCACTCTTTTTAATTTCAAAATCCCATCGTCCCAATTTCTTAAGAAAACAACATCAGTTCATGAAGCTTTTGGACTACAGAGCCCTAGACTGAACACATCTCCACGACCGACTAACAGACAAGCGTCCCGAATAGATTGCACAAGCGTGGCGGTGGGGAGTGCCACCACGCTCTGATTCGTTAAATAATTATCGACGAACGATTCCTAAAAAGCTAACAGCGCAACGAAATTGAAGCTACGATGATTACTGAAAATCCAACCACATAATCGAAGCCACGTCGATTATCGACAATAACCAAAATATTTAGGAGCTGTGGAGGATAGTGTCGTCGGCGAACGAGGGGAACGGTGGTGGTGGATATAGTGAGGGTTGGATTAGAGGCACGTGAGGTGAGTAACGTACTAACGGTGGCGCATATAGTTTGGAGCCAGGGATGAGGTGGACTGATCGATGAAGAAATTGATGGACGGGTTTTGAAATGGCTTTTTTACGTTTTTGCCCTTTTTATTTTGTTTTTATGGTCCCCTTCTCGTATAAAGCCCATTTCATCTTAGCCTTTGATTGAGGTTGATCTATGGATGAGAATGGTTCTTAGTGTTCTCACAAAAATCTATGTTCTCAAGATAACCCTTCCCTATATATATATATATATATATATAGGATATAGATAATTTGGAAACTCTAATGAGATGGAGAAACTATGGAAACCCATTTGTGGCCTTAGATTTATGACAATCAATGGTCCAGATTTGACATCTAATATTTTAATAATAAAGTTTGTTTGTTATTTATATTGTAATTTGTTAGAGGGCATTATCGTCCAAGTAAAAAATCAAAAAGGTGCATCTTGGGAAGGAGAATACATGCAAGGTACTCTTTTGACGTGACAAAACCGTCAAAAGATCTCTTCATCCTCTCTCTCATTAATCTTCACTCACAAAACACAATCTCCCATAAAACACAAAATCATCTCTCATCCATTTTCTCTCATGTCTATTAAGAACACGGTGATTTCCCCCCAAATTATTATCCGATTTGTTATGCAGAATTGAGGTTAGTGATCAATACTCCAATTTTTTATAAGTGTAACTACTACCAATCTGTCCATGTATTAATGTTTTGGTTTTCTAATTTTTTTTTTTTTTTTTTTTTTTTTTGCAGATCTTATGCGTTAGGGTTACAAAAAATGAGGCAAAGTTTGAAGGCTTTGAAATCGTCGAAAAAAGTGGATGCAAGGGCTAAGGGTTATAGCAGGTATTCTTGAAACCTTGCTTTTGTAGGGGTTAGTTGGTTTAACTTGTTATAAATAAGAAAATGGTGTAATCTATTGTTTTAAAAGAGAAAAATGGTGTAAAGACTTAAATTTATTGTGAAGTTTATGTGTGTAGATGATGAATTCTAAGGGGTTTGTTTGAAATAATGTATGGAAACACTTTTTTTTTTTTCTTTTTTTTTTATTATGCTTAAAGAGAAGGGTTGAAAAATGAGAAAAAGATAATTGTTAGGAGGTTGTTGAATTTATTTAACATAAGTTAAAAAAAAATGTTGTGTTATAATGTTAAAGAGAACAAAACATGGTTTGAAACTATGTTTAGTTTAATTAATTTATTCTTTTTTTAATAATCTTGGTACATGCTTAATGGTTTTTTTAAAAAAAAGTTGTAATATACTGTTTAAGAAAAAAAAAGAAGATTTGAAACTGTAGTAACTTTATTTAAATTCCTTCATTTTTTTATATAATTGGGGTATATGCTACTGGTTTTGTTAAAAAAGATTTTATTAAGTTCAACAGAATAGCATGGAAAAAAATGGAAAAAATGGTAGTTATAATCAAATAGTTACATATATTATGTAAGTGTAACACTGTTAAGGGGATTTTTCAACAAGTAGCATGACAAGAAAAATTGGAAAAAAGTTAGTTATATACGATTTGTTACAAAAATGATACAATTGTAACACCGTTGAGATTTTTTCAGGAATCTGACGGAGAGTGGAAGGTTTGCACGAGGTATTCCTGGTGGTCTGAACACTGTACAAGTTAATGAAAAAATGTCAAACTTTTATAAAACTAATTCACATTTCAAATTATTATGGTTCAGGCCGGAAAAGCCCTCGTATTGCACGAAATAAGTTAAAAAGGTTTAAAAACACAATAGAGACTGCCATAGTTGTTGATCATGAGGATGAAACCAACAATGAAAGGAACGACGGTCCACGGAGGCGGAGGAAGTTAATAGGTAACATGAATTCGCTTATGAAAAAATATCTTAAAAAAAACTTTGAACATAATAATGCTACGTAATACAAAATCTGTTTTAATGTTATATGATTATTAATGCAGGATATGACGATGATGAATCACCTACCAATGAAACAACGGACTGCAAAATAATTTCCGGAATAAAGCTTATAAACAAAGGTAGCGAGTTTTATATTGTTGATTGAGTATAAAAATGCCTTGATTATTATAGGGTAATTCTGATCAAAAAAATCACTATTGTAACTAAATTTAGAAAGAGTCCCCGAAGACAGAACATCGGATTGCAAGATATTATCATCGTGGAAAGGGAAGAAAGGTTCGTAATGTTAAATAGTCTTCTTAATTAGACTGGAATTATATACATGTATATACAAAAGGTATTTTTTTTATTTGGAACGGATCTAAACTAACCATAATACAACAACAGAAAAAAATCCGAGTGTCGTGAAGTTCCATATAGGAAGCTCAGAAAAAAAATGTAGTCCAGGTATGGAGTGAAATTTTTAGTAAAGTAAATACAAAATAATATTGGATCAAAAAAAAGTTTTGCCTAACAAAAAAGATTAAAAAAATGTATATGAACAGGTAAGAAGATGAAAACTGCAGAAAATGAGGATATGGAAGGAACTTGTGTCGCTGACAAAGGGATAGAAAGCTCCGGCAAAAAGAAGATTAAAGGTACGGATTATAAGTTATGGATATTATTTTACTTTTTAAAATGTACAAACTCTACAACATAAAAAGGTGAATTAAATGAAGCATTTTGGCATTTATATTTTTTTTCTTTGGTATGGACAGGAATAAAAAAGAAAACAGGAGATACTGAAGGTATGGAACAAGATGAACGTGTGGATAAACGATTGGTAAAGAAGAGGAAAAGACAGACAAGTGAGCCACAAAGAGGATCGGGTATTATGGAAGAAAACGCAGGCGATGGGGATGTTGTGGGAAAAAGAAATGACTGGTTTGGTATAAGGACACGTTCGTCGCCTTTGCAGTTTTTTAAAGGGATAAGTAGATTGCAGGATGAGCAGAAAAGGGCGGTTAGACGTATGGGCTTTGGAAAATTAATAAAGTTCAAGGTGGATGGTATACCGGCGAAATTGGCGCATTACGTGGTGGATAGATTTAAACCCAAAAAAATGGAGATACGGGTGCCAAGTGGGAGAATAAAGGTAGATAAAGAATCTATTTTTAAATTACTTGGAATACCAAATGTGGGGTTAAAGGTAAGTGATATGGAGGAATTAGATGAGATGGAACCAGAGATAGCAGAGTGGAAAGATAGATATCCAGGACATTTTGTCGCCCCAACATCGATAGTCAAAAATATACAAAGTGCCGAAGATGAGGACACTTTTAATTTCAGGATGGATTTCTTAATGTCGTTCCTTGCAATCATGGTGGAATGCCATCAGCAAGGTAGATGTAGGTTGAAGATCTTAAAGAAGTTGAAAGCTGATATGGATTTCAAAAACATAGATTGGTGTGATTACGTACTCGAAGGGATGAAAAAATGCAAAAGAAAGTGGCGAAGGTGTGAAAACAGCAAAACATTCACGGGGCCACTTACCATTTTAACGGTATGTTTTTTCGGTACTTTTTCCGTATATTACGGTTGATAAAACTTTCAAAGTTAATATTATAACCAAAAAATGAACATTTGGGGGGGGGGGGTGGATGATTACATACTTTGTGACTGGCTACTGTAATATGAGCAAAAAAACAACACTATGGGTTCTGTTTTGACTGATTAACATACTGGAAAACATTGAAAAAAGGTGATGCAATTTGTATGAGTTATGATGTGATGAAAAAAAAACATGATATGTTTCGAATTGACACGATGCAGTTACTTTATGTCGAAAGTATTGGGTGCCAAGGGATGAAGTTGGATAAAACGGTGACACCAATAGAATATTGGGACAAAAATAAGTTGAAAAGAAGAGAAACTTTAGATATCAAAGGAGGGGGGTTCGGAACAGGAAAATATGTGCGATTCCTAAAAAATAGAAAATCGGCTGTTGAGGAGCCTGATGATAATGTTGAGCAGTTTGTGCTTTCGGTAAGTCATCTTTAAAAACACCGTATAAATTATTCGTACTGTAACATTTTGGTATTCTTAACACTTACAAAAAACTTTAAAAATACAGGAGAGTATAGCGGAGCTGGGAAGCTTAATTGATTCAGTTGTTAAGAGCAAGTCGAAAATTGAAAAAAAGCTGACAGAGGTTTACGATAATGCACCAGAGAATGAAGATGTGTTGTCGATGGTTGCAAGGTATAATTCGGTATTCGAGGTTGGTTTCAAAAAAACACGGCAGGAGGAAGTTGTAGGTACTAATGTCGGAAGTCATATAAGAGAGGTCATAAGCGGTTTAGCCAATGAATTGAATGTTCATGATATGGACAATGAAGGTAATAAATTATACATGGCCTACATGTAACCTATTTGTTAGTCGTAGCATACGTAAAGTTATGTATAAAATTTTTTTAGTGTGTTACTTAAAAAAGCATTAAATGTAGATCGGTATTCAAGTGAAAGTGATGACATGGACTCCATGGATGAAGGAAACTGCGGTGGCAACGTTGATGAGATAAGGGATGCCGATAAAGGTAAGCGCAATACGTTGTTAGGATAGATGTGTATATGTTTTTAAATGTGTATAAAAAATACTACTAAAGTCTATATGTGCATTTTTATGTCAAACAAAAACAGGGCATAATGAAGGTGCTGAGATTCTGCATGCAAGTGGGCAGGCTAAAATGCTTGTACATGAATTATCAAAAGACAAAACTTGTCAAAACATGGAGGAAGAAGCGGACAAAACAGGTGATGGGCAAGAAAAAGGTACATGCTTGTTACCCTCGTTTTGTGTTAAAAAAATGTGATTTGTTTAATAAAAGCCTGATTGTTGTGATAACTAGGAGGTAATAAAACAAGACAAAAAGGTAGCGGTAGTGTTGGGGGGATACGAGCATTAAACTTTGTCCGAGCCACAGTGGATTTAAAGAAAAAAATGGCGAAGCAGGTAAAAATTAATTATACATATATAAATATATATACATGAAAGTTCTACATTAAAAAAATTGGAGAAAAAAATAATCATTTGTTGATTTGGTTATCTAAGACAAACAAGGACATAGTGAAGCGAGGAAAAAGTTATCTAGGACTGTGGCGCAGACAATTGTTCGAAAAGACAAGAGTCATGAGGTGGTGACAAAGTTACAAGTTAAAGAAAGGGTTGAGTCCGATGGTGCAGGGAATGATACAGATAACAGAGAAGGTGTGTTTCTGCCTACGGTTATTTAACAAATTCAGATTGTAGGGTTATAAAAACAAAACTAACCAAAATGTTGTAATAAATTAATAGGTGGTGTTAATGAGATGCCAAAAGGGACTACCGCTATTGACGACATTCCAAGCTTCAGCCTGGGTGTAAGCCAAAGAGAAGTGGATAAATCAGGTTAGTGTTAGTAATTATATTATAACTGCTATGTGTATGATGATAAAGAAGTTGTAGACTATTACGTAAGTAAAAACGCTGTTTTTTGAGATGTATGTATATGACATAGTACACACGGAAACTGAACAGACTAACGAATACTATGGAAATTAAACATAAAAATTGTTTCTGGTGTGCAGGATCATTATCTACCGACAAGTGTGAGTCTCTAGGAGTGGGGTTTAGTGTTAGCGAAGGCGTGCAAGCTGACGTAACAGTCGGAATTACTGATGACAGCAACAAACTATTAAAGGAACCAAAATCACAAGAAAAAGGTAAGTATGCTTTTTGGTAATTGTTAGGTAGGATTATGCAAAGTGCTTTGATAACTAAAACTTAAGGCTACATTATTACTTAAATAGGTGATAAAAAATCTATGGTCCAAGGAAGCAATGATGTTGATGACTGCCCAACCTTTAGCCTTGGATTAAGTCAATTAGAAAAAAAAACCATAGTTGCTGATTCAGGTAATCCCGTCGATCACGTTACATAATATAATAGACTTATGCAGTTACATATGTAAAAAATGTATAAAAAATAAAAATCATATGTAAAACATACTAAGAACAAAAATATTTTTACTAACGTTAACCAGGTGCCAAAAGTGGTAATGCGGAAAGAGCCGGTCTTTTCCAATTCATACCGACTTACATGTTTGAAAAAGACCACAACAAAAAAGTGTCCGAGCAAACGAGCAATGTGAATGAAACAACAAAAAAGGCATCCAAAGGTATGTAAAAACAACTTTCATAAACAAAAAGTGTAAAATGTTTTTTGATATTTATTATTTTAGGAATGAAAGGGAAAAATGTCATCGGTCTTAGTGAAACAGAAGTGGTTGACAATGTAACAGATTGTGCATTCCCGACATTTGATCTAGGTTTGACACCGTCTGAAGATAAGTCGTCTAAGGAAATATCAGAAGGTAAAGCTCGAAAGATTTTCTATACATATAACCGGAAAAAAAAATGTGTTTCTTATGGTGTTTGTAAATATATTAAAATGGATACACATTTGTCTGTGAATGATCAGGTGACCATTTGGGCCTAGAGGCAGCGAAATTGAAGTGTCGGTTATTGGCCGAAGAAGCTGCGAGGAAGCGAGATATTTGTATATCAATGATGGAAAAGGCTAGAAGGAACCCATTGACAGAGAAGACTGTGAGACGTGTAGACATAGCGTCGAATGTTACGAAAGAGGAAGATGATGTTTGGAAGTTTATTTTCAACAGCCAGGAGGTTGACGCTGCAGATGGAAACCAAGGGAAATCAAAGCTTAAAGGGGAAATGTAAGTTTGAGCTAAGCTTTACCAAAAAAAAATTCTCCTAGTTTAATTCAACTATGTATTTAAATAAAAATTCTCTTTTCTTGATTGTGTACGTTAATATATAGGAAGGTGGACACAGTTGGGGGAGGTAGCAAATCTTCGAGCGAGGGACAGGGATCAGACAGCAATCCAGAATGGTAAGTCATAAAAATGTAAAACAAAATATATATCATTATTATATAGGCGTACTTGAGTGTGTGTGGATTACCACGTTAATGTTTTAGTATTTATTATAAACGTTTAATCGAAAATGTGTAGGGAGGTATTGTTTAGGAGTGCATACGGTGTGGAAGCTAACAGATCAGTGTTTAAAAGCTTAGCGGCAAAAACACGAGTTATAGATGAGGTCATAAATTGTTGGGTGGAGGTCTTGAACTTTGAAGAAAGGTACAAAGAAGCAGGATCAGTAAGTAGGTTGTTTGTGGGTACCAAGGCAATTGTTGGAATTTGAACAAATGACACATTAGTAACATATTCTTATATACTAATAGATTGACTGGATGCTGAATGCGGAAGACACCACCGAGGAGCAGAGAATGGACAAATTTACCAAAAACATGAGGGCAGCTGTGTACGGGGACGACAACCTGGTGGGGCTACAATCTTTTGGATTAGTTTTCTTCCCAATAGTTGAATTTGAGCATTACTACGTGATCGTGTTTGACTTGGAGAATGCGATAATTAAAGTGATTGATAATTGGGGGGACGTGTACCCGTTGGTTCGCTTAATTGACCACCAGGATTACTTTTCAAAGGACTCCGCCTTCAAAGTGGTAAGCAATGTCTTCTTAGCCTATCTATTTTTTTGTGATAATATTCACACTATTGATAAAATAAAATGGAAAATGATTTGCAGAAGCATTTGTTTGTAAAGTACCTTCATCAAGTGAACCATCCGAAAAAAGACGAAATGGCAGTGGCGCCTATCACTAAAGAAAGCATTGGGTGGGCAACAAAAACGAATTTGCACGACTGCGGAGTTTTTGTGATGCGCCATATGGAGAAATATATGGGGCCGGGCAAACCATTTGATTGCGGCTTTAGTCGGAATGGTCAAAAGAAATTAGCGGAGCTGCGGAAGCTGAGAACAAAGTACGCTGCGCATATGTTGCTGTCGGATGCAAATGTTTTGAAAGATAAAATTGCAGCTACATGAAAGTGGTTAGTAGTACTGTTTATTTGGTGGTAAAAATGTTTCAGTAATGTTGAATGTGTGTGCACTTAAAAAACTACTTAGTCTTTGTTTTGTGATTCTAATGAACTAGTCTAATGCTACTGCAAATGTAACTGAGTTACAAAGGAAAGCAGTATTTTGGAAAGCACAAAACATATGTGCGTTATGAAATCAGGCTGCTTTATGAATCCTACTGCCTTTTCTTATTTTCTTTTAATAAATATTTTATAATAAATATTGTTTTTGTTTGTTTGTTGATTTACTTTTGTGATTAAAAAAAGTATTTTTTTAGTAACAAAAAGATGTGTGTCAGAACATGTAGGGAAAAAGTTGAAAGTGACATTTTCATAGAAAAGTTGGGTAACTTTAAATGCAGATTGGGCCCACGCAAACCAAACCCCCCTTATACTTATTTATCATGTAATAAATAACATTAACCCCCAACCACCCCAAAAAACTCTATAAATTTACAAGACAAATACATCTCTCTAAAATCAAATTGTAAAAACAAAAACATGAAATCAACACCAAGCACACCTCCTGAAGTTGAACTTCGGGGAAGAAACTTCGCTCCAATCAATTATTACCTTCGACCTAGAAACAACCATCATGTCCAAGGTCACGAACAAGTGCGACCTTTTGCACCCGTTAACATCCAGCCTGACCCGTTGCCCTTGCCAGCTGCCGTAGAAGACAATCAACAACATCAAGTTGTAAATGGAAATGTGGTTGAGGAGAATGACCTCGAACATCATGAAGTTGTTGACGACGTTACACAAGGTAATGTTGACGATGAATTAGATTGGAATTTGGCTTATGAACTGCTATATCCGCAAGTAAACAATCAAGATGACGTAGATGCCACATCCGAAGGACATCACGTAGAGTCACGTGAAGATAACACACTGTCAAGTACTTTTCGTCCGACTATGGTTACCCCAGAATGGGCAAAGGGGTATGAAACGGATCCTGGTGCTGAGTATGTGGATTGGTCTGATGGCGAAAATACTAGAAAAATGGAGTGGGAATGGGCAATGCATGACCCATGGGAGGATGAGCGGGGTACGGATTCTGATTGTTCCTTTGATTCGATTTTCAGTTACTAGGTGTTTTTAATGTGTTATGTACGTCTGCTTATGTTTCAGTTCCTTTTTGTGGATTAAACCTATATTAATGTTATTGTGTGTTGTTGTCATGTAACATGAAATTTAGTGAACAAAAAACATCAAGTGAAAAAAATGAATAAAAAATGTAACAAGAGGGAGTAGAACTAAAAATAGAAAAGGTGAACAATATTATGTGTGTGTGGGGGGGGGGGAGTTAACATTGCTATGTAAAAGTAAAAAACAAATGGAATAGTAAGTGTAAAAATGTAGTAGTAGGTGGTGGGAAGTGGAAGTTTACATTACTAATTAAATGTAACAAAATTTTATTCGCAAACAAAAAAGGGATAGGTAGTAGTAGCAGAAGGAAATGTATAAGGCAATAGAAAATCAGAAAAAGCAATGTGATTTATTATGACTAAATAGAATAAAAAAAACATTTCTTCAACTTTCACAAAAAAAAAAAAAAGAGAGAAAAAAACTTGGAAGAAATAAAGGTATGACAAGACAACATTATTGTGTGATTTAAAAAACAAGAAATGGAGGTAACTATGTTATAAAAAAAAATATATTTTAAAAGTATAATATGTTACATTGAAAAACATAAAAAAAAAGGGTTGATATCTAGACATCCTGGATATCTATATTATATAATTTTATTATTGGGAAAATGTGTATGAAAAAATTTGACTTGCATAAAAAAAATACACTGGTACTTTATGTAACAGCTTTATGTGACATAAAGCAACCTTAGCCAACAAAAGGATTTTTGCAAACTTATGTGTGTGTCAAAACAATCTACAAATATGATTCTCCCTCTGATATAAGATCTTTTGCCTAATTTTTTTGAAATCATGGAATCAAAGATAAAAATTGTTACAAAAAAAGGTATATAAGAAAACAAATATTTTACAATAAATCGGGAATGTAAAAATGAATTATTTATACATGTTTTCAATAAATTTGATAGATTAAAAAAAAGTAAATTCGTCAGTATCCTAGAAGGCCATACAATAAAACTATGAAGACAAAATAGAAGTGTGTATACTATATCATGACTAGACACATGATGTGACAACACATAAAAAACAAATATATAGGGATTCTTTTTGAAAACCACCCACGTGAATGCATATACTTCATTAAATGAAGTTCACCTACTTACTTTTAGTCACATGTTTTCGAAAAAATGGAAAAAAGGTTTATAAATAATTGGGTATGGGGAGGGTGTTGGTAAATTGATTCTCTCCATTTATTAAGACAAAGACATAACAAAAAAAAGATATAGCTTCATTGAGATGTGTCATTTTGGTTTAAAAAGCAGTTGTCAAAAATTCCGTTAAAGCCTCTTGTGAAGACTTTATATACAAATGTAAAGGATTGATAGACGATTGTATCATTCTCAAAATTCATTTGGGCACATCTCGATTTTTAATGTGTGTTTGTGTAAAAAGTAATTGAAACTGATATTGGGGGATCTTTGCGAATAACCCAATCGTATGCTTTAACAAAAAATATTAAGATACCTAATAACATAAAATAATTGAAACTGATATTGGGGACATAACATAATTTATAAAGATATGTAATAACATAAGAAAAAAACAAATTAGAGTTATAACAAAAAGCATAAGATAAAATACCAGACTATACTGAGCCCAAAACCGAGCACATGCAAAAGCGATCATACAGTAGCAAAATGTTACAGACGTAACATACTGAGTAGCAAAAATGTTACAGACGTAACATACTGAGTAGCAAAATGTTACAGACGTAACATACTGAGTAGCAAGCTAGATAACAGCTGAAATTATAAGAAAACATTCCGAAATTAGATAGATGGCTCAGTAAATAGTCGAGATAAGTACACCTAAGTGGCTGCAGATGGGGTCTGGGTTTGGGAGCTACCACCAGAAGCGTTAGCACCACCATTTGACATCTTCTTGCAGTTACGAGAGTCGTGGTTTATTACGTATTGCATGCACGTGCGACAGAGCCTTGGAGCTTTCGGGGGCTTGGCGGCCTTCGTTTCAGCAATAACAGATTTCAGGCGACGATTCCTTCCACAACCTTTAGTACGAACAACCTCGGGATTGCTACATGAGATCTCAACATCCATTGGTTGGCCAACCAACTCTTCCACAACAGCCTCATTTGACTCGGTAACAGGCGCTTCAATAGACCTATGATCAACAAGGTTAATTTTTATATCTTTCAAACGCTGAACCAAGTTAGAGAGCAAATCCGTGTCAGTCCGGACAACGTCAACACATTCAGTAACCAACTCCAAAATCTGGTTGCGCAAAATAGCCTGTGGGGAGTGGTCGACACCGTAACGATTCTCAATAGAAAAAACACGCTTTGGCAGTGCATCGCGTAGCCACCTATCAGTAACATACATGGCTGGAATTTTTTGGACATTCTTAACCCGATAAACACAAAACACATGACGGCACAAATAGCCAATACGGATGAATCCACGACAAGAACACTCAGCAGACGAATCAAGCGGGTTAAACTTGACCTGTCAAACAAATAAATAAGTTTATAGAAAAAATAAGGAACAAGTTTACAGATTGGTTAGACATATTAAATTAATTGGATACGTATGGACAGGATATACAAAAAAAATACCTCAAACACATTAACATAACCATTCATCCGATCTAGGTGAGTGACTGAAAAAACCAACAACTCATCGACAGTCTTTGTGTTTGAGACATAACAAGATTCTTTTCCCTTTGCAATCTCTTTGAGTACTTCCATAAAAATCGGATGCGTATACAACTCAAAGGCATGTCTCTCAATAGTTAAACCGGTAGTGTCTGGAAATTGTGTAGTAGAGGTTTTATACTCAGCCATCCTTTGCCGATAACGCTGTGCATCAATTCTGGTTTCATAACACAACATAAACTGGACTAGCGTATTAGCGCTTGTAGAATTAACTTTGAAAGAGGCATTCGAGCTCTCACAACGGGACGTAGTTTTCATCAAGCAACACATGGGGATCTCACGAAAGTAAGCCGGTACCCAACGATCCCTAATATCGTACATTTCCTTCAACCAAGAGTGGTCTTCCAAACCAAAATTAGCCAATAGCTCTTGCCAACGACTCTCGAAGGTAGACGGCTTGATATAAACATTCCATACCAAACGGTGGATGCATTGACGGAAATTGGTGTTTTGTAACAACTCGCCAGTCATCTGCATACATGGAAATTTATAAAAAAAAAATGAATAAAAGCAAACACTAACAAATAGCAAAAAAGACATTCAACAAAGGTAAAATAAAAAATATGTAGAGAGCAAAGTACCTTGACAGGTAACTTCTTCATAATATGCCACATGCAAAGGCGGTGGCGAGATTCAGTAAAGACTTGAAGAATGGCTTGCCTCATCGCCGGGTCTTGATCGGTTAAAACTAATGCTGGTTGCTTTTCATGAGCTTTCAGAAATGATTGGAGCAACCATTTGTATGAGTCAATGGTTTCACTAAAAATCAGCCCAGCACCAAAAGTTACACACTGTTTGTTGTAATCCACACCAGTAAAAGGAACGAAGATCATATTGTACCTGAAAAAAACAAAAAACAGCGTGCACGAACAAAATAGGTAACTTATGTCACTTATGTAACAACAAAGAATGCACAAAAATACTTACTTATTGGTTTGATAAGTTGCATCAAATGCAACAACGTCACCAAAAACTTTGTAATTCAGCTTCGAGATCTCATCAGCCCAAAAAATAGATGTAAGTTGACCATTTTGCACAACGAAATCATAAAAGAATTCTGGTAAACTATCAAAGCGATCACGCAAACGATCAAGCACTAACTGAGAATCTCTTTCACCGATGAAAATTCTCATTTTTTGACAGAAGTTTTTGAAGTCAACTGGTGTGCCGTGCACATTATGATGACCACCCTTCATGGTAACGTAACAGCTGTGGGCTCTGACGGGGCCAATCTTGTTCAAACTCATCTGATGAATGAACTGCTTGGCAGCAAAGCTAAGCTTACGACCAGATTTTGTAAGGTCGCGGTTATATGTGTCAACAAGAGGATGGTTATGGTTCTCTACGAACTTCTGAACAACATAGCAGCCTTTTTGTTTGCATAAAATTACACAGATGTGTGCATCACAGTCAGTGAGTGTAAAGGTACTTTGACGAGCCTTCAGCGTATCGTCCACCAAGGAGTCAAACGTACGCTTCATTTGAGGTTTCCCAGCTTTGTTACACCGGAAATACTTATGGGTGACAACACCGTTCCATACTTTCGCTTGGTTTTTCCTAACTGAAAAACCAGCTTGCTCGGCATAAGACGCATACAACGTATACGCATCATCCAAACTGTCAAATGAACGCCCAACAACAGGCTTATCCTCCAAAGCAACATTGGGAGTCCAGAGCCTAGTTCCATTAGGCGTTTGAAAAACAAGAGCAAGGGGCTGATTGGTTGCTATAAAAAAAAATAAGTGGGTGAAAATAATTGAAACAAGTTATAAAACATGGTGGGTGAATGAAAAATAAAAACAAAAGACAAAAAGACATAAGTAACAGAAATTTAAAAAAAGAATCAAGTAAGTACAAACATAAAAATCTTACATATGTATGAGAAACAAAAAACATAAGTAACAAAAACATATGTCACTTATGTACCAAAAAAAAAAGTTCCTTACATAATAAAAAAGTTTTTAGTGCATAAATGAAAAATAAAAACAAAAGACAAAAAGACATAAGTAACAAAATTTAAAAAAAGAATCAAGTAAGTACAAACATAAAATTCTTACATATGTATGAGAAACAAAAAACATAAGTAACAAAAACATATGTCACATATGTACCAAAAAAAAAAACAAAGTTCCTTACGTATGGTTGTCATCATTTTTAGTATGTAACTTAAGTAACCAAAAAAATAAAAAATCCAATAATATATATTTTACAAAAGACAAAAAAGACATAAGTAAAATTCTTACATATTTTTTTTATTTAACAGAAAACATAAGTAACAGAAAAATTGTACGTAACTTAAGTAACAAAAAATATAAAAAATTCAATGATATATTTTTTTACAACAAAAAAAACTTAACACTAATAAAAAGTTTTAAAAAACACCAATATAAGCTAAGTGGAGGGTATTAGAACAAAATGGAAATAAAGTATAACAAGGGGTAAAAAAAGCCAAAATCTTTATTAATAAAAAAAAGTTCTTTGCCTCATTAATAACATTGTAACAAAAAAAGTTGATATACAACTTTTCACTTAATATAAGTAAACAAATAAAATCTACCATACTTCTTTTTAATGTTTTTTATTCACAAAAAAGGATAATTAACTACTATGATTAGCTATAGAAGTACAATTATTTTGAGTTAAAACAAAATAAGTAAAGTTTGGGTGAAAGCTTGTTTAAAAAAGTTGTATAAACAAAAGTTTTACCCTAATTACAAAAAAGTCAAAGTAGTTCATGTGCTCATTAAAGATGTAAACTAATACCAAAATTAGCTAAAAATCTAAAACACATAGTGTATAAACAAAAAACATAAAATTGTGTCAAAGAAAACCTGGACCATCCTCAAACACAACAACATCATGAGTCAATAAAGCGGATCTGGGCAACACATGGCTACTGTTCTCTGAAAAATACAAGAAAAAACAAAAAAGAAAACGGTTAAAAGAAAAAAAAAGCAAATTTACACAAACAAATGTCGTGAAAAATGAAGTAATGAAAGTGGAAAAACAAAAGTTATGAACCTGGCAAGTTTAACACAGCAGATATTGGGTCTTCATTAGTTTCGAAATCAGAAAGCAGGTTGCGTGGTACGATCGGGGTCGGATGATCATGAGATTCGAAAGCATTCTCAAGGTTGTGAGGTACGAGGTGGGTAGGGGAACCAATCTCACTGTCATCATCCATAATTGCTATGTTTTGAATGATATGTGGTGCCTGGTTTGTTGGAGAAGACATTAATGGCTGGACATTTAATATAAGCTTTTGAGTATGGTTTTGGAGGAGAGTTTGAAGGATAAAATTTCAATGTTTGACTGACAAAAGGATACTAAAGAAGACATAATATATTAAAACATCCTTCATGGTACAAAAAAGAAAGTTGGTATGATAAAGAAAGGAAGTCTGAAGTATGTCAGCATCAACCAGAAAGAAAATCTTTCCTCTTAATCGAACACAATGGGAAGTTACAATCTTGCCCTTCATGCCAAAAGTAAGATGGTATATGTGGAGAGATGGTGACCCTAGGATGAGTTTCAAGGGTTTCTCCAACTCAACATGGTTTCCAATGGATACATAGCCTCTATATATATATATATACTAGTTTATACCCCGGGAGCATCCCGGGTTGAGAAATCTAAGTAAAGTGAATAAAATTAGAAGTATCTAAACTATAAAAATAGCATCTACCAATATATGATTAATGAATTTTATTATTATTATTATTATTATTATTATTATTATTATTATTATTATTATTATTATTATTATTATAAACAAATCTCTGCCATAAGTTATCATATTCTAATATAAAAAAAGGGTAATTGGGTCGGGTATCACCTAATCCCAGTCCCGACCCAAACCCACAATTTTTTTAAACTAATTCCAAACCTGACACAATGCCAGTCGGGTTACAAAAAATAGTCGTTTTTTTCTCCGTTTTTTATATAGCACTATGGTACTCGTTGGAAAGATAATAAAACGCTCGTTAATTTGATGTAATTTTTTCTTTAAAAAATCTCGTATATATAAGATATTAACATTTAAAAGTTATGAGAGGAAACATGAGAGATAAAATAATAAAGTTTTAATATTTACATTTAGTAGATTAGGTATTTAATAAATTATGTTAAATCATATTTAAACCATATTTATTTATTTTTTAATTAGTCTAGAGTTGCCACATCACATCCTATGTGGCATCTCTTAAAAGAGAGATTGCATAATATTATGACATGTCATTAAAAATGCTTTGGTTTATTATATATATAGATATAGATATAGATATAGATATAGATATAGTTAAGGGATCTTGTACAAGGGACTAAAATTGTGAGAAGTGTAAGAAGTGTTCTTAGAGTGACATGTGGCAATTATTATTTTTTAAGATTAAGGTTATAGTGTCATTTGGCTAACCACAATAATAGGAAACCCCATTAAATTCGCAATTCAAATTTAAAATCAAAGATATTATAAAATTTCGCCAAATACAATTTCTTTATTTCAATTGATATTTTGTATTAAATAATTTTTAGTGTGTTTGCCAAAATTATAGGTGTTATATGTTATCCAAATTGTTTACTAGGAATTATGTTAATATGTTTTCATTATATCCAATTGTACCGTGTGTTTATATGAAAGTGTTTTGTGTTATTTAAGAAGTGTTTTAAATGAATCACAATACTACTAAAACACCCTAGTTGATGTCACTGATTTGGTATTGATGCTCATCATATAACACACTTAGAATAAAACACCTCTTTGTTACTATATGTATAAAACACAACATTAGAACACAATCACTAAATCAAGGAATTGCATTTAAAACACCCCATTGTTAACAATAACACACTTTCAATTTTCAGGTTTGAACAAGAGACTAACATACTTTTCTAGCAGGGAATAAAACACCTCTTCTTATTATATTATATATATATATACAAATACCAACTTAACATTGCTAAACAAATTAACGGCGTTTTTGCCAACCAAATTAACAGCGACTAACGACGGCTTTCATTACCGTTTTGTTACATTTTTCTTCCACCCATACGAACTCCAATGCAAATCGACAACCGTTGACACATACAAATTCATCAATCGATTTCGGCGAAAAACTGTTTGAATCAAAGTCGAATTCCTAAGATCACAAGCATCAAACGTTCAACCGCAAATTTTTCCCGAAGTACCCTGGAATTATCGTTCAAACCTTAAGAAACAATCTCAGAAAACAGAGACGGCAAAAGACTGCCGTGAACTTCAAAATCAAAATACAAATCGAAACAAAACTTACCTTTCAACGAATGACGCTTGAAATATCTGGAAAATAAACATCGAATTGCAAAATGATTAAGCGAAGGACTGGACTGCCGGAACAATAAAACGAAACAGAGACAAAAAAATATATCAAGGCGATTACGAATCATACAACCATATATATTAATGAAACCAGTAGAGGCAAAGATCTTAGTCATCATCAATCAAACCAAGAGCATGATCTGTTCTTTAATGATCTAAAGATTAAAAACCTTAACCAACAAATTCAACTATGAAATAACAAAAACGAACGGTTGTAAAGAAAGGAACTGTTCTGTCGGCGGTTACCGGTGCTTGTGTAGAAGATGTGAAGAAATGGATACAGCATATATTATTTTATAAGGGGAAAGATTCGGTACAAAGTGTTTTTTTCGGTAAGAACTGTGAGAATCAAAGGAGAGTATTTTTTTTAATTTTTTTTTTCGAAAGTTTTTTTTCCCATATTGTTAAACATGTATTATAGTATTGAAAACTAAAAAAAAAAAATAAAAAATTGGTGTAGAGTAATTACGTGTAGAGTAATTACATAATTACTCTAGTTTAAACTAGTGTATTTACTTTAATGACGTAATTACACTAAAAAAAATTTGTATTATTCATCTAGAAAGTATGTTTAAGCATATGGGGAAAAAAATTCTAAAAAAAAATAAATTTTGTTTACACCCTTTGATTCTCACAGTTATTACCGAAAAACAGTTTGTATTTGATCTTTACTCTATTTTATAATCTTCTATACATCTAATAAATAAAACTCCCTATGTACACTTGTCATTCCCTCATGCAAAGTTCCATTTTATTCACCTCCATATTTTGCCACATGGCAAAACCATGTAATTTTTAACAATTTTCATTTAAAAAAAAAACAAAATCATTCATTATGTAGATTTAATGAGATTTAATAAAATAACAATTAATAACTTTCCTATTTTATAATCCCTCAATATTCAAACAATATACACTACATTGTTTCTAATCTTTATTTGCCGCTCATTTGACATCTTGCTATACACGCCTCATTGTTATTAAATCACAATTAATTTTTTTTTAAGTTTCTTCTTTCTCCCGATCTCTTTTTCTTTTTTTAAATCCTAACCAAAACCTAAATCCTTACAATCATCTACGGCGAAATCGAACATACTATAACTTCATCTTCTTCTCTGTTTATTCGAGTTTGCAATACTCATCTTCGTTATTTATGTTTTTGCAGATTGGGGTTTTTTGTGTCAACTGAGGAGGATAGAAAACTTGAAGACAAAAACGATGGTGAAAAATGGGGTGAACGGTATTTCTTATTGAAATTTGTTAAAAGGTTTTCTTTTTTGTATAAAGATAATTCATAGTTTTTTTTATTTAAGAACAAATGATCATATTGAGTTGTTTAATTTTATCTTATTTGATTCGTGTTTATGTTCTTCGAATTTTTCATCGCAGGCAAATGAGGAAGAGTAAGAAGAAGGTTATTTGTGTTTGTTGGTTTACATATTTGCATTATAGTCATTACTGTTTTGTTTTCATCATTTTGATATAATTAGTTGTATAATTGTGTTTTGACACCTTTAAACGTAGTTAGCAATCAAAAGTGTCTTGAAGACCTGGATGTCAGATACATCAATGTCTTTCATGGGATTCTCACAACCTACCTTGGTTCAATACTGTAACACCCCAACTGATGGCGGAAACATCGGGATGTCACGTATTGATGATTGTTCAGTAGCTCATGGTAATACATATGTTTAAATAATCCTTTATTTCATTACAAAATTGAATTACATTAAAGTCTACATCAAATATGTCACACCCCGACTTTTCCCTCGTCGGTTGCGACGTTTGGTGCCTTTGCCAGCGCAGCGGAAAGTTGCATCTAAGACTCTGGTTCCCTGAACGCCAATTCTAAACCTCTAGGATCCCCGATCCCAATACGTCGACTACTCCAACCGTGCCGTTACCAAAGTTTAAACCTGAAAGACATACTTAAAAAGTCAACATAAAGCTGGTGAGTTCATAAGTTTTGCATAAATAATTCCACAAGTTTTTATAAAAGAGTTTCCATAAGTCTGAAAAGATCATTCCCGTTAATACTATGTTATAAGAACGTTAGCTAGACGTTAAGTATCGTTACTACTACGAGTTGGAAACCATTACTGACCCGTGGATCCGTGATAAGTATGCCCAGTAAGTAGGAACCACCGTCATCATCGGTGGCTCCAAGTAATTAGAGACAATATGCCCCCGCCCGGCTCCAAGCCGTCGGGTGGGGTTTGTCAGGCCCCAATAGATCTATCCATATTTCCCCGATATGTGTTTCCACATACTCATGGTTTCCCCCCTGGGACTTCCCTGATGAAACGCCCGTATAGTAAACAACCATAACCATAGTATAACATGATCTTTAAAACAATGTAAGTAGTACGCATGTTTCTTCCCCGAATGTAAAACCAGTAAAAGTAGAGCCGTGACACTCACGCACCCATTTCATTTTTCAAAAACTTGTTCGTTTGGAATTCCTCAGGTTTTCATAAAAGAAGCATGTCTTCCACCCCGTAAACATTTATAAAACAGTAAAAAGTGGGGTCATGAACTCACCTTAATTTCCTTGCTAAGCTAGCAAACAAAGCCTGAATCCTCGACCGACTTCCTCGTGCCCTATTACAACAAAGGACACCTTAAAGTCTAACACATATAAACCTAGCCTATCATCCGGCTAAAAGACGGTTTATCCAACTATCTAGACTCGTGTGTATAACTCGAGTACTAATATGCTTTAATTCGACGAACCGATCGTGACTTTTCTTACTTATGCGTTAACACACGGCATAGTACCCAAGTTGCACACTCGTCACTATTCGTGTGCACACCACGTTGGACTATATTATGAAATGTATAACTTATCTTGAGTCGTAGCTCGTCTTATAATTATATTTTAGGAAAATATTCTTTGATGAAAATATAAGTATAGTTATTTAAAACCGATTAGTAACAATATCGCTTCTTTTCCATTCTTTAAAGGTTTCGAACATACATTTTATATGATTCTTTCTCAAATAGGTTGAGCGTGTTATAATTCAAAACCGCTTAGATGGAAATGTTTTAGTTACCAAAATCTTTGGAGATTGACACAAGTGACGCTCAACAATTATTATGTATTTGTTTTGGAAATATTGTTCGACGTTTTCCTTTAAATGTTGCAAGAAATTATTTGTCGAAAACCTTTTACGATATTGTAGAAAACTACATTTGTCAAAATACTTGGAGGTTGTTTATAATGAAATATGCAACAAATGTCGCTTTCGTTTACGCTTATAAATTTTACAAAATTTCGGCAGAGTTTCCTCTGTTTTTGTACAAACCAGGCAACACAAGTCGCCTACAATTTTCCCAAAAATCAATATCAAACACAAATCCACATTTTGTTTATCCGCAATTCCAAATCAGACGAGACTTATACGTTTCGACGCTTTTACATAAACTACACTTATTTGAATAAAGACACGACAATACATATGTATATTATAGTCCAACCAATTTAGTCCGAGGTCCAATAATACCAAGTCACACTTTATATACTTATCAATAATAATATTGTCGGTTCGTTCGCGAGACACTATTTATATATATTTATATTTTTATAAAAATACAATGCTTATAAAAATGAAATAATGAAATATGTACGAATTCAAGTATACCGAATCACACGCGAGTAACCCGAAGCTGCCTCGAACTGCGTGTAGACCGGAACCAAAGTTTGACCAGCTTTGACCGCGCGTTGACCGAGGCTTGACCATCCAGATCTGACCCGAACAAGACCCGTACCGAACCCGATCTCGTACCGAATCTGACCCGAACACCAAAACCACCAAACCTTGATCCGAACCACAACCTTAACCCAAACCCGAAGCCAACCTTACCCCCACCCGAGCCAACCTCGGCTGCAACCACCTCCACCCGACCCCACCTCGCTGGACCAGCGTCCACCACGAACCACCACCTACAGCCACCCGAGACCTGACCCGAACAAAACCATGACCGGATTCTGACCAGTTCCGGTCTCCGGGACCCAAAACCCGACCAACACAACTGAGAATCGAGACCCACTTGATGCCCAACCCACCGGAAACACCATAGGTCGCCAGACCCGAGCGGAGGACCACCAGGTCTATACCCAGTACCGAACCCAAACCTCCATCCGAAAGCTCCGAAGAACCGATGCCTTGAACAACCAAACTCGGCCACTCTAACCTTCACCCGAGCCCTCACCACCACGATACACCACCACCACGAACTGCCACCATATCAGGAACCAAACCTGACCATAAAACCTACAATTCCCCACTGTTTATGCTCGATTGGGCCTGGAAACACAGCGCCGCCGCCTTGGCTTCTATTTCTTGGTCATGGGGACCTATGCCGCCACCACCCAAGCTTGGTGGTGGCTGGCCGCTGCAAAATACGAAGAGGGACAGATAGAGATCGAGTGGGAGAGATAGAGAGAGAGAGGGAGAGAGAGAGTTTTAGAGAGAGAGTAGAGAGAGAGAGATGAGCGGCAGAAAATAGGGAAGAAGAAGAGGATTAGGAGCTTTTATAGGTAGGGTTTTTGGTAGGTAGGTTAATACCGCGTATCTAACCCGTTTTAAACGTAAACGTCTCGGTTTAGTTTTAGGCTCGATAATTAATTATAAAAATTAGTCGGTTTTGTTCGAAATACAAAACCGAGCATAAATATAAATATCTTCGATGTCCGACGCGTGTTTTCAGAACATGCGTTTAAATCGCGTTAATTTAACCGGTCGCAGTTTCGATCGTAAAAACAGTCAGTAAACTTCCGAAACTTAATAATTGACAATATTTAAAATAAATATTTAATTTTAATAATAAAAAAATCACGTTGGTGTAGATCGGAAGTTGCCGGGTGTCACATCCTCCCCATGTTACAGAAATTTTGTCCTCAAAATTTGAGGTAGGGTATCATCCAAGAACCAATGGTAATACAACAAAATAGTCAACGAACTTGACGGTACGAATGACACGAGATAAAGTTTCAGAATCAACTGAATGCAAAGTGTAAACAATAACTTTGTCAACAAATACTATTGGCGCACCTCAAACGAAGCAACTAGTGCACCAACTTTTCATTACACACCACAAGGTGTGTCTGCATTTAAGGCAATAACAAACAAGTTGATGAAAGTGAGACATGCCAATAAAAATCATCCATTATTCCAAGTCGATTGAATATTCACCGCAAGGTGCTGTATCAAATTCCAACAATTCGATTCAACTGAATTGTCGACTTCAAAGAAACTCATCGACGAAGTATCAAAGGATTCATTGCCCACAATGGCCTGACATAGCAAGACTAGAAGACAAACATTACGAGCAACGTAATGATAAAGCAAATCATTAATGAAACAATTGTTTGATGCGAAGCCCTACAATGGACCTTCACAGATTTAAAGAATCCAAACATACAATAGTTGACACATGTACAAAAATATGTGTCTAATTTGGTGAAAAGAATAAGGAATCAAAAATTAAATTCCTTTATGATTGAATGTTGAAGGCCACGAATACAAAAGAAGAGAGATGTAAATCGTACTCAAAAGATATAACTAGGTTCTACAACATGAACCTTAGAAGTTCAAGAAACAAGATCATCAAGATCTTAAACTGGTTTAGAAAAGCAAAGTCACAAATGACACGAACAGGGAGAATTGGCAATCACGTCCGTAACGACAAAAGAATGAAAAACCCTTATCCATTATTTATATATATAAGTATATATACAACAACATAATAGTATAGATACCCTTACGATAGATGTCTTTAGAATTATCAAGTGCCTGTAAATCCGCAATAACGTGACGTCTGCGTTATCGAAAATTTACCTCACCAGATCACCCTATCAACCTCCATCATAAGCTATATCACGAGCACTCGTCACATTCATATAGTAACACGTATATATAACATAATATAATACATATTCGTCGTGTGCGCCACTTTTCCCGGTGCTCTTCTCGTCCGCATTCCAGCTTCGCAGCATCGTCGGCAAAACGAGGTGCCTCATCAAGATGCCTTCGGCCCAACCCGACCTTGATGACATAGCATACTCCGAACCAGGGATGTGAGACCGCAGATGCTGCAACGATCCCTTTGCCAACTCGTCCAACTAACGCGACACGTGTGAGCGTTCTAGATACGTCCAAGCTTGAGTCGACAACCATTGGTGATACGTATCATATATACTTTACATAAATACACGTAGTATACAAACAAGTAGATTGTTCCTCATACCAAGAAACAATGACTCAGCTAACTCTATGTGAATAAACACTCTGAAGTCTAAAACGATGACTCACCAGTCACCAGTGAGGTATGCCTAACCACCACGTGTTATTATCCTTTCTATATACCACTATAGAAAATACCGACTTCCTATTCACATAAGAAAAATAAATGTTCCTCGCGCCGAAGGAATGTACGATGAGCTAGTGTGATACACTAATAGTCAAGCAACTGATTTGGCAACGGTTGGAATTCCAGTTCCTAGGCGTTCATACTAAATATCATGTCTTAGAAATTTTGGTCCCAACTTCAAAACAAACTCAGGTTAAAGCCTAGATATCTACCCAGACACCTAGTTCGCTAAAACCTATGGCTCTGATACCAAACTGTCACACCCCGACTTTTCCCTCGTCGGTTGCGACGTTTGGTGCCTTTGCCAGCGCAGCGGAAAGTTGCATCTAAGACTCTGGTTCCCTGAACGCCAATTCTAAACCTCTAGGATCCCCGATCCCAATACGTCGACTACTCCAACCGTGCCGTTACCAAAGTTTAAACCTGAAAGACATACTTAAAAAGTCAACATAAAGCTGGTGAGTTCATAAGTTTTGCATAAATAATTCCACAAGTTTTTATAAAAGAGTTTCCATAAGTCTGAAAAGATCATTCCCGTTAATACTATGTTATAAGAACGTTAGCTAGACGTTAAGTATCGTTACTACTACGAGTTGGAAACCATTACTGACCCGTGGATCCGTGATAAGTATGCCCAGTAAGTAGGAACCACCGTCATCATCGGTGGCTCCAAGTAATTAGAGACAATATGCCCCCGCCCGGCTCCAAGCCGTCGGGTGGGGTTTGTCAGGCCCCAATAGATCTATCCATATTTCCCCGATATGTGTTTCCACATACTCATGGTTTCCCCCCTGGGACTTCCCTGATGAAACGCCCGTATAGTAAACAACCATAACCATAGTATAACATGATCTTTAAAACAATGTAAGTAGTACGCATGTTTCTTCCCCGAATGTAAAACCAGTAAAAGTAGAGCCGTGACACTCACGCACCCATTTCATTTTTCAAAAACTTGTTCGTTTGGAATTCCTCAGGTTTTCATAAAAGAAGCATGTCTTCCACCCCGTAAACATTTATAAAACAGTAAAAAGTGGGGTCATGAACTCACCTTAATTTCCTTGCTAAGCTAGCAAACAAAGCCTGAATCCTCGACCGACTTCCTCGTGCCCTATTACAACAAAGGACACCTTAAAGTCTAACACATATAAACCTAGCCTATCATCCGGCTAAAAGACGGTTTATCCAACTATCTAGACTCGTGTGTATAACTCGAGTACTAATATGCTTTAATTCGACGAACCGATCGTGACTTTTCTTACTTATGCGTTAACACACGGCATAGTACCCAAGTTGCACACTCGTCACTATTCGTGTGCACACCACGTTGGACTATATTATGAAATGTATAACTTATCTTGAGTCGTAGCTCGTCTTATAATTATATTCTAGGAAAATATTCTTTGATGAAAATATAAGTATAGTTATTTAAAACCGATTAGTAACAATATCGCTTCTTTTCCATTTTTTAAAGGTTTCGAACATACATTTTATATGATTCTTTCTCAAATAGGTTGAGCGTGTTATAATTCAAAACCGCTTAGATGGAAATGTTTTAGTTACCAAAATCTTTGGAGATTGACACAAGTGACGCTCAACAATTATTATGTATTTGTTTTGGAAATATTGTTCGACGTTTTCCTTTAAATGTTGCAAGAAATTATTTGTCGAAAACCTTTTACGATATTGTAGAAAACTACATTTGTCAAAATACTTGGAGGTTGTTTATAATGAAATATGCAACAAATGTCGCTTTCGTTTACGCTTATAAATTTTACAAAATTTCGGCAGAGTTTCCTCTGTTTTTGTACAAACCAGGCAACACAAGTCGCCTACAATTTTCCCAAAAATCAATATCAAACACAAATCCACATTTTGTTTATCCGCAATTCCAAATCAGACGAGACTTATACGTTTCGACGCTTTTACATAAACTACACTTATTTGAATAAAGACACGACAATACATATGTATATTATAGTCCAACCAATTTAGTCCGAGGTCCAATAATACCAAGTCACACTTTATATACTTATCAATAATAATATTGTCGGTTCGTTCGCGAGACACTATTTATATATATTTATATTTTTATAAAAATACAATGCTTATAAAAATGAAATAATGAAATATGTACGAATTCAAGTATACCGAATCACACGCGAGTAACCCGAAGCCGCCTCGAACTGCGTGTAGACCGGAACCAAAGTTTGACCAGCTTTGACCGCGCGTTGACCGAGGCTTGACCATCCAGATCTGACCCGAACAAGACCCGTACCGAACCCGATCTCGTACCGAATCTGACCCGAACACCAAAACCACCAAACCTTGATCCGAACCACAACCTTAACCCAAACCCGAAGCCAACCTTACCCCCACCCGAGCCAACCTCGGCTGCAACCACCTCCACCCGACCCCACCTCGCTGGACCAGCGTCCACCACGAACCACCACCTACAGCCACCCGAGACCTGACCCGAACAAAACCATGACCGGATTCTGACCAGTTCCGGTCTCCGGGACCCAAAACCCGACCAACACAACTGAGAAACGAGACCCACTTGATGCCCAACCCACCGGAAACACCATAGGTCGCCAGACCCGAGCGGAGGACCACCAGGTCTATACCCAGTACCGAACCCAAACCTCCATCCGAAAGCTCCGAAGAACCGATGCCTTGAACAACCAAACTCGGCCACTCTAACCTTCACCCGAGCCCTCACCACCACGATACACCACCACCACGAACTGCCACCATATCAGGAACCAAACCTGACCATAAAACCTACAATTCCCCACTGTTTATGCTCGATTGGGCCTGGAAACACAGCGCCGCCGCCTTGGCTTCTATTTCTTGGTCATGGGGACCTATGCCGCCACCACCCAAGCTTGGTGGTGGCTGGCCGCTGCAAAATACGAAGAGGGACAGATAGAGATCGAGTGGGAGAGATAGAGAGAGAGAGAGAGAGAGAGTTTTAGAGAGAGAGTAGAGAGAGAGAGATGAGCGGCAGAAAATAGGGAAGAAGAAGAGGATTAGGAGCTTTTATAGGTAGGGTTTTTGGTAGGTAGGTTAATACCGCGTATCTAACCCGTTTTAAACGTAAACGTCTCGGTTTAGTTTTAGGCTCGATAATTAATTATAAAAATTAGTCGGTTTTGTTCGAAATACAAAACCGAGCATAAATATAAATATCTTCGATGTCCGACGCGTGTTTTCAGAACACGCGTTTAAATCGCGTTAATTTAACCGGTCGCAGTTTCGATCGTAAAAACAGTCAGTAAACTTCCGAAACTTAATAATTGACAATATTTAAAATAAATATTTAATTTTAATAATAAAAAAATCACGTTGGTGTAGATCGGAAGTTGCCGGGTGTCACAAAATAACCAAACAAAGATTAAAACTTCAAATATCTCCTCATGCTAGCTCTAGACTTCAAGCATCAGTATTTCCTGTTGAGTTTGGAAAAATGGGGGGGGTCAACTAGAAGTTGGTGAGAATACATAAGCCATGTCACGCAATTAAGTTTAAGAATAAAAGTTTAGCAATTCATATGTCTATCGTAAGTTTAAGTCTACATGAATAAACGTGAAATGTTGAATCGACATAATCAAACCTCCGACTAGTTTAGGTCCATCCCGTCATCCACGGTTCACCTTAATAATATGTTGGAACGATAACAATCACCCACGCTACCTATGTAGGAGGTACACGTATCCGGGTGGGATTGTCAATCCAATAGATCTATTATTGAGTATCGCCGGCTTGGCCATAGCTAATGATTATGTAATGTTGAAACTCGTTGAAACTGTTGTTGTAGTCTAAATCATGAGGCATTAAAGTTTACAACTAGACACGTATGTAGAATTGCTTAAGTATAATGTTGCAAGTATAAAGAATTGCATAAACATGGTTACGTAAACTTACCTTAGCAAAGTATTAAGTCTCGAGAAATAGAATATGTGTAGCCCCAAAGTTGCCAATTACAAGAGCTTATAATCAAAGCTTCAATTGTAGAAGTAATAGACTATAGAAGAAAGGTATGAGGGAAAGTTTAATCGGATTGAAACAATCGATTTAGAGGTGCAAAGTATAATGGGTCATAGGTGGGTTTTTATACTAGTTTTGGATTCAATTAGCCATTAAAATTGGTCAACACCATAAAGTAAGGTTTTATGATGAATTGACTATTTGACTAAGACTTTGACTGTTTGACTAAGACTTTGACTAGGACTTTGACTATTTGACTCGAGGCTTTATTTAAAAAAAAAATATTGTATGTGAAAAAAAAAAGAATTTAGAATCATATTATTATTATTATTATTATTATTATTATTATTATTATTATTATTTATATACATTTATGTATGTATATAAGTTGTGAGTTAGGATAAATAAAGACTTAGGCACATTTGTATAATATTAATGATAAAGGTGTAATAAGAACTATATATATATATATATATATATATATATATATAAGGGCTTTTTATGTATTAAAATTTTGAGAAAAATTTTACGATGTTACAGTCTCCCCTACTTTTGGAAACTTCGTCCCGAAGTTATAAAAAAAACACCGGGTTTGAGGATGGTTGGGTAGAAATTAAGGCAGCCGTGGTTTTGAAAATTTTGGGTTAAGGCACGACATGAATTTATAGAATAATCTGCTTTCGAATAATTTGGATAAGAGGTTTGTTATCTGTGAGTTTTAAGGGTAGGATTAGGTGTGTCTTGGAATCGCAAGACGAATAAGAATCTTAAGTTTTAGGAGTCCTAAAAGGAATGAGTTGATGGACTATTGAAAGACTAAATGAACTACCAGATAACTAAGGTTTATAATTGGTCAACTACCGAAAACCTTGATAGAATTTCACACTACCTTAACGTACCTGTAAATTCATGATTACGTTCCGGACCGTAATCACCAATTTACCTTACATTAGGGTTTTGTGTCCTTCTATGACTCTAAACACACATGTAAGTAATGCAAAATAACCTTGTGATTGAATCGTATACAATGTATCCAAAAATGAGTCCAACTGTTGAGCAGGAAAAAGACTTCTACCAGTCAGTGAGTAAGAACCTCTACCGATTGTTGAGCAGGTGCGATAGCCTCTACCAGTCGTTGAGCAAGTTGTAGGGCCTCTACCGACTGTTGAGCAGGCATGATGACCTCTACCAATCGTTGAGTAGGTTATTTGGTACTCTACTAACTGTTGAGCAAGTACTTCATCCTCTATCAGCTGTTTGATTAAGTGCACCAATTATTACACACATGAATTGCAAATTGATAATATGTACATGTAAGCAATCAAGTATCAAGTATATCATACGAGTTGTAATAGAGTTGCCCTAGACAAGGTTAATGACTCTAGGTGTGTCTATAGCAATTAGTTTTATATTCCATGAATTCTAGTTTCAAATGTTCAAATATGGTAGATAGTCGAATCCTCATGTATAACTAAGGATTATGTTTGATGCAACACACAATCAAGTTTCAATAGTTTGGTTATCATGGGTAACTAGCTCATGTGTGAGAAGGTGAAGGATATGAATTTAGTTCTTGAGAGGATGATGAAAAATCTTGAAGCAGAATCAAGGTTGTGAGAGATAGTGAATGTGAAGATAGTTTATAAAGAGTTTATTTTATAGTAAGGAGATTATGTAGCAGTGTAAATTTTGGGGTTTGGATCAAAGGTTATAATCAAGTGTATAAGAAAACATGATTGTGGTATATGCCAAATATTGTAAAAATTTGAACAAGTTGAAAGTGAGTGAGTGTCGATGGAGAATTTAGAGACTAGATATTATTCCTATGGATAAAAAAAATCTTATTTTCAAAATTGGTTTTATACATAAAGCAAAAGTTGTTAAATAGTACAAGCTAAGTGGGCTTTGATTAAAATATTCCCGTTAGTTGGAGATTTCAAACATGACATTAGGTTTTGAAGATCAAGGTTCTATTAAGTGATTTTTAATAGTTTAAAGCATTATATAGAAAATTGTTTGTTACGTCAATAAATAAACAATTGAATTTAAGTTCGAGGACATCTTTTGACAAAAATATGTACTTTGTAAAGTTACTAGGTAATGAAAATACAACAAGATTTAGAAATCTTTAGTTTGTGCTAAGGTATGAGGTTATAGTTTTTAAAAAAATAAGTAACATGTGGAGAAATGAAATAATATGATTTGGGTAGGGTGTTGAATATTTAAAAAGTGGCTAAGATGGTAAGGTGAAGTGTAATTGTGAAATCCATAGATGGTTATGAAATGAGATTGATTTAAGCTGTAAAATTTTGAGATTTTAGAGCTTAGTTTAAGGAAAGTGAGTGTAATCATTTATTCATTAATTAAAATGAATAAACGAAAACGTTGACTTATCAAAACTTCTAGATTCTAATAACATAGTGAAGACATGCTTTAGCCTATAAGTGAACACTCATCCCGAGAATTCCCAGGTAGGCATCCGGGTCCCTCGTCTGATTGGGATTTATGCGCAATGCCAGTCCTAGACAGAAAACTCAAAATACAGGCGTTCACCCTTCCAGATTGCACGTGTTCGTTATTAAAATTTAGAACTTCGACGAGATCTTCAAGGTGGTTCAGGCTAAACCTGAGGATTTGTCCTACTAGTCTAAGAGTAGATCCAGTGATGGAGAATAATCATCTTGTAGGGACTAGAGTAGAGAAAGAGAAAAGAAACAAGTATAGTTGCAAGTAAAAGAAGCAAGTACTTGTTATAATCCTATGGTTATAGACTAGATTATTTTTCTAATAACCTAATTCCCTAGAACCATGGCTCTGATACCAATCTGTAACACCCCAACTGATGGCGGAAACATCGGGATGTCACGTATTGATGATTGTTCAGTAGCTCATGGTAATACATATGTTTAAATAATCCTTTATTTCATTACAAAATTGAATTACATTAAAGTCTACATCAAATAACCAAACAAAGATTAAAACTTCAAATATCTCCTCATGCTAGCTCTAGACTTCAAGCATCAGTATTTCCTGTTGAGTTTGGAAAAATGGGGGGGGGGTCAACTAGAAGTTGGTGAGAATACATAAGCCATGTCACGCAATTAAGTTTAAGAATAAAAGTTTAGTAATTCATATGTCTATCGTAAGTTTAAGTCTACATGAATAAACGTGAAATGTTGAATCGACATAATCAAACCTCCGACTAGTTTAGGTCCATCCCGTCATCCACGGTTCACCTTAATAATATGTTGGAACGATAACAATCACCCACGCTACCTATGTAGGAGGTACACGTATCCGGGTGGGATTGTCAATCCAATAGATCTATTATTGAGTATCGCCGGCTTGGCCATAGCTAATGATTATGTAATGTTGAAACTCGTTGAAACTGTTGTTGTAGTCTAAATCATGAGGCATTAAAGTTTACAACTAGACACGTATGTAGAATTGCTTAAGTATAATGTTGCAAGTATAAAGAATTGCATAAACATGGTTACGTAAACTCACCTTAGCAAAGTATTAAGTCTCGAGAAATAGAATATGTGTAGCCCCAAAGTTGCCAATTACAAGAGCTTATAATCAAAGCTTCAATTGTAGAAGTAATAGACTATAGAAGAAAGGTATGAGGGAAAGTTTAATCGGATTGAAACAATCGATTTAGAGGTGCAAAGTATAATGGGTCATAGGTGGGTTTTTATACTAGTTTTGGATTCAATTAGCCATTAAAATTGGTCAACACCATAAAGTAAGGTTTTATGATGAATTGACTATTTGACTAAGACTTTGACTGTTTGACTAAGACTTTGACTAGGACTTTGACTATTTGACTCGAGGCTTTATTTAAAAAAAAAATCTTGTATGTGAAAAAAAAAGAATTTAGAATCATATTATTATTATTATTATTATTTATATACATTTATGTATGTATATAAGTTGTGAGTTAGGATAAATAAAGACTTAGGCACATTTGTATAATATTAATGATAAAGGTGTAATAAGAACTATATATATATATATATATATATATATAAGGGCTTTTTATGTATTAAAATTTTGAGAAAAATTTTACGATGTTACAAATACATGATTAGTTTATGTAAGTTATTTTCGTATCTAACATTTGACCTTTGTTGTTAGATTGCCATGCTGCTTTATCACGATTTAGACAAATATTTGATTGTTTTTCTATAATTTATTTACACCAAAGAAAGCTTCATCATGTTACGTATCAAATGTTAAGAAGTCTTCCGGAACGTTTAACATAAGAGTTCTCGATCAAATGTGAGTTTACTCCCCCGTTTTTTTAATAATTCAATTGATCTGTTAGTTTTAGTATATATCCTTATTTGATATTTGAGGGCAAATAAATTATTGTTATCATAGTACTTATTATTATTATTATTGTTATTATTATTATTATTAGATTTTAATATCATTATGGATAACAAGAAGATGCTGCAACAAATCTATAACGGCAACAGGACTTACAAGCCTACTCAATGATGATGTTGGCGACATTAACGAACTTGGCAACTCTGTTAAGTTTAAAGTTGAAAAGTTTAAGAAAAATGAGTGAAACACAAGATGTTTAAGATGATGAGGTATAAATTATTGTACTATTTATAGTAAAATTGATTTGCTTTTTTTTTTCTTTTCTAAACTGATGTATTGGTTTATCATTTATTAATTGTTATTGATTATGGTGTATGTGGTGTTGCATAGAGCTGTAAATTTGAAGGAAGAAAGATGAGTGAAACAAAAAGTTATCCATCATGAATCATATGGTTTTGAGGTATTGACATGTTATCAGTTTATTGGCATCAAACGCAATTTAATTGTCACTTGATATTGTTGAAATAATGTTATTTAGTGGTAATTTGTTGTTCAAATTTGAATTCCAAAATTGCACCTTTTTGTGATTTGGAGTAGGTTACCGGGTCCAACAGCAAGTGACTGTGGATTGTGTCATGCAGACTCGATTGATGCAAATTCCATGAATGCCAATTCACTTAATAAGGTAAATTTAGGTCCCTTACTGCATTTTAGTTTCTACATTGCGTGCCAATCATTTAATTATACATTATTAAACCTAAACTAAAGAATTTTTTTTAACTAAAACGTTAAATATAAAATCTTGAACGATCTAAATTTAAAAAAAAATTAATTTACGTTAAGTATGGTAAATATTACATCTACTTTCCTAATATACTTAAATTGTAACAATTCATAATTTTGGTTAAAAAGTTATCAAATAATTTACAAGTTAAACTTTAAAAATATTCGAATATTAAAATTTTTATTTAAGTATTTAATATCAAATTTTAATATCTATAATTTTTATTTTTAAATTTTGTTTAATATTAAAAAAGTTTAAAATTTCAAATTTAAGATAATTATGGTAACATTTATAATTAATTATACATTTAAGTCAAATTTTTTAATGATTTGAATATTTAAAAAAAATCAAATTTGTTACTTTAAGTTAATAATGGAAATTATTACACCTACTTATTATCTTTAAATTAGAGATTTCCTAATATATTTAAAATTTAACAAATAATAGTTTTGGTTATAAATTTCTCAAATAAGTTACAAGTTAAAATTCAAATTTTGATTACTAGAATTTGAATTGATATATTTCATTTAAACTTTATAAATATTCAAATATTAAATCTTCTATTTAAGTATATAATTTCATATTTCGATATCTATAATTTTAATTTTTTAAATTTTTTTAACATTATAAAAATTCTAAATGTTGGATAATAATGTTAACAATAGGACTTAATTATAACATTTAATTCAAATTTTGAATTATCTGAATATTTTTAAAAAAATTAAACTTTGAATTTAAATTAATAATTGTAACAATTAATCCTACTATGACCATTAAAATAGAGATATTATAATTATAGATTTCTTAATATATTTAAAATTTAACAAATAATAGTTTTGATCATAAACTTCTACAATTAGTTACAAGTTAAAATTCAAATTTTGCTTACTAGAATTTGAATTGATAGATTTTATTTAAAATTTATAACTATTCAAATATTAAATGTTCTATTTAAGTATATAATTTGATATTTCAATATCTATAATATAAATATTAAAATTTTGTTAACATTATAAAAATTTAAAATTTTGAATTCTAGATAATAATGGTAACAATTAGACTTAATTATAGCATTAATTCGAATTTTTAATGATTTGAATATTTTAAAAAATTTCAAACTTTTGAAGTTAAGTTAATAATTGTAAGAAACAATATTACTATTAGCTTTAAAATTGAGATATATTAATTAGATATTTCTTAATATATTTAAAATTTAACAAATAATAGTTTTAGTTATAAATTTCTCAAATTAGTTACAAGTTAAATTTTTAAAATTAATATCAAATCTTGTTCAAGGTTTTTTAAATTAATATCAAATTAACCTTCTAAAAAAAGTTACAATTTAAAATTCAAATTTTGAATACAAGAATTTGAATTTATTGATTTCAGTTAAACTTTATAAGTATTCAAATATTAAATGTTCTATTTAAGTATATAATTTCATATTTTAATATCTATAATGGTAACAATTAGACTTAATTATAACATTTAATTATAACTTTGAATGATCTGACTCAAACGGTGTCTTACTTTTAACATTTTTTCAGAAATACTTTTCCTTACTATTTATTTTTTACTAGATAATACTCCTCAAATACCATCTGATAACAAGATTCCAGTGAAGTTTCAAAGTCATCAATTCCCAATATCGGTATGTTTCACAATAACTATCAATAAAAGCCAAGGACAGTCTCTATTGAAGGTTAGATTGTATTTAAGATACCCCGTATTCTCACATAGCAACTTTATGTCGCACTGACAAGAGTTAAAAGCAGGGCAGAGGTGAAATTACTTATACTAGATAGTGATGGGAATGTCAAAACTAAAACAAAAAATGTGGTGTATATGGAAATATTTAGTGATATTTGAATAACATGTGTATTTCTTACTTTTAAATTTTAATAAAATATTTCTACTTTATTTTTTTATAGGTTTTACCGCTCTAAGTAATTGTTAATTGTTGAACCGCGTGTACACGCGGGCAATCACCTAGTTAGTCTAATAAAGCGTATACATGTTCTTCTACTTTTTTTTCTTTGAATTAAATTTATTAGTTAATTAGCGTTTTATTAATTTGGCCATTTTATTTTGTAATGACCTTATTTACTTAACATTCGTCAAATTTTTTTTACCAAATATTAACTTTTCATTCCATGTGAATATTATATCAAAATATAACGAAGCCTTCCCCTAAAGTTGAGATATTACTATGAATAACCCGTTGGACCCTGACAGGAAGGTAGCTTCCGGTGTCAAGGCGCCAAAGGTATCAAAAGCCAGGGGGTACGAAAACGTGTTGATTCTCCTCACAAGCTTTAGCATGGTTTTCGATTTTATTCGCATCTGCCTTCCGCACCGCTTACCCTGCTACAAACCCACAATCCCTCAAACCAACAAGAGGAGATACATATGTTAGGTCAATACAAGCGTGCTTCCCCCGGCCCACCCAAAGACAAGCAGATCTGCTGAACGCAGGGTGGATCTCCCTTCTGCGGGATCCGAGAGGAAGTTCACAAGGGTCTCCTTCTTGGCTGAGATCCCAGCCCATCTTAAAATGTCCCAAAGAATGTCCCGGACCCAGTTGTGCCGATATTTGAAACCAGACAACTCCTTGTAGTGAACCGCATGTTCCACGTATTCGTCCAGGCATCCTTTCGGCAGATCTGACAAAATTCATTAATTAATTTATTTTTTCTAACTTTTTTAAATACTTTTACAATTGAGGAAAGTCTAACCAATTTTTATGTTTTATCATTTAATTTATTTTGTGTTTTTTTAAACTTTGATTAACTATAATATTCATTTACCTTATTCAATTTTGGATTATAAACTTTGATAAACAATAATATTCATTTACCCTTTTTAAATACTTTTACAATTGAGATAAGAATGTTTTATATAAATAAAGACTTTTTTGCACTAATTATAGCTAGGGCTGTGCAACGGTTCAGAACCGGACCGAATCGAATCGAACCGGACCGAACCGCGAACCGTTTATTCCAAAATATGAGAACCGGAACCGGAACCGATAATTACTAAACGGTTCGGTTCCATAACCGGGTGAAACGGTTCTCATGAACGGTTCTAGACCGGAACCGCTTGTCAATAAAATCCTAAAATTAACATTAACAATTAAATAAAAAAAAAACAAAAACAATGATTTTTCTTAAAAAAATTATCAACAGTTTGTGTTAAACATGGTTACTAAAAGTATAGCAGTTTACGTATCAAAATATGTTTTGTTCGGATCAGATCATTCTTTTTATACAGATTAAACGGGTCAGAACAAGCTGTGCTAACTGTTGACCATCACATAAGGCAATACTCTACATTCCTACCTAGTAAAACAATTTAAAAGTGTTAAGAACTATAAAGAAGGAAACAACACATTCTATTTCAAACTAATAATAGAATATTTAAATATTTAATTTAATTCAAAACTGTTCTAACGGTTCTTAACTGGACCCGTCGGTTCTAACCGGAACCGAACCGGGAACCGATTATGCCAAAATATGAGAACCGGAACCGGAACCTATAACATTAATTCGGTTCGGTTCTAGCGGTTCCGGGTCGGTTTCACGGTTTTCGCGGTTCGAAACCGTTTATTGCTCACCCCTAATTATAGCGATACTAAACACAATCATAATTTACATCCCGCCGCAACGCGCGGGTTGATCTCAACTTGTTATATGTATAAAACACAACATTTAAAACACTCCATTGTTCTCAATACCACACCTTTAATTTTTAGGTCTGCAAGTGGGTTGACATACTTTTCTACTAGCCACAACCGGCGGGTTCTCATTCTTCTTCATTGCATCTGTTAAACAAACAACCACACAATCGTCATACTCCCTACTTTTTTCGCATAAAAAACACACCGAGTGAAAAAAAAAAAAAAAGCAAAAACTCACCTACTGTCGTTGCTTCATCAACGGTTGATGCAGCGGCGTCGTTTATACACTGCTGAAAATTCGTCGTCCTCAGCCTCTTATACACTGCTTAAAAAAACCCCACAAAATTATACACGGCTATAACTACATCAGCGTTCCCAAAAACACATATATAAAAAATCTACGGTTTAGTCGCTTATGGTTTATGTGAATTTATACTTGTGAGAATCTTGGCCTTGATCTTCATCCATTGTATTTTGTATATTGATTTGGGGGGAGGAAAACACTTCCTTGTTTTTTGGTGGAGAGAGAGTGCGTGAGATGTGGGTAGATGGAACGGTTTCTATCATTAAAATACACACAATGACTATTATACCTATATTAAATCTAATTAATCAATCAAATATATAACACATATTACTGTTTTGCCACTATTAATCCTATCCATCCATCTATAGATCTAAGGGCTATAAACACTTTCTACCCTTCTCACAAAAAACACCCTTTGTATATGAACCTCACCCTATATATATATATATAGTATAAGGATATATTGGAAACCCTTGTTATAGTGATTCTCATCCGTCGATGATTCTCATTTGTTTACTAGTTTTGCTTCTAAACCCAATTTAAAACTCACCAAGTTTGAGAGGAAAATCAACAAAATAGCCCAATTGATCTAGAGTTATGAAAATAGCTTTAATTTTTTGAATTGCCAATATAGCCTTGACTACGTCACATGGTGCAACAAATTACTCAATCTCCTGCACCAACCCTTCATTTCTTGCGCCAAACCATTCACCTCTTGCTTCACACCATCTTCTCATGCCCCATTGTCACGGGTGCCATCATTTCTCCTACATTTTTTGTCATCCTGCGCCAAAGGGACACGTACATGCCTTTGGTTAATTTATAAGACCATACGTAGTGGCTTGTGAATTAGGCGTGAATGGGCAATTTTGGCGCCCCATTCACTTGGGAACACCGCCCCCTGCCCGTTAAAGGGGCGCTAATGGTGTTGGGGCCAAATTTTTTGCGTGGGTTAAACATGAAGCCGGCCTATCCCTGTTTGACACGTGGCGTTTTTAAAAAAATAAAAAATAAAGGCAACAGTAATATGGACGTTGGATTGCAACGGTCAAAATATATATATATATATATATATATATATATATATAATCATTCAAACAAATAAACAAACCAAAAATCAAACCAAATACAACACCCCTTCCATTAAATTTATAAACTTTACAAAATTAATTTTATAGAAATATGAGTTCCCCCTCTTCATCTGGCATACGAGATTATTATTACAAAGAGTTTTTTAGGCGATACGGGTGAATCAACTGACGAGGAGATCGAGCAGGAGGTGGTTACAAGTGCTTGTGCGCTAGCAGCGAGGTATTTGCAACATGTTAATAATCCTCCACGTCCACTCCTGCGAAGAAAATATATTGAGCGCGACCGCATGGCGGCGAACGATCGTTTAATGAAAGATTACTTTGATGAAGACCCAACTTATCCGGATCCAAAAGTTTTTAGGCGTCGTTTCCGGATGAGCAAACGTTTATTTCTACGGATTTCGGGAGATTTAGAAAACACGTTTGACTACTTCAAGCAAAAGCCGGATGCAAGAGGGGCGCTTGGATTTACCGCGATTCAAAAGTGTACTTCAGCGCTACGCATTCTTGCGTACGGTAACACGACCGACATAAACGATGAATACTTAAAGTTGGGCGAGAAAACAATACGCGACACCATAGAGCATTTTTGTCACGGTACACTACAATTTATTTATTTATTTATTTATTTTATTTATTTACTTATTAAAAGTTTATTTGTTGATTCTTATAAAAGTTATATTTTGTAAAGGAATAATCCAATTGTATGGGGCGCGTTACCTAAGACGACCAAGCTGGTACGATCTACAAAATATATATGAGGTTCATTCAAATGAACATGGTTTACTAGGAATGATTGGGAGCATTGATGGTCGTCATTGGCCGTGGTACAATTATCCAACGGCATGGAGAGGTCAACACACACGAGGTGACCAGGGAGAGCCAACGGTAATTCTTCAGGCGATGGCTTCACAAGACCTTTGGGTTTGGTCGGCTTAATTTGGTGTCGCGGGGTCATGTAATGACATAAAGGTTTTTCACCGGTCGCCCCTTTTCGAAGATTTCATTTCTGGTAGAGCACCAACAGCATCGTTTTATGCTAATGGAAACTACTACCCACACGGATACTTTTTGGCCGATGGAATATATCCTAAGTATTCGATTATCGTGAAGACGTTCACTAATCCGTTCGACAAAAAAAGAGCATATTTTAAAAAAGTTCAAGAGTCTTCGCGAAAGGACATTGAGAGATGCTTTGGGTGCTTCAACAGCGTTGGCATTATATTAGAAATCCGGCTCATGCATGGAGCAAAGAAAAAATGAGAGATGCTATGTATGCGTGTATAATCATGCATAGCATGATTCTAGAAGACGAAGGAAAGGCAACGTGTCAAAATTATGTAGCAGACGCACCAACGGAAATGCCACAAGCAACACCGGCGGAGAGAATCCTCAACTCGCAAGAGGTGCGTAACGAGGAGATGCATAACTCTTTAATGATGGATTTGGTACAGCATGCATGGTCGGTTCGATATATTCCGCACGAGGGAGACGAAGAAAAGGAAGAGGAAGAAGAAGACGAGAATGACGACCAAGACGAATTTGACGAGGAAGATGAATTGTAGCTTTATTATTTTATTTTATTTTCGTGTGTTTTTTTTTATTAATTTAGTTAATTAATGTAATTTTTTTTATGTTTATCTAGTTAAATATTTAAATTAAATAATAGTTTGTTTATTTGAAAATAAAAAAAATAAAAAAAATGCCCCTTTAATGCCCCTTTCACCCACCATTACACCCCTTGCCCTTTAATGCCCGTTTCACCCACCAAATGTGGCCCACATGCCACATGTCAACAAATGCCCCTTTAATGCCCCTTTAACCCACAAATTTCACCCACCACTACACATGGCCTAATTAACAATTTTCATGACTATTTTGATGCCTTTTTTTCTTGTCACCATGGTTATTTTGGTGATTTTTCCTCGTAGTTATCATCAATCAACATGTAAAGTACATTCTGTTTCATATCAATATAGAACTTAATTAGCATGCTCAACAATTAAAACCGATCACCATAAATCTAAAATTTATTATTGAACTATTCTCCAATCCACTTTTATTTACATATGAAATAACTATTGATCATCCCATGAAGTTTCAAGCCTAACCGATATTAACAAATATTAACAAACACCAAAAACAAGACATGCACTCCTAAATTTTTGTCTATTTAGTCTGTTCTCCCGGCCGTGGGCCCTTGGCAGTGACTACAAGCTTCAGGCCCTTCTTACAATCGTCTCCGATGGCACTAGTTAAATAATTCGGTCCCTCGGCTAGGTATATAGTATTCTTTCCACAAGCGCGAAGTGAAAATATCGCTCTATCAAGAGCACAAGTATCCAACGAGGTTTGATCTGGTAGTGCCGCTACGTTATGTGTTCCAGGTTTGAATCTGAAAACTTCATCAACAACATAGTTTAATTAGTTAGAAGATTAACAAAAAAACAACAACAATCATGTATAACGATGTACAAGAATATACCAAGCGCGTCATTGAAATGGAATTCCTTCCCGCAGAGCCAAGGTGTGTAATCAATACCAAAGTCCCAACCTTTATCGTCTCCAACTAGAAATTCTTCAGCTCGAACCCATGAAGCTTGAGCCACTATTGTTGCTACAAGGATGAAGATGCGCATATTTTTGTTAGCCATTTTGGTTCCTGGTGAATTCTAGACACAAATTGGCCTTCCAGTTTATAGATAAAGGAAGCTTGCTACAAATTCTCTGCACCATGAGAATTGTTGCCTAATGATTCCTTGAAATATTCTAAACCGTTCATATTTCATTACTAAATTTTAGATATACGTATCATTCTATCCTTATAAACTAAAATGAATAATAAGGAACCAATTTAAGCATCGGTTAGTACCCTCATGTATTTTCTCCTTTTCGTTATGCCTTTGAGTCTTTGACAAGTACGTACTTTAACCGGTATTTACAAAATTATTTTTTTTAATTTTATACATCTTTTCTGTTCATACTATGTCATCAGAAAATCACGAAACGGAATCCCTCATTGCCATATATTTCCCCATAAAAATTACTTACTGAATCTCACACAAATATGCTTCCCATTTCTTTATTCAATTTGTATCCCATTTCTTCATTCAATTAGTTTCTAAGAAGATTCTTTATTATGATAAGTTAAACTAGGGGTGCTAAACGGGTCGTGTTTGCGGGTCCAACCCGATCCGAACATGAAAATTTTACACGAACCCGAAAATTGTGTCATACATATGAACCCGAACCCGACTTGAATATTTGCGGGTTGACCCAATCCCGACCCGTTCAAGTGTTCAACCCAATTTTTTCGCAAACTAATATATATGAGTAAACTGCCATTTTCGTCCTTGAGGTTTGACACTTTTTGCCAGTTTAATCCAAAATAATTTTTTTTTCTCAACTGGATCCACTAGTTTTCAAATTCTTGCTGGTTTCATCCAACTCGTTAACTCCATCCATTTTTTCTGTTAATTTTTTGTAAAAAGACTGAAATACCCTTATATTTTATATTGTTTAATAAATAAACATCTGTTTGAAGTCTCTCTCCTAGCCCCTCTCTCTTTTTCCTCTCTCTCTCTCTTTAATCTCTCTCCTATACCTCTCTCGCTCCTCTACCTCTCACTGTCTCGTCTTCAACAAACAAACAGTTGAACACGACCATCACCATCATCATCGTCTTCGACAAACAGATGTGGCGGTGAGTGGGTTTAACGGTTTCAGGTTGGGGTTGAAGGTTTCAGGTGGGGGTTTAAGGTTTCAACAGAAATTGAAGAATTTGGCTCTGCAGGTGGTGGCGTCAGGAACAGAGAGGCGGTTGTAGAGAGAGAAGATTTAAAAAATGAGATCTGAGAAGAAACAACAAGCTCAATGGTCGCCGGAGAAGACCACTGCAATAAAATGACAAAACTGCCCCTCAGTTAACTGAGATTGACTAACGGAGTTAGGCACTTGGACGAAACCAGCAAGAATTTGAAAACTAGTGGATCCAGTTGAGAAAAAAAAATCTTTTGGATTAAACTGGCAAAAAGTGCCAAACCTCAAGGACGAAAATGGCAGTTTACTCTATATATATTAAAATTAAAAATTTACTACCAAAACACAATCAATATAAAATATTTACGTTTTAATTATAAAATCTATACCAAATTTTATTTTAAGTACAGTATAAATGTGTTAAACGGGTCAACTCACCAACCTGACTGGGTTGACATGAACCCGACCTGTTTAGCTAAACAGGTTTGCGGGTTCAACCTGAAACTGACCCGAACCCATTTAAAGTAAACCTAAACCCACTAATTTCATGTTAAGTTCAGGTCGTGTTTTCGAGTTGTGTTAGAAATTCATACCCTAAGATTAACCCACTAAAATTGCTATCGGTTATGCATAATAATTAATAAAGTATATGTTTTTCAACAAACCATCCCTACCCTATGAACCAAACTATTATTACATCTAGGGCTGTGCAAAGGGTCCGGAACTGACCCGACCCGAACCCACCAGAACCATATACCCTTTTATTGTTGAAATTAGGAACCAAGAACCGAACCTTAAAAGGCTATGTGGTTCCGGGTCCTAAAGGTTCTGATGGGTTGGGTAAAAGGGTCTCACCCTCTAGAACCTTTGAGAATCCGGTTAAAAACCGAATCCACGGATCGATTAAGCGAATACAGCTCGGTTTCAGACGGAAGATATGAGACGAGACAGAAATCGACGAAAAGAATGTCATCACAGATTCGTATTACATCAGAAACAGTTATAGACTGTCACACCCTCAAATTCCACATGCGGGGTTGTACCGCGAGGCGCGTGACACACCAGGATCTCAGTCAACGATCACAATAAACATACAAAAAACATGCATTCATATATATTTTTAAAACCAAAATATCATGCTTTGAGCCGTAAACCAGTAGCGGAAGCATTTCTTGTTTACAACCAAAAGACATATCATTGTTTACAAAACATTGTTTAATATGCTTCAAAATATTAGACGCTGTGCATGACTTCGTGCGCCTAGCCCATTGACTACTACCTTAGCAACCTGAGAAAACATGCCAAAAATGTCAACATATAATGCTGGTGAGTTCACAGGTTTTCTTTTATTAAAGAGTTGTTACAAGTTCACAAAGATCATTCCCGTTAATACTATGTCATAAGAACGTTAGCTAGACGTTAAGTGTTTTTACTACTACGGTTGGGAACCCATTACTAAACATGTACCAAAAGATGAATCCAGCCAAGATTGACTGGGTTACCGATGCCTCGATAACCCGAGAGTTAGAGACAATATGCACCCGCCCGGCATCCCCGCCGTTGAGTGGGGTTTGTGAGGCCCAATAGATCTATCCACATTTCCCTCGTTGTGCATCCCCGCACATTCATGGTTTCCCCCTGGGACTTTCCATAAAAGCCGTATAGTAACATAAAGTGCCCATAATATAACATGACCTTTAATAAGTTCATACGTAGCATGTTTCTCCCCCGAAAACAAAACAGTAAAAGTGGGGCTGTGAAACTCACCTTAGATCGCGTTACTTGAAAACAGTTAAGTAATTATGCTATGATAGTCCCAAATAGCGGCGACCTATCATAAGATGTGTATAAGTACCAGGACTAATAACCCGCAGGTTAACTAGTCCCCGAATGTCCAGACCATAACCATAAACGTTTGAAAACACCTTTGACTGTTAAACCGACCATACCAGACAAGACCCGACATCCCATTGGTGACCCGACATCCCACGTGTTAGACAAATACAAGACATCATGCAACATATGCAACTAAACACTTAATACGCGCAAGAGTTCACCTAGTCTAGCATAATGTCCAATTAATGCATAAACAGGTCCGAACACGTGTTACTAAGCCATTGGGTGTATCCCGGGGTTCCTATCATGTTCCTAGGTGTCAAATCATGTTCCGGGATGTTAAAATATGCTTACGACATGTGACAACCGGCAAATTTCGTACAACGATTAACGCGATGCTAATCATGTTTTAGAAATAATTAACCTGGTTTAAGGTTAATTATGATTAGTTGAGCTAATATGAGTCCTACGATGTCCTTTTGAAAGTTCGTTGAAGTCTTGATGCCTTTAGAGAAAGACTTCGCGTGTTTAACGTAACGAACTGACATCAGCAAAAATTTGTCAAACTGGAATAACATAAGCTTATTCTATGAAAATACGACACGTATTTACTATCGATGCGAACGGATGTGAAATCGGCGTGGTAAACGGTCTAAAACGCAGCGTTTTGGATAACGCGGAGAGGAACTGACGTGGGATTCGAACGTCAAAACGTGTGGTTTTAACCGCTATCGAACTTTCGGAATAATTATTTATTATAAATAACTTCATTTATTTAGTTTCGAAAGTGAACAGGTCGCCTAAATGAAGTATAGCTCGACCGGATCGATTAACGCGATTTTAACGCGTGTTCCGTTTTCACGCGTCGAGTTACGAAAATAACATTTAAATTGCTCGGTTTAGTTATGTTTTTCATTTCGAATAAAACCGACTAGTTTTTGTAATTAATTATTGGGCCTAATAACAAACCGAAGCGTTTTCGTTTAAAACGGGTTCGATTCGCGGTACAAGCCACCTACCCCAAACCCTAAGTATAAAAATGCTTGAGATTGTCTTCTTCCTCACTTGAACCAGCCGCACCCTCTGCCCTCTCTCTCTACTCTCTCTCTAAAACCCTCTCTCTCTCTCTCTACGCACCCTCTCCCTCCCGATCTCTCCCTAACCCGTGTTTTTCTGTGACGACAGCCGGCCGACCACCACATCCCTGGGTGGCGGCGACGTGGTGGTTCTGCAGCCCAAGACGCGCGGAAGACAGCAGCGCAGGGGTGGTTTAGTGATGGTTTTGGTCGGGATTTGGTTGTGACGTGATGGCCGAAGAGGGTGGGTACGGTGGCGATGGGTTGGGTTGCGCGGAGAAGAACAGCAGATGGTGGTTCTGGCTCGGGGAAGCAGCAGACGGCGGCGAGAGGTGGTGGTTTTGGTCGGGACTAGGAGGCTGAGGACGGTGGTGATGGTTTCCGTGGTGTTTGGTCAAGACCCGATTGTGGTGGTTGTTGCAGGTATGGGCTTCAGCGAGTTTGGTCTTGGCCAGGTCTGTGGTGGTCCCGAGGTAGAAGACGACGGGCCGAGTGGTGGTTGAAGGAGTCCGGCTCAGATTTGGTGTTCGGGTTGAGTTTGGTGTGTGGTTCGGCCCAGGTCAAGTCCGGTACGGGCATCGGGGTTCGGGTCAGCCGTGGGTTCGTTGCGGGTCTGACCAGCGCACGGTCAAATGCGCGGTCAACGGGTCAGATCTGGTCAAAGGTGTCGCTAGAACGAGGCGCGCGTACGATTCGGTAAAATTAGTTTTCGTATTTATTTTGTGATATTATTTATAAACAAGTATATATTTATAAATTAGAAAAATACGAACAAATTTGGTGTTAACTCGCGAACGAACCGTATATGAAATATACCACAATAAAAATCAGATAAATAGCATTTGTATATTAAAGCGTGACATGGTGTTATTGTATATCGGACTTAATTTGTTGGACTATATGTTGTATATATAGTTATATATAATTAAGTGTAACTTATGTAATCGTCGAAATGTGTAAGCCTCATTTAATTCGGAAATGCGGATAAATAGATTGAATGTCTTGTGTTTGGAAATTGATTTTGGGAAAATTGAAGACACTTGTGTTGTCTGGTTCTTACAAAAACAGAGGAAACTCTGCCAAAATTTATAAAATCCGAAGCACAACGCGGTTAATATCGTTGTATATGTTTTCACAAATAAACTTTCCAAGTGTCTGACAAATGTAGTCTTATACAAAATCACGACGTTGTTTTGACAAAGATTATTTGTAACAATAATAGTCTATACCGGACAATATTTCAAAACAAGGATATGGTCTTTGTCGAGTGCCAAATATTAACAAGTTTTCGAAGGATTTCGGTAACTAAATAATGGTTATTGTTCGGACTCAAAAAGTATATAAACGTTCGACTTTACTTGGAAACTTTTATAAAAATTAATGTTTTGAAATCTTTAAAGGCAAACGGATTTGGGAAAAGAAGCAACAATTGAAGTTAATTGATTGTAATAACTGCACTTATGGCCTTCAAAGTATATTTTTCCAAAAATATTATACAAGACAAATACAATTATCCGAGTTACGAGACGAGCTATGACTCGGATGAGTTATACAATTCGTGGTATTAGTCCAACATGGTTTACACACGAATAGTAACAGGTGCGCGACTTGGGTACTATGTCGTATGTGAACTCATGAATTATGATAAGTCACGATCGGTTCGTCGAGTTAAAACACTTAAAGACTCGGGTTAGTACACACGAGTCAAGATAGTTGAATAAGCTATCTTTTAAACGGAAATTAATCTAGGTTTATATATGATAGACTTTAAGGTGTCCTTTATTGGTACTTAGGGCACGAGAAAGTCGGTCAAGGCTTTGGATCTTATTTGCTAGCTAAGCATGGAAATTAAGGTGAGTTTCACGGCCCCATTTTACTGTTTTAACTGGGGGAAAGATATGTTTGTCAAAAACTATCACATATTGAAATGTTTTCAAAGGTTAAAATGTGGTAAGTGGCATGATGAGTACTTGAGTTTTTGGTCGCCACTCGGGGTTGGGTCCTCGCTACTGTAACCATTAATTCAGGTAAAATGAAACCAAAGGAATATTTGGATAGTACTATCGGTGCCTGACGAGGCCCACCTCTGGTTGATAGCGTCAACCCGGTAAAGACAAGAGGTGCACGTATTCTGAACTTAAGTCGTTGGGTTCCGAGAAACGACTTGGAGCGGGGCATAATTATTAGTCTTGGTTTGGTTATGGGACTCAGGGGATTGCTTATCATCATAGTTTGTAGGAGCTAGCTACTCCATACAAAGGCCACCAAATGTGCTGGATTGCACAGGATGTACCAATGTGCTGGATTGCACAGGATGTAAAAAATGTGCTGGATTGCACAGGATGTAAAAATGTGCTGGATTTGCACAGGATTTAAAAACGTCGTACTTACGAAGCTAAAACCTGTGAACTCACCAATATTTTATATATTGACGTCTTTTTAAACATATCTTTCAGGTAACTAAGTGCTGAACAGGTATGCGGCTAGTACGGTGGAATTTGGGATGTCGGACACGGGTTGGGGGTTTCATCTATTGTTACCTTCGGGTTGGGACATAAACGGAAACACCCCACTTTAAAACTTAATGTTTGTGGTTTTAAGTAATGTTTGAAACCAGGTACTCCTTCCCGACATCTTAATATAATGATCTTTTCTAATTAAATATAGTTTGTGTTAATCTTGACTTTGATATGCTTTCGAGCGTCGCGCCACGTGTTTCCGCCATTGGCGTGGTGTGACAGAAGTGGTATCAGAGCCAAGGTTATAGCGAACTAGTATTTTTGAAAAATCTAGACTATAACCGGTTTTGGCTCGAAAACGGAGTTTTCAAAAATAAAACACAACGAAATATTTTTAGAAAAGAAAGAACATTGTACATGGATTGTACAAGGGGAAATTCCGACCGACTAGCCATGTGTGTCAATATATAAAATGTTAGAAAATAAGGATATGATTGTTTAAATTATGTAGAGATCCGATTTTCTAACTAGTGCTAGTTAATGCATATAAGTAGTATAGATAGCTTGCCTGTAAGGATATCGTCTCACACTTCACTTTAGTCCGCACTTTTGCATCGGTTACCGACATCGACAAGCGGGAAGGACAAGCGGTGGTCTACGACGAACTCACCCGCTTACCTGCGGACGGGATGATCGGAAGGGCTAACCTTTATCGTGCTAGTGGACGTTGTCGTGTTGCTGATGTTGTGAAGACGAAGCTAGTCTAGGGTCCCTTATTGTGTGAAATCTTTGTTTTGGATCAGGAAGCTCGGAACTAGCGGGCACCAAAATTACCTGGCAACACCGATTATCATTGCGGGTGCACACGTAATAATAACTTGTGGTGCACGGTAACCTAGGTGGGCGCTAGGGCTGGGGTTGGTGATCACTCCTTGCCTTGTCTGTTCTTGTACTGTAGGGTCAGTCTTAGCTTTTGATTGGCCAACGGGCTAAAAGGGAAGTCTTGTTAATATCCCTTGATTTTGATCCTCGCAAACTGAATGAGCTTTCTTCAGCATTACCTCTAAGGTACGAACACGGAAGAGCTCGGACGTCTACTTCATATGAGTAATCTGACGTAAACCCTCGCATCGGATAAGGACAGGAGACGAAAACTTCCTTGTATAGGAGTTTCATGCCTCCGCACGAAGTTCTTCGATGGAGCGGACATACGAGGATGCACTGCCTACCGAAGAGATGAATGCATGGTACGATGCGTGGAATGCTAAACCTGGAACCCAGTGAAGACTGAGGGTGCGTCCCTGCAAAACCAGTGCGTTTTGAGCACGGGACCCTGTGTGGATCGGTATTGAGATTAGTTGCCCGTGTGCTGCTATATTATTACTGTGAGTAAGTCATTCTTGATCTAACACATGCCCAAGTTGTCTTCGAGGGTCAGGCGTTCTTTCCCCTATCGGAGGGCAAGATCGTCCTTACGGAGTTAATAGGCTTGATCATCTTTATCTAGAAGGCATGATAGCCCGCGTCTAAATCAACAATGTCGAATCGGCAAGATCATAATATATTTATTTAATGGGAAAATAAATATATGGTAAGGTGAGCCGAGTCGGGTGTTGAAGACGAAATATCGATCGGCAAGATCCTAATATATTTATTTAATGGGAAAATAAATATATGGTAAAGTGAGCCGAGTCGGGTGTTGAAAATGAATTGTCGAATCGGCAAGATCCTAATATATTTATTTAATGGGAAAATAAATATATGGTAAAGTGAGCCGAGTCGGGTGTTGAAAATGAATTGTCGAATCGGCAAGATCCTAGTATATTTATTTAATGGGAAAATAAATATATGGTAAGGTGAGCCGGGTCGGGTGCCGAAAACGAAATATCGACCGACAAGACCCTAGTATGATTATTTAATGGGAAAATAATTATACGGTAAAGTGAGTCGAGTCGATGGTCGTAAAATACAACGTCGAATCGACAAGACCCTAGTATAATTATTTAATGGGAAAATAATTATACGGTAAAGTGAGTCGAGTCGATGGTCGTAAAATACAATGTCGAATCGACAAGACCCTAGTATAATTATTTAATGGGAAAATAATTATACGGTAAAGTGAGTCGAGTCGATGATTGTAAAATGTAGTGTCGAGTCGACGAGATCCTAGTATAATTATTTAATGGGAAAATAATTATGCGGTAAAGTGAGTCGAGTCGATGGTGGTAAAACGAAATGTCAAATCGACGAGATCCTAGTATAATTATTTAATGGGAAAATAATTATACGGTAAGGTGAGTCGAGTTGATGGTTGAGAAATGTAATATCGAGTCGACAAGGTCATAGTATATTTATTTAATGGAAAAATAAATATATGGAAAGTTGAGTCGAGTTGACTATGGGAAAAATGAAATCTCGACTGACAAGATCCTAGTATGACTACTTAATGGGAAAGTAGTTATATGGTAAAGTGAGTCGAGTCGGAGATAATTTTACCCAAGTCAGTTAATATATATGGAGACATACATATATATTGAATATAGGATCACGACGTGCGTTTTGCGTCTGAATCCGTCATAATACTCGGGGAGTGAAACCACATTTCGGGAGCCGAAATCGTAAAGCGTGTGACTCGTAATTGTCAAGTGTCACGGAACGCTCTGGCTGACATCGAAATTCCCCTCGAAAATCAAATAACGGACTACTGGAAGTGGTCACGTTATTCTGTCAACTAAACTTACCCATGGGACGGCAATTCCATTGCTCATGTTGCAATGTTGAACGTCCGCTACCCTCGTCAGGACGACGAGACTGGTTGATTATTTGGGGTGGCAATTGATGCGAGGTGTATTCCATCAATCCCCATAGATATTGAGACGTTGCGTCCCTTTGTCACGGTGTTTTATAAACTAAGGTTGCGAGATCCATTCGTCATGGACAATGTGACTTGTCTAATCTCTTGTCATATTTCGAAACTCTCACTGCGTGGCCTATCAGGAAGGAAGTTCGCTGGCCTTGCTTAAGTGTCGGAGAGGCATTTCGGTCGATGACTATCGGCGTTAGGACCAAAATAACATGCAAGAGGACCCTAATGAGAAGGATGACTCGGTTGAATTGCCAGAGTCTGTGTCGTTTTATTTTATCGTGGTGTCTCGATAAATCATGATCCTTCTACCTCTACTATACTCGTTGTGACCAATATGGTGATATTGGAAAAGGTATAGATTGGTTTTTAGGTCCTATGGATGCTAATTACCACAATTCTAATAACTACGGTGAGTCTAAGGCTCCCACCGAGCCTGATGTTGCTCCTGCTGTAATTGTTCTATGGCCCAAGCGAATCATGTCATCGCTGCTGAGAGCGTAGCTCATACTGAGCGTGTTGAGGATGTTTCTATGGCTGTTGTCAAGTTTGATGTTACTGTTGTTTCGAAGGCTCCTGCCAAGATCATTGCCATTGACATAGATATCTCTAAGACCCTTGCCAAGCCGCTATGATCATGTTTGTGTCACGATGGAGTTCGTTGCCATTAACTCCATTTTCTTTGATGTTTCGTTGAACCGCTCGTTATCATTCCCTGGCTCCTGCCAAGAATGGTTCTCAAGCTTGGGTTAAGTCTGTCAATGGTACAGTCGCCATTATTCGAGTGACTTATATCGAGCCTGCAGTCGTTTCCCCTAAGGACGATGTCGGCCTAATAAGTCTACTAAATTATGTGGAACCCATTGTTCCCATTTCTGTTGTGATGGCGGATGCCTTTGGTGATCCAATCGTTCCTACTAATGAGCCTATGGAGTATAGGTTCGTGGCTGAGGATACGAATAAGGATTCTACCACCATAAGTGAGCTGAAACGCACCGGGGTGCGTGCTCACCGTAATAGAGCTTCTTGTAGTTAGGTATAGTGGACTCGCTAGGTTGTGTGTCATCCTGCTGTCGTGAATTCATGTTGTGATGTAACCCCTAACGATTGTGCATTCTTGTAGTTGCACAGTTTTGCCGACTGCATATCCATGCGGTTGCGTTTCGCTGTCGACGGTGCATTCCTGTTGTTGTGCTGCTCCTGCAGCGGTGTAGCCTTGTTGTCGTATTTCTCCGTGTCATGCGGTCCATGTTGTGGTATTCCCTTGTTGATGTGTTCGTGGATGTGTTGTTGTCATGTCATGTTATTTCTACTATCGTATTGCACCGTGAACGTATGACTACAATTGTTGGATTGACTTGATGATGTGATAACTTGTCGTTTGATTCACTCTTGTTTCCTTCGGGATAGAGACATTACCCCAAACCCACGTGACTATTGTTATGTTGCTGAATGGTTGTGTAGTGTCGCCATGGATTATGTAGGATATCGGGTGTCCAGCGGACTTTCGGAAGTCATGATAAGACACTCTAGTCCTAGGGTTAGCACATGTATCTCTCTAAAGCTCGAATCTCGTAAGTTGAGTAATTGACCGAATCGTGTGTCGACCTCTTTATATGCTCGCGCGTCTCGTGAGCATTACCTCTTCAAAATCCAAGGCATCAGTGACGCCATGTCCAGCCTTAACCCTTTACGTGCATTTTGGTCGACTAACCACTTTCGAATCATGTCGAAAGGAAATCCCATGATCCACACATGACGGGGTGAGCCTCGTCGTTGCGATGAAGGGATTTCAAATACATCTCGAACTTGAAGGTATCGAGTAAATTTGAGCGATATTATGACCCGTACCTTTGGACTAGTAAGAGTTGAAAGACTCAATTTATTATTGCTCATCCCAGTGGATTGTTTAACATCATACCTGCCAACGTGTCATGCCGATGACTGCGGGAATAACAGTGTGGACCCACCCACAGCGTGTGCATTGGTGGAGTCCCCGGTACATGATTTGGAGGTCTTATGAAACCCTGAACCTAGAAGGGCGTGTAGCATTGTCTACTCTATAAGGGTACTACCCTACCGTGTTGAGATGGATGGTCGATTCAACCGTTCGGGAAATGTTGCTATTCTTCTGATAGTAGGTCTATCTTGTCTTGGTGTCGTGCGTAGATTCTTGGGATAGTGGAACCCTTTCGACCTTGGGTCGATACGGGTGTTCCCAGTTATTTTTCAGTAGCATTGCTCGCGCCAGAGCAAAATCCCCTGTCCTGGACAGGCACTGTTAGAGACGCCATAGTAATGTGAGCTGCCTAGTTAGTGCGTTTAGTCCATGACTAATCAAGATGAGCACGAAAGCTTACATGTTGCACCTATGCGTGTGACTACCTGAGTCGTTGAATGGGATGCCTTATTGGAAGGCTCAAGACTGCTTTGTAGGGCGATCTCGGTCGTTTGTTGTTTTAAGTAACGATTTTGGCGCATGAAGCCGCCGAGCCCAAACGTGAGATCTATGCCAGACGCATTCATCTATGACTCAATTTCACCTCTTACCTCGAAAGATCCCGAAGGTTGGAATATTCGGCGAGTGAGGATTCCGGGTCAGGACTCCTTTCACTCAGATCTCTGCATAGGATCTGAAAGTCAAATTAAGGAATGTGTGTCCTGTATTGTTTAAAATTGACTTACTAGGTTGCTAATAACGATAGGACACCAGTGCTCGTGAGGCACATATAGCAGGACAAGCACTGGGTACCCTTGTTTCGGGTATTTACCAATGCTCTGCTTACCGTCTCGAGGAAACCAACGTGTTGAAATGTTGTCGAGACCCTATCCTCTGTTTGTTACGGCAACCATATTATAATGATTCATATACATCATCCTTATGTGACCAATGTGATGAGGTGATGCTAGCCTCTAGTCATTTGTGTTTTAGTCGGCTTAAATTCTCGTGTATTGTGGAATTGTACGGTTGTATGTTGAATATACACTGTCTACTGCCTGGGGAACTGAGGGGTGGGAGTGACGCAAAAACTTTCGACCTCCATCAGTCCATATTAGGCGTCCTAGTACCACTAACCACAATCGCGCATACGAAAAGGTTGTAAGTTGGTGCATAGTGGATTTCGGTCCATATGAGGACACAGGATTACCATCCGCTACTATAAACAACCTTAAGCGCCCTCGAGAATGTCGACTGCTTTGCAATCGAGAATGATCGATCGCTGTTTGGAACCTACTTATCCCCTACTCGTTTGCAGTTATAATATGAGGCATACGGATAGCCACCTAAACTCTTGGAGAGTCGTGGCTAGACACTAGGTGTCAACTTTCACAATATCGAATTTTAGTAGTTATCCTACCTCAGGGTTCGCCGAACCTTGAACGCAAGTCTGGAATACTCAATTTGAGATGTGTATGGATTACCATTCTCGAAAGAGTGAATTATTGTCCTAGACGGAAGTGTCCCGTGTGATACGATTAGTGTCGGTGGCAAGTCAAATTCGAGTACTTCATCGCCAGAATTTCCTATGAGATAGGGATCATCACCCTAGTGTTCGAGGTGTACTGCTCGAAGTCCTCTGGAGGGCACGCGGGTACGTTTCTAGTACATTGAATGACAGATAGAGATATACACATGATCTGACGTGAGTTCAAGAGATGACCAGCGAATCTGGTAGATTCAAATCTTCTTGAATAAGTGGCCAAACCGATCGGGAAGTTGTGCTAACAAGGAGTTAGCCTTAGGAACTTCAAATCGGTATAGGACTTTGCTGAGTGTTATACTCTGAAAGGGGTGCTGTTAAGCACGAAAACGGTAATGGAATGACTTCGCTTAGTACTCAAGTGACTCGGATATGTCAGTTAAAATTGGCCTTGCAACGAACAAGCTCGAACTATCGCAAGAGCTTAGTGGGACTCTTGATGAACCCCGCAGGTCTGGCTTGAGGAAGCATTGTCAATTCCTCAACCGACAGGATTCAGGTTGACGCAAAGCTCTACTACTTCGGGAAAACCGATACTTGTGCCGGATTGCGATACCCAAGAGCTCGGCCGTAGCCGACTCATGACATTGTGTTCGTTAGGACGCTAAGCGTGAACTGGAGTTCACGAAGAAAAGGGGTAATCGTGTGAGTCGCAAACATCCCGCCCTGTTCAAGGATACTAATGTATTGGATGACTCGAACTGAATTCCGGGACGGAATTCTCTTAACGGGGGGAGAATGTGACAACCGGCAAATTTCGTACAACGATTAACGCGATGCTAATCATGTTTTAGAAATAATTAACCTGGTTTAAGGTTAATTATGATTAGTTGAGCTAATATGAGTCCTACGATGTCCTTTTGAAAGTTCGTTGAAGTCTTGATGCCTTTAGAGAAAGACTTCGCGTGTTTAACGTAACGAACTGACATCAGCAAAAATTTGTCAAACTGGAATAACATAAGCTTATTCTATGAAAATACGACACGTATTTACTATCGATGCGAACGGATGTGAAATCGGCGTGGTAAACGGTCTAAAACGCAGCGTTTTGGATAACGCGGAGAGGAACTGACGTGGGATTCGAACGTCAAAACGTGTGGTTTTAACCGCTATCGAACTTTCGGAATAATTATTTATTATAAATAACTTCATTTATTTAGTTTCGAAAGTGAACAGGTCGCCTAAATGAAGTATAGCTCGACCGGATCGATTAACGCGATTTTAACGCGTGTTCCGTTTTCACGCGTCGAGTTACGAAAATAACATTTAAATTGCTCGGTTTAGTTATGTTTTTCATTTCGAATAAAACCGACTAGTTTTTGTAATTAATTATTGGGCCTAATAACAAACCGAAGCGTTTTCGTTTAAAACGGGTTCGATTCGCGGTACAAGCCACCTACCCCAAACCCTAAGTATAAAAATGCTTGAGATTGTCTTCTTCCTCACTTGAACCAGCCGCACCCTCTGCCCTCTCTCTCTACTCTCTCTCTAAAACCCTCTCTCTCTCTCTCTACGCACCCTCTCCCTCCCGATCTCTCCCTAACCCGTGTTTTTCTGTGACGACAGCCGGCCGACCACCACATCCCTGGGTGGCGGCGACGTGGTGGTTCTGCAGCCCAAGACGCGCGGAAGACAGCAGCGCAGGGGTGGTTTAGTGATGGTTTTGGTCGGGATTTGGTTGTGACGTGATGGCCGAAGAGGGTGGGTACGGTGGCGATGGGTTGGGTTGCGCGGAGAAGAACAGCAGATGGTGGTTCTGGCTCGGGGAAGCAGCAGACGGCGGCGAGAGGTGGTGGTTTTGGTCGGGACTAGGAGGCTGAGGACGGTGGTGATGGTTTCCGTGGTGTTTGGTCAAGACCCGATTGTGGTGGTTGTTGCAGGTATGGGCTTCAGCGAGTTTGGTCTTGGTCAGGTCTGTGGTGGTCCCGAGGTAGAAGACGACGGGCCGAGTGGTGGTTGAAGGAGTCCGGCTCAGATTTGGTGTTCGGGTTGAGTTTGGTGTGTGGTTCGGCCCAGGTCAAGTCCGGTACGGGCATCGGGGTTCGGGTCAGCCGTGGGTTCGTTGCGGGTCTGACCAGCGCACGGTCAAATGCGCGGTCAACGGGTCAGATCTGGTCAAAGGTGTCGCTAGAACGAGGCGCGCGTACGATTCGGTAAAATTAGTTTTCGTATTTATTTTGTGATATTATTTATAAACAAGTATATATTTATAAATTAGAAAAATACGAACAAATTTGGTGTTAACTCGCGAACGAACCGTATATGAAATATACCACAATAAAAATCAGATAAATAGCATTTGTATATTAAAGCGTGACATGGTGTTATTGTATATCGGACTTAATTTGTTGGACTATATGTTGTATATATAGTTATATATAATTAAGTGTAACTTATGTAATCGTCGAAATGTGTAAGCCTCATTTAATTCGGAAATGCGGATAAATAGATTGAATGTCTTGTGTTTGGAAATTGATTTTGGGAAAATTGAAGACACTTGTGTTGTCTGGTTCTTACAAAAACAGAGGAAACTCTGCCAAAATTTATAAAATCCGAAGCACAACGCGGTTAATATCGTTGTATATGTTTTCACAAATAAACTTTCCAAGTGTCTGACAAATGTAGTCTTATACAAAATCACGACGTTGTTTTGACAAAGATTATTTGTAACAATAATAGTCTATACCGGACAATATTTCAAAACAAGGATATGGTCTTTGTCGAGTGCCAAATATTAACAAGTTTTCGAAGGATTTCGGTAACTAAATAATGGTTATTGTTCGGACTCAAAAAGTATATAAACGTTCGACTTTACTTGGAAACTTTTATAAAAATTAATGTTTTGAAATCTTTAAAGGCAAACGGATTTGGGAAAAGAAGCAACAATTGAAGTTAATTGATTGTAATAACTGCACTTATGGCCTTCAAAGTATATTTTTCCAAAAATATTATACAAGACAAATACAATTATCCGAGTTACGAGACGAGCTATGACTCGGATGAGTTATACAATTCGTGGTATTAGTCCAACATGGTTTACACACGAATAGTAACAGGTGCGCGACTTGGGTACTATGTCGTATGTGAACTCATGAATTATGATAAGTCACGATCGGTTCGTCGAGTTAAAACACTTAAAGACTCGGGTTAGTACACACGAGTCAAGATAGTTGAATAAGCTATCTTTTAAACGGAAATTAATCTAGGTTTATATATGATAGACTTTAAGGTGTCCTTTATTGGTACTTAGGGCACGAGAAAGTCGGTCAAGGCTTTGGATCTTATTTGCTAGCTAAGCATGGAAATTAAGGTGAGTTTCACGGCCCCATTTTACTGTTTTAACTGGGGGAAAGATATGTTTGTCAAAAACTATCACATATTGAAATGTTTTCAAAGGTTAAAATGTGGTAAGTGGCATGATGAGTACTTGAGTTTTTGGTCGCCACTCGGGGTTGGGTCCTCGCTACTGTAACCATTAATTCAGGTAAAATGAAACCAAAGGAATATTTGGATAGTACTATCGGTGCCTGACGAGGCCCACCTCTGGTTGATAGCGTCAACCCGGTAAAGACAAGAGGTGCACGTATTCTGAACTTAAGTCGTTGGGTTCCGAGAAACGACTTGGAGCGGGGCATAATTATTAGTCTTGGTTTGGTTATGGGACTCAGGGGATTGCTTATCATCATAGTTTGTAGGAGCTAGCTACTCCATACAAAGGCCACCAAATGTGCTGGATTGCACAGGATGTACCAATGTGCTGGATTGCACAGGATGTAAAAAATGTGCTGGATTGCACAGGATGTAAAAATGTGCTGGATTTGCACAGGATTTAAAAACGTCGTACTTACGAAGCTAAAACCTGTGAACTCACCAATATTTTATATATTGACGTCTTTTTAAACATATCTTTCAGGTAACTAAGTGCTGAACAGGTATGCGGCTAGTACGGTGGAATTTGGGATGTCGGACACGGGTTGGGGGTTTCATCTATTGTTACCTTCGGGTTGGGACATAAACGGAAACACCCCACTTTAAAACTTAATGTTTGTGGTTTTAAGTAATGTTTGAAACCAGGTACTCCTTCCCGACATCTTAATATAATGATCTTTTCTAATTAAATATAGTTTGTGTTAATCTTGACTTTGATATGCTTTCGAGCGTCGCGCCACGTGTTTCCGCCATTGGCGTGGTGTGACACGACAGCAGCACACGCGATTAGGAAACTTACATGCAATTAGGAAAAGTCAACTGGGGAATAGGAGATAGTCAACTGGGGAATAGGGGCTACTCGCCTGATGTATTAGGCGAATAGGATGTAATCGCCTGATACATCAGGCGATTAGTGTTCTATTCGCCTGCAGCTCTGCTGTCGCGCGTTTTCACGCGTTAAACCTTCCAAATCAGATCCGAAACTTGAGTCCCAGGATGGGTTTTTGGCGCGTTAAACACTATTTTAACACATATAAACACGTATTCACATACCGACAAGTCACATAATGATTACAAACACATAATGTATGATAACTAACACGTTTACATCCGTTCACCAATTCTTGGGACTCAAGACTTGCGTGCGTGCGTTAAACCCGGCGATTCCACGAATCACCAATCCTTGTACACATGGTTATGGACCGACTCCCAATGATTCCCAGAATCATCGTAATGACTCGACTGACCCAGTTAAGTACGTAATATGCATGACTCGCTAAGTTAGACTTACTAGTTTAGTCAATGTTACTAACCTGAGTTTGCTGGGTGTCACACAGACACTGTCATCAGTAGGATAAACATCTATCTCGGGGTCGGGGGAGGTCGGACATGACTCCCCCTTTGAAAGCATTCAAAGCACAAACTCAAAATCTTAAAATGAAAAACACACATGAGATTTCTATTTATAGGCCTAGCACCTTCGACCCTTGCAGGAGGTCGAATGTGCTAGTTCGACCTTCACATACGGTCGAATCAACAAGTAATATGTTGGTTCGACCTCTTACTTTCAGGTTCGACCTCACACTGGTTCGAACCAATCAGGTCTACCTTAAACAACTACGTCAGATCCATAAAATGCCCTTATGGATCACCACAATCTCATGTATTACAATACGAGACTCAACCCTAATCTATTCGACAGTAACGTCCACATAAAGTGCATCAACAACCTTTTAATGTAATAGCCACTTTTAGAGGATTTACATATTCCTATTGTTTTACCATGCTCGTAAAAGAATTCTTTCATATGGTTCTAAGGCCGTCCGTTGTGGACGCGCGAGCCACCGACGTGACTATCAAGTAATCTGGTCACTTGACCCCGTTGTGGCTCGAGGTGAGCAACAACGCAACCAAAGGTCACTTTTTCCCGTTAACCCACACGACCACCATCGCTTGTGCTTGCACCGGGACTGTTCGCGTGGGGGTATTGTGGATGGGGGTGAGCACGGGCACTGAAACCTCATTCGTGTCGTGCTGCTCACGCTTCCACAACGAACAGTCTAACAATAACCCATAAGTTTCTTTTTAAGTCACTTTTCGTTTCTCGATTTATGTTTTCGTAACAACTTTGTCATTCTCATCACTAGAAACATTATGTGAATCTGTTATGTATACATAATAAATACACACACACATCAGAGCGACATATATAAATATTTACTTCAAATTTGGATATAATATATTATATAATATATCACATCTATGCATATCCATTAAGCCGAAAAATATTTCAAGAAAAATACATTGTTGTTATTATAAAAAATATTTTTAATATTGTATTAACATTACAAGAAATCGATTACAATAAAACGTAAAAACGAATAGTTAAAAGACTAAAAAAGATTATTTTTTATTTTTTAATTAAAATACAAACGGTTCTTGTGGTTCTTATATTAGAACCGTGGGTTTGAAACCGACCCGACACGGAGCCGATAGTTCATATAAATCTAGAACCGGAAACCGACCCATATATTTAAAAAGGTTCGGGTCCAAGGTTCTCGTGAATAGAGTCCAAGGTTCCTGTGAATCCGAACCACAAAATGCTCACCCCTAATTACATCTAGTTAGGAAACTATTATTCTATGTTGGAAAGATCTATTAATACAACATCGCCGTATTAATTAGTAGATGTTTATGTATAGAATATTACAACTTTGTGCACGAAATTCTTTCTATTAATGCACGAAATTGTTAATTATTTATTGAGAAAGCTTACGGTACAAAGTAGCATACAAAGTGTAAGAAGTATTTTGGGTTTTTAATCAAAATAAATTAATGGATGAGATTAAAAGAGGAAAAATATAATTGATTTTCAAAAAAGAGAAGGAGAAGGGCAAAATAGTTATTACCCACAATGGTTGAGTTCCACCCCCCATTTTTAAAACGGTCATAACTTTTTCATATGACATTATTTTTTAAAAAAAATTACACCATAAAAAAAAGTTTTTCATCCTCTTTCATTTCCATACCGTATTGCTCTACTTTTAAAAAAAAACTTACTGGGTTGATAGTACTTGCGTCTAAATGTAAACACTTGATATTATTCTTTGCGTTTAAACATGTCTGAACCAGAACAAGCCTAGTAGTAATATCTGTACTTTTAATTTTTTTTCCTGGGTTGAGTACTTGCGTCTAAATATAAACACTTGATATTATTACTTGCGTTTAAACATGTCTGAACCAGAACAAGCATAATTGTTATTGTTGTGATAAGTAGACTGGTTTATCGGAAGGGGTGCAGATCTGCTGGTTGAAGTTATTCCTGAAGTATGTTTAAACATACCTTGAAAAACTGATTTAATTCCCTAAATGACATGCTAGCTTCCAATTGTGAGGTCAAATGGTTTATTTTTAACTTCAAATATGATACAGTTAGACGTAAAATGTTCCTATTCAAATTCAGTTTAATTATAAATCAAACCAACTTTACTTAAGACATAATAAAATTGCATTTTGTAGCATCATGCATATTCATCACTTACAGAAACCTCTTAGTCACTGTTATGTTTATGTTAAGTTGATAATTATGATTGTGTAGTATGTTATGCAGAATCTATGAATTAAATGAGTTGTGTAGTATGTCAAATAATATTTGCTGATTATTTTATGCATCTTTGTAACCAATCTGAGTTAGGTTCTACACTTAGCTAAGGACAAAATGGTGGAAACCATAAGCTAGTATGTCCTTTAGGGAATTAAATCATTTAGCATGTCAATTAGGGTTGTTCTAATTCAGACATGTTTAAAACGCAAGTACAGATATTACTACTAGGCTTGTTTTGGTTCAGACATGTTTAAACGCAAGTAATAATATCAAGTGTTTAGAGCATTCTCCATTTACTCACAACCAATCACAACCACATATTACATTAAAAATCATTACAGTTTCTCTCTCCTCCACTTACAACCACTTTCAACAAATATTAAAAAATAAATACAGTTTCCAGTTTTCCCCAAAAGATTCCCAAATAATCCCAAATATACAAATCAACAGTATATTCCCTATTTTTCTTCACTCACAACCCCTCAAAACCACCTCATATAATTTGGGGGTCACTCTCAAATAAAAATGGTGGAGCTATTGTGAATGCTCTTACATTTAGAAACCCAGCAAAAAAATTTTATTTTTTTTAAAAGTATAGCAATATGGTATGGAAATGAAAAAAAATGAAAAACTTGTTTTTATGGTGTATTTTTTTTTAAAAAATAATGTCGTATGAAAAAATTAAGACCGTTTTAAAAATGCGGGTGCAACTTTAATGACGTTAAGAAATTACCATCGTGCCCCTAATTATCAAATTTAATACTACGCTCCATATTATTTTTTACCCTTTATACAATAACTCACTTTTTACATTAGCCTCTCCCTTCTGTTAATGCTACATCTACATCTACATAATTTTTATTCACGAAATTGTGTAGGTCCGTATCTAAATCGGATCTAGATTCCACTAATTGTGTGATGAGTGCAGAATCCAAATCACACAATCAAACAATCTAAACAAAGTAATAAACATTTAGTAATCATTTATTGATAAACAATTTGGGTTTACAAGGACTCTACGAACTGATTAAGACTGTAGGGTGTGGAATCGGCATAGGGGCGGCAACCACTTGCCGGGGCGGCAAACACACACCCCCTGGTTCGGCAGCGGCATGGCAGGCAACCCTTCGTCGGGTATGCCGAGCCATTTTTATTATTTTTAATAATTCTTTTATTATTTTTTAAAATTGTGGCCAATGAGAAGGCTCGTCATCATAGTGCACACCATTCCTTTAGAAGCCCATCATCAACCCTCCACAACCAATAGCCTACGTGGCGTCTACGTGGAGGCCTATCATCAACCCTTCACACTCCATAGTCTAAGACCCAAACTACAGAGAGAACCAGAGGCGAAGTATATATGGGGACAGGGGTGGCCCTGGCCCCCCTGTTTTTTGGCGCATTAGTGGAAATTTGCGATTTTCATAGGTAAATTGAGTCCGGGTTGAGTCCGGCCCCCGCCGATTTTCCACTACCGATCGAAAAAAATTGAGTTCGGCCCCCGCCGATTCTGAAACCAAGCTTCGCCACTGGAGAGAACATAGAGAGAGAGAGAGAGAGATCAGGAGATGAAATGTGAGAAGTGTACGTGTTTAATTCCTTTGTGATTGAGCTTTATATAGTTGTTTTTCAATCAATAAAACTCTCAATCGCTAACACACAATCACTCAATCACCAATTAAGCTAAAGTTATAGCCAATTACTAAAAACAAAAAACGAACACCTATGACACCGAGTCACCGACTAATCACCGACTATAGACAAAATATTCATCTACAAATTGCTATCTATCTACATCTACATAATTTTTGTTGGGGTATAGAATACAAGCGGGAATATATGATTTGTTCATGAATATATTTAGCAAGGTGACGCCACCTTGCTTGTGTGCAGCGGGATGTTAAAAAGGTTAATAAATACAGGTTTTAAAATTTTATATGTTTTTACGTAACATACAATTTAACAACTTATGAATACAAAAAAATTATATATAGTAGTATTTTTTTGAAGATAAATAGATCTTGAGATGGAATTTCGGTATCAACTTGTGAAAGATTATGTATTTATGAATCAGATGTGGGAGTTTTTTAAAAATGAGCAAATTTTATAGATGAATACGCGACAAGTTGGTCCGGGTATGAGAAATGGTTTACAATAAGGTATGGGTATGGTATTAGTCATACTCGTCTCAAAGAGCATCTAATGATGTTGGAAGTTGTCAAAGGAATTGAAAATTGTAAAGCATTTCGGTTTACAAAATAACCTTGTTTAACTTGTTAATTTGTTAAAGAAGTTGAGATGCGGAGGACTTAATCAGGTGGTGTTGACGATAATCTTAGCAATGGTTGTTACAACAAGGACGGGATGGTGTTAGCGGTAACGTTGGTGGTGGGAATGACTTGGATGGGACAAAACAGGTCAGGATAGAAAATTCAAATTCAATTTCAAATTCAAATAAATTTTAATTCCGTTTAATTTTCAATGATCATAACTCTTTAAATCATTTCCTCACATTTTGTCCAAATTGACCAGAACCGCGAACAACATCTATTTGGTTTGGTTTAGGGAATGAAGTAGACAGATCATTTGTATCCATATACTTTTAGTCAAGGAAGCCAACTCTTTTTAAAATTCCTCTTGATATGTTATTTTCTTGTTTGCTTTCATGTTTTATTTTGAACAAAACGGGCAATGTGCGTTTACTTTGTTATGTGCGATTAGATTTTGTTCTTTTCGTGAAGAGTTGAAAATATGTTACTTTGACTTTGACTTTGCTTCATCATTACATAAATATTATTCCACGCTCAATTTCATTTGGATGAATGGTAACCTCTCGCCTAAGAATTTGGCACATTTATTTTCTTAGCCTTTTAATATTGTAATTCATCCTTTATACTATAAGTATAACTAGAATTGATCCCGCGCTATGCGACGGGACAAACCAATTTTGGATGAAAGTTAAATAGAAATGTAGACGAAATAGTAATAGTAACACTAATAAAAAAACCTAAAACTAAAATATTGTAAAAATAATAAATGCTTTAGTTTCCTCAACGCCGGTCGGTTCTAGGAGGTTTGATTTATTTTTGGCTCATCTTGGTTTCTAGCTTGTGTCAATTTGGCCAAAGAACTTAAAAGAACCCAAACTTGTTTTTTATTATTTATAAGTATATAAATTATTGTTAAGATAATGCATTTGTTTCATTTAATTAGAATTAGAAGTTTATTAAATAAAGTATTAATTAATTAGAAGTTTATATTAAATAATGTATTAATATGTAATAATGATTTGAGGTAAATTACAATTATGTCCTCTTCTAATGAAGTTAAAATACCTTATTGCCCCTTTAGAATGCATTATATAGTAGTATAGATATATAACTTTAATTCAATTCAATGTTTTCTTAACCGGACCGGATGTCGAACCGGACGCCCCATCGGGTCAACGGTCCTATTTGTTCTGCTCCGTCAACGAGCCAAAAAAAATCTATAAAATTCCAGTCCGACCCGTATTTCTATTTTTCGCCTCCAACCGGCCGGTTTTCGGTTCACCGGTCCAGCACCGGTTAGCTAGATTTCCTGTCCAACCCTCCGACCCATACCGGGCCAAGTCTTGAAACCCGATCCGATAGAGTTTTAAAAACACTTATTTTTATTAAAAAAACTTGTGTTTGTTAATTTCGTTTTTTATGGATAATTACATAATTGTGTTTAATTTGTTCTTAACATTTCGATACAAATTTAATTTAAAAAGAAGTTATATTCCAAATAAATATTGTTTTTGGTATGATAAACTAATCGAGTATCGTTACTGTAATGAAATGAACCAATATCAATTTAACAAAATAGATACTCAAATTGTGCTTGATCTTTTTCTCTTAGCACCATAATAGAAAATTTATATGAAATGAGTTGTATTCAAAATAAAATACATCTATGGTACCGTAACTATATTGAGTGTATCAATACCATAAAAAACCGAACAACATGGATATCAGAATTGGTGTTATCTGAACAGGTATCTACAAAACCTCATGAAAATTTAAAACATGTAATGAATTACCAAGAAAGGATGTCGAGAGGTCGTTCTTTGTCCTCTAAGCTCAATGACACATATAGAAGCCAACAAGGATATATTGTAACACAAAAGTAATAACCAATACAATGCATCATTGTAACACAAAAATAATAATCAATACAGTATATGCATGCATTGTATATTGCATAACATTATCATAGAAGATAAAGGATACATTATAATCAATTCGTCCAATAATAACGAGGAGGATGAAGTAGAACCAACAAGCCACAAACTAACATGCAACTATGGAAATCATCATGCACTTCGTAGATTTAAGGGCTGTTTGGTTGATTAAGTGTTGAATCATTAAAATGGTATGAATGGTTAAGAGCTGAATCATTCAGCATCTCTTATTAGCTTAATGGTTCAGCACTTAATCATTTCATTCAGATGCTGAAACAAACAGTCTGAATGCGGAATGATTTAGACATGACTGGTTAAGAGGCTGATTAAGAGGCTACCAAACAGCCCCTTAATGTGCATGTATCGTCTATTAAACAATAGTTTTTTTTCTCACATAATTTCAGTTTATGTAACCCTTCATTTTTATTTATTTATAATATTTAACCATTTATTTCTTAGTACGTAATTTAATTTCTTATTTTTATCTTATCTAAATTATAATACATACAAATTATAAAAGATCAAATTATATTAGAAATGATTTGATTTATATAAAACTAGGTTAGAGTCACGTATGTACACACGGTGCATTCCCAAGTAAAATAACAAACCATATAACATAACATTACATGACAGGTTATAATACATACAACACTATTAACTGTTTGACTTTATATAAGTCAAACTTAGTTTGCAAGTTATAATGAGAACCTAACTTAAACAATTTTACCAGCTTGACCATATTTACAAACTGTATGCAAGGTCACCATTTCTGCATTCGACATCTTAAGAATTATTCCGAGCCCGGTTCAAAATTACCGAATCATTTTTGCCTGAAGCTTCTTGATGTCTGTTCGAAACAGTACTACAATTTTCAGCCTCCAATCCAAACAATATTAGGGGATATCCGGCTAGTTTATGACCAACCTATCGAACAAAAACTTAATAGATACAACAAAATCCTGCAACTAATCCGGTTTATGTGCAGCATGCAGTTTTTACCAAAAGTCAAACATTGATCTAGTTTTTACCAATCTATGTAGTAACATATATAACTTGATTATCCATTTCAAATAATACAATAGTAAACTTTTTACATTTCATTAAGATAAGCCAAATTCATATTCTTTATAATTATATCCAAAAAAAAAAAAAAAAAAAAAAACCACGAATTACTACATTACCAATAATCGTGCATAAGTAGTTCACAACCAGGGCCCGTGCTACATTACCAGTAATCGTGCATTAAACCAATAACTAATGATTTATCGTGTCAATAAGCAATGGTAATCCTTGTTTTTGGTCCCAGTACTAACCATAGGTTATGCATCTTATTTTTAAATTAATGATAAAAACTTATGACTCCTTGGAGGCGAAAAAGATTATGAAATTCTATATATATTAAAGTACATATAGCACATAAGAATGGTAGTTAGTTTGTTGGTACCTATCTGAATCTACATAACTCAATCCTTTAGGAACATGACATCGTGTATGTCATAATGCGTTGTTGGTTACCTTATTTGAATGAGACAAATAATTCAAATCTACTTTCTTGAACCAACATTTTGTCACACTCTGCTTCAGCTTCTCACAACACAATAGACAGAAGCTCCTTGTTTCTCTTAGGCTGAGGGGTGTGGGAGCGGTAGGGGGGATCGGTGGGTGAGGTGGAGCTGCTTGTCGACGGGGAACACCGCCCCCCCCCCCCGATGTGAGCTCGGCAAAAACGGGGATATTCCACCGATGGTACCGATCTGTTTTTTATTATTAAAATATTGTGTTTGTGTGTGGTACCGATCTGCTTGCCGACGGGGAACACCACCCCCCTTGATGGGGGAAGAAGAGGAAGAAGATGAGGTGGCCTTGGGGAAGCTATGGGGGGTCGGTGACCACACCCCATAGCCTTAGCATATTCAAGACCATCTCACCCTTTTAAAAGTCCTAAAAATCTTCAGAATCAACCACTTCCTCCATCTCCTTATGTTTACCGGATGCGATGCAATGCTCAAATTGCACTGTAGCCTTCCAGCTCTTCCAAATAAACTCCTTACGTTTAGCAATTATAGAAGCCACCGCTTGCTACACATAATCTTTATAGAACGAAGTTATATTAAAACATAACAAAGACAATATAGACGCTACCGCTTGCTACATCGTCTATTAAACAACAGTTTTTTTTTTCTCTCACATAATTTCAGTTTATGTAACCCTTCATTTTTATTTATTTTAATATTTAACCATTTATTTCTTTGTACGTAATTTAATTTCTTATTTTTTATCGTATCTAAATTATAATACATACAAATTATAAAAGATCAAATTATATTAGAATTGATTTGATTTATATAAAATAAGTGTAAAAGTAAGCGATAACTTAAAAAAGGATGTAGTGTTGTGGAACAATAAATGCTTTAAAGAATGTCTAGAATTTAATGTGATATATAACATAACACGTTTGTGGGTGTTTTGAATTAGTTAGCATGGTGTATTTTCCTAGAGAATCTACATTATTGATGAGGTGTGCATGTCCAGATTTCCTAAATGAGAAGAAAACAACACTTCAGCGTTGCGGATGTCGTCCTGTTTGAGCTAGTCCAAAAATCCACATATTTGCATGAGGAAACCCCCCTCTCATTTACATATTTACATATTTCGGCGGGTATTGCAAATATTCATAGCGATGCAGGAAAAATTAGTGTTTTAAAAGAATGTTTGGAATTTTATTTGGCAACTAGGAGACAGTTTGTGCAAGTGTGGAGTTCTAGATGCTCTTAGCTCTTTGCGTTTATTATAACTTGTGTAAAGAATTTTGGGTCTTGAATTTTCTTTTTCTAGGAAATTATGTGCTTGAGATGGAGTCTTCTTTTTTTTTTTGTATTATTATTTAATTTCACATATATCCAAAGTTGGGTTTTAGAATTGTTTCTTGAGAAGGAAAAATATCCAAGATATTAATGCAAGTTTTGATTATTACATACACGCGTAGTAGACTAGTAGTGGAGGACTCTAATATTATTTCTTAGAAAAGTATCCAACAATCAACATGCATCATATTCATAAACACCTTTATATACAAAACCCTCAGATGTTCAGCCATAAACCCGTAATCCTTTCTCTTACAAATATGAAGTTCTTTCAAGCGTACCTACATGCAATCCTTTTTTCCCTTTTGTTAACATCCACACCCCCAGCAATTGCAAAGTACGCCAAGACAGGGTGCAATGATTCATGTGGGAACAACGTGAGGATTCCATTCCCTTTTGGAATCGGTGAAGCTCGTTGTTATGTTAATCCATGGTACAAGGTTGAGTGCAAATCCTCTACGCCATATTTGGCTAAACTCAACAACCTGGAGGTCTTGCGTGTAGACTTGGGAAATCCAACAGTCACTGTTAGTACGCCGAAAATCACTGATTGTCGAAAGAGAGTTCTGAATAACAGTGATATTTTGGGTATGGATCTCGTTGACAGCCCCTTCTTGTTCTCCAAATTAAGTAATAAGTTTGTTAACGAGGGGTGTGGTACAGCTACTATGATAGCAAATAATGCGAGTGAGCTCACAGGGTGTTCATCCGCTTGTGATAATGTTACACCTAGTGATAGAAGAAATTGTTTTGGAGTTGGTTGTTGCCAAACCCCAGTTCCTCATCGTGTAAAGTCGTACATCATTAACCTTACGCGCTTGGAAGAAGACGAGGGAGGTTGTGGGTCTGCCTCCTTGGTGGATCAAACTTCATATGACCAAGGAAACTTTTCTATCAGGGATAGCTCTTTTATTCCGATATCACTTGTGTGGACTCTAACAGACGCGGATCAAATAACATGTTGTGATAACAAACCCACGGAAACACGAAAAGTGGCTCTTTTTAATGGTACTCCAGTGGATACACGGATATGTGGTACACAATCACTAGAAGAGGACCCTTATTTGATAGATGGATGCAATGGTATGTGATCATAATTCAATATAAAAAGCACTTATTTGTAAATCTTGTTCTTTTGTTTGTTTTCTGACATGTAACTTCGTCTTATATAAATAGAGCCTACCGAAAAGTGTAGAAACTGTAGAGATCGTGGAGGTAACTGTTTAAATGTCACGATACTTGACGTTGATGATTCAGTTTTCAGTCAGAACTTCATTTGTGATGATGCGAAAGGGAAACCAAGAGAAACAACGCCCCTAGGTGTAATTCTAGGTAATGTCATTTAACTTCTTTTTGCTTTTAATCCATTTACACCCTTAGTTTCGTACTAGATGCTTAAGACTAGCTTAAGATTTACGGCTGCTAAAATCTTGTGAAACAATTTTAGGGAATTGAATGAATATTTAGAGTAGTCGTGTACGTTTTTGTTGTTTCTTTGATCTTTGTGGGTTTTTAGTTGCTCTTTGTCATTTCTTTTACTAGCGTAGGCTCCACATATTTCCATTTGCACCACTGGATCTCCAATCACTCCGAAAGTACATATGACTTGAGCATGTTTCACTTCGATCTTTGTGATGTTTAGTCTAATTACTAACTTGAAGTTTTATATTGGCATTCATTTAGGTGTTAGCATAAGCACGGGTGTATTTTTAATTTTCGGATTCAGTTATGTATCGTTCAAGTTGATCAAGAAAACAAAAGAAAGGAGGCAAAAAAGGAGATTTTCTAAACGCAATGGTGATTTACTTCAAAAACAACAAGAAGCAACCGATCCGTCTTTAGTTGATAAAACCAAACTTTTCACATACCGTGAATTGCAAAAGGCCACTAACAACTTTAACGAGAATAGGATTCTTGGCCAAGGAGCTCAAGGTACAGTTTATAAAGGCATGCTGATGAATGGAAGGATTGTAGCTGTTAAGAAATCAAAAATAGTTGACGAAAGCCAACTAGAGCAGTTTATCAATGAGGTAGTGATTCTTTCACAAGTAAATCATAGGAACGTTGTCAAGCTAATGGGGTGTTGCTTAGAGACAAACGTTCCTCTCCTTGTTTCTGAGTTCATTCCAAATGGTACCTTGTATGATCGACTTCACAACCGAACTGAAGAGTTCCCAATTTCTTTTAACATGAGATTACAAATTGCTACTGAGGTTGCAGGGGCAATTGCTTACTTGCATTCAGAAACTTCCGTTAGAATATACCATAGAGACATCAAAACCAATAATATACTTTTGGATGACAAATATAGAGCCAAAGTTTCTGATTTTGGGACTTCAAGGTTCGCCTTAGTTGAGCAAACTCATTTAACTACCTTAGTCAAAGGCACATTCGGCTACCTTGATCCTGAGTATTTTCAATCTAATCAATTCACTGAAAAAAGTGACGTTTATAGTTTTGGGGTTGTTTTGGTGGAACTGTTAACCGGAGAAAGACCAATTTCCGATACTAGATTCGGTGAAAATGGAAGTTTGATTGCACACTTTATGTCGGCTATGGAAGAAGGGCGTGTTATGACGATTTTGGATGCAGTGGTGATTAAAGAGGGTGCTGTGGACGAGCTTATGGCTGCAGCTAACCTAGCAATGCGATGCTTAAATCTTAAGGGAAAATGCAGACCAACAATGAAAGAACTAGCTACAGAGTTAGAAATTATACGAACATCACACATTCCCTCTAGGATTCAAATGTATACAAATTCTATGATGTCTGGGGAGGAACTATCGATGCTAACCTATGGCGAATCATCATCAACCTTCTTGGGTTTCACCGATAGCATTAGTCAATGATGAAAAAGAGCATGATATGTTGTATATTGTAATAAAAGTTACGTTGTCATATCATTAGACATTCTGTAAAACTTAAACATCAATTTATTAATAAACAATTATTTATTGCGATTTGAGACCTTATACCGGTATTGCCGTTTTTGAATTGAAATCCGGTACGAAACACTCCGGTAAATATGGGAATCGGTACCGATTTTATACCACTGGTAAAATCTGGTATACCGGTTTGAACTGCTATACCGGTACCGGCATAGGTTAGTTTTTGTGTTATTTTTAGATTATTTTTTATTAAGGAGTAACTTTTAAAAAATTAATTAACTTTTGATAGTATTTTAGTATGTAATTATGTATTTTTTGTTTATTTTTGTGTTAATATTGTAACTTATGAAATTATATAGCTAACTAATAAATCCGGTTGAACTGCCTGATACAATGCGATTCAACCGATTGAACCATTTTTTAGCTAAATCCGGTATAATTAAAAACCCGCTTTTTAAAATATTGAGTGTAGGTCGTATTTCCTAAAATTTATGAATTTAGGATTTTAAGGTTTGCCTCGGAGTAAATTCACCTAACTACTTTAGTCATTGTAAAAATTAGCTAATAAGGGGGACGGGGCGCTATCAGAACTGGTCACGGGTACCCCATTATTAGCATGGTAATACCGCCGCTACCCATGCTGGTAGTGGTCCCGTAAAGTTTTTATTGGTTGTATCTAACGGGCTGGTAACTTGGGTTTTAATTTTGTTTTATTATTTTAACCGTTTGTTTTAATATTGTTTTATTATTTTAGCCGTTTGTTTTAATATTGTTTAAATTTAATTAAAGCCTAAAAATACATTAAAACCTAATTAAATAAAAAAAACATATAGAAGAACATTTAAAATACATTAAAACATAAAAATAAAATACATTAATATTAAAAATAAAATTAAAATACATTAAAACAAAGAAAAATAAACCTAGGGTTGGCGCAACAATTGCCAGGCCTCGACATGGCCAAAAATGTTGTCGTATCGAGCCTCATAGTCCACATGAATGAACTCGATAGCCAACTCCTGGTCGAAGTCCAGATCCCCCCTTAACGTGCACTCGTACAGGGTGTTCCACCGATCACACTTTATGTTGAGATCGGTCCACTTCCGCTGTAGGCTTTCGATGGTCCGGTCGTTGATGTCGACGTGCTGGTTGAAGTCAGCCAACACGCGGTCCCAGAACCCTCCGGGTGGGAGCCCGGTTGTGTGCTCAGGGAGGCCAGGTTTGGGAAGAAAAGTTCCTTAGGGGCATATTCTATTAAAAGTTAGTAGATTATGTTAGTAGATCAATTGGGTTGACGCCCCCTCTTATAGTGTTGTGTGCTCAGGGAGGTCAGGTTTGGGAAGAAAAGTTGTGGTTTGATTAAGAGCCTTAGGTTGTGATCATGCTTGTATGACCTAGATAGTCTACTTGGTTCTCAGTTTAGTCGGTACTCGATCATACAATTTTAAATAAGGAAATATGTGAATTTGCCTTAAAACTAGTGAACTCGCCAACTGTTGTTGATATTATTAAACATGATTGTTGGAATGTTTGGTTTGATCATTTCCGCTTTTAAGTACGAACTTGCCGGTGGGCTTTACCGGGGAAAATGGTTTCCATAATGTTATTTACGGATGTCCGGTGAGGAATCCGAAGGGAAAAATAGTTTACTAAAAGAAAGTTTTCAAAAGTTACTATGGAATGCCCGACGAGGATTCCACGGGAATAAAGTCTCAGGTTGAATATAGTTGTTCTATCTATAAGAACCTAGTATACTTATCTTTATGGGAAGGTAAGTATGCGGTAAAGTGAGTCGAGTTGAAGGGTAAATGAAAGGGAATGCCCGGTGAGGATTCCAATGGGACTATTAAAAGGTTTTTCCCAAATAACGATTCGTGTAAATGAAAATAAATTTCTTAAAATGTTTTACAAATATTTTCCCAGTGGTTTAACCAAAAAGGGGTTTTATGAGAAATAAACATAAAACCATGACTCACCAGCTTTATGTTGACCTTTTTAAGCATGTCTTGCAGGTCTAGATTTTGGCAATGGCACAGTTGGAATAGGAGATGTCTTGGGATTGGAGATCCAAGAGGGTTTAGAAATGGCGTTCAGAGTTCAAAGAGTCTTAGGTGTATAAATTCCACTGCGTGGTGAAGGTGCCAAAGGTTCACAACCAACTGGAAAAATTGGGGTGTGACACAAATCGTCCAAAAATTAAACAAGCCGATTTATAAACCCTAATTATAAAATCGTTTGATTGATTGGTTTTTATGTAAAAATTAACCATGAAATCGTTTAGAGACTTGATAGACTAAAATTGTAGGATAACGTACAGGCAAACTCCCCAAATATTATCCTTCAATTGAGGTTCAATTGCCTATGGCCGATTATAAACCCTAGCTCAGAATTTCAATCAATTAACGATTTAATCACAACATTTTATCACTAATTCGACTAGGGAAACCATAAAATAACCTTGTGGGATGATGAGAAAGGATTAGGGGCTACTTGCAGATTCGAAAGAAAAAAATATTTTGGGTTTCTTTGATGCGCTATGAGTAAAGGAACTGTTAGTACATGATGTCCCTAGGCTAGTATATTAGTTGTTTGGACGTGTTTCGGGGTGTTTGGAGACGTTTGTACGCGTTTTGGAGGGTTCGGGATGCTATATGCGATTAGCAGCAGTATACACACGATTAGGGCCCTAATCGTGGTACTGTTCACGCGATTAGGCTTGGATGTATAGGCGATTAGCCTTAATCGCCTGCAATGGGTATGCTAATCGCCTATATGGGTCTGGTCGTTCCCGGGAGGTATAAATAGGCCCATTCTCAACCCTAAACCTCAGTTCTTGCCTCACACACTCTCCAAACACCCTCCCATGGTCTGTAAGGTCTGATTTGATCTCTGTAAACACTCGAGCTCTGTTTTAGTGATTAATCTATAATCTTTTGACCCGTGTGTGTGTTGTGATTACTCGTTTATCATTGTTTCATCTTTTTTTCTGTTATTAGAACATATTTAGAGGATTCCGCACTCTAAATATCAAGCTCGTGATTGTCGGGTGACACGTTAGTCGATCCTACAAGTGGTATCAGAGCCGAGGCTCTTATCACGGGTGTTTTAGTAACAAAAACGAGCAAAAACAGGTTGTTTTTGGTGTAAAAGTTAAGATTTTTAATTAAAAAAACCTGTTCTTATTTTGAAACTTTGAGTTTTTATCAAAAACCCATCTTTTTCAAATTCTTGGTGTGTGTTTATGGATTAAAACGTGTGTTTTTGATTAGGTTTTGTTCTAAAAGTGTTTTGGAAACTTTTCCAATCATTTGGGGTATAAACACATTGTTTTAGATAAGATTTTGAGGCAAAAAACGGTGATTTTTGAGCAAAAGTGCGGCTGCAGATCAGATCAGGCGATTAGCAGGTCAAATTGCTTGAAAAGTTTGAGCGATTAGGGTTTTTCACACAATCGCGTGCTACAGTACACGCATTTAGCACAATCGCGTGCTACAGTACATGCAATTAGCTTACTCGCCTATTAAAATTGGTTACTTATACACGATTGGGATCCCAATCGCTTGCTACAGTGCACGCGATTAGGCCCAATCACGTGACATACCCAGTTCACCCAAAAACCCTACTCGCATTACTATTCACTAGCAATTAGCCCTAATCGCCTAAAAGGTACTGGAACGAAAAATTTGACTAAGTATCGGACTTTTGACAAATATTAACATATGGCAAACCCGTGGGGTCATCTAAACCAACCAAGGCAACATAATAACCAACAATTGAACAATCAAGCGAACGTACCCACAAACCCTTGGCAATACTCAGCCGAGCGAAACGCGCAACGGATGCAACAAGCGCAGATGCAAGCGAATGTTGCCGGAATCAATCCGTGGGCGCTAGCGACTCAACAACAAGCAATGAACGCGAATCCTTGGGCACTCGCGGCTGCTGCAAACTCACAGACGAATCATCTGTCTTCCGTTCTCATGAGTGACTTAGAGACGGGTAGTTCGAATAGGGCACCGAAATTGCAATACATGTCAGACTACCATGGTTGGAAAGGCAGATTTCAAACGTATGTTGAGGGTATTGATGGTCTCGTGTGGTCAGCGATAGAGACTGGGTATAGTAGGCCTTTGGTTGAGAATTCCACAACTCCGATCTCAATTGAAGACATGAATGAAGATCAGAGGAAGAAGTATAATTATGAGAAAAAGGCGATGGCAGCATTGAAGCAAGCTCTTCCCAAGGTTATTCTTCATCAATTCGCTCAGTGCACAACATCACAGATGCTTTGGTTAGCACTGGCTGAGCGAAATGAGGGTAATCTGAAGACGCGAAAGGTTAAAATGGATCAACTCAAGAAGGAGTTCGAGAACTTCAATGCTATTGGGAACGAATCTCTGAGGGACTTGACTGCTAGATACTACCATCTGATGTCTGAAATGTATCAGTACGGGGTCTTATATTCATCTGCTGACCTTGTAGAAAGATTTGCTGAGGCACTACCTCCTCACTGGCATCAATGGTTGGATATTCTAAAGTCAAGCAATGCATATCAGACTCTCTCCATCAACGAGTTCATTACCGAGCTGGAGAACAAGGAGATAGAGGAAATCAGGAGAGCAAACAAGGCGCTCATTCCACAGAATCCCAGCATCTATTATGGGAATCCTCTTCAGGACACCAGTGTGGGTGGTACCAAACCACAAACTGCTTTTGTGGTCAACCCGGACCCAGTTTATGCTTTCGACAATTATGGTCCCCCAGCTGATGTTCCTCCTCCTACATATCCTTTTGGACCAAACCCGTATCCTTTAAATTTTAATACTAACCAGTTTGGTGTTAACCCGTTTTCTCATCTTGCAGCACCAGCGCAGGCAACTGCAAACTTTAGTGGACCTTCTTCTTCAGGTTTTGGCGGGGCTCCAACTACAAGTTATGGTGGATATGGAGGTGCTTCTACTTCTAATCAAGGTGGCTATCGGACCAATACAGTCCCAGAGCAGCTGAACACCACGGGTTTAGAAAAGGTGACTGTAGAGCTAGCTCAAGAACATATGGCTCTACTGTCGACCTTGGTAAACTCCTATAGTGGACTGGTTGCTGGACAGATCGGGAATCCTCATCTTACACAGGAGGATTACTCGCAGATTGATAAGGACGACATGGATCTGATAGACATACAATGGCACTTCGCAAGCGTGGTGAGAAGGGCAAAGGAATACATGGACAGGACGGGAAGGAGAGATGTCTTGATCAATAACAACACCAAGTTTGGGTTCGACAAAACAAAGGTCACATGCTACAACTGTGGCACAAAAGGGCATTTTGCAAGGGAATGTGACCAACCTAAGCAGCAAGGACATCAGAATCCCTTCAACAACAACAGAGCGAATCAGAATCAGAGACAGCAAGCTCAGGCTCAACCTAATACTGAGCGTGCTATTGTCCCAGTCAACAACCAGAATCAGAACCAGAGGCCGCCTGCAAACAACAATCAAGGTCAAGCCATGGTTATTCAAGCTGATGAAGGCTATAACTGGAACCATCTGATCACTGGAGAAGAAGCTCCTCAAGGTGGTGCAGCCTGTTTTGCTCAACAAGCGTCTGAAGCACCAGCCGAAGTTGAAGAAACTTCGAGTCAGTCTGACATCATCACTTCTGAAACCGAAGCGTCTGACTGTGATTCGGAGTGCGATTCTGATAGTGGAGAAGATTTGGAGGATCTGTTAGCTGAAGCAGATGCATTGATCGGTAAAAGATCGTTTCTTGTGGATGCTGACTGCACAGAGAAGAACTACGGCGAATTCTTTGGAGCTCAGAAGACAGCAGCTCATTATGCATTGATGGCCATTACTGAATCGTCGAACAAGGTAAGTTCTTCTTCTGATTCTAAATTAGATTGTGTAGAGTGTAATCAGTTAAAATTCAGGATTAAAGAATTAACTGAAGAAAATCTGAATTTAAAAGCTGATGTTGGTCCGTTACAAAGGTCAATTGATTCCTTGAGACAAAAGGAGAAAAATTTTCTTAGTACAATTGAAAATTATAAAAAGGATGTTTCTGAACTGTCAAAAACCTTAGCTAACAAACAAATTGCTATAAATAATTACATCAATGAGGTCGAAGACACTAAGAAGCAATTGGCCATTGTTAACTGTGACTATGAAAAGATCAGGAAGAAACTTGAGAGTTATTTAAACTGCAAGTTTGTCCTTGATCACATAGTAGAACACTCTGACAAGGAAGGCTTCTCCACCAGTCCCAAATACTCTCAATGTCCACCTCCGGTGAGATTCAAAAATCATAATTTTGATGTCTTGCCGAAGGAGGAACTTGTGGACGTGGCAGCTGAGGCAGCAAAAGCTGCAGAGGCGGCCAAGGTTACTGAAACAGCTAAACCTGCTGAGGTCACTAAGGCTGCTACTCCTGCTAAAGCTGTCAATCTGTGTGAGAAAGCTGATGATATCAGTGTTTATGACACTGACACTTCGGATGATGAGCTCGATGAACCTCCTAGGTATGCACCGGTCAAAACTAAAGATGTTCCTCTTGAGAATCATATCATTACCACTGAAACCTTGAGTGAACTGGAACCGAAAGTGCAAACCGAGGATGGTAGGAGGATTAAGGTGTTTTATAAATTAAAAGGGTCTGAAAGGGTGCATGCTGATGAGGAAGTCCCTCTCAGATGTATCGCCCCTGGTCTTGTTGCCAAAATTTGGCAAGAATCTGTCATTACCGTAGAAAAGGAAACCTGGAATAAAAAGAAGGGTAAGGGTAAGGGTAGAAAGGATTAGGGTAATCAGCCTAATGAACATAACAAGAAAAATCAAAAGTCGAACACCGTTAATCCTCAAAATCAAGCTCAAAGAAACGGTCCGAAAAAGCATGTAACTGAGTTCATTAGATCGAGCGGCACTGAAAGAAACGACGATCCTCAAGTCGATCAGCAAAGAAGATGTCTTGAGGATCTAAAACATAAAAACTCATTTGCCGGCCCATCTAACAAAAGGAACAAAAAGGAGACCAAACCCGAATCTCTTAGGTTTGAAGAATATAGATCCTGTCACAAGTGCGGGGAACGTGGGCATTTAGTTGCTGCGTGCCCTGAATTGAGACGAGAAAGGATCAAGGTGGATGATCCTCCCAGTTCTAGCAAATCCAAGCAACCTGTTTCCCTAAACTCTCAGAGAAACAAAAGGGAAAGCAGGTCGTTTATGATAACCGCAACAAGATTGCTATGAACCAAAAGCCAGTTGATGGCAGGGGTCCACAGCTGAGGGGGAGCACTGTTCCTCCAAAGGTTGAAGCAGCGCCTAAGCCACCAGCAAAGGCTCTGATTACCAGATTTTTCAAACAATAAGCCTTTTCCAGGAGACCCTTTTAAGTATCTAAGAAGTCTCATGGCTATTCTCAAATGTGCATCAGTTGGTTTATGCATGTATTGACTCAAAAAATGAACACTATATGATATATCAGGTCTAGTATAAGCTAAATAAATGAGTTTTCCAACTAGTTTTTGATAACCTGTAATATTCTTTAAAACTTTATCATGAGTTTTACACAAATGTGTCACAACATGATGTTGTTCTATTGGACTATTTACAGGCTTACAAGCTGTCATTCCAAACTCACTTAATAATTCTAAGCAATATTTTCTTTGAGAAAGACATATACCTTTGTCATTTTTAATTACTTCTATGCCTAGAAAATATTTAAGCTCTCCTAAATCTTTAATTAAAAATTTTGATTTTAAACACTCTTTAATTCTAACAATCTCATTAGTGTCATTACCAGTTACCACTATATCATCAACATACACTAACATAAAAACTATTTTATCATTTTTAAAACTAAAAAATAATGAATAGTCACATTTAGATTGAACAAACCCTAAATCAGTCAAGACTCCAACCAATTTCTCATTCCACATTCGTGGGGCTTGTTTTAAACCATAAAGAGATCTTTTTAACCTACACACCCTGGTTTCATCATTTGAAAAATAGTCATTAGGTAATGCCATGTAAACCTCTTCCTTTAAATCACCATAAAGGAAAGCATTATTAACATCTAGTTGCCACAAATCCCAATTAGACTCAACTGCTATAGCTAATATAGTTCTAACAGTAACAAGTTTAACAACAGGAGAAAAAGTTTCCTCAAAGTCAATTCCCTGTTTTTGACTAAAACCCTTAGCAACTAACCTAGCCTTATACCTTTCTATTTCCCCTGAAGACTTATACTTTATCTTATACACCCATTTACACCCTACAATACTTCTACCAGCTGGTAATTCTACTAATTCCCAGGTATCATTCCTATTTAGGGCCTCTATTTCTTCATTCATAGCTGTTATCCAGTTTGAATCCTGAACAGCTTCATTAAAACTTTGTGGTTCATATCCTTTGTTTAAGGATGTGACAAAACACTTGGTTTCATAAGACAAATTTGCATAGTTAAACACTTTATCTATTCCATATTTAACTCTTTTATCTAATACATATTCACTTAAGTTCCTAGGCAAGACAGTCCCTCTGGCAGACCTTCTGGGAATAACCTGAGAATGTGACTGATCATGAACATTTCCCTCAGAATTTAGGTTTTCATCATGAACAGGTGTCACACCCTCAGCCCTATCAGATCTGTTGGAACTATCACTGGGTTGCTCAGGTCTGTTTGAACATCCTTTGGATGACTTTGGTTCATCAAAACTGTGTTGAGTCACACCACTAGATGACTTTGGTTCACCAGAACCATGTTGAGTCACACCACTGGATTGTTCATGCCTAACAGAACCATGTTGAGCCAATCCTTCAGGATTGTTCCCAACAGATTCAGACTGCTGAGACCCATGTGTCTCTGTTTCCTTTTGTTTACCATTTTCATCATCATTGGGAAGGTCTAACATGTTTGGGGTTACATTTTCATATTTGTCAAAAAAATTTAAGTTTGTTATGTTAAGACCATTGTTTTCTGTGAATTCCTTTGATACATTTCTTTCCTTAAAAGGAAAGACTGTCTCAAAAAATTTCACATCTCTTGAAAAATATGTATCTTTATTTTCCAAACTATACACCTTATAACCCTTTTTTCTATAGAATATCCCAAGAAAACACATTTATCTGATCTACTATCTAGTTTATCAAAATTATTTAAAATGGTACAAAAACATAAACACCCAAACAGTTTTAAATGGTAAAAATGGTTCAAACCCATAAACTACCTCATAGGGAGTCTTGCCATCTAGAACTGAAGAAGGTGTCCTATTAATCAAATAGGAAGCAGTTAGCACACAATCTGACCAGAACCTAATTGGAACATTACTTTGAAATAGAAGTGACCTAGCAACATTTAATAAATGTCCGTGTTTTCTCTCAACAATCCCATTCTGTTGAGGTGTATATGTGCATGAAGTCTGATGGACTATTCCTTTAGTTTAACAGAAATTATTAAACTGAGTATTCACAAACTCAGTTCCATTATCTGACCTAAAACATTTTATCTTTCTTTTAAACTGTTTCTCAACTATATTATAGAATTCTTCTATATTAGAGAACACTTCTGTTTTGGACTTCATTAAGCACACCCATACAGCTCTAGAGAAGTCATCAACTATAGTTAGAAAATATTTGAATCCTTCTCTACTACTGATCCTGTATGGGCCCCAGACATCTAGATGAACAACCTCTCCCAACTCAAGTGATTTATGATCACTCAATGGGAAGGGTTCCCTATGTTGCTTGGCTTTAAGACATACTTCACATGGTGTGTCATGTTTATCAGCCAAATTCAGGTTTAATCTGGACTTAAACCTCCTAATTGCCTGATCTGAAGGATGTCCTAATCTACCATGCCATAAATCAGTATTAACACAAGAACTAAAACAAACCTTATTAACCTCACAAGAAAACCACAGTAGTATAGACCATCCATCTGACTACCAGTCACCAGAATTTTCTTGGTTATTAAATCCTGTATATAACACTTATGTTCATCAAAACCTATATATAGTTTATTATCTTTTGCTAGTTTATGAACAGAAATTAGATTGACAGAATATTCAGGTACAACAAAGACATCCTGAAGTATAACACCTTCAGCCAATTTTAGATTACCAATTTTAGTGACCAAAGCATCTGTACCATTTGGATGTTTTACTCTTATGTTAAATTCTGTAACATTAATACAATCTGTTAAACCAGAATCATTTTTAACCATATGCTGGTTTGCACCTGAATCTGTTATCCAACCTTTATTTCTATTACCCATATTACTAGCAAAACAAAAAATAGGTTTCACCCAACTATAAGAACAGAAGGGTATTGACAACCCACCTGTAACATGACAACTTTGATTCCCTTCATTTGATTTTTCACCTATCAGACTTAACAATTTATTAATCTGTTCACTTGTCAAGGACTTAATCACATTATCAGAATTATCAGAAGTGGAACTTTGATTAGCAACAACCTTCTTAGCTTGGTTACCCCTTGGTCTCATCCAAGAAGGGTAACCAATGATTTCAAAACATTTTTCAGCAGTATGCCCAATTTTTTGACAATGGGTACATTTTAGGTTTTGGTTAGCAACTTTATTAGTCTTCTTAAAGTCTAGATTCTGATTACTTTTTGCAAATAAAGCCATTGTTTGAGATCTTTTACCACCTGTAACTGAATTCCTGTGAGACTCTTCCCTTGAGACCACAGAGAATGCTTCCTTTACAGATGGTAAGACATCTTTAATCAAGAGACTAGTCCTAACAGACTGATATACGTTATCCAACCCCATCAAGAACTGCATTAATTTTATCATGTTACTAAAATCATTAAAGTCCTTTGCAGCATTACAACTGCAAGTAGGTAATTGCAAAATTTGATCAAGTTGCCTCCACATTATATTTAATTTGTGATAATATTCTGACACAGAAGACCCATTTTGACTAAATGAATTTATTTTCTGATATAGATCAAATACCACAGACCCATCTATTTTATCATATGTTTCTTTAAGTTCAAACCATACTTCACTAGCTAGTTTTGAAAACACATGACCCATATAAAGGTCTTCACTTATGGAATTTAAAATCCATGTTAACACAATTGAGTTACATCTTTCCCATTGACTTGCTAGTACCTCATCAGTATTAGACTTTTGACATGTTTTATCTATAAAATCCCACTTGTTTTTAACTTTCAAAGCAAGTTGCAAAGCATTAGACCAGACAGTATAATTTTCAGTTCCTTTGAGTTTTATAGTAATAATACTAAGATTAGCAGAATCACTAGGATGTAAGTATAGAGGATCACTTGCATCTAGTTTACTTATCAAGGTGACATTACCCTGTCCATTACCCCCAGAACCAGAATCATCACCCTCCTTTTCCTTATCAGACATAATGATCCTATCAATTAATCACAGTACACACTCAAGAAATAGAAAACAGAAAGTCCTAAACAGACGAAGCTGTGTCAGTGATCCAGATTCCTGGTTCGTCACTCAAATGGTGCCAGGACATGTCTTAACACAGGAGTCTGGTGATCTATAACCCACACACACTTGCTGAATATACACAAGTAACAATCAAGAAGCACACAATCAATAAGAAACACAGAAATAATTATTGAGCCTATACCGGTCCACCCTAACCCGGTCAATGCTCCTAACAAACAAAAAATTCAAGATAATAGTTGAAATGATCTAACCGATTGCAAAGCTTCCAATAGCAGGTTCAGGACCTGTAACCTTCACTTAGGGTTACAGATCAAGAACAGAAGAATAAAGCACTCCTTCCAATGATCTAATATCAGCAACCTTCATTTAGGGTTACTGATACAGACCTAGATCTTGAGCCTCCAACCTTGGTTGAATCCCCACCAGATATTACCCTTGAATTTAGGGTTTCACTATTTTATGAACACGACCAGATAACCAAGAAGTTCTTGATACTCAACACTATACTTGATACCAGATCTGACCAGAGAAAAAACGATTCAAGATGCACAGCGGATACACGTGAAACCCTAACCCTAATGACAGATCTCCCAAGAATAAACGTATCAGTGCTCTGATACCATGTTATAAAACATGGATCAAAGATATGAACTGAATATTAAAGAACTTTATTACTGATTAAAGAAAAAATAGAATGAAACCCTATCTAGATCTAGAAGACAACTCAATACAAGAAAACCTCTCTACAACCAGCTCTCATTACAGACTGAACAAATGACTAAGGAATCAAACTCTGAACGAATTAACAAACACAAACCCTAATCGAGATCTGAGAGAACGAAAGAGAAGTAAACAATATGAAACAAGAAAGAATAAAAAAAGTAAAGTTGTGAGACTGATCTCAGCTATTTATAGCTGAGATCCTTGTGTTTCTTTGATAAAATCAACGGCCCTCAAAGACTTCATCCAACGGTCCACATGTGTTTGTGTTACTTTGAAGCGGATCGCCAAGTCAGCAGAAGTAATGGGCCGACTTTATTTTGGACCTTAACTTGGGCTTTATCTATAACTTTGGGCTATATCTTGGACTCCTAAAATGACTTGAACTGGACTTGGACAGGAACCCAGCAACCAGCAACTCTACACAGCAACTCTTTAATCAGCCCAACTCCCAACTCTTGATCAACAAAAGTCTACCTGCACAAAAAACCTTATGCAACATATTCAAGCTCCTCAAATTATAAAGTAATTAACCCATACCCATTGATATCAAATTGTACCACTTCCTTTAACAGTCTTTAACCACATGACAATTATAGAATGATTAGTTTTTGTATATGAAGTGATGAAGATATCCAGATCACAAGTAATTGTATTGAGTGCATTTGTGATATTCAGATATGACTATAAAACATATTACACAAATAGAGTAATAATAACCACGGCGATCTAACTGGTCCCATTAAACACTGATTACACCTTCAAAAAGCACGGTATGTAGTGTTGTGGAACAATAAATGCTTTTAAAGAATGTCTAGAATTAATGTGATATCTATACTATATATAAATAGATCTCTTATGGCTAGAATGGTAATTTGCCAATAAAACAAGCTCTAAGCCTACCTATTGCATCACATTCCGAGGGCCGTAAGACGCGTCTCTCTGTTTTCTTTAAGACGCCTAATCATTAATGATCTTCAGAGCAATATCAGTTACCAGTCATTGATGATCGTCAATTGAAGTATCAATTAACCTCACATTGAAGATGCGAATTTAATCGGCCCCTCCGTTTCAATTGTTTGTTGTTTTTATTGTTCCCAAACCTATACACTTCGATTTCATCGTCTGTGTTCCGTTACTTCTTCTTCCAAACTTACGAACTTCAATTCAATCATTATTCGTGTGTAATCATTCAGGTGAACCCAAGTTACAGGTTAGTTGCTATGCTTCTTTGTGGTTTGGTCACTATAAGTTTTTAATAATTTGCAGATATCAAAAAAACAACTCATGACTCATTGTTCAAACATACGCATTATGTCAACATGTACACTTTCATGCTTTCTCCAATTACATATTCGAATATATATACTTAATGAAAAGTAAAGGAAAGCTAATCTAAACTAAGGTAGGAAGAAAGATTATAGATACATTTTATATTTTCTTTCTCAATTGATAGGAAACCCTGATAACCTCTCCTATTGAGATGTTACAATAACTCTTAGAAAACCAACCATCATATCCGCATAAATATTATGATGGTTCCTTTATTTTTTTGGTGCACAATGATTGTTTTCAAACCACCTTTTTTTTTAAATCTTGAATTAACAAAATGAAGAAATTGGATACCTTTACATCCAGATTGTTAGATATACATTCCTTGATGCTATAGAGCGGCAAGAAAGAGGTATCTTTATAACATAATTAACCTTCTATGTGGAAACCTAAGTAAATTTACTTGTTCTAATGGAACTGAACACAATTTCATGTCCTTTTTCTGGTTTAAGTTGTCTTGTCCTCGAGCTTCATATGTGACATACACATATAAATATATACACACACATTCTATGTTTTATTTTATCATATGGTGTTGTTTTGGATCACTTCAAAGTGTTTAGTTTTTTATTTAATTTATATCTTTCATCTTGCAGGAGCTTACTTTCTCATTATGAAAAAATCCCTCGGGCTTGGTTCACAAAAGGTTGATAAGTGAGTCAGCAAGTTTGTTGTGACATCCGTCACCCTCATCTTTTATTTAATTGACAATAATAGTCCTTCAAATATTTCCATTATAGTCCCTGTAACTTTCGTCGTTTTCAAATTTAATTTTAGAGCGAACTAAAAATTTATCATTTATATTTATTATGGCTCGGGTATAAGTTTTAATCAAATACGTATCTTGAAACGTTTACGCAATGGATTTTATAAAAATTTCAAGTTTTATAAAGATTTGGAAACTTTTAAGTTAAGTTAAGTTAACTTAGTTAATTTTTTTAAAAGAAAAATTTAACCAAAATCATGGTTTACCTAACTAAGTTATAGTATAGGGACTAAAGGTGTCATTTTGTAAAGTTTGATATTTTGAAAACATGTTTTCTCTGCTAAAAGTTTTTTTTTTGTCCGGCCAGTGTTGATGCCGGATCCGGCGAAGGGATTCCGGCGAAGTTTAAAATCGCTTTTAATGTTTTTTTTTTCATCTTTTTAACATTAGGAAATCATTAACCATCGACTAGAAACCGTTCCAAGCCTTTTATTTCGCATCAAAAGTGTTAAAATCGGGTGTTAATTCGTTGATATTTAGTGTAACCGCCGGAAATTGTAATTCGAAGAAACGACGCGTTTTTGTCCAAGCAATTATATAAATCAAACGTGTCAACCAATTTCTGCACTGAATTACGTTCTAAATCCACACAAAAACCATTTCAATCGTGACCCGAAGCCCTTTAAATCAATACTTCAAGTCTCGGCTAGTTTCTTCTTTGTTCGATCTGAAAACACACATTGTAAGTCTTGATTCATTATGCCGTTTTGTTTCTTACCAATTTCCGATCAAAAGCCCTATATTCTCGAACGTTATTTTAGTTTCTAGCAAGTTTATTAGTTTTAGGGTAAGGGATAGGGTTATGAATAAGATGATTGGGGAAGATGATGGATATGGATTATAATATAAATATATTTGATATTTAAAAATTTCATAAAGATCAAACTTGGCTTAGTGGTTGATGTTGTGTTGTTTGTGAGTGGGATCATGGGTTCGAATCCAGCCACACCCCCCTTTTTCCTAGTTTTTTTTTTATATTTTTAATTTGTGTATTTAAACCTTTATTTTAATCATTTAATGTATATAAATTTAGAATATTCATAATAAATTTGTTTTTACTCCAAAAATTATAAAAATTTAGGTGTAGCATCTTGGCACTATAAAGAAAATTATCACACTTTTACTTTGTGAAAATTATTTAATTTTCGTTATTTTATTAATTTTAATTGTTTTAATCATAATTAATTGATTAAAAATTCATTTTTAAAGATTTTAATCTCAAACTTTTTGAGAAATTATTTCTTATCATTATGAACTGAAATAAAATTATTTGGGTCAGAAAACGTTTATTTTTATTAATTTTCCTATTTTTAATCATTTAAACTGATTTAATTTCATTAAATCAGTTTTAAATATAAATAAGTTTATAAAAATTATGGGAATTTTTTTTTCATTGATTTACATCAGAAAGCATCCATTTTCAATAAAAATAGCATTTTTGGATCATGTCTTGTATTATTAGTATTATTTATCAATTACGACATAATTAAACGTTTATTTATTTATACTATTACAACATCTATTTTATAAATACTTTTCTTATAAAATATAAATATTTCTTATGTTGGAAAGTCTTAATTATTATTTTTCGGATCATCGCGTGACTCATAATTATTTATTTCAATATTTATGATTATCGTAATTATTTACAATAATTAGTTAAAGTAATTAACTAAATGATTTTGCCTTAATTATTCAAATATATTTACATCTAAATATTCAAATGGTAATAATTATATTACCTAAACCACATTTACAAACTTTGATATATTATTTTTGACATACAACTTTTACATTAATGCAATTTATCATAAAACTCTAATTCCCCAAATCGACTTAGCAAACCCTAATGCCTTAGACCCTAGTTACCTTAGACTTTTTAGACACTTCCTTATTAGTATTCTTACACATTATAGGTTGAATTCCTCGGAATTCCCATTACTTAGCTCACGACCGCTTAAGTGGATTTTGATCGCTTTCGCAAACTGTGAGTATATCTTTCCCCTCTTTCATATTTTACTCTTTCGGGGCTGTTCATGTACACTATGACTAAATGTTATTCTTTCACTAAATGCAATTCTCATGTGTGTTTGCGTTATGTTAATTTGTGTGTCTATGACTTGTCAAAATGATTAACCCTTGAGGGCCTGGCATTTCAATGAATAGTACTATGCTATATACCCCTGTGACTCTGTTGAGAGTCCTTGTCATTGCTATGTATTACATTACTACTAGCGCATACTATATATATTTCCTTTCTTTACATAGGGTTGATTTTGAACAGATATTACTTATTAAATAATTGCAAATGGTACCGCACATGAATTGGTAAACACTTTTCTACTATGTGTATTCAAACAGGGTATGCTCACCAATACATTTTGTATTGACATATATTATTTTCGTACATGTTTCAGGTTATTTATGAGATGACTTTTAAGCTTTTGGAATTTTACTTAGATTTTGGATTCATTGTATTTCAGTTTAGTTGACATTTAGAATCGTTGTATTTCATTTCAATGTAATAAACTATTTTATCAATGTATCAATATTTACACTTTTAGTCCATGAGCTATTGAATAATCGTCACTACGTGACACCTCGATGTTTCCGCCATCGGTTGGGGTATTACATTTGTCGAGGTGCGTCAGCAACCCGGGGTCTGATTTGATTTTTTCAAGCTGATTTTTTTAATAGTGTGCTATTAGGAAGACTTGACAATTATGTAATACAGTGCAGTGTTTTGGTTGTGGTCCAACCTGGAGAAGGAACACGTATGACCAGCATTGACCATAATTTTTTTTTGAAAGATAAGATTTCATTCAACACAAACAGACGAGGACCTCAAAGAAAGGACCACGCACTACATATTTACATCAAATACAATGGGTTTCTAACCCAATCATTCCAAACAATCCTATGGTTCTTAGATCTAAACTTTAACCAAATGTACGTTATAGCCTTGACCAAAGAAACCACCTCCGGCACCTTCGGATCACCGTTTTGAAAAACCACCTTGTTTCGCTCTCTCCAAATCGCCCAGCTAGTAACCCAAAAAATCCCACCAATAATCTTTTTCTCCTTAGCAGACCTGGGACTCAAAATCGGCCATTTAATAACTGACTCCAAGTCCGGGAACGATGCAGCGTCCATCTTACACCATCTCCACACCAAAGCCCAAACCCCTGAAGCAAAGAAGCACCTAAACATCACATGACTAACCGACTCATCTGTAGAGCTGCACATTGGACAGATCACACTAGGCAACTGCACATTTCTCCTGCATAGCTCGACTCTCGTTGGGATTCTACCTTTATCTAATCTCCACATCAACAGGTTTATCTTGATCGGAACCCAACTAATCCAACGAAAAACAAGGCTGGTACCCACCGCTTGGTGCTGACACATGGATTGTTTTACCGCTGCCACGGAGAAGTCCACAGCCGGCTTGTTATCACATATCCACTTATCTTTGCCGTCTACAAAATGAACCTGCGATAGCATAAACTCAACATCTTGTTTCTCCGAGATCCCTTCAACAGACAAGGCACCCGAAGCCCAATCATCTGACATCTTATAATGAACCCCATCAGACGTCACCCGATCACTTACAACACAATCCTTCTCTTGTTCCAAAGCAAAGAGGGCTGGCCATCTAATGAATAAGGGGGTTTCGCCAAACCACACGTCCTTCCAAAAGCTGATTCTGTCCCCATTACCTAGTTTACAAGTAATCAAACTAGCAATAGACTTGCCATCAATGCGGTGCTGCTCCAATAAACTCACAATCGCCTTCCAAGCACCCGGAAGAGATCTTTTAACCGGAAGAAAAGACAACTTACCACGACCTCCATGAATACTAATCACTACTTTTCTCCATAAACTTGCATAACTAGTCTTGAATCTCCAAGCCCATTTAACCAATAAAGCAACGTTTACATCACACAACTTAGATATGCCCACCCCCCATATTTCTTTGGACTTGTAACCACATCCCAAGAGACCCAATGAATATCTTTACTATCTTTATTCCCAACCCACAAGAATTTTTTCATCAATCTTTCGATTTCTTCCATTACCGCCTTAGGGGCTTTGAATAGGGAAAAATAGTAAACCGGAATACTAGAAAGTACCGATCTAATCAACGTCAGATAATAACTTAGCTTTCCATGATGAAAGACGACCTTTCACCGTATCTATGACGGGTCCCCAATGAGTCGATCTATTCATATTCGCACCGATTTTTATACCAAGATATACAAATGGTAATTCACCAACCTTACAACCCAATACCTCGGCCATGGAAACGACATCCGAAGAGGGCACCCACAACCCAAAAATATGTGATTTTTGAGCATTGATTTTCAACCCAGAAATCATGTTAAAAATGCGTAGCAATCGGTTTGTGAACATGATATTATTAGAGGACCAAGAACCCATAAGTAGAGCATCATCCGCATATAACATGTGGGTTATACACGGACCCGCTCTACTAACTTTAATCCCCTCAATGTCTCACAACAAACACGCCTTAGAAATTAATTTCGCCAAACCCTCCATCACAATGAGAAAAAAGAACGGGGATAACAGATCGCCCTGTCTAAGACCTTTTTGACAAACAAACTCAAACGTAGGCGAACCATTAACTGTTGGGTCTGCTGACCTGGAGAAGAACAGGTGATTAGAAAGCCAAAATATGCTAACAGTTTGATCCTTGAATAAACAGTCTTTACAACTTACTTCTCCCAAAAGACTACTGACCCTAACAACTGTTCTATCCAAACAACTGCTCAACAACTGCTGATACAAAGAACTGCTGAGTAAACAACTGATGAAGAACAACTGCTAACCAAAGGTCTGATGAAGAACAACTGCTGATACAAGTACTGAAGACCAAAGCACTGCTGGAACCAACAGCACTTAGGCTCCAGCAGTGGATACAAGACCATCAGAGTTTTCCTACAACAGCTGTTTTATTATCAGTGCTTTCAATGTAACAGTAGTTTGTAATAGGCAGATGTTTATGTTTGTTATTCTGTTAGAGGTCACTGTCTTAGGTGACGTCAGCTTAGGTCATCAGTGCTTTGAGTCTGTCTATAAATAGAACAGTGCTTGTACTGTTCTATTGCATCACACACACAAACATTCTCTCAGACAAACACTGTGTGATCAGGCTGAGGGGGAGTAATTGTACGATTGTAATCTTTTAGATAAATGAAAGCTTTCGATCTGAAAACATTTACTCTCTTGTTTTGATTAACAGTTTATTATTCCGCTGCACTTTCATTCTATTCTCATTTCATTATTACCATATTTAGTTAAACAATCAAAACAATCAAACTCAGATCCTAACAATTGGTATCAGAGCTTGGTCAATTAAATTTGATCTAACAAATCAATTTAATAATCAGCTCACAATTATTGATATCGTTTGTCTGTTAGATTGAAAACAGAGTAATAGTTTAATTTCGTTTCAACCGTTTTTAAACAGAGTTTGTTTTTTGAAAAATCAGAGAATGGCTTCTATCAATCACGATCCACATAACACTGGCACGAACAACAAGCCACCGATGCTTGTCAGATCTGAATACAATATCTGGCAACGTCGGATGAGCCATGTTCTAGCTCAACAAAGCACTGGGTGTTGGAAGTCGGTTATCTTCGGACCACGTGTTCCGACTGTGCCGAGTACTGAAGATCCCAAAGTGTTTGAGCCAAAGAAACTTGAAAACTACTCCGACCAGGATTTTCAGAAAATTGAGCTAGATGCTAAGGCCTTCAGTATTGTGGCCATGGCTCTACCCAATGATATATATGCTGGGTTGTTACACTGTAACAGTGCAAAGGAGTTGTGGGATGCACTGAAAGAACAGTTTGGTGGGACTGAGGAGGTTATTGAAAACAATCGTGAAATACTTAACCAACAATATGAAACATTCAGTCATGTCAAAGTAGAGTCATTAACTCAACAGTTTGAGAGATTTAATTGCTTAATTAGTGAACTAAAATTGGTTGGTCTTACTTACCCTCATTCAACCTTGAACCATAGGTTTTTAAGATCATTACCAGACAAATGGGACACTATTGCTATTGTGATGAGAAACTCAATAGGATTTAAAGACCTATCACTGACCCAGCTTCATGGTAAGCTCTTGACCTATGAGAGAGAGCTTAACCAGAAAAAGAAGCTCCAGGACTCTGGAAAAGTGTCTGAAGACTATGTATTTGGGAATACAACACTTTTGGGTCATGATGAGGTGCCTGGAAACACAAAGGATCAGAGTTATGATCATTTCATTGACATAACTTCAGGTTTTAACTCAGGTTTTAACTCTGATTCTTATTCACCAAACTATGCTTTCACAGCAAGTGGTGGTGATATCCAGGCATCTGACAATATATCCTTTGAGTATGATGACCTGAAATACTTTGACCCTGATGATTTGGAAGAAATGGACATTATGCACCAATTGGCCCTTCTCAGTGTAAGAACTAATAATTTTTACAAGAAAACTGGGAGAAGGTTTCCAGGGTTAACTGGCAGATCTAAGGTTGGGTTGGATAAATCAAAGATCAAGTGTTACAAATGTCATAGGTTTGGTCATTTTGCTAGGGAATGTAGGGGTCAACATGGTACACCTATGATAACCTATCCAAATCAAAGACCACAGACCAACACTTATCAGAATTCCTATAATGCCCCTGGACCAAATGTGCAAAACACTGCTCATTTTGCACAGTCCTCAAACACTGTTCCTGTCCAGTATGTCCAAACCACTGTTCCTCAGATCCACTATGTGCAAACACCTGTTGCTCAAGCACCTGTGCAAACGACTGTTGCTCCATCCTCTGCTCCTGCAGAGACCAGTCAACAGAGCTTCTTTACACAAGGCTTTGTTGATTGGAGCAGTCTACCTGATGAGCTAACAGATGAGAATTTTGCACTAGTTTCCAAAGCTGAAAATGAACCAGAAAATTTTTGTTTCATGGCCATGGTAGATGAGATTGTATCTGAGGAGGTGGTAACTGAATCTGATGTTGTGACTGATGATGTTGTTAGTGAAGTTGTTGCAGGTGAAAAACCTGAAGAAGAGGTTGTGAATCTCACAGATCCCTAGGGTGCATCTGATGACTGTGAGTGCAAGTGTGATTGTGCATTGATGGCTGCTGCTAAGGTATCTCCTCAAATTCTTAAAGAATTGTGTTCTGACAAATGTGTAATAGCATTTGCTAACATCAAAGAGGTAAATGAAAACCTTAGAAAGAAAATTTTGGATGATGAAGTTAAATTTGAAAAACTCACAAAAGATTTGAAAACAAGTTTAACTGCAAAAGAGTCTGAAATTAGCAGCTTAAAACATGAAGCAACCATAACCAAAGACCAGCTCCAAACTATGATAGCAAAATATCAAAGTTGCAAAAGTGAGCTAGAGTCCACCCAAGTTGAATGTGAGAAATGGGTGGAATCATGTAGAGGTTTTGAAATGTTACTCAACAAACAGACTAAAAGTCATGTGAAGTTTGGCTTTGGTTTTGAAACCACTGCTCCAGCTTTTGAAAACACTGATAAAAAAAGTCAAAAGTCTGTTGAGGTGATACCAACAAACCTGCAGGGTCAAGAGATTAAAATCACTGAACCAAATGGTAAGAAAATTGTTCTTGAAAAACCAGAAGGTTCCTCATCTTTTACTGAACTTGAAAAGTATGAATTTAAACCTACTTGGTCTGATGAGTGTGATACTCTTGAGAATTTCAAACCTGTGGATTTCAAAACACCTGAGGGAAAGACAGCTCCTCAGGCAAAGGTCATTCCATTGGCTAAAGTCATTCCCCTGAAAAATCTTCCAGCAGATGCTCAAACATCTGCTGAAAAGAAGGCTGGAAAGGGAAAGAAGAAAGAAAAGACTGTCAACTTGCTCTGTGATTTCTGTGAAAAGAAGAATCATGTCACCAAAAACTGTTTTCTTCTAAAAGCATATGATATTAACAAAGGAACAAGTGAATGTGATTCCAAAGCCACATGCTCAATATGTGGGAAAAAGAATCACAAGACCAAAGAGTGCTTGTATCTCAAAAATTTTGATGTTAAAATACAAGAGTACAAAGCAAAAACTCTTGCAAACCCTGTGGTTAGTACTTCAAAAGGAAAGCCCAAACAGACCTTCATCCCTGTCCAAACATCTGTTACAAAAAGGCTTGAAACATCTGCTTCTAGAGATGTCCAAGTAACAGATGCTCCACCCACAAGCAAATACCCAAGAGGTTATGGTCAACCTCCATGTCACAGTCTGCCACATGTTTATGAGGAGCCAAAAAGACCCTCTAAACCAAGAGTGAACAGAAATCCATATGGGTATTATCATCTGTCAGGAAGTGATCAAACAACTGCTGCCCCAAGTGTTGACATCCAAGCACTGGCAAATGGTCAGCAGCAGTTGTTGACCTTAATTCAAAAATTGGTCCAAACCACTGATCACCTTCCAAAGCTTGAGTCTGAAAGGTCTGAGGACCCATCCAAAGCCAACTTGGCTTTGGACACTCACCAAAACTAATCATTTACTGATGTGCAGGGAGCTTCTGCTTGTTTAGATAGTCTTTGGTATGTAGATAGTGGAGGTTCCAGGCACATGACAGGATGTAGAGCCCTTCTTCTGGACTTCTTGGCTCATGGAGGGGGTGATATATCCTTTGGTAATGATTCTAAAGGTAAGGTGTTGGGTTCAGGGACTGTACAGGCTGGAAAACTCAAGTTTGAAAATGTCAATCTTATTGATAATCTCAAGTTCAATCTTCTGAGTGTTTCACAAATGAGTGACAAAGGTTATGGTTCATTTTTCACAAAGAAAACTTGTAAGATTATTGGGCCAGAAGTGGTGAAAAAGATTGATACCATTATTGCTGAAGAGCAAAGCACAACTTGTTGCTCATAGAAGTGGCAATGTGTATGTTGTTGATATGTTAAAGGACAATCCTATGGCAAATGTCTGTCTGTTTTTTGCTGCCTCCACTAAGGAGACAGAATTGTGGCATAGGAGATTGGGTCACACCAACCTTAATACTATCAACACACTCTCCAAACAAAGCCTTGTCAGAGGTTTACCATCAAAAGAATTTAAATGTGATGAGCATTGTGTTTCTTGCTTAAAAGGGAAACAACATAAAAGCTCTTACAAATCCATTGATGAGTCCAAAACTAGTCAGTGTCTACAACTGTTGCACATGGACTTGTCTGGCCCTGTTAAAATCATGAGTCTAAGAAGAAAGAGATTTTGTCTTGTCATAGTTGATGATTTTTCTAGGTTTACATGGACTTACTTTTTACATTCTAAGGATGAGACTGCAGGTATATTGAAGGACTTTGTCACCAAAGTTGAAAAACAATATGACTTGCCAGTAAAAGTCTTCAGGAGTGACAATGGAACAGAGTTTAAGAATAAGGAGTTGGATGACTTCTGTGTGTCAAAAGGGATTGTGAGGCAGTACAGCATCCCAAGAACACCAGAACAAAATGGGGTGGTTGAAAGGAAAAACAGAACTCTCATAGAAGCTGCAAGAACCATGCTAGCAGATTCTGGCTTGCCACTGTCCTTTTGGGCAGAAGCTGTAAACACTGCTTGCTATGTTCAAAACAGAGTTTTGATCAATCCCAGACATCAAAAAACTGCTTATGAAATTTTGTTCAAAATCAAACCATTAATTTCATTCTTCAAAATCTTTGGCTGCCCATGTTTCATTTTAAATCTCAAAGATTCCATTTCAAAATTTGCAGCCAAAGTAGACTGTGGTTATTTTCTGGGATATTCTTCTACTGCCAAGGCCTATAAAGTGTTTAACACAAGGACCAAGACAATAGAAGAAACTCTGAATGTAAAGTTCAATGAACTTTCATCCCTAAAAATCCCTGCAAACCCTGCTGAACTTTTTGATTTAGATAAATTCAAATTTGAAGATATCACTGTTAAAGCTAACAATGCAGGTATTCCACAGTCTCCACAGCAAGATTACAGAACAGATGTTGTGATCCCCAGTCACTACAAAGTCTATTCTGCCTCAGAGGAAGCAGCTGTTCAAAACAATTGTCAAAACTCTGCCACAGCTGTGTCAACCACTGTTGGCCAGTCTTATCCTCAAACCACTGCTTCACCCCTCACAACCACTGATCAATCATCTGTTGACAAAAGTCAATCATCTGTTGACAAAAGTCAGTCAAGTTTCACACCACTTGGACCCATTCCTCCATTACCATTCCAAACATCTGATGGCACTACAGAAGTACCAACAGATGTTACACCAACAGAGTCACCAAACCTCTGTCCATCACCTCAAAATGCCATTGTTCCATATCAGGGAGATCTTATTTACTTAAGAGCTCATCCACCAGACCAGATCATTGGCAACATCAGAGAGGGTGTGCTAAAAAGAAGCCAATCCTCAAATATCTGTCTTTTTGCAGGTTTCTTATCCCTCACACAACCTGTCAAGTACCAAGAGGCACTGAAAGACAACAGTTGGGTAGAAGCCAAGCAGGAAGAGCTCCTTCAATTCAAAAGACAACAAGTATGGGAGCTTGTACCACTTCCTAAGGATGTTTGTCCTATAGGAACAAAGTGGGTCTTCAAAAACAAGACTGATGAAAGGGGCATTGTTGTCAAGAATAAAGCCAGGCTTGTGGTTCAAGGCTTCAGACAAGAAGAAGGAATAGATTATGATGAGACTTTTGCTCCTGTAGCAAGACTAGAAGCCATCAGACTATTTTTAGCCTTTGCTGTCAACCACAACATAAAGGTGTATCAGATGGACATCAAATGTGCTTTCCTTTATAGCAAAATTCAGGAGGAGGTCTATGTATGTCAGCCACCTGGTTTTGAAGACACATTCCATCCTGACTATGTCTAGAAGCTCAACAAAGCTTTGTATGGACTCAAACAAGCACCAAGGGCCTGGTTATTCAGATAGTGACTTTGCTGGCTGTCACACCACAAGAAAATCCACATCAGGAGGGTGCCAATTTCTAGAGAATGCCTTAGTTTCATGGCAAAGCAAAAAGCAGGCAGCTGTTTCAACTTCAACAGCTGAAGCTGAATATATTGCTGCTGCAAGCTGTACAGCCCAACTCATGTGGCTTCAAAATCAACTACTGGATTTTGGGATAACTGCACTTCGGACTCCACTCATGTTGGACAGTCAAGCTGCTGAAAATATCATCAAGAATCCAGTCTCTCATTCCACTACCAAACATATTGACATAAGACATCATTTTGTCAGAGACAGCTATGAAAAAGGTTTGATTTCTCTGCACCATGTTCCAACAGAGGATCAGTTGGCAGATGTGTTAACAAAAGCTTTAGACACATCTACCTTTACAAATCTGATTTCCAGAATTGGTATGTTAAACATGGATTAAACAAATAAATTTTTCAATAAATCATAATAAAATGCTTCAGAAAATCAAAAATTGTTAAATAGCTGTTTGGTTGAAAAATCTGTTTATAACATCTGATCAGATAAAACAACCACTGTTTCATTCATATCCACTGTTGGTTGAAAAGTCTGTTTCAAAACATCTGATCAGATAAAACAACTGTTAGTTGAAAAATCTGTTTCAGAACATCTGTTCAGATAAAACAACTGTCTCCTTATATATTTATACTATATCTATAAAAAAAAAAAAAACAGTTGGATCCATCAGCTGTTTGTATCAGTTGTTTGCCAAAAAACAGCTGTTATCCACCAGATGTTTCATCCATCAGATGATTGCCACGTCTGCTCATATAAGCAGAGGTTTGGCCACATCAGCGGTTTCATTGAGCCTATAAAAACCCTGTTTTACCACAACAGACGTTACACTGTCTCATTGTATTCAAAATACTGAAAACCTCCTTCTTCATTCTCAAACCCTCCATCAATATTCAATCATCTTCACTTTCGAAATCCATTACAATGGATCTTCAAGCCAAAGCTACACACAATTGTCTCCCCTATCTGATTAAAACAGATGACAACGCTTCATTTCACTCCACCATCGACATTTTCCTTAACTCCAAATACTTACCCATCCTAACCGCTAACGCCCCATCTATCTTGATACACTCCAAGAATTTTGGTTGAATGCTGAGTTTCTACTCCAAGACAAAAAGCCTACTTCCATTATTTCCAAAATTGGAGAAACCAGTATCGTCATTACCCCTGAAACCATATCCACAACCTTCACACTAAATGACCTGGCAGGTAAGGACTCCTTTACTAAAACAGAGCTTCACACTGAGTTCCAAGAAAGAGGGTATGATGGTCAGATGACTGGATCAACTCTTTTCAAAAAGTTTTTCCCTCCAGTCATGAAATTTTTCTTCCATACTCTTCTTCTTTTTGTCTCTGCTAAGTCCACATCCTTTAATGAAATCCCATTAAGGATGCAATATCTGGGTTATGCCATGTTGTCAAACTCTGACTTCAATCTTTCCCAGGGATTGTTCATGGACTTAGTATCAAATGTGAAAGCAGTCAAGTCTGGGTCAAACAATGCTTTTCTTATTTACCCAAGAATTCTTAGTGTAATCTTACAAAAAGTCTTACCAGAAAAAGTTTTTAAAAAGGGTGAGGCTATGCAAATGAAAAGCTTAACTGATGAAACTTTCACAAGAATGCTGGGTGGAAGCACCCAAGAAAAAGTGTCTAAAGTGTCAAAAGTTTCTAAAACACAAACAAAGAGGACAAAGGCAACAACTGTTGTCAAAAACTCTGTTGTTGAGCCCACTGCTCCTGGTGATCATGGCACTACATCCAGTGCTGTGAAACCCACACCAGCCACTTCCAAAAAGAAACATCCATCCACAAAAACCACCACTCAACCACAAATGAGGCTTCTGGATGTTGAGGTACCAGAAGAAACCTCTGTTGCACAACAAAAGCAACCTGAAACCACTGTTGTTACTTCCTCACAACAGTTGGATATACCTCCACCTGACCAAACTCCTCATGAATCCTCCCAAAAGGATCATGTTGTAAGCCAAGGGGACACACATCATGATACATTTGAGTCACTTGACCAAATGTTCACAAGCCCCTCTCCCAGGGCTAATTCTCTTGTTACTCCTCCACCCTCACCATCACATCATGTCCCACAAACAATGCAATCTCTGTTTGAAGGAATTGCTAAATCTCAGGAAGATCCCAGTTCCTCTCTTCCACCTGTCACTGAGAGTATACTCCAACAAGTTACTGGTCCTGAGAATATACAATCTGCTATCCCACAAACAGAAGAGGAGGTTACACCACCTGAGTTCAATGAAACTCTAGGTGAGTTTTCAAGTGGAGCAGCCACTACTGATGTAGAGACCACTGTCTCACATCAGGACAGTGATTACATAGCTAAGACTCCCTTGAAGGCAACAACTGTTGAAGCCACTATAGTGTCTCCAAAAACAGTTGGAAGTCCCCAGTACCAAGAAAAAGGGGCATCTGATTCACCTATTAGGACTGAATCAGGTAGAACTACCACTGGTAGGGACTCAGATGATCCTATTAATTTAGGAGATGGGTCAAAATACCAAGAATTGACGGACAGAGTTTCTGTAATTGAAACCTCTGTAGCTGATATCAAATCTGATGTCAAGCTTATACTGATCTCCATTGCAGACCTTTCCAAGAGTCAACCATCAACAGCTGATATAGCCAGTGAGTTATGGAAATCAGTTTCCCCCATCATCATAGCTCACAGAAAACTGGCTGATCAGACACATGAGACTTACATGGCTGAGATCAGGAATATGGTAGATGCAAGGTACAAAGATACCCATGCAGATATTAAAGCCATCAAGGACCACCTGCTGAAGACTACTGGCTCTGCCCCTACCACCATCCTAAGGGATGAAAATAATGATGCTTTCACGGCTGATGATGCCAAAAAGGGGGAGAGTGGCAGAGATAGGCTACCAAAACTAGATCCTTTTGGTTGTCCTCCTTCTCAAAAAGGCCAAGCCAAGTCTGCCAAGAAACCAGAGTCTACCAAATCAGCTCCACAACAACAAGCTCCACAACAACAACAACAACAAGCAACACCAACAGCACCACCACAACAAACCACTGAGAAGAATAAAGCAGTAGATGACTCTGCAAACATAGAAGCTGAAAAGGCTGCTCAGGCCAAACAAAAAAGGGCTGACACCTTGGAAGCTAAAGCAGAGTTACTGGTGAATCTCAAGAGAGAACAACAGCAGGAGATAGAAGATGTGGGATCCTCTAAAAGGATGAAAAGACCTGCTAAGCATGTTAGAAAACCACCATCTAAGTTGAACACCTCTGTTGACAAAACCACTGCTACTGAAACCACTGCCACCCAAAACACTGAAACTACCCAAAACACTGCTTCCCAAACCACTGTACCCAAACCAACATACACACCTGAACAAACAACCACCAAACCTACATCACCAGCCAAAACCCCAACATCTGCTGGTTCTACTAAAAGGCCAACAGATGTTAATCCAACCACTGCTACCAAATCACCATCACCAAAAATCATGTACACAAGGAAGAGAAAATCAACCTTTGTTGTACATGATGAAAACATACACACATCACCAAACACCACTTCAACTGCCCAATCCACTCCTCCTATCACAGCTATTCCAATCACATCATTCTCACCACACACATCCAAGTTCAGATCCCATAGACCACCACCAACCATTACACCATTGGTTGTTCAGTATCCTCTTGAACTTGATCTACTCAAGGGGGAATTACAATCCTTCTACAATATTGAACAGCCATCAGAAAGATCCTTCCCATCTCTCCCAAACTTCCCTGTTCCTCTCAACATTGATACTTATCTAAAATACAAGGGTGAACAGGTGGATGCCATCATCAGGGAGAAATGCAAAGGGAAGGATGACAGGACTGCTCAGGGCATCCATTCAGCAGAGCTTAGCAAACTCAGAAGGATTGAAGACTTTGCTAAGACCCTGAGCAATTCCATGTCCTCCATGCCTCTCAGTGTAGACTTGGAAAAGGAGGTAAGGGAATCTCTTCTTGAACAGATTATGGCAACCAAGCCTTACAAAGCAAACAAAAAGCAGTTCAATGGTTGGACTACACATGCTTTGAGAGAAGAACTACTCAGAATTGAAGAAATGGCCAAAGACCCCAAGGCTAAAGTCTCTACTCCTAACTTTGGCAAAGGCAGAGACCCAGTCAGAGCCTTGAAGTTCAAAAGGATGAGGCAAGAGATTGTAGCTGCCAACTATGGGGAGATGAGGTCAATTTCCAGATGGTCTGAGTTAAGGTTGGTTGAAACTTACAAAAGTCTGGAAGAAAATAGGAAGAAGGACCCCAGCCTACCAAGAAAACCAATTTACACTGATGAACCAATGATGAAGAGACCCCAACAGACCTTTACCTTGGACAGCTTACTTGACACCTCTGACCTAACAACTGCTGCAAGAAGACAGTACAAGAAACAGAAGGAAATGACAGAGGAAGATCAAAGAAAGTTTGCTGATACATTCATCAAGGAAGGGCTCTTCAATCAAGTCCATTTCTTCTCTGATCCTACAACAGAGAAGCTAAGAGAACTCATTGGAAGACCACCTTCACCCAACTCATCAAGAATAAAACTTCAACTCAGCAAATCCACTGACTCAAAAATTCTAAAGTGGAAAGTCAACAAAGACAACCACGAATTGACATTGCTCAGGTCAGATGGAAGGGTTCAGAAGATCAACATGGATGATGCTTACAGCCTATGTGCAGAAGATCACCAAACATTGCTAAATCTGGACCTAGAAAGAGATGAAGAAGACTTGTTTGCTCTGAACTTTGAATTACAGTTCAAAGGTCAAATCAGAGAAAGTCTGATGAGAAATAAAGATCAATAAATAAAGCTGAGTTTTGGCATCATCTGTTCTAGGGGGAGATTGTTGGGTCTGCTGACCTGGAGAAGAACAGATGATTAGAAAGCCAAAATATGCTAACAGTTTGATCCTTGAATAAACAGTCTTTACAACTTACTTCTCCCAAAAGACTGCTGACCCTAACAACTGTTCTATCCAAACAACTGCTCAACAACTGCTGATACAAAGAACTGCTGAGTAAACAACTGATGAAGAACAACTGCTAACCAAAGGTCTGATGAAGAACAACTGCTGATACAAGTACTGAAGACCAAAGCACTGCTGGAACCAACAGCACTTAGGCTCCAGCAGTGGATACAAGACCATCAGAGTTTTCCTACAACAGCTGTTTTATTATCAGTGCTTTCAATGTAACAGTAGTTTGTAATAGGCAGATGATTATGTTTGTTATTCTGTTAGAGGTCACTGTCTTAGGTGACGTCAGCTTAGGTCATCAGTGCTTTGAGTCTGTCTATAAATAGAACAGTGCTTGTACTGTTCTATTGCATCACACACACAAACATTCTCTCAGACAAACACTGTGTGATCAGGCTGAGGGGGAGTAATTGTACGATTGTAATCTTTTAGATAAATGAAAGCTTTCGATCTGAAAACATTTACTCTCTTGTTTTGATTAACAGTTTATTATTCCGCTGCACTTTCATTCTATTCTCATTTCATTATTACCATATTTAGTTAAACAATCAAAACAATCAAACTCAGATCCTAACATTAACCAATACCGCAGAACGAGCCGAATGCACAATGCCTCTAATCCAAAGGCACCATCTATTCGGAAAACCCATTTGAGCCATTATAGAAAGTAAAAAGTCCCAGTTCACGTTGTCATACGCCTTTTCAAAATCGATCTTCAAAAAGAAAGCCTTTTTGTCAAACTTTTTAATCCACCCGATCAACTCATTTAGAACCAATGGCCCATCCAATATAAATCTCTCTTTAAGAAACGCGGATTGCGAGTCAGAAATCACATCTCCCATGACACTTTTTATCCTGGCCGCTATCACCTTCGATATCACTTTATTAATCACCCCAACAAGGTTTATGGGCCGGTAGTCTTTCAACCCCAAAGGAGTTTTATTTTTTGCTATAAGAGTAATATGGGACAAGCTGCATTCTTTACTAATGGATCCCGTCTCGTAAAATTCTTCAAAAAGTTTCAAGAAATCCTTCTCCATCAATGACCAGAAATATTTAATAAAGAAAAAATTAAAACCGTCTGGACCAGGCGCCTTATCAGAGCCACAATCAAAAACTGCACTTTTAATTTCTTCTCTAGAAAAAGGGCCAACCAAATCGTCAATCTTCTCAACTGGAACCTGATTTAAATTCTCACAAAAGAAAACCGGCCTTCTATGTTCCGTCTCACGAAAAAGTTCTCTATAAAAACGAAGAACTTCTCGTTTAACTAACGGAGGTTTAGAAATCCATTCCCCATTGACCAAAACCCCCGGAATATCGTTAGCCGACTTCCTACCATTGATGCACCGATGAAAATAGGCCGAATTTTCATCTCCCAAAGACGCCCAATTCACCCGAGATTTCTGTTTCAGATCCTTATTCTTCAAATAAACCATTCTCTCCAACTCTTTTTTACTTTCCTCCCAAATCCAAAGCTCATCTTCCTCAAGCTCACGAGACTCCACAATCAGTTCCAAACGCCTTATGTCATTTCTTAAGCATTCTGCCTCCGCCTCTTCTTTTTTTGAAAGCGATTTCCACCAACTCTTTAGAGCTAGTTTAACCGCCATAAGCTTATTTGTAATGATTATATCAGCCGGCCCTTCAAAAGAAGTGTTATTCCAAGTTTCTCTAACAAGCTCTTCACAACCTTCCCGATCAAGCCAAGAATTGAACCACTTGAACGGTTTAGCCCCGTAGTTCGATTCATAAACAGTAAGTAACAGAGGGCTGTGATCAGACATCTCCCTTGGTAAAGCTCTAAGACAGGCACCATTCCACTTACTAAACAGATCCTGGCATACCAACATACGATCAATTTTGCTCATCTTCATACCCTTACCAACACCTGTCATAAAAGTGAATCTACTACCCTGCATGTTAAATTCTTGTAAACAAGCTTCGTCAATAAAACTATTAAAATCTCGAGCAGCCCTGATATTAAATTTAGAATTTTTTCTTTCACAATCCCATCTAACCGAGTTAAAATCACCAATAAAAATCCACATCCCCACCATCCCTTGCATAACATTTAAAAGCCGCTCCCACAACACTCTTTTTTCCCCCACCTTCTGGGGGGCGTAAACATTGACCACATTCAAAATAGACCCGTCTTCCGTCAAAGTACCAGTCGTAACAATAAAATTTTGATCCAGAGAAGTTTTATATTTTTTAAACTTCCTAGGATTCCATACACTAATCAAACCACCAGATTTCCCTTTAGCCCCAACTACATCAGCTTCATAATCTCTATTACCCCAAACCGTAGATAACTCGAACTTACCCATATCCGCAAGAAGGGTTTCTTGGAGACCCAGAAAATCAACTTTAAATTTTGAAATCAACCCTTTACACCAAGAGGCTTTCCCAACCGCCCCTACCCCTCTAATATTCAATGATAAAACATTCATCGCTTACCGGATTGTAAACCTTCACCATCAATAGATTTTGAGATTAACTGCTCGAATCCCTGGAGATTAACGCCTAAACGACCGTTGAACTCCTTAGTTGCTTCCAATTCTTGTGCCTTCGACTTTACATCCGCTGAAGCATCTGCTGAAACCTGGACGACATCAACATTATCAGGTTGTATATTACCCTGCTTAGGACCGTCTTCTTTCTCTTCAATAAGTGCTTCAAAGGAATTAGCCACATGGACTGGGCCAAACCCCCTTGTTTTTAAAACATTAACATCCTGGCCCAAGATAAAAGGATCTAAATTAAATGGGTCATCATCATTCAGCCCAACATTCTTTAAACCCTTAGTGGGCCTGTCATTGCTACCGGAATAATGCCCCCCAGATTCACAGCCCACTTCCACATATTTTTGTTTTGACTTTTTTCTTTTTAAAATCTTGACCGAAGTCTCCATACCAATATTATTATGGCAGTGATTGTCACCATCAATGCCATTAATATCCCCCATTAACCCTTGACCAATGATTGGGCTATGATTTCCTTCATCAAGCTTCTCTCTCCTATCATCATAACTCTTGTCATTTACTACACCCTCAATATTCTCACTTTCCATAACGGGTTCCACCACCGGAGAACTCATCGGACATTCCATTGTATCATCATCCTACGGCCAAACTCCGTCGACTTTATTCACAAATTCCGATATCCAATCTTTATCGTCCTCCTCAATCCATACTTTAAACGTTTTTCCACGCCATTTTAAGTAAACTGTCTCTTGAACCCGGGCACCATGATTAAGGAGCACACCAATGTAGTGGAAAGATGAATCTAACTCCAACCTTTCTAACATCGGTTTCTTGACTACCGTTCCAAAAAAGCTCCCAATGTTCTCGAGAACCTTGTCGTCAACCATGCACAACGGTAACCCCATCACCTTCAACCATGCAACTCGTTCAAACGGCACCACTTGTCCTTCCCAGATATCCACAGAACTGAATAAATCTGCTCTACCGATCATTTCGTCTCTAGCCATAATAGCATGTTCCTTCAACCGGAAGGAAATCAGCATCCTCAGACCACCCAAGCACCGAACCTCGCCTTCCCGCAACCCCATCTCTTTCAACAGCCCCCGGATGTTCTTGAGCACCTCAAGATCAAAAAGTTTAACGACTACCGATCTCCCATGAAGATTCTCAAAAGCACAGATGGAGTCATCAATTTCGATCGTCTTTCCTGTAGATGCCCCAGAAAACGCCTCCATATACGACATAGTATTAGCACCATATTCATTCTGTTTTCTATTCCCTTCTTCCTGACGATACTGAGTGTTCGATCCCATGTTCTTGGAAGGACGAGAAGCACGATGGTTATTGATTTCTCCTTCCTCCGGGACAAACTTTGCCACATTAGCTTTCAGTTTAAACTTTCCAAAACAAATGGATGATAGCACCTTCTCCATCTCGCTGCCATCTTTGACATCCAGCAATGAAACAAAAGCAAATCTTTTCCCCTCCCAATTCCGTTTTCTCGCCACATAAATGTCGAAAATCGTCCCAAAATTTCTAACCTCCTTTGCCAAATCAGCACCACTACACCTATCTGGAAGGTTTGAAACGAAAAACTTGGTTATTCTAGCCGATATCTCCACCAGAATGTTTTTCTGGCGAGAGCCCATGGATATAGAGAGCGTTTTAACGTATACTTTAACAGCATTGACCATAATTGATATATGGGTTTAGGTGTTAATGAAAATGAGGCAACTATTAAAGATTAAATAAAATGGAGATCCATACTATGGAGCAAAGGCCATAATTAATATATAGTATATAGGTTTGTCAATGAAGCCACAGCAGAATGGTGGAGGTGTGAGGGTTTTCCCCCAAGGTATCGGGTTTGAGTCTTGGGGTTTCCCGCACTCGGATTTTTCAAATGCCCTTTGGGTCTGGAGTGGGCCAGTTGAGCCCTTGTCTATGGCCACTAGGGGGCGCTCAGTGGGTGTTTGGCCGGTAAAAAAAATAGTATATGGGTTAGCTGTCATTGTGTATAGCAATTTTCTTTACATATGAAAATCTTTCCTATTTAGAAGTTAAAGAGTAAATAAAATGGGAGATTTATATATTCAGACATATTTTTTTTCAGGTCTTACTACAACTCGTTTAGCAATAGTCATGGGTTCTATAATCTTATTTATTACATTTTATTATATATGAAAGGAAATAACCCTTATGTGTTTCTTTAAAGTTCAAATGTCTATATTATTTGGGTGGCAGTTCTGCACTGTTTCAGGAAGGGTTTTAAGGTTTGGTGGCGCTGCTGCTGCGTTTGGGTGGCAGTGGAAAACAACCCCTGTTTCACGGGCAGCTGCAACGGAATTGACGGAATTAAAGTCACAGCTTGCAGGTATAGTTCTGACAGATGCAGAAGATTATTGGGATTAGCAGGGGTCGTCGGAAGGCTTCTCGGTGGCTGCAGTAAAACAGTGGCTGTCCGGAAGTCAGATTTCAAGCTCAGAATACATTCTACAATGGTGTAAATGGTTGCCGCTAAAGTGTAATATATTTATTTGGAGGGCGACGATCGAAAGAATTCCTACGAAAACAGCTTTGGCAAGAAGAAACATCAATATTGAAGATTTATGATGCTTGTTATGTAATGAAGGTATGGAATCGGCTTCACACTTGTTCACTGAATGTGATATGACATGTGGGATTTGGCAAGCGATGTCTAGATGGTGTGGTATTCCGGATATCATTGCTTTTGACACAAAAGATTTGATAGAGATTTGCAAAAACTGTGGTCGTCCCCCGATTTATAGAGAAGCGATTCAAGGAATTGTTATCATAACTTGTTGGAGTATATGGAAGGCTCAAAATGATTTGTTGTTTAGAGAAAAAGAACCTAAAGTGGTGGACATCATCGTGGATGTGAAAGCGTGTGGTTTTTTGTGGTATAAACATAGACATAAGGATAGTCATTGTGATTGAGTTTCGTGGTGTAACTTCAATTTGATATAATTGTTTGGGGGCTGCCCGTTCTCCTCCTTGGAGATGAGTGTTTGCCGGTTTAATGAAATTATCTATACAAAAAAAATATCTACATTATTTATAATGTTGTTATGTCATTACCCCGCCGCGAAGCGCGGGTTACCTACTAGTATAACATAACACGTTTGTGGGTGTTTTGACTTAGTTAGCATGGTGTATTTTCTTAGGGCGTCTACATTATTGATGAGGTGTACATGTCCAGAATTCCTAAATGAGAAGAAAACAACACTTCAGCGTTGTGGAGTCGTCCTGTTTGAGCTCGTCGAAAAATCCAAACTATATTTGCATTAGGACCCCCCTCTCATTTACATATTTCGGAGGGTGTTGCGAAAATTCATAGCGATGCACGAGAAACTAGTGTTTCAAAAGAATGTTGTGCAAGTATGGTGTTCTAGATGTTCTTAGCTCCTTGCGTTTGTTACAATTGTGTAAAGAATTTTGGGTCTTGAATATTCTTTTTCTAGGAAATTATGTGTTTGAGATCAGTGGCGGATCCACTGCAAGAGAAGGGTGGGCAGGTGCCCACCGTCCAGCCAAAGGCGAGTTATGCTCTCTACCGTGAAGTACCCACCGGAATCTGTTGAGATGCAGTGCAAAAACTAAACGTTTGTTTGGGTGCCCCTTCCCAAAATCAGAAAAGCTCCGTCCAAAAATTGAAACACTGATATATACGGAAGATAGAAGGGAAGCACTACTAGAAAACTGTCATGTTTTCGACAGCAAAATTTGTCGGAAATTTGTTGAAAATGATCATTTTCTACAAATTTGCCGCAAAACAGTTCGTGAGAAAAAAAAACTTGTCAAAATTCTAGGTAGCGACAAAACGCCACAAAATCTTCGGCAATATTCCGACAAAATTGTGGCAAAACTCGTTTTTATGCTTTTCCGACAATTCTTCAACAAATTCGCATTTTTTTATTTCTAAAATTAATAATAATAATAATAATAATAATAAAAATAATTTATAAATACAAATATATATATATATATATATATATATATATATATATATATACTAGTAGGAAACCCGCGCGATGCAGCGGCGGCAACAAAGAAGATGACCTCAACCAGTGTCGCATACGGGTCGGGTTACGGGTCAAAAATGTGTTTGGGGAGTACAAACACTAACGAAATACAATATCTAATGTTAATTGAAAAACAAACATCAATATGCAATCTAACTTGTTAATAACGGAATGCAACCTAAAATTTAACATGTTACAATCGAATATCATAGGAGGAGCTACATGTATGTTGGGATTGCACCAACCACCTTATGGTGAAGTCGTATGGAGGCTCAATGATAGAAGACCCATGACTGAAAGGTCATAGGTTTGATTCTTTAGAGCGCCAGGTTTTACCGATTATTCCATTGTCATGTCTTTGGGCGGGTGGATAGTTAGGTTTTCCCTGAACTGGTGGACTTGGTGAAACCAGGAGCTCCCTTACATGTCTGGCTATGCCGGGTGGAAGGGGTCCTGATTTGACTGAGTAGGGACTCCAAAAGGAGTTCTCGGTGAATTTTGTTGGCCGTTCATAAAACAAAATCAAAATGTTAGGATTGCCGGCTTATTTTAATGGCGGTTCCTTTATCAACTCCTTATCATCGGTCATATAAACTTCATTCTTGAATGAATATAGTTCATAAAAGATATAACTTAATAATCAAATTTTACTTTCTTAATTTTAGCAAAAGGTGGTAGGTAGCCTATAGAAAGTAAAAAGTATTCGAATACGTCAAATTTGTACATTGGAAGCTGTTCTTTTATGATAGGATTCGAAAACCTCTTTATATTCTTGAAGATAGCCACTTCAAATTTTACATTGCATACTTTGTTGCCCATAATTTGTTATCATACAATAAATCTACAACATTAGCCACTTCAAATGATTACGTAAGAAAAACAAATTAATAAATAAATGTACTTGATTTTACCATCTTCGACCATCGTTTTAAGCTTTTACATTGTTGTTTCTGGTATGCATTATTTCAACCCTTTGAAGCCAAACATCCTGCTTATTGCATCTCCAATGAATATCCCAACGCGTCTAGATGACCGGCCATGGCCTTGTTCATTGGTGGTTACCCACATCTTAGAATCTACGTATTCGGAAAAGAATACTCAAGCCTTCTAGTCTAAATTTATTTAAGAGAGATGAAAATTGGCTTGAACCATACCTTAAAATGGGATGTGGGTGTAGGGCAGTAGGTTTGGATCATTTCTTTGATACAATACCAACAGCTCCCATTCATTCCTCTAGTGGCTGCAAACGTTTAACATATACTGTTGCACAAAGACACCCATTGAAAGATAAAGACAAAAAATGGCAAACAATAATCAATTATGGATTGAATATATGATTCACTACATAGTAAAATGGAAACGACCAGGGACTTTAGAGGCTTTAGTTGAAACCTTTATCTTGCAGCAAACAGAAAGCAAAACGCAGCAGCCCCTGAACTCATTTACGGTCAATAATAGATCCCAGAATCACTTAAAATACCGTTAGACATTAACCATAATGAAACCAAACTACTTACCAGTGATTACAGGTCAATTCCTCCACCAAATCAAGAGCTTTCAACCTTCATATCATAGCAGCCCCTAACCCATTCAAACAAGCCTTACAACTTGTTTCATGGCAACAAAAGCACATCAGATTCGTTGCCTAAGGCCCAACGGTTTTCATTCATCAAAACCGAGTCATATACAATTGAAAACTCATCTTTTAACTCCTGAAAATCATGACTTCAATCAGCCCCTCATGGACAGCCCATAACGGGTCAGACAATGGCCTATAGGATGTTCAAACCCAACATAAATTATACAACTAAAATACTCGAGTTGTATCTTTTTATAAAAGCATAAAAGAAACAAACTTTATTAAGAATAAGATAAAATTCAACCACTTATTTTATAAACTATTGATTACTATTCAAAACAAAAAAGGTAGATATGTAAAACACCCTAGGTACAAAACGCGCCAGCAGCCTGGAGCGCCCTTTTTAAAACCGACGTATCAGTAAAGTGAGTTTTTATACTAAATCTGTGCATTTAAAGGTTCTCTATGTGCCATTTGAAAGTGCTCGAACATGTCTGATAGCAAGAACAAGTATCAAATTATGATATTTTATACCAATCCAGAGAAAAAGGGGATATTAATTACGCGAACATGCCTGGCAGCTAGAACAAGTGTCAATAACATACCATAACCATTAAAAGTCAAACTAAAAAAAATACAACACAATAATAATATTGCTAAAATCCAATAAAAAAGGGGATCTTGATTTCTTACACTTTTGAGTTTTGAATGCATCCAAAGCAGCTCCAAAGTCAATAAAATTTATAGTTCTCTAAAGTTAGAAAGACATTCTCATCTTATCCGCCCCCATCACCTCTCTCTCTATATATCCGCCCATCTCCTCATCTTTGGATCTAGGGTTTCATAAACGGTTGAAACCGACCAAACCACCCAAACCAAAGAAAGTCGGCCGCTTTGAAATATGTACGTTTCGGTTCACGGTTCTGCTTCGCGTTTGATGATTTGGAACTTGAAATCTCACATCCTAAACGCAACCAACTGTTTAACATTTATTATGTATTTTAGGAATTTAAAGTTATGTATACCGTGTGTATATATTATATTCATAACAATCCTTATTTTTTTTTTAAATTCTAATACAACTTTGTGTGCATTTTTTCCTGTAATAAATTTTTATCTAAAGCCAGCAGAACCAAACCGTAAAAACTGGTACGGTAGTTACATGTGGCCGAATCGGACATTTATCAGTGAACACCCATATATTCATCACAAGTAAAACAAAGCGATTAAACTACCATGTGACGCAACAAAGTTACAAACATAATTCAATCCAAACAAAAATAGATAAGACTCTAAGAACAAACATGTGGCGCAACATACTAACAAACATATCAAAGAAGTATATTTTCACTCATAAACACAATCTTTAACCACAAAAAGAATGATTCTTGGATTGGTTTTTGAAGAGGTAAGCAAATACATAGGACTCAATGTGAACTAATCAAATTATGCCCAATTTTTATCACAAAAGTAACTTTGATGCACTACCACAGTTTCAGGCACTCTTCAAAGTCAGCAACAACATAATGAGTATCAGCTTATATTTTTATTCATGTTTATGACATCAAAATCATTTCCAACAACATGAATTCGAAAAGAAATAAAAAATTATACCTCATGGCGTAACCGGAACTCATAACTAATTCGTGATCCTGATCTTTCAGCAACTTCTCCCTGAAACAATACCAAATCAATTAGGGTTCTAAGGATCGAGAAATTCAAAAGATAAGAACAGAGTTTTAGCCTGAGCAGAAATTTCAAAACGAAGATTGTAAGTGAGAGGGAGAAGTTTCTTTATAGGACAAAATTCATATTAGAGATTTGAAAAGCAATTACCTGAGATTCATTATTTGACCTCCTGTTTCCTTTCATCGATTAGGTTCGGAAGTTCAAGATTAAAATATTGAGGCTTCTACTTTGAGAGGTAGAAGTTGTATGTTTGTTAAGGTACGAATCGAGCTGAGCAGGGATGGAGAGCCAATCATCGTTCTTCACACGGATCGCCCATTTAGCAGTTTACATCTTTAAAGTTAAAAAAAATGCAGAACACTTTTTGAAAGAGGGATGCAGGTTACTCATATTGTAGAACACTAATTGGCAAAAGATGGATCAAATATTGAAAAGGTAAAGATGGGGTGCATTATGTTATTGTACATTATGCTTTAATTGTTGTAATTACGAATTTTCAACATGGGATGCAATGTGTTGTTGTACATTATGCCTTAATGGTTGTAATTAAGAGTTTTTGTCAAATGACCTTTATGCCCTTGCTATATGCTTATTAATATAGTATAGATATATATATATATATATATATATATATATATATATATATATATATATATATATATAGGGGGTGGTTAAAATAAAAACCCACTCAAAATGAAGAAACCTTGTAAACCTTATGAGAGCCATTGATCTAAAGTGATCAATGGCCTAGATTCATTCCATATTATTTTAATAGATTTAATAAGGTAGATGACAAAATAAGGGCACAATGGTCAAATGCCATTTTTCTGAAAAGCACATATGACAAGTGGACCCCACACATGTCACATCATCTCTCTCATACTTTTGTGACCATGGTCCTAAATCTGTCAGCACGTCGTGTTACATATGTAACATATGCAGTGTTGCGTACGTTAAAATTGCACAGACTCTGGTCTCATATGTGATTTTTTGTTGCATACGTTAAAACACATAGATTGTATATAATCAATTAAAAACTTTATAGATTAAAAAACATTCAAATGTACACAAGAATTGTTTTTTACAAAAGTGCTAAAATCAAACAAAACGGCCATTACAAATCAACAAAGGATAAAAAACTATCATAAATAAAAAAAAACTGTCTACACTTCATTCTTGATAATCATCTTTATCTTTAATGCAAAAAATATGCTCACCTACAAAAAAAAACAAAAAAAAAAACAAAAATCATCAATTTACATGTAAACATACATTCCACACATTATAATACTCATACAAACATGCACATACTGGTAAAAAACAAATCAGACATATTGTTGCATATGTTAAGAGACAGTAAAATTCACCAATTTTGATTAAAAAACATATTAATAATAATAACATATAAAAAAGGTTTCTTAATATGTAAACCTACGTGTAAACATGATTAGTTATGGTGTTACATACGAAACAGATGCAAAAACATACATTTTCAAAACAATCACAAACTTAAAAAATCAAGACTTTGTATCTGGTAAAAAAAACAGAAACTAATGTATACCAACCGAGTGGTGTTGTTACATACAAAACAGACGCAAACTCATATATGCAAAAAAAAAAAAAAAAAAAAAAAAACAGCTAAGGTGCAAAAAACACGAGTGTTACATGTGTAGCAGGGTTTTTTTTCTGGAAAACACAGACAAACTTTTGTAGTCTGCACCCAGCATACATTTAGACAAATTTTTTTATTGATTAACATATGCAACTGCTGTTGAAAGTAAAACACGTGTACCTTATGAAAAGTAAAAAAAATCAAACCTTTGTATCCGGTAAAAAAATTGGTAACTAATTTATACCAACTTAGTTCTATTGTTACATACGAAACAGATGCAATATAGGAAACAGATGCAAACATATATTCCACACATTATAATACTCATACAAACATGCACAAAATGGTAAAAAACAAATCATACATATTGTTGCATATGTTAAGGGACACTAAAATTCACCAATTTTGCTTAAAAAACATATTAATAATAATAACATATAAAAAAGGTTAATTAATATGTAAACCTGCATGAAATTAGCTCAAATTCAAACTCTAACCATTAAATGTTTTCTAAACCCTTTCAAACTCGATGTACAAAAAAAATCGTTCAAAAAAAACTTGGTGTCACTCAATGTCCAAAAAAAAACTTTATAACTAAGTGAAGAATGGTGAACAAAATATTCGTTCAAATAGTTTGAATTTTCAAACACACACACGCCAAAAAAAAGAACAAAAAAAACTATTTCAGATCTCAAATTAAATAAAACTTATATATAATAAAAGAAAATAAATAAATAAAATAAAGCCTAAAAACGAGTTTCTTGGAGAACAGGGCAAAGCTTATATATCTTATCATCTTTGGAAGCTATTATTATTATTATTATTAGAACCATTGTTATTATCTGAAACAAACAAACAAATAGTGGACCACAAATGAAGAAACCGTTCGCATTATTTTTGAAAGCTATTGTTTGATTTTTATCATTACATCAAAGATCAAAGATGAAAGACCAATAATTCAGATCTGAAAACGTTCGATTAACATTTTAGATTTCAGAAAAAAAATTCGTACATCAATATGAACAGAATACGTACAGTTTAACAATCGAATCCGGTGAAGCTGCAATGAATCCGTCGATCATGATGCCATCGTTGTACAAGTTCTCGGATTTTGTCGGTGGTGATAGTGTTAGAGATAAATAAAAGAGAGAGAGAGAGAGAGTATGTGGATGGGAGGGAAATAGATTTTGAAAGGGGTTTGAAAAAGTTAGAGAGAGGTAAATATTACATATAGGGGTTTAAAAAATCAGATTTATTAAATTACTAAAACACCCTTAAAGTAATAAAAAAATAATTGTTTTCTTGGTGATGTGGAGCTTTGTGGTCCACTAGTTGGGTTTTTGGGAGTTTCTTCATTTTAGAGGGTTTCTAGTATCCCTTTCCCCTATATATATATATATATATATATATATATATATATATATATATATATATATATAGGATTTGGTTCAAATGAGAACCTTTTTCCAAATTGAGAACTGTGAGAATCATTCTGGGTCACACATTTCTCTAAGGCAATTTTTTTTTTCAAAAATCGCTGCTTTATATGCAAGGAATTTTTTTTTTGTATTTTTTTTCAGTATACACATGTGTATAATTGCATTATACATATGTGTATAATGCAATTATACACATATGTATAATTGCTATATACACATATGTATAATTGCCATATACACATATGTATAAATGAAAAAAAATTCAAAAAAAATAAAAAAAAAATTTCCTTGCATAAAAATGTGCGATTAAAGAAATTTTATTTTTATTTTTGCCTTTACATGAAATGTGTGGCCTAGAATGGTTCTCTCAGTTCTCAAATAGGGGTTGGTTCTCTTAGGATCCCTACCCTATATATATATATATATATATATATATATATATATATATATATATATATAGGTAGAGGATCCGGTAGGAATATTGTTTTGTGTAGGAAGTGTTTTCAACCGTTGGATTAAATCTAATTAAAACTTGAGATGATGGGCATTTTAGACTTTTTAACCATTTTATTAATTATATCAATCCCACTTTTTTAGCAACTTCCTCTAGTGATTATGGAGATTGAATATCCTTAAATAACTAATTATTCTTTCTTTTCAACTTGATTTATAACATTTTCTTAATTCCTACATTATTTCAGTATCTTTTATAATAATCAGATTTAATCTTTATCTTCTTATAATAATCGAATTATTAAACAGACGCAAATCAGTAGTGTTTTAAACAGACGCAAATCAGTAGTGTTTTTAAACAGACGCAAATCAGTAGTGTTTTTAAACAGATGCGAATCAATAGTTTTTTTAAATAGATGCGAATCAATAGTGTTTTAAACGCGGTGCAAAACAATAGTGTTTTTAAACAGACGCAAATCAGTAGTGTTTTTAAACAGATGCGAATTAATAGTGTTTTTAAATAGATGCGAATTAGTAGTGTTTTATAACACTGCTAGTTGAAGGTTTAAAACACGTGCAGAAGTTGGATTGAAGATGACTATAAAATATGAATACAAACACGTGCAGAAGGGGTGGCGGCGCAGCTTGTTGCCCGCCTACCTACCATCGTTATGTAATTTACCCTTTTATGTTAATGGAAAAATTAAAAAGGTAAAAAAAAAGTATGAATACAAACCGGCGCGTAAGATATTGTGGGTGTTATTGCGTTTTCTTTTGGAAGATGAATTGAGTTTGAATGTAGGAGAGAGAGAGAGAGAGCAATGAATATTAAACAATCTATACAACTAATAAAATAAACTCAATGTGTACACATGACACTCCCATGTTAAGCCTTCAATTTTCTCTCCTATTAAATTGTGCCATGTGTCACAATGTGAGAATTTATAATATTTTTCTTTTTTCTAAAATAAAAAATCATTCAATTAATTTTGGTAAATAATCATTTACCAATATTAATTAACTTTCCTAAAACATTCTCAATCATAACACCATCGATCATTATGGTCTCTTTCAAACCTAAACCAATCAAACCATCAATCGCCACTCCTCTGTTTCTTTTTGATTCGTGTATGTTTGTGTCTGATATCATTCGATTAATGTTTTATAATACCAATGTATCGTTCCAGAATCTGTTCTTGAATAGTTTTTTTTTTTTTTTTTAGTTTTTCTTCTATCAATCTAAATCTAATGTTTTATCTTATTCACATTCATCCATTTACCAGACATTAATTTGTATGTGAAACCCTAACTTAGAGGTATGGATCTAAATATAAACTTTAATTGACTTTTTATGTGTTTTGTGTGTTTTCAGGTTTTGTGTGCAGATCTGATTCGTACGCGCTTTTTCAATTAATGGGTCTTTGATTGCTTGCTTGACAATAATGGGTCTTTGTGTACAGATTTGATTTGTGTGGTGTAACATCCCGTTTTTCTTATATAAATAAAATGTCTTGGTTCACATTTATAGTAAATGAAACGGGCCATTGATCGATAATATGGATCAATAACATGTGAGTTGGATACTCAGGTAGTTAAAATTAGTTAACGAGTAAGTGGCGAATAGCATTATTATATGAAATATGAGGTCTAGGCGAGTAATTAGTGTTATAGGAGACCCTTTAATAATAATATAATATATTATATTATATTTGACCCTGCTCCGTTTTAATGAAACTTCGGTCAAAACATAGAGAAAACTAAGTTTGTTCTAATAGTATGTTCGTGATTATGTAAAACACTATATGTTAAGAGTGATGAAGAGAAAAACGTGATTAATAATCATAACGTAATTAGCAAATAAAATTCAACTGAAGTAATAAATGTTTATATTTGGTGACCATTTAAGCTACAACTGTGTATAAGCAATTAGTTAAATTCTATAGTAGTAGTAAATGATTTTAATAATGAAAATATGTCATAATATGCATTCATCCTACGTACATTAGCATCAAAAATGAATTACTTATTTTATTGACATCTTGAATGTATATTGATGATGTAGGGTACTCAATTGGGCCAAGCCCAATAGCCCAAGAAGCCAAAATCATTAGATATAATATTGGGTCAAGCCCAAGCCCAACAAGGAAGCCCATTAGAGTTTAACCCATCCCCCCTCTATAAATAGAGGGGCAAACCACTCAAACAACTCAGATTGGTCTGAGTACAAGACCTCTCTCACTCTCTCTCTCTCTCTAAAACTCTCTCTAGAGTTATTCTTTCTAATAAGACTTTCAGCAGCAGCAGGCTGAAGCCTTGAAGCCTTCGAGCTGCTGATATGCATTCTTAACAATCTACAACCATGCTGATTCCACATCCAAGCCGGCTCCAACAGCCACTACATGTGGAATCACGCTCTGTTACTCGCAAGTCTCAGCCTTCATCAGGCTTACGTGGTTGGTCCCTAGTTGCAACTTGGGATCAAGAGTTCCTTTCTTCAACATCATACTCTTATTCTTTATCTCTTCTTAAGTTAACCAATTATAGCAACATTCTGACTTTGGGTTGATCCCAAATCAGAATTATAACAACTAAAATATTAAAACTCTTGAACCTCCCATCTACGTTTACAACGTAGAGGGACACCACGACTTGCGCTTGGTGAACCGAAACCCTTTAACCCTTTTACCCCTTCTGACGAGTTCTTCCATGCTGCTGGTCTAACCCTTTAAGCAGCAGACGAGGTCAGAAGCTTGACGACCTTGGAACGTTCAGACCCTCTCCGGACACATATTTGTTGTAGCAACAAGTTGGCGCTCACCGTGGGGCCGTGCTACTAAGAACATAAACTCTTGGTAGTTCGGCTCCGTCGATCTATTTTCTATGTTCTTTTTATATTTGGAGAGAACGATTTCGAGAAAGTCACTTCTATACCTCCTATTATGCTCCTAAAAACGATATCACATCTACACTAAAACTCCTATTATAGGCTCCAAAGACACTTTTACTATCCAACATATTCCATGACTTACATGAGAAATAGAATAAATATGAGCCGTTTCTAGTAAATAGGAGATGTACAAAGTTGTTTATGCACTATGTTCTTTGATAATTTAAAGTGTTTTCATTTTATGTCAAAGTAAAGTATCTTTGACAATTTTTTTAAAGTGTTTTCACTTTATGTCAAAATAAAGTGTTTTCACTTTATGTCAAAGTAAAGTATCTTTGATAATTTTTTTTACCACTTTTTGAAAGTCAAAGATTCTTGACAACAAAGAAATATTTTTCGTGTATATTCACACATGTATGCATAAAGTACAAATATTTATAGATAAATAAAGAGTAAAATTTCTACCCATTATTTATAAATAAATGCATACACTACCCAATACTCTTTAAATTTCCTAAAGACTTCATACTAAGTCACTCATCTTGGAAAAATACACAAAAAGACAAAAATACATGATTTTATCCAATGGATAAAAGCATGGAACCCTTTTACCTTACTGTGCACAGAGCATCTTGCTTTTACCCAATGGATAAACGTCTGAACCCTTTAACCTTACTGTGCACAGAGCATCTTGCTTTTACCCAACGGATAAACGTCTGAACCCTTCAACCATACTGTGCACAGAGCATCTTGCTTTTACCCAATGGATAAACGTCTGAACCCTTCAACCTTACTGTGCACAGAGCATCTTGCTTTTACCCAATGGATAAACGTTTGAACCCTTCAACCTTACTGTGCACAGAGCATCTTTCAGCTTTTTAGACTAGGCTTATAGGTCCACTGTACACGGAAGCTTTTAAGCTTTCAAGATATTATTCACTGTAACTCTATACTTCACTGTTCGCAACAGCTTTATAGCTTACTGACCTACTACAACCTTTTAAGCTTTCAAGCTACTAATCAGCTTTGCAGGTGCATAGATCTACTATACATCAAAACTTTTTAACGTTTCCAGATTATGCATACCATACATTGCTCCTTGAAGCTTTATAGACGTTCAACACAATGTCTAACGAAGTTTTCTAACCTTCAAGGCTACTGGCCACCAAATCTCCACAACCTTTTAGGCTACTGATCATCAAAGCCTTTAAGCCTTTTAGGCTACTACTCATCAAAGCTTTCAAGCCTTTTAGGCTACTGATCATCAAAGTCTTTAAGCCTTTTAGGCTACTGACCATCAAAGCCTTCAAGCCTTGTAGGTTACTACTCATCAAAGCCTTCAAGCCTTGTAGGTTACTACTCATCAAAGCCTTCAAGCCTTTTAGATTACTACTCATCGAAGCCTTAAATCCTTTCAGGCTAGTGACCATCGAAGCCTTAAATCCTTTCAGGTTATTGCCCATCGAAGCCTTCAAGCCTTTCAGGCTACTGTTCTCTAAAGCCTTCCAGGCTATTGCTTACTCAAGCTTTAAAGTCATTTCGATTACTAACCATGGAAGCTTTAAAGCCTTCCAAACTACTATTCCCTAAAGCCTTATAACCTTTTAGGCTATTCAAGCTTTAAAGCCATTTAAACCATTGTCTATTAAAAGGTTTCTAATACCTTACAGCCTTTAAGGCTACTCCAGCGGAAGCTCCAAAGACGTTAAGCTATCATTCATCAACGCTTCACAGCCTTTTGGCCAAGTATCCAATGAAGTGTTTAACCTTTTTAGGCTATTTTCATGGAAGTTTTATATCAATTCTGACCACTAACTCTTGAAACTTTACAGCCTTAAAAATTCGTTACTCATAAAAGGTTTACAACCTTTTAGGCTACGGGATTCATTAAAGCCTTATAGCTTTTTAGACCACCGTACGTTGAAGCTTCACAACAATTTAGCTTCACAACGTTCAAATCAATCATTCGCGAAGCTTTGCTATTACCAGCTTCAACTTCTTAACAACTTCAAAAGCTACAAAGCAAACACATTTCCTAACCAATAGCCACAAATACATTTATGATGCAAACATTGCAACATTATTTTAAGACTAACATAAGGAAATGTCAAAATAAACATATATGGTTCAACACATCAACTTATGAATCTTTAAATCGCCAACGTCGCAAGCTTTCAAACAAGCTTCTATTATGTGAATGACCTATAGATCCGAAATAACAACAACTTCAACCAAGAAGTTATATCTCGCAAGCAAAAGAATCAAGTAAACCAGTAAAACGCGCCTCTAGCCATGAACACCTTTTACCAAGGGCTGATATGAATAAGTTGACATGCTTAAATAAAGCAAGTAACCCCCGAAGCAAATAAGCATATCAGCTCAAAGGGTTAAAGGATAACAGGGCAAAAGGCTTCCCCTAACAGCAACCTATATAGCAACATATCTTCGAAAAAGGAATAAAGAGGTAAGATGTATAACAACACTTTGATATCAGTCAGAATCACTCATCACCACGTCATGACCACTTCTGACGGGGGGATGGTGGCTCGTGTGGACAAACCCACATTCGAAAGAAGTCAAGAATCAAAGAAGCAAAACAGTTACACACGTCAACTTATTTACTCAAACGCTGAGATGCCTTCAAGCATCTTACCATAGCAAAGAAACACGATAACTCAAAACAACAACCTAGCTACTTTTCTTTCACAGAAGTTAAGAAGCTTAAAGGCTTACTATATTGGGTCAACATTATTCAAGGAAAGGCGAACCTCTTATCAAGACTAACCTTGTGTTCAAACAACCTAACATCTCAATGGGACACGCATGCCACCTAAAGCATATGCTTTTCTCCCCTTGAAAAGATAAACAACTCAAGGAAGAAAAAGCCTCCCCATGCCAACAAGGCCACTTCAAAGGAATGAAAGAAGAGATCATTGTGTACACAAATCAATACCTCCCATACATCCTCCTTTAACACCGCTTTAGCTACAATGAGTCAACAAAGCTTTATAGGTCCTCATAAACTGTAACCTCAGAAGCTTAGAAGGTTTAAACGTCACTCGTCTCCATAAGCGATGACCTCCAATGCTTAGAGGGTTTAAGCCTCACAGGTCCTCATAAGCCATAACCTCCAATGCTTAGAAGGTTATGAACTTCAAAGGTTATCACCCCGGAAGCCAGGAAGATTATAAGCTTCACAACGTATCACCTCTTTTAACTACAAAAGCTCGACAACAAGTCAAACTCGTTACCAACACAAGTTTTATACCTCAAGGATGACAAAAGTCAAAATACATCACATGTTCATGATAACATTGGTATACTTGACATGATTTTTACATAAACTCCTCTGAACATGTCATTAAAAGCTTCAAATACTTAGAAGTTTCAAAATAGTTCAGAAGCTTCAAAATAAACAAAACAAGCTTAAAAGCTTAAAAGCTTCAAAAAGACATTAAAAGAAGCTCAAAAGCTTAAACGCTACTACCACATGCTTAAAAGCTTACAAGCTTCAAATACAACAACTGAAGCTCCGAAATTTAGAAGTTTCAGATACGAAAACTGAGGCTTACAAGCTTGAAGGCTATACAATAAGCATAGGAGGACAAATAAGCTATACATGTCATGACTTCTGCTCTAAAGCTGAAACGGATACAAGGATCTTGCTAATATGCAACAACTTATCCATCCTTGAACAAAAACCACGGTTAGAGCAAGGCATACGTCCGCCTCCAGTATGAACACCACTTCTCGCAATTTAAAAAGCAAAAGAATGACTTAACTAAAGGAAGAAGCTATCAAACTAGCTATAAGTGAAAGTGTCCTTGTAACAAACAAGTCCTATTCTAAGAGCTCCCAACTAGGTGAACCACCTATGATAACGCTTGTCTTCTACTAAGGCTCTAGCATGAACAAAAAATATACCAACAAAGATTATCCAAAGCAACTTGCTCAATCGTCGAAGCTCTTGCTAAAACATCAATGCTTCACTAAGCGCAAACGCTTGCCCAAAAAATCTCCATCAAAAGAATGTGACCTAAGCTAAACATGAACACAAATTTTGAAGCTTCTAAGCCTTCAACCATCTCTGGAGATTTAGTGTGACATCCGTCACCCTCGACTTTCATCTAATTTACAACTTTAGTCCTTCTAATATTTCTTGTAATTGTTGTCGTTTTCAAATTTAATAAATGTGCGAACTCAAGTTATATTAGTTGCATGTTTTATGGATCTCGATCTCGATTTAATTTAACGCGTATGTTGCACGTTATTCGAAAAAAAATATATACATATCATAAAAATTCCTAGTTATAAAAGTTTTAAGTTAGATAGTTAACTTAGTTGGTCATTATAAAGGAAAAATTAACAAGGAAACATTAAAACTAACTAAGGTTAAATGTGAGGGGCCAATCTTGCCAAATCTTGAAAGTTTTAAAAGAAAAAAAAACTTATCTGCTGCTGCTGCTCGTTTGTCCGGCCAAAACAATTCCGGCCGCAGGAATTTGTTCCAGCAAGGCCTCAAAACGTCTGTTTCAAGATTTTTATTATACCAAACGTCTTCTCCCTCAATGATTAACGTATTACAACCATTTAATTGGGTTAATGACGTGTATTAAAATGTTTAATCGTGGGATTGATGTTGAAACCGACGAGCTTTAAACTTAGCTTTAAACACGTCTCTTAATCGTGTATAAATACAAGGATAATTGTAAACGATTGCTGCACCATTACACAACAAAACCCACAACGAATTCCATGTTAAAAACGTCCAGAAAACCTCAAATCGTGTCCTTTATTTGCGAGAAAAGAAGCTTCGGTTGGGGCCTAAAAACGAGTTGTAAGTGTCAAATCTTGCTTGTTATATGTTAGTCGCACATGGTAGGGTAAAACCCACTTATTACAGAGCTTCCATCATGCTTAAATCGGGTTAATTGAGTTTTGGTTGGGGTTAGGGTTCTTGATTAGATAATTGGGGAAGAAGAAGATGTTTATGTTAATATATAAATGAAATTCGGGTTACATAAAATCAACAAAGTGGGGCTTGGCCTAGTGGTTGGGTCAGTTATTTGGAAACCAGAAAACCCGGGTTCGAGACCCCTCTTCCCCATGGGTTTTTTGTATTTTTTTTGTTGGAAGTTGTATTAATTAGTATTTATATATATATAAATATATATAAATACATCATTTTCTTTATAATATTCATAATAAATCCATTATTTATCCAAAAATTATGAAAATTTAGACATAATATCTTGACATCTAAAATAAGATTTCCACATTTTTATTTTCCGGAAAATGTCTCAATTTTATATTTTTATTGAATTTAATCGTTTTAATCATAATTAAATGATTAAAAATTCATTTTAAGAGATTTTAACCTCAAATTTTCTGTAGATTTATTTCTATGAATAATAAACTGTAATAAAATATAATTTCTTATAAAATGATTATTTTTGTTATTTTTACTAATTTTAATCATTAAAACATCATTCAAGCTTATTAAAAATGTTTTAAAATGCAAATAAGTTAAAAAAAAATTATGGAAATATTATTTTAGTATTCCAAATCATAAAATAATTATTTTTCATAATAATATCATTTTGGGATCATACCTTGTATTAGTCATGCTATTTATATTTAAATTAGATATAATAATAAATTGTTTAATTAAATATAAATCATTAACTCTATTTCAAGGTTATTTTTCTATAAAATGGAATTTATGTCTATATGTGCAACACATAAGAGTTTTAGTCATTTATTAATTTCATCGTAAATATATTTATTTCAAAAACTGTCGTTCAAATTATTACTAATAATTTCATCTTCCCTAATACGAGTCTAGCAAGTCTTAATGCCTTAGATGATTCATCGTCTTAGATTTTTTTTAGACATTGTCCTCATTTAGTGTTGTATATATAGGTTGAGTTCCTCGGAATTCTTAAGCCTTTACGACGAACTTTCTCGGAATTTATATTTAGCGAACTGTGAGTATATCTTTCCCCTTTTTACTATTTACTCTTTTGGGGTGATTCATGTACCATTATTATTAAACTTATGTATACTATTTACAAAGCAATGTGCTCTTTGATATGTTTTGTGTGAATTGTATGAACGATTTGTCAAAGTCATTAACCTTTGGGCCGCACCTAACAATGAGTAGTACTACGAATTATATCCCTTGGTTACTTACGTGAACGAGTTAAGTCCTTGGTCATTGTTATGGTTTTTCTTGAACGATGGGTGAACGATTATTGAACGATGGGAGGCTTGATCTTGACCCTTTTACATATTACAAACATCAAGGCACATAAATTGCTAATTACCGGTTGAACGAAAATGGATAAACTCACCAATGCATTATATGTGTTGACAAATTATTTTGTACATGTTTCAGGTGAAGTTTGATCTTGCATGCATTTCACGCTTAGGCTGGACCGAGTGCTTAAATAAAGTTGAACATTTATTATTTATGTTTGAGATTTATATTAAGACTCTTTGTATTTCGTTTTGAACAATGGAAGTTATTTACTATTAATATTTACAATTTAGTCCATGTGCTATTGAACAATCGTCACTACGTGACACCTCGATGTTTCCGCCATCGGTTGGGGTGTTACAGATTGGTATCAGAGCCATGGTTATAGGGAATTAGGTTATTAGTAAATACTTTTGACCTAGACTATAACTAAGCTACCCATTATATGCTTTCTTTTATCCTCATATTTCTTTAGATACATTTTCTTCTTTTACTTTTCATTATATTCGAGGAAGATTTTATTCTACAAATGAAACGAAAACACCAAGTTAGGAGTGATATCTATACGTTGGTGAATAGTTTCACTCTTTATATGATTTAGTTATTTATTTATTTATCCTGGAATATTTTCCTTTCGAGATAGGAGACGTCCAAATCTCAAGGAATCTATCCCTCCAAAAGAAACTTAAATCACTAAGCTAGGAGTGATATCCTTATCTTAGTGACCAGTTTCACTCCATTGTATTTTTACTTTTTGGAAGTATATCTTTGAGTTAGGAGTGAAATCCACATCTCAAGGATATATATATTTCCACATTTCAAGATCCGCTAAAGTTTTGGAAATTATTTGTGACGGGGCACGTGCAATCTGGAAGGGTGAGCGCCTGTATTCTGAGTTTTCTGTCTAGGTTGGTAATTCGCATAAATCCCAATCAGACGAGGGACCCGTTTACCTACCTGGGAATTCTCGGGATGAGCATTCACTTATAGGCTAAAGTACGCCCCCACAAGTCACTAATAATATTTCAATTACTTTAGTCAGTCAACAGTTTCTTTGGAAACACTCTTATATCTCGTTTTATACTTGGTATTGTTTTTCATTTGAAGTTTTATCACGATTTTCTTTATGATGTTCATAATTTTTCTTAAGTCAATTTATAATTACTATATCTCATGTTATGTGTTACTTGTCTTGATATAAACTATGGCATTTCCAAGATTTTTGGAATCAAATCTCATAATTATTGTTCACTTTTGTAGATGTCTGATCGCGAATCTCGTAAGAGAGCCTCGAAGCGTCAGGCTAAACTGAAATCTGATCAGCGTATCGCGACCATGCTCAATGACAAGTTGGAAACACTTGTTCTCAACATCATTAATGCTATTATTCCAAACCTTAACCTGAACGGTAGCTCGAATGGGAACTCTAACGGGAATACAAGTGGAAATGGTGGGGCTAGTGAGAATAAGTGCACTTTCAAGCACTTCAACTCCTGCCATCCCAACAAGTTTAATGGCACTGAGGGAGCTACTGGGTTACTTGAATGGTTTGAAAGTATGGAGAATACGTTCATTAATAGCGACTGTCCAGCCAACTTACGTGTTCGTCATGCCACGGGTGTTCTTCAAAAGAGAGCGCTCACTTGGTGGAATGGTGAAAAACATGCTCGAGGGACGGAAGTTGCTTTAGCTATGTCTTGGGATGATTTCAAAATCGCCATGACTACTGAGTTCTGTCCTTGTAGTGAGATGAAGAAATTGGAGGATGAGTTCTATCACCTCAAGCAGGATAGTGGAAACAATGTTCCCTACAACAACCGTTACCACGAGTTAAGCTTACTGATTCCTCGTATGGTAACCCCGGTATCTTTGGCTATTGAGAAGTATATTGAGGGACTGCCACCTCAGATACATGATTCGGTTATGGGAAGTAAACTTGCTACTGTAGAGGATGCCATTTGTCTCGCAGCGTCTCTTACTGACAAGCATGTCAAGGATGGTACTCTAACTCGTAAGGGTACTAAAAGGCCTACTGAAACTACTTCAAACCCTGCTATCACTGAACCTTCCCAAGAAAACTCTGCCTCTGCCTCTAGTTCCAATAAGAAACGAAAAGGTGGAAACCAAAACTATGCTATTGTTGCACCTCTTAACCAGGTTCCTGTTGCAAAGCCACCTGCTGCACCTCAAACTCAAAAGGTTCAAGGGAACTATGCAGGTGTGCACCCTAAGTGCACCACATGCAACTCTCACCACCCTACCAACCGACCCTGCTGGAAATGTGACACGTGTGGTCGACTGGGTCATACCACCCCTTTCTGTCGTGTTACTAATCGACCCGTGACTAACCCACAGTCTGCTACCCAAAACCAGGGAGTTGGTCAACCCAGAGGTTGTTACGCTTGTGGTGATCCCGACCATATGCTAAATAGATGCCCTCATCTCACGGCTTTTATCCAGACCCGTCAACACAACCCAGCAGCCCCGGCAGTTCCAGCAATTCAAGCAGCTCCAGCTCGTGGTCGTGCTTTCAACATCAATGCTAACCAAGATCAAGCTATCAACGACGTTGCCAATGGTACATTTCTTATTACTAACTTATATGCTTCGATTTTGTTTGATACCGGTGTGGATAGGAGTTTGGTCTCGTTAGAAGTTGAACCTTTGCTCGCTCGTAGTTGCCCTCACCTTACCCATCCTTTTACTAAGGAGGTTGCTAGTGACAATCTTAATCTTATAAAATCTATGATCCATAATTGTACGTTGAACCTAAACGATTATAACTTTTATGTAGATCTTATATCGGTAACTAGGTATATTATGAATCGAGTTTGTAAACCTTTCTTGAACCAATACGTAAGTGTTTTTCGTCGATAACATACTCATATATTCCACAACCAGAAACCTCCACTTGAAATAAATTTCGAGACGAAATTTTCTAAAGTAGGGGAGACTGTGACATCCGTCACCCTCGACTTTCATCTAATTTACAAATTTAGTCCTTCTAATATTTCTTGTAATTGTTGTCGTTTTCAAATTTAATAAATGTGCGAACTCAAGTTATATTAGTTGCATGTTTTATGGATCTCGATCTCGATTTAATTTAACGCGTATGTTGCACGTTATTCGAAAAAAAAAATATATACATATCATAAAAATTCCTAGTTATAAAAGTTTTAAGTTAGATAGGTAACTTAGTTGGTCATTATAAAGGAAAAATTAACAAGGAAACATTAAAACTAACTAAGGTTAAATGTGAGGGGCCAATCTTGCCAAAATCTTGAAAGTTTTAAAAGAAAAAAAAAACTTATCTGCTGCTGCTCGTTTGTCCGACCAAAACAATTCCGGCCGCCGGAATTTGTTCCGGCAAGGCCTCAAAACGTCCGTTTCAAGATTTTTATTATACCAAACGTCTTCTCCCTCAATGATTAACGTATTACAACCATTTAATTGGGTTAATGACGTGTATTAAAATGTTTAATCGTGGGATTGATGTTGAAACCGACGAGCTTTAAACTTAGCTTTAAACACGTCTCTTAATCGTGTATAAATACAAGGATAATTGTAAACGATTGCTGCACCATTACACAACAAAACCCACAACGAATTCCATGTTAAAAACGTCCAGAAAACCTCAAATCGTGTCCTTTATTTGCGAGAAAAGAAGCTTCGGTTGGGGCCTAAAAACGAGTTGTAAGTGTCAAATCTTGCTTGTTATATGTTAGTCGCACATGGTAGGGTAAAACCCCCTTATTACAGAGCTTCCATCATGCTTAAATCGGGTTAATTGAGTTTTGGTTGGGGTTAGGGTTCTTGATTAGATAATTGGGGAAGAAGAAGATGTTTATGTTAATATATAAATGAAATTCGGGTTACATAAAATCAACAAAGTGGGGCTTGGCCTAGTGGTTGGGTCAGTTATTTGGAAACCAGAAAACCCGGGTTCGAGACCCCTCTTCCCCATGGGTTTTTTGTATTTTTTTTGTTGGAAGTTGTATTAATTAGTATTTATATATATATATTTATATATATATATATATATATATATAAATATATATAAATACATCATTTTCTTTATAATATTCATAATAAATCCATTATTTATCCAAAAATTATGAAAATTTAGACATAATATCTTGACATCTAAAATAAGATTTCCACATTTTTATTTTCCGGAAAATGTCTCAATTTTATATTTTTATTGAATTTAATCGTTTTAATCATAATTAAATGATTAAAAATTCATTTTAAGAGATTTTAACCTCAAATTTTCTGGAGATTTATTTCTATGAATAATAAACTGTAATAAAATATAATTTCTTATAAAATGATTATTTTTGTTATTTTTACTAATTTTAATCATTAAAACATCATTTAAGCTTATTAAAAATGTTTTAAAATGCAAATAAGTTAAAAAAATTATGGAAATATTATTTTAGTATTCCACATCATAAAATAATTATTTTTCATAATAATATCATTTTGGGATCATACCTTGTATTAGTCATGCTATTTATATTTAAATTAGATATAATAATAAATTGTTTAATTAAATATAAATCGTTAACTCTATTTCAAGGTTATTTTTCTATAAAATGGAATTTATGTCTATATGTGCAACACATAAGAGTTTTAGTCATTTATTAAATTCATCGTAAATATATTTATTTCAAAAACTGTCGTTCAAATTATTACTAATAATTTCATCTTCCCTAATACGAGTCTAGCAAGTCTTAATGCCTTAGATGATTCGTCGTCTTAGATTTTTTTAGACATTGTCCTCATTTAGTGTTGTATATATAGGTTGAGTTCCTCGGAATTCTTAAGCCTTTATGACGAACTTTCTCGGAATTTATATTTAGCGAACTGTGAGTATATCTTTCCCCTTTTTACTGTTTACTCTTTTGGGGTGATTCATGTACCATTATTATTAAACTTATGTATACTATTTACAAAGCAATGTGCTCTTTGATATGTTTTGTGTGAATTGTATGAACGATTTGTCAAAGTCATTAACCTTTGGGCCGCACCTAACAATGAGTAGTACTACGAATTATATCCCTTGGTTACTTACATGAACGAGTTAAGTCCTTGGTCATTGTTATGGTTTTTCTTGAACGATGGGTGAACGATTATTGAACGATGGGAGGCTTGATCTTGACCCTTTTACATATTACAAACATCAAGGCACATAAATTGCTAATTACTGGTTGAACGAAAATGGATATACTCACCAATGCATTATATGTGTTGACAAATTATTTTGTACATGTTTCAGGTGAAGTTTGATCTTGCATGCATTTCACGCTTAGGCTGGACCTAGTGCTTAAATAAAGTTGAACATTTATTATTTATGTTTGAGATTTATATTAAGACTCTTTGTATTTCGTTTTGAACAATGGAAGTTATTTACTATTAATATTTACAATTTAGTCCATGTGCTATTGAACAATCGTCACTACGTGACACCTCGATGTTTCCGCCATCGGTTGGGGTGTTACATTTAGCAACTACAAAGACTACAAAGTCAAGACAAGCTAACCCAAACCAAACCAACCTGAGAAGCAAGGCTACAAAATAGCCGTAGTAAAAAAGATCAAACCCCATAGAAGCATAAAACTAGAAACGTAGAAGCATTGAAGCATCCTGTTATACATAAAAGAAGATTAAGGACGAATCAAACCGCAATGCTAAGGCGTTGAAGCTGTTGGCAAAATAACAAAGCAAGCTACTTCGCAACCAACGTAGATTTGTTAAAACACCAACACCTTGCCAAAGCACTTTACTACAACACATGAGTGTCTTCCTAAAAGACAGCTTACTTGTTACAAAAACAAAACCTTGGAAAGCTTGGTCCAAAATAGGAAGGACGACACATTGTGCTCGAAACTCACAACGGTGATTCCTACAAGCTCAATCAACCAAGAAGGAAAGAAAGTCCCAAGACATTGGGATGACAATCACCTTAAAAGGTTCAACGTAACCACAAACGGCCAAGAGATTTCTACCACTTCTTTGTGTAAACATTTAGTTATGATAAAATGAATAAATCATAGCATTTTCCATCAAGATTTGTCTTTCTATCCTATAATCAGGTTGAGAACCTAGCAAGAAACTCCATGGCAAGGGCCATGTAAGGGGATGAGCTCCCAGGCCATTTCGCTCAATAGGTTCGAGGGATAAACGGACCTATATATATAAGGGGTGAGTTCCTAAATCAATCCAACTCCATGAGATAAACAAAAAACACTTTTATAAATCTCATTGACAGGCTTGAACAACCTACACCAAACGTTCCTTAAGTTTAGAAAACAAACTTACGAAAACATATTAAAACACTTATGTAAGTGTATATAGGATAGATGGTGACATGTTTGCCTAGACTACCTTAAGGATGAATGACTGCAGCATTCAACCTTTGAAGGTGCTACCGGTAAAACATTTCCCAACAAATACAAAGACAAAACATCCAAACATGCAAGCATCCAAACATGCAAACATGCAAGCATCCAAAAATGCAAGCATCCAAACGCGATCACAAAAATACACCAAGGTACAATTCAAAAGTGAAACAATCTCATAAGGCCATACATACAACAAAATATATGAAAGCTAACATAAAAGGCCATGATCGACAATCATAACATGTCAAGCCCAGCGGCTTGAAAGGTTCATAATACCACAACCACATGTTAATATTCTAGCCATACAAGGCTAACACCAAATGGAACCCTACAAGGTTTCCCAAACAACACAACGATTGATACTTTACCAAACTGGTGCTACACGTTCTCGTGTCGAACATCGTCCATTATCAAAAAGAAATATTGTTGCAACTAATGCAAAAAGAAACAAATCAATAGATTTGGACACTTAGTCATGTCAACAAAAGAAGCTCAACTTCATACAAACGAAGCTTATAAACATGCTCTATATATCAAGCTTTGAGCGAAGGAAGCTCATATCAATCTCCGAACAAAAGAAGTTTACAAGCATAAGTCATACGTCAAGTTTCGCATCAAAGAAGCTCGCTAGCAAGGTCACACACTCAACGTCTTATGAACAAGGCTCCTGAATGAGAATAAAAAGCGAACGTTCGTAAACAAAGAAATTCGCTATTCAACCTTGTTTGCTTCTTGATTCCATCACTTGTATCATAAGAAAGAATTTATCACAAAACCTTGATAGCACAAAAAATTAGGCTAGTGATGGATTTCATCCATAAGATTAAAGGAGGAAGTCCATGAGCTTTTCAGCTGTCAAGCCAAGCCACTTTGCTTAAAGAATGAAATCTATATGCTTTAGTCAACAAAAACAATAACTTTGCTTAAAGTCTTCAAAGCTTAGAACGCGTACAAGCTTTTTATCAAATCAGATCATATCAAGTCAACCTTCAAGGCAATGTGCTTCACCTTCATGTGCAAAAAGCCTTCCTTCGTACACATGCAACTTTCCTTCCGTCATATGAAGCTCATTTGCTATCTTGCTTAGAAATCGACCATTCGGTCAATATAATAATCCACTATACATCGGATTAACTTCCCGAGATTTGTTCAAAAACGTGACTTACTAAAAACCTCTGTAAGTGCACCTAACTACATTCATTTAGTGATACTTAGCTACTTTGTTGATGCTTACAAGCATTTAAACTGCCATAGTCATTTGATAAATGAACCATCTTCTAAAGGCTTGTGCCCAAAATAAAGATATTTCCAAAAAATATTTTACAAAATTATGGGAATATCGTCCAAAGGAGCATACATGTGGGATATAGATGGTTTTAATCACACAACTCAAGATAACTTCGCCAATACAACAAAGAAGCTTAGAAAATTAAGCTCAAAAGGCGAAAACTTAAAAGGTCAATAGCCGATATGTTGAAGCTAATACAAGCTAACAAGGAAAGAAGCAAGTAATGGAGAAATATCCAGCTCCATAGCTTCCATCCAAATAAGGGCTTAGCAAGCTGCAAAGCTTATCAGCTTAAATCCTTATAAGCTTTCAAGCTCATCAGCTGCTTCCACTAAACTAAGGGCTTATCAGCTTCAATGCCAATAAGCTTTCAAGCTCATCAGCTTAAACCCCCTAATAAGCTTTCAAGATCATCAACTTAAACAAGTTTCAAATTTTATCGGTTTGAACCCTAACACATTCCAAAACTCATTATGCTAAGGTTTGTTTGTTGATATTTATCCTACTTACAGGAAGGTATCTACAAATGAACACTCACTAAAACAACAAAGGTTGGAAGAAAGCGCAAAGATAATGAATAGTTTGAGTCTAGTATAATGTACATGCATATATACATTAAACTAGACTGGGGGCTGATGATGTAGGGTACTCATTTGGGCCAAGCCCAATAGCCCAAGAAGCCAAAATCATTAGATATAATATTGGGTCAAGCCCAAGCCCAACAAGGAAGCCCATTAGGGTTTAACCCATCCCCCCTCTATAAATAGAGGGGCAAACCACTCAAACAACTCAGATTGGTCTGAGTACAAGACCTCTCTCACTCACTCTCTCTCTCTCTCTAAAACTCTTTCTAGAGTTATTCTCTCTAATAAGACTTACAGCAGCAGCAGGCTGAAGCCTTGAAGCCTTCGAGCTGCTGATATGCATTCTTAACAATCTACAACCATGCTGATTCCACATCCAAGCCGGCTCCAACAGCCACTACATGCGGAATCACGCTCTGTTACTCGCAAGTCTCAGCCTTCATCAGGCTTACGTGGTTGGTCCCTAGTTGCAACTTGGGATCAAGAGTTTCTTTCTTCAACATCATACTCTTATTCTTTATCTCTTCTTAAGTTAACCAATTATAGCAACATTCTGACTTTGGGTTGATCCCAAATCAGAATTATAACAACTAAAATATTAAAACTCTTGAACCTCCCATCTACGTTTACAACGTAGAGGGACACCACGACTTGCGTTTGGTGAACCGAAACCCTTTAACCCTTTTACCCCTTCTGACGAGTTCTTCCATGCTGCTGGTCTAACCCTTTAAGCAGCAGACAAGGTCAGAAGCTTGACGACCTTGGAACGTTCAGACCCTCTCCGGACACATATTTGTTGTAGCAACATATATATTAGAAGGATGATGATCACTATGATAGCTTTCAATTTGTTTTGATACGTGGCGAGATAACATACAACCTACAATTTGTTTTCTTTAAACAAGAACTTTCTTAATGTGTTAGATTTACATACATAAGGAATATAATCCAAGAACATCATAATACAATAGGTTTGGGTAAGAAGAGAAGTATAGAAACGAGTGATATATAGAAACAATTAAAAGATCTGCTGTGCGAATCTAGCTAGTAAGCAGGGACGTCCACGTTGTCCCACATCGAAAATAAAGAGAATTTGAAAGTTGAGAATCCCACATCGGTCAAATAAAGAAAGCAAGCAAGCAAGCTCGCAAAACATCGACATAAAGAAAAGAATTGAGCAGCTAACTTCATTCTATAAATATGATCGCATAGTTAAACTTCAGTTTATAAGTTTATTTTGGGAGCACTCTTATATATAAAAGAGGATCCTGAGTCTACGATACCCCGTTGGGTGTTGTAATAGTCATTTTTAGAGCACGATTAGGGAAAACTCTACGTCAACTTGCCGTATAGATAGTTTTGAGGTATGTTTTCATTTAAGTTATGTTTCGTTAATTATTATTTTTATTAACATTATTAGTAGTAGTGTAGCGTTATTATTTTTAGGTATTAGGATTATTATTAGGGGTGGGTATCAGGTAGCTTAGCCTTTGTTAGGCATGGACTGATCATCCATGCTTAAACAAGGTAGTGCTAACCAATATCCAACTGTAATAATAATTAGTTAGGTTTACTGTTACCTAATCTAGGGTTGTATAATTGGATCAGGACCTTGAGATAGTACCTGGTTCTATTAGCGTTGTCAACTGCTAAAGGGGTGATAAAGAGGTGAGTTACTTAAACTATTTTCAAAACTTGATACTTGCTCATAAAATTGTTTTTATGGTGATTGATCATGTATATGCATCGAACCATATGTGTGTGGCATCCAGGGTGTTATATATATTATAATGATCATTATATTTTCCATGCGTGGACATACACGTACAGCTATATGGGGTGTGTTTACGCTGTATGTGTGAATATATAATGCTTAGGCCGGATATATGATTATGGTGACGTGCAAGGAGCTCATACTTGATCAATAAAATTGTTTAGGGGTGTTTTACTGATGAGTCAGTTTATGTGGCTCACCAGCTGTGTGCTGACGTATTTTTATTACTCGAGCATGTATCACAGGTTAATGGTGTAAGGAATGGGAGTTCCTAGCTGAGAGTTGGAATACTTTAGACGGGTCATCTTATTATAGTTCAGCTTTGTTTAGCTTGGTGGTACATGGATGGCACTGGCTTGTAATAAATACTTAAGTTATGTAATGAGATTACGTTATGTAATGAGATTACGTTTCCGCTTTAAGTTTGCGCCGACTGGTCACTGTAAGTGCCCTGACCTGGGCGGGGTGTGACATGTGGTTTAGGGTTCTATTTTATCAACAAGCGCTTAATTTGATTGTGTATTATTTAAAAAGTAATACTAATTCTTTTGGATCTGTAAAAAAGTTTAAGTGTAACAAATCATTTTCCGAATTATTTCCACTCTCGTCAGCATAACATTGATTCGCTGCATCAGTTTAGTCGAGTATTGTTCAGGTTATGACCGATTTTTTTGGTTTTATGGTTGATGTTTTAGGGTTTGTGTTTTAGGGTTCATGTGCGATTATTGTATAGACGGTTCATCTGTATTGATTAACATGTATAGATTGTTTAGGTTTTCTTAGTGCTCTTAATCATAATTTTGAGTATTTTTTTACAGGCTCTTACAGTGGTGGTGAGGGTGATGGCGGTATGTATTCATCATCATTCAAGCAGTCTCCAAACACATCTAAAACACCAGAGAGAGAGACTTATAAACAATCAATCAATTCAATGGCGTCATCAAAAGTAGTGAAAGCAATTTTAGATACAAAGAAAAACCCAATCGCTGCTCTGCACAAGAAAACCATCGAAAACCGTCTCCGAAAATACGGTAAGTATTCATTCATTTCTATTTAATATGATTTGGTGGAAGGGTATTTTAGTAATTTGATAATGTTTTTGATGTGGGTATGTGTGGAAATGATGATATAAAAGGTTGAGGTATGATGATTTGTATAATCCGATGGAGTCGTTGGATATTAAGGAAGTGTTGGCTAGGTTGCCACGTGAGGTTGTTGATGCTAGGAACCATAGGTTGTTACGTGCTATGGATTTGTCTATGAAACATGAATATCTTTCTTATTATGTTTGTTGGTTTGTGTGTGTGTTTTGATTGTTTTGTTTGGTTTATTGCTTTTGATTGTAGCTTGATTGTAAAGATGAAATTGCTCAAACACTTTAATTAGTTATCCTGATTCATTAAAATGTGCTATTTAGACGCGCCTAGACGCGAGGCGACACATGAGGCAAGGGCATAGTTGTCAATAGCGAATAACGGATGATAGCGACAAGCTACCTATATGCTATGTAGCGATAGCGATTAAATAGTGGAACTGTTTCATATGTTTAGAGATACATAGGGGTGTACAAAAGCTCGCGGCTCGCTCAAAACTCGCTCGAAAAAAGCTCAAAAAAGCATGTCGATTGTTGTTCAATTTGGTAATAATAATAGAGATAGTTGGATAATTATATAAAATTTCTTATGTCCTAATTGTGACCGGTTAGTGTCTATTATCAAACATCCTTTACATAGAATATCTTTTGTCTTCTCTTCTAAAATCCTTTTAAAGTAAATTCAAGTATTTTAATAAAGAATTTTCTATTAGTGTTCTTTTAAACTCACTCATGCTAAAACGGACCACCACTCTCATTACAGTGCTAATATATGATTTTAGCCCTTCTTTCAATCTAACTAAGCTTTTGATTACTCGACCTATGCTTCTTATATCTGTAGTGCATTGGAGAAATTAACTTTGCCATTAATGTTACAAGGAGAATTATGGCTGCGAGGTTGTCTGCTTTACTGCAGATGTTGGTCAAGTAAGTTCTCTACTGTATTCGGTATTCAGTTCGGGTGACTAGCATGTAAACCGTCGTTCTTTGTGTAACTGCCCAAGAATATTATTTCCTTACGGCACTGAAAAAACTATCATACCCTGCAAAACACAAGCGATTTTGGACATATACGGGCATGTGTGATAGGCTGATAGCTACTGTTGTATTTACATTTCAACTGGATGGGCTCCATATATTGTTCGACTCCTGGTAGTTATGCTAACCTTTTTAATCATTTGTTTTTAGGGGATCTCGGAATTATAGATATTTCTTGCTAATATTATCCTCAGGTCCAGACACCATCTGGTATGGCTCGATCTCACATGTTCGCTACTAAAACACTGGATCTCCCTGCACAAGAAGGGGAACGTGTAACAATTGCTTCAGCTGCTCCATCAAGTTCTATAAACAAGACATCAAGGGTTCGTGTTTTTTTTTCTTTTGTTTATTCTAATGCATGTACTTATTACACTGTTTGCTTATACAACATGTTTAACAATGCTTACGAAAATACCTGGTTGTGCAAACAGCAGCGAAACGCTGCAAAACACTGTGTTGTAAAACCGGTAATTTTACAGCAGCAAAGCGCTACAAATAGCAGCAAAAAACGCAAGCAAAAATGCTGCAAAAATGTTGCATAAACGCTGCATAGAAATCGAATAAAATGTGCAAAAAGAATTGTAAAACCGGTTATTTTACAGCAGCAAAAACTGAAAAATTATAAAAAATAATTGAAAAATTATAGACAAAAGTGTTTCGGGTCAGTTAATGTTGCTTGCAATGGGCCTACTATGATGATTGACTCTGGACATATTGTAAGCTATTTGCGTGTTTCACTTTTTAGGTTTTTTTTTACAGTGTAGTCTTTGTGGTTAATAGCTTTATTAATCTGAAACAATTGTTTGTATTCTGAATTGTTTTACATCTATTGTTAAGTTAAAAGATTGGTTTACAACACATATTTGCAAGGTTGAAGATGTGTGATATTTTTATTGCTGCTTATTGTCGATTTGGGAAGTTTACTCATTGTTATTTTAAAGAATATTTTTTTGAATTTCGTTTACATTTGCTTAATTTGTATTCTGAATTGTTTGTTCCTCTATTTGTTCTACCATTTCGAGCAAGTCTCCATGATGGTGACAGGCAAAGCAGACGACATGTAAGTCAATCTTCATCAAAGTTTCTCCAGAGTTGAGATTGTTCCTTTTGGTATGTGTTGATTTGTAGTTGAATGTCAAAAGTAACTATATGATTTGAATAATGGATGATTATTTCATGACAATATATACTTTTGTGTTGGTTGTGTTATGCATAGGTAAGAAAGTTTTGAGCTAATAATTCAAGAAAAATGGTTACAAAAGTTTGTAAGGTAACACTTTTGCTTTATGTATATCTACCTAGAATATGTACACATTTGAGTCGCCATTGTTGAGTAAATTATTCTTCTACTATTTTTTAGTTTTATATTAAAGTAAGATGCCAAAGAAATATGGTGTGAATGACTGACTATATAGATGTTTAACTAAATTAATGAGCTACACATCAGATTAAAGAAAAAGAAAGGTGGAGATTAAATTAGCATATGATTAGGCTGTTCTTGAGTCTTTTATGTTGATGTGTTAAAGAAATGTATACAAACGTTTGTAATATATGTTTAATATTATAGAAAATGAAAAGCTGTTGCTACTTATCAGTTTTTTTTAGCGATTGGCGCGTAGGCGCCTAAGCGAATCACACGCTTTAGAGCCCAAACGCCTAAGTGAATAAGTGTGTATGCGCCTACGTGACTAAACGCCTATGCGTCTAAGCGAGTAGGTGCCTAAGTGAATCAAGAGCCTAAACGCTTAGTCACCTAAGCGAATCATATACCTTAGCGGCTAAACGCCTAAGCGAATAAGCGCCTATGCGCCTACGCGACTAAACGCTTATTTGTCTAGGCAATGCATTAATGTAGCATATATGTAATTTTAAATCCAATTTATTTATTCTATAATATATTTAGGCAATTAATAATTTAATATGCATAGACGCAAATTAGGACTTTAAAAGGTGTCGTTTTGGGTAATTTTGCACCTTTTATTTTTAATTAAATAATAATAATAATAATAATAATAATAATAATAATAATAATAATAATAATAATAATAATAATAATAATAATAATGTAAGCTAAAGAATGCCCTTCGATCATTTTTCACATCTGTATTTTTTTTCCTTCAACTTTTCAGATCTTTGTTTTGTTTAATCTTTTATCAAATGTTAAAGAAATTAATACAGGCTATGACTTATGAGAATATGAGTACCATTTAGGGTGTTGCAATAGGAATGTTGCTGGAATCAGCAGCTGCGCAATCTGTTGCGACAGCAACAGCAGTGCAAGTTGCGTCCACAGCATGCTGCAATCAGCAGTTGCACAGCCTGCGACCACGCCAGATGTCGGCGGTTGGATTGTTTGTTTCATGTTTGAATTTCCACTGATTTGTAAGGTAATGCATTTGACAGTTTTTTGGCCTGTTTGTATGTTTAAAGAATATGAATTGAATGAGATTTAATGGTATGCTGTTATGTGAAATTGTTGATTAATGGTACCTAGAGTTGTAAAGCTGTGGAAAGCATATGATTAGGCTGTTCTTGAGTCTTTTATGTTGATGTGTTAAGAAATGTATACACAAGTTTAATATTATAGAAAATGAAAAGTTGTTGCTACTTATCAGTTTTTTTAGCGATTGGCGTGTATCACACACCTTAGCGGGTAAACGCCTAAGCGAATAAGCGCATATGCGCCTAGGCGACTAAATGCCTACGCGTCTAAGCGAGTAGGTGCCTAAGTGAATCAAGCGCCTAAGCGCCTAAATGCTTAGTCGACTAAGTGAATCATACACCTTAGCGCCTAAGCAAATAAGCGCATATGCGCTTACACGACTAAACGCCTATGTGTCTAAGCCAGTAGGTGCCTAAGTGAATCAAGCGCCTAAACGCTTATTTGTTTTGGCAATGCATCAACAACGGTGACGCACCTATCCCATACACCTGCAGAACGGGCCTTATCTCATAGGGTATGGGTGATCGATGACGTTGATAGACGACGGCGAAGGTTTCCAAGACTCCGGTGAGTTCACTTTTTATTGGACCTTTTTTTGTGGCTTTCACTAGAGTTGTGTTGGTGCAGTTAGGTGGTGGAGTTATGGCAATTTCTTGATTGTCTTCTTCGGTAACATTTCAAGTTTGTAGCTGTTTTCTATTTGGATCTCTGTGTGCGTGTGGTAAGTAGTATGTAGGAATACAAATAAGGTGTTCATGAAATATTTGTAACTGATTTTTGACTGATTGTAGGAATGCAATAAGGTGTTCTGTGAAATGTTTGTTGGTATTTTTGGCTACTTTTGTTTATTTTTGTTTTGATTTATGCTTAATCGAGTTAAGGACAACTATGTCATTTACTCCTAGATTTAATAATATTGATTAAAAATACCCGTTTGTTATTGCTTAAGTGGTATTTATGCATAAATGTTTTGTCTTGATCAAAGTTTTTGATATTTTGGTTTGAGAAAGGTGACTGTAAGTGCATGATGTCCCTAGGCTAGTATATATGTTGTTTGGACGTGTTTCGGGGTGTTTAGAGACGTTTATACGCGTTTTAGGGTGTTTGGGACACATCAGGCGAGTACAGGCTTGCTATAGGCGATTAGCATGATAATCTCCTATAGTATATGCGAATAGGCCTCTATTCGCTTGATCATCTAGCGAGTATGGCCCTACTCGCTAGTTTGATATGGTGGATAGCCTCGTACTCGCTAGTTCTGTTCTGTACGAGTACAGGATGTATAAATAGTCCCAATCATTGCCCTAATGATTAGTTCTTTCCACACACACTCTCCAAACACCCTCCCCTGGTCTGTAAGGTCTGATTTGATCATTGTAAACACTCGAGCTCTGTTTTAGTGATAAATCTTTAATCTTTTGACCCATTTGTGTGTGTTAATTACTCATATATCATTGTTTCATATTCGTTTCTGTTATTAGAACATATTTAGAGGATTCCGCACTCTGAATATCAAGCTCGTGATTGTCGGGTGACCCTTAGTCGATCCTACAGTGATTGGTAAAGCATATATATTGTTGAATCCTATTTGGTTTGCAAAAATTGTTGGAATTGGGATATAGTTAGTTTTCCTACATTGTATCACAAATAGTCATTTTGAATGCACATCCAGTCGCCTTCTTAAACTGGATGTTTGGCTGAAATCTTTTGGTTTGTTTGGACCAGGTTTTGCAATGCATCTTTGCCAAGTGATATAACAGTTCTCATTGATCCAGTGAACTCCATCTATATAAGGTAACTTTTTCTCATAATCTCAACTTTGACATTGTTTTACGTTTATTATAAGTTCTAAATGAACAAATGGATTGCATTATAAGTGGAAGAATGTGCTAGACATTTGTTGTAACTAAAGTCGAGTATTCAGATGTATATGCATCCATCTTCTTTTCACAATTTTTGTAACTAAATATATGTGATGCAATAATTAGTTTAAGACTGTTTACATGCCATCATCCTCCCTTTTTTGCCTTGCTTTAAATAGAAACTCATGTAGCTTTTGAAACAAGAGATGAACTCAACCCTCTAACCATGATATGTATTGTCAAGAGTTAAAAGCAGGGCAGGTGTGAAAGTTATACTTGATGCTGATGGGAATGTAAAGACTAAAATAAAAAATGTGATGTATAAAGAAATATTTAGTGATATTTGAATAAGATGTGTATTGGTTTCTTTTAAATTTTAATAAAATATTTCTACTATATTTTTTTATACGTTTTACCGCTCAAAATAATTGTAATGTTTGGAACCGCGTGTCAACGCGGGCAAAAGTCTAGTCATCTATAATAATATTTAGATGAAGAGAGAGAGTCATTAATGTAGAAGCATTAAAACAGTTTCCAAAACACTTTCATACAAATGACTTTGATACCCTCAATTAAAACACATATTGACGATCTTACCCTTAATTCCTATAATATATTAATTAGATTTTAAACACATCCATCTTTTAATCTCCACCATTCATCTTTAAATCTAATGGTTGAAAACACTTCCTACACAAAACCATTTTCTTACAGCAACACTACCCTATATATATATTATTTGCGACAAAATTCCTACCAATTTTTTAAATGATTTCGACAAATTTCCCACTATCCAGAAAAGTGTTTTTCTAATATGCAACAAGTCTTCCGACAAAATTCCCTCAATTATTTGCGACAAAGTTGCGACAAGTCTGTTTTCAAAGTTGCGACAAAACTGTGACAAGTCTAATTTCCAATGTTTCCGACAAAATTCCGACAAAACGTAAAAAATAATAATTATACCAGAAAAACAGAAATAACGTTAAATTTAATGCAAAAAAATGCAGCAAAATCCCCAAAGATTCCAAATTAATAAACCTGCTTACAGTTATAAAATAATAATAGCAAAAATCCTAATCAAAAGCACATTATTTGATTCAAAAGTAAAATCCGATCTTTAACATTCCAATACATAATATAACAATAGTTCTTTTTTTACTTCTTGCTGATGTTTTTTCACCATTTCTTCCATACTTTTTCTTCATGCCGCTTGGCCAGCCCGCTCTTGTTCGCGTTCTTGTTGAAATTGTTCAAAACGGGCTTCTATGAAGGAAAAATTAACAAGAGTTGCGTCATGAGTTGGGGCTTCTATGTTTTTTCGGGCCTCTCGTTCTCTTTCTAATTCCGCTTGAACTTTATGAAGCTAAAAGCTGACAAAAAATATAATTAATACCTATCAACAATATGAAATCCAACGATATGGCTTCAATAGAGAAGCATTTTGTTTAGAGGGTGTTCTTTAGGCGATTTGATGCATTTTGTTTTTTGTTGATTGGCATATTGTTTTAATTTATATAAAGTCTGATTTCTAGCTGATTTCATCTGCAGGTTGTGGTAGATCCTATTGGGGTGTCTATATGGCAGATGGCTGCTCAGCATTTGAGTAGGCAGCAGTGTTGGATCAAACTCAATTAAACACTCAAAGTTATATATGTGAATGTATGGAAAGGAATGTGCAGAAAAGAAAACAATGGATGTTTATGGAGTTTACTAAAAACTGACAATATTATTCAATACCATGACTTGCCTTAAATAGGCTAACAACTCACTTGAAACCACAAAAGACTCTACCAAACTTTCCCTATTCAAGAGGAACTCCTAAAGAACCGTAAGACTCCAACGATTACAAAAGGATACTTTGACTACTAGACTTATTTCAAATAAAGATACTGCATACTAATGGACTAATGCAAAACTCAACTTGGGCTATGACCCATTAACAAAACACTTATGACCCACTTAGAAGTCCAAGTCAAGATTAACCCAACATTCACCCCCTTAATCTTGACCTCTTGACCCGTTTCTTCAAAGTAGTGTCGGCTCATCATCATCATCTCGAATCAAATTAGCTTCTTCTTCCTTGATTACTTTTTAGAACACTCCGCCGCATAATGTCCATATTCTTGACAATTATAACATTTGATATTTCTTTTGTCTCGATAAGAACCTTGATCCCTTCGGTCTTCATTGTTTTGGAACCGACCACCTCGTCCTCTACCATAACCGCGACCCCTTCCTTGACCACGACCGCGACCTCGTCCGTTTTGATCTTGATCATATTCACCACGCTTTGTTCTCTCTTCCCAATCCTCTTTTGTCAACAACAACTTTCCTTGATCATTTTCCTCTTCATCATCAACTTAATTCTTTCTTCATACGCCTTCAACCTTCCAACGGCTTTTCGAATGGCATCGTATCAATATCTGAATATTGCTCAATAGATGCCACAATTTGTCTATATTTTTTAGGAGCAAAATTTAATAACTTTCTTACCAATAACTCTTCTTCTATGCTTGACCGAGGCTCTTGAATTTTGTAGCAATTCCACTAAGTTTGCCCGCAAAATCATCAATCGTTTCATTCTCTTTCATCTTAACATCTCTAGCTCGGTTCTAAGCGTTTGAAGTCTCGCCTTTTGAACTCTTTCGGCTCCTAGGTACCGCACACGAAGCGCTTCCCACACGTCTTTTGCATCCTTATACTTCGCCACTTGAAGCAATAGGTCTTCGGGTAAGGTTTGAAACACGAATGCTCTTGTCATCGAATTCTTCTTCGCATCTACCGTTCCTCCCGTTACCGGATCAATAGCTTCCCACAAACCGTATGCTTGTAGATCGACTCCACCATAATCGACCAACTCGTGTAATTTGTAGCCGTTAACTTGGGACATTGCAACGGTATGCTACTACCTTGGCTACTAACGGGTACAATCGCATTGCTTCCTCCGTTTTCGCTCCCGACATATTATAATTTTTCTTACTCAAATCTGCCAAAAAAAAATAATAATAATAAAAATAATAAAGAAGCAAAAACAAAAAGCAATGTTTCCTTCTCGTACAGTACGTCACACCAAATCTGAACTATCTTTTGAATATTATTATTTTGGTATTTAGGATTCATACACCACTTAATTAGGATTTATACACCCTGGCCCACATCACACAATAATAAGAGGTTGCCACATACCCCAGAATGTGAGGTCACACCCCAGAAAGTGACGTCACAGGGTGTATGAATCCCATAACCCTATTATTTTTTTTTGTTTGACTTTCAACCACACAGCAAATCACCCCAATCACCCTTATCTTCTATGTCACAATTTCTTTTCTTTCTTTAACCACAAAATCTCAATCACTCAATCAGTCTTCTACTCATCCGCACCACACAGATGGGTTTTTTTTTTCTTCGATTCACACAGAACCCTCTACGATCACATAGATCAGATTTTACTTCTCACGACTACAACACGGGTAACAGGTATGTTTTGAACTCCCAGAAATCTCCTTTTCTTATCACACAGATCAACACTTAGTAGGTTCCTGCCGTACCCCTTCTTGATCGAATCACACAACACCACGTAAGTTTCGATCAGCTTCACACAGATGCATGCACACAGCTTGATTGTTTCACACACAGTAACAATTTTTATTTCTTCTTCTCCACATGAACTCGGCTCACACAGAGCTTTGTTCGACTCTCTCTACCTTACTACGGTTCACATAGAACCTTCTCACGATCCCGGTATGAGCCGAAGCTCTGATACCAAATGTTGATCAAACTCAATTAAACACTCAAAGTTATATATGTGAATGTATGGAAAGGAATGTGCAGAAAAGAAAACAATGGATGTTTATGGAGTTTACTAAAAACTGACAATATTATTCAATACCATGACTTGCCTTAAATAGGCTAACAACTCACTTGAAACCACAAAAGACTCTACCAAACTTTCCCTATTCAAGAGGAAACTCCTAAAGAACCGTAAGACTCCAACGATTACAAAAGGATACTTTGACTACTAGACTTATTCAAATAAAGATACTGCATACTAATGGACTAATGCAAAACTCAACTTGGGCTATGACCCATTAACAAAACACTTATGACCCACTTAGAAGTCCAAGTCAAGATTAACCCAACAAGCAGTTCAATCCAAAATCAGATTTGGCTTCAATAGAGAACGGGCATGGAGACGGTGATGTCACCGGTGATAGTGAAGTGGAAGCTGATTCACTTGAGTTATACGAGGAACCGTTTACTGAAAATGCAAGTATTGCAGCTGCTTGTGACGACGGGTGCATGAGATTATATAATATCTCAGAATCAGATCATTTTAACTACTTCAAATCGCCGCCAAGAGTCAGTGGTAGGTTAACATATCCTGTTCCTGTCACTAGTTGTTTGGAATTTGTATATTTATCTTACTTATTTATCAATTATGTATAGGACGTGTGTTAAGTGTCACTTGGAGTCCAGATGTTAAAAGGATATACCTAGGGAGTAGTGATGGGTATGCACTTTTATCAACCATTTGTAGTTTTGCTTGTCACATATATTGATTATTTATTTATTTTCCAAGCGATCATCCTTTTTTGTTTTAATAACAATTTCAGGTTCATACGATGTTGGGATGCTAAGTCATCTCATGAAGTATACAGAATCACCGTTGTCTTGGAGGTTTAGGTGGTGGTTCTGAACTTTGTGTATGGTCTTTACTTGCTCTGAGGTAAATGTGATCTTTGTGTATGTGTGTATTCAGCCGATATAAATAATGTGGCGTTTAGCTTACTGATTTGATTGTTTTATACATGTTCTTTCAGTTGCGGGACCTTCGTGAGTGCGGATAGTAGTGGCAGCGTCCAGTTTTTGGGACAGTTTGCATGGAACTCTATTGCAAGCACAATCATAAGGGTGATGTTAATGCTTTGGCTGCTAGCACTAGTCATACTAAGGTGTGTTTCAGCTGGATCAGATGGCCAGGTATGAATACTATTTGAAGATTAATGTGGTCTGTAACTCGTGTGAATCTTAGTTGATTGGATGTTGTATATAATAAACGATTTGTTGTTTTTTAGGTTATTCTATATAAACATTCCAAATCATTAAAAAAGTGGGTCTATGTTGGTTATGTGAGAGTAGGTGGTCTATTAGTAAAAGAAAACTTCCTTCATCTTCTGGAACACTTTTTGCTTATTCAGATAATTTGAAGCCTTGTCTTTTTGAGTTGAAAAAAAAATGGAACCGGTAAAAGTAGGTGGTCTGTTAGTAAAAGAAAACTTCCTTCATCTTTACCATTTTCCAATCCAGGGTGTTGTTTACTTCTGATTCTTCTCGGTTAATGATTTCGTGACATGATGGAATGATACATGTAAGCAATCTCTCTCTCTCTCTCTCTCTCTCTCTCTCTCTTCATGTATATGTGTGTGTATTTATATGTATGTGTGTATATATATATGTATATGTGTGTATATATGTATATTGTGTGTCTATATCTATAATCTATAATCTATAATCTATAATATATCTATAATCTATAATCTATAATCTATATTATCTTATTAAGGAAGAGTGATGGTTAAGATTGTAATTTTGTTATGGGTACAAATTTTGTAGCTACATATACAACTAAATAAAGCTTAATTGATAGGGGTAATTTAGTCACCTAGATGTATATTAAGACACTTACAAGGTTATTATTGTAATTTTATATTATGTTTTTAGTTATAAGGTATAATATCATTCCCTTAGTACCCTTCCTCCTCTCACCTTACCACTTGTAGTTATTGCTCCAAACTGTAAAGGCCTGGAAATTCAACCGACGCCATGATCATAAATTCGGCATTAACTTTCATTTCCGTTTTTTGATTTAGGCCTATGTTAATGCCCTAGAACCCTTCAATCAAAAATCACCCTCACGGATCTTCGAAGAGCAGAACATCACACTAATCATCAAGTAAGTGGAAGACCGATTGAATCTGTTTTGTTGTGGATCGTTTGTCTGAACCTATGAATTCTGTTTTTTTTTTGTGTTGATTGTTTGCTTCAATTTAATGAAACAAAACTGCAACCATTACAACCTATCTTGGTGTTTACTTGAACTAATAGTTTGTTCTTGATCTATTTTAAGAAGAGAAAAATATGAAATTAAGTAACTTATCTCCTAAATCTCAACATTGCTTTGGTGTTTGACACATTTACCTATCAATTAAAAGATTTGCATTGAAGAAGCGTTTGTCTGATACTCTGATATCATTGTGTTGTAGGGAAAATCATACCTGCTTTATGAACTAGATCTTGAAATCGGACATAAAGAGCTTGATGTACCAATGAGTGGTTCTGGAAAATGCCGACAGGTAATTCAAAGCACCACAAGTCAAATTGTTATTATCCCTTTACTGTGTTTTCATTAATATATCCACTCCTAAAAAAATTAATATATAGTTATTAAGTAAGAAGATACATGTTTTTTTAGAAGTTATTTCATAAATTAGCATCTACTTTCTGTCTTCTGGTTCAGCTTAGTATCAGCGACACTGCAATTGTTTGGGACGATGCTGGGAAGTTGCTTTTGCTATGCAAAGGCGCCGACAGGTAAGCAAAAACAGAAATAATGAGTCTTCATCTCTTTTTTTACTCATTGTTGTTTGGGTTAAAATTTTGCTTTTGGACCGTGCGCAATGTTATGTTTGATAGACTTGCCAAAACAGGAGAGATTTTGAAGAGAATACAAAAGAGCATGTGAACGAGTATGCGGAGGTAGGGGTGTAAACGAGCCGAGCCCGAGTCTGACTGGCTAGCAAAATCAAAAGCTCGAGCTCGGCTCGGCTCGAGGTGATTTAAGAACAATCTCAAACGAGCTCAAAGCTCGGCTTGAGATTGCAAAAGCTCGGCTCGCGAGTGTTGATAAATGGGCCTATGAAATAAGGACTTGGTTTTTGGAGATGTGGGCTATAAATTATAAGAGATATATAAATAATTTATAATTATGTTTGGGCTCGTTTAGGCTCGCGAGCCCAATCGAGCTTTGTATCTAGGGCTCGAGCTTGGGCTCGATAACTAAACGAGCCATATTTCAGGCTCGGCTCGAGCTCGTTAAGGCTCGGCTCGTTCGGGCTTTTTACCGAGTCGATCCCGGGTAGCTCTCGAGCCGCTACGTTTCATTTACACCCCTATGCGGAGGCAGGTTTAAGAACTTTAATTCTTGCGTATCGTGAACTCACTGAGGAAGAATACAAAGAGTTCAATGAAAAATTCACCGAAGCCAGAATTCAGTTAGTGCCCATTGCGATGAATTAATTGATGAAGCAACTGAAGAAGTTGAAAAGATTTGATACTTCTTGGTGCCACTGCAGTTGAGGACAAACTCCAAAAAGCGTGAGTTTTATAATTTAAGATCTTCATTTTGTGAATCTTTTTTCAGTTTAAAGAATAATATTTAATGCAGTTATTGTATTATCGAGCTGCAGCTACATAGTGTTGTAATGACAAGTCGTTCAGATTCCTCGCTTGTGGCTAATGAAAACTCATGTCGTGCGCGCTGGTACAGCGCCTCTACTTAGGCCTTGCGCATCTGTGTGTTCTTCGGCTTCACCAAGTTTTGTGCCAGAAATTGTTTCGAGATCATCGTCATTGCTTGTTCAGCGAGAATGAAGGTGAAATCCTATTTTTATTTCTTGGTTTTGGTAATTGGGTCGGCCAGAGTTTAGGTTATAGCTAATTGAATGGCTAATTGAATGTTTTTATGCTCTTTTATCAGGCATGGATGGAACAACAGCTTGTATGGCTGCATACTTGACTTGCAACACCATTTTCAGCTCAATCAAATCTATTGCTGGCAATATCAATGTAAAGAGATTTAATCTCATATTTTGTTATGGCCAACAAGATTTAAACATCTTCTGAGATTTATAATCATTTTGCAATATGTTGCAGCACTATGACATTAGAAAGCAGTGTGAGGGCAGCGTGCGCTATGATTTCTCAGACATGGAGAATCTCCTTAGCAAGAAATTTTTAGGTCTTTGAACGGTGAGAAGGATACGCAGATATGCTTCACAGAAGCCTAGGCCTTAGGCGAGGCCTATGCGCCTTGAGTGCGCCTAATGCCTTTGATAACTATGCTCACTTGTAGTATGTATGCATGTGTCTCGAAAGCCAGAACATAGGGAAACCCCATTATCTTTTTAACACATATAGCTATGAATCTGATTTACGGTTAAAGAGATTTAGACCGAGCATTATCTATGTTAGATGTTTACTTTATTTCTTACGTACTTGTTCCTTATCGGAAGCTACCAAAGGCAACACCTGCTACAGGTAGCACTTTCCATTTTAAAATTCTTTTGAATGTATGGATTTAGCACAACACTTATACATGTCCTTTTATTTTATTTCCACAAACACAACACATGTACTAGAATTGAAAAATGAGGAGCAATGAAAATTGACTTTTATAGGTCAAATGCTGGCTATTTTTTACACTGAAACTAAATGCAGCCTTGAAATACTAATAAAATAATTTCATGTCAAACTTGACAATGAACATCTTAAGTAGGAAAAATACTTGCTTTATTATTTTCTTAAAATATCTAGACTTTTGTATTTGAAAGTAATAAGATTGACCATGACCATGTGGTTTGCTGTTAGGTTTATAGTTCTGTTTATGATTCACATGTTTATAATTAGAGTATAACTTAATTTATATTTATGTCTTTAGGTTCTAATTATTATGATGTTAACTAACATTTTAAATGTCTTCCTACATGTTTACTTTGGCTCCGGATATTTGCACAAGTCCAAAATTTATTCACACAACCCTATACGCCTCTACGGCCCGTAGACATCATTTTTTTGAACATTCTACGGGCCGTAGAGGGCTCTACGGCCCGTAGGTAATCATTACCAATGATTGTATGATTGTCAATCATTGTAATGATTATGTGTTGCCTACGGCCCGTAGAGACCTCTACGGGTCGTAGACAAAAAAAAAAAAAAAAAACGTTTGGGACGAGGTTCGATCTTGGGCACATTATCACACAAAACGGGCTGTAGAGGGCTGTGCAAACCTAATTTTTGTTATTGTGTAAATAACATACCTCTTTACTTTTTGACTGCCAGAGTTCAAATTAACTCTTGAATTTGCTAATTTCATAGAAAAGGAGCTATCCACCATGAAATCCACACACTAAAACGGGTAACACTGTAAACGCAACTACTGAAAGGTGCATCAAAGATGAAAAATAAGTTTATAAAATCCATTGTATCTTCATCATCTTTGGTATAGCTTGGGATTATATGTTTGCATGTCTAAACGTATAACAAGTAAGAATAGAAAATTTTGCATCATCTGTTATATTGTTATTTTTATGCTTTCTTTTGTTTATGCTCAATTCCTCCTCATGAATTCATATGTTGGTTGTATTATCCAAATTTCAAAAATAAATTACGTAAAACCCGCCGCCCAACATGCTACAAAAAACATATGTACCCGCGGCAACGCGCGGGCATTCCTACTAGTACATTATAAAGGAGGAGTGATGTACAACATAGTCATTTTCACCTCCGTACAACTTAAAAAGCAACATGTACAACATATTTAAGCAAAAAAAATAAGGGTATTATTGGCATAGTTGTGACAATTAAGACACTTAGGAGGGTAGATTAGTAAATTTAACATAATCCAACTTTTAAAATCTTATCCCAATTATGCCCTTATGTCCAACTTTTAAAACACAAAATACAACTTAACTTATGATGCATCTTAAATGTGAGACCTTTCAACCCCCCATCTATATTATTATATATACTTCATTATAATCAATTTCTTGAATGCTAATAGTCTTTTCATAACCCCAAACAAAATCTTAGAGCTAATTTAATGCTTTGAAACATTGTTTTGTCCAAAAAAATTATGTCTTCATTAGATGAGAAGAGAAAAAAATCAATGACAAGTTAAGACGCTTGCAAGATATGGTTCCCGGATGCTACAAGGTATAAAGATATGAGTTAATCTTTATATACATATATACATTTTTTTTTCTACTTGTTCATATTTTCTTTGACAATTACAAAAATTTATCTTCATAATATATCATTTTTTGCTCCATTTAAATTTAGTCATTTGCTATATACAATGGGAATGCCAGTGATGTTGGATGTAATAATCAACTATGTTGGATCGTTGCAGAATCAAATTGAGGTAATTTAATTGTGCAGCTAACAATTAAAACAATAAACAAACAATATTCAAAATTATTGATGAAAAAATATTTTTTCAAAATTAATTAGTACAGTTTTTCTCTTCTTTGTGCATTTTTAGTTTCTCTTCATGAAGCTTTCATAAGCCTGGAAGTTCTATGTCCTATTGACCTCAACTCTACTGAATTGGATGATATTGTAGATGCACTTTCTGTGGACGTCACTGTCGAATAAGACTAGGGTTGAGTCTTAGTATAGTGTTACATGAGATTGTGGTGATCCATAAGGGCATTTTATGGATCTGACGCATTTGTAAATATAGGACAATACACTGAGCCAAGTTCGACCAATATACACTGGGCGAATGTGGAAGTTTTCCACATTCGACCATCACAAATGGGCGAATGTGGAAATACTCCACATTCGACCATCATAAAGGGGCGAACGTGGAACTGGTGTATTGGACTATAAATAGCAATCTCATGTGTTATTGTTCATTTGGTGATTTGAGTTTGTACTTTGAATGCTCTCAAGGGGGAGGTCATGCCCGACCTCCCCCGGCCACGAGATAGATGTTTATCCTACTGATGACAGTGTCTGTAACCGTTTCTGTAGTAATACGAATCTGTGATGACGTTGTTATCATATATTTCTGTCTCGTCTCGAATTCCCCGTCTGAAACCGAGTTGTTTATGTGTAATCGATCCACGAGTTCGGTTCGTTACCGGATTCTCAATTGGTATCAGAGCCGTGGTACCGATTTGAACGATCTAACAGTCGTTTGAATCAATCACAGCTCGTTTTTTACTGTTTTCAGACGTTAAATTCAGATTAAAATTGAAAGGTTGAAACCCTAGAAACCCTAGATTCTTAATTGAACCCGAAATCATGTGATTTCTCCATGTTTTTGTGAATTCGAGGGTTAGGTTTTCATTTCCGCACCTTTCTGAACAAGTTTCATCATCAAATTCAAAGGATTAGAGTGATTGTGGACTGATTTGAAGAAAATATTGATCAAGAACACGTTCAGTCAGCACATTCTGTGACACCCGGCAAATTCTGGTTAACAATGTTGTCTAGATGAAAGTCTACCTTAGCGAGTCACGCGTATATTGTACTTAACTGGGTTAGTTAAGTCGGATTATGGTTCGGGAACTATCGGTTAAGTCTAGAGGATCATTGGATTTTGGTCTAGAGGTTCATTAGATGTCGGTCCTTAACCAAGTGTACAAACGGTGACGATCGGTAGGATCGTCAGGGCATACGGAACATACGAGTCTCGAGTCCCGGGAATTGGTGAACGAGTGTGAACATGTGTATTTACTTGTGTTACGTGTCTATAATCATTATGTGACTTGGCGGTACGTGAATATGTGTTAACATATGTTAAAACGGGGTTTAACGCGCAAAAACACACGAAACTAGCCCCTATAGGCGATTAGGAAGCCTAATCGCCCATAGGGGAGGCGAGTAGGCAACATATGGGGCGATTAGGTGGCTAATCGTGTGAAGGTATAGGCGATTAGGCCTAATCGTGTGAACCTTCATGCGATTAGCATTCCTAATCGCGTATAAGAGCTGCACAATCGCTAGTTACGGGCTGGACGACTAAAAACGACTATAAATACCATACTTAACCTCCTAAACTTCATTATACAAACCCTAGTCGTCCCATAACCCGCCCCAACACATAAACAACCTCTGGAAGGCGATTTTTGATCAAAACACAAGGTTTCAAGCTTGAATCATCATTCTTTCATAATCCTAAGGTTTGGTTTTCATCCATAAATCTTTATAAACATTTTTAATCAATCTCTAATGGTCCAGACCTGTTCTTAAACGAAAAAGTTTTCTGAAAATCGTTAATAAGGGTTATTAATCGGATTATAACTAATATACATGCGTTATGGGTGTGTATGATTAGAAAGCTAGGATTTTTTATGATTCATGATGATGGATTGATATGTTATATTGTTAGATCAGAATTGATATTGATAGTATGATGATAGAAATCTCAGTAATTGGATATTAGGGTTATGATTACGCGTGTTAGTATGATGTTGCATGCTATGTGAATGGTGTTTGGATTACTTGGTTGCATGCAGGACTGATTATACGAGGTTAAACGAAGGATTTTGGGTTAAACATGTTTAGGATAGTGTTTGGGATGATATTGGGTGGTTACACACGTTCTGGATCTAATTTGGAGCGTTAAACGCGCGAAAAACCGAAGCAGCAAGGTTACAGGCGAGTAGCCTTGCTAATCGCCTGTGTTATAGGCGAGTAGGGTGCTAATCGCCTATAACTCACGCGATTAGCCCTACTCGTGTGACTTCAGGGGCGATTAGCCCTAGTCGTGTGATCATTCATGCGATTAGCCTCCCTAATCGCGTGTACTGCTGCTGTAAGTGTAAATTAGCATTCCGAGACCCGATTTGACATATAGTAACATGCTAGGAACCTCGTAACATATATAATAGCTTAGTAACATATGTTTGGATGTAATTCGGTGATACATGGACTATGTGCTAGGACTTGTTGTGCGTTAACGTATGTTAAGTGTAATTGCGTTATTGTATGATTTGGAGCGTAAACATAACACGGGGAGTCTCGGGTCACCAATGGGATGTTGGGTCTTGTACTTTGGGTCAGTTAAACAGTCACGGTGTTTTCAAACAAACTTGGTTATGGTCTGGACATCTAGGGACTAATTAACCTGCGGGTTATTAGTCTAAGTACTTGTAACTGTCATATGTTAGGTCGCCGCTTACGGGACTAGCATAGCAGCTGGGTTTACTCGGGTTAAGGAGTAACGCAACTTAAGGTGAGTTTACGGCCCCTCTTTTAAACTGGTTTCATACTTTCGGGGGAGAAAACATGTGTTAAAACTATTATTTGGTAACTACTGTCATACTATGGGTTTCTATTGTGTACTACACGATCTTTGGAAGTCCCGGGGGGAACCATGAATGTGCGGGTTTGCACAACGGGGAAATGTGAATAGCGCTATTGGGAGTGACCAACCCCGCTCGTCGGCTTGGAGGGCCGGGCGAGTGCATATTGTCTCAAACAGGAACAACAGAACAATTGGTACTTTTCGGGCACAACATCTGGTATTCGAGTTAGTAATGGTTTTCCAATCGTGGTAGTAACAAAACGTACGCCTAGCTAGCGTATACTGGTTTTCGATTTATTATAGTATGGACAGGTGGACTTGGTATTTGGATACAAAACCTGTAAACTCACCAGCATTTTTGTGCTGACGTAAACTTTTACATGTTTTCTCAGGTCGCTAAGGTAGCACGACTGGACTAGGGCGCACGCGTCTGCACGGCGTCTAACTAGGGTTGCATGGTCTTTTGAACGTTGAACTATTATTTCATTGTTGAGATACTGTTTTTGAATAAGCTTCCGCTGTAAACGGGATTTTAAACTATGTTTTGAAATTGCATTTATATTCATTTAGACTTGTTTATTGTGATCGTTGGTTTGGATCCTGGTTTGTCATGCGCCTCGCGGTAAAACTCCGCAAGTGGATTTTGAGGGTGTGACAGATTGGTATCAGAGCCAATGGTTATAGTGAACTAGGACTGCATGTAGAATCTAGTCTATAGCCGAGTCGCACACACTAGACGATCACATGGTACTAAACGTTATAGTGGTTTACGTATGGTCTTGTCGGGGTGTCTCTAAATCATTGGTCTTTCTACGTTACATCATCCGTTCTATCTTAGGTTGGGTTACTTGTTTTCTAGGCAGTGTAGTTTATTGGAGTAACTCGTGTGCTCTTGAGATTTGTCCAAGGCTCGGATATCTCCCTTTCGCACTCCAATAGAAACACTTGTCATAAACTACCGTAGTATTACGGTGTGTAGCTAAGAGTCTATGTTCGGTGATTTGAACTTTGAACTAGGAGAACACTTGGAGGACCATGTAGAGCGGTTTATCATTTTGGGTGCACACAAAATCATAAACCGAAATGCATGGAAGCCCTAGTGAGCTCTGGGTTTGAGGGGATAGTCCTGGATTGGATCTAGCGTTGATCTTGTGAACATTAGTGGTTATCTTTAACTGCGAAACTAAATTTTTCTCGTTCTTTTCTGCCAGAATCATGTCTGGAGTACCAGGAGGACGTGGAGGTGGTCGCAATGGTGGACGTGGTGGTGGTCGCGGTGGTGCTGGTGGTCGTGGTGGAGGTATTAACCTATCGCAGGCTGATCTGAACAACTTGCTCCAAGCTGCCTTTCAGTTAGGGCACAACGGTGGTGGTAAGTTGATTTATCCATTTTCTTTTGCCTCATTGGTGAACCTTGTTTACGTATTTCGTGGTTTCTCATACGTTTCATTTCAGGTGGTCCTGTTGACCCACCCCCACCCATGTGCACCTACAAGATGTTCCGGGACTGTAAGCCCCAGGAATTCTCTGGCACTGAGGGTGCGGTGAGCCTGCTTAGGTGGCTGGAGAAAGTGGAGTCAGTATTTCTGATGTGTAACTGCCTCCCAGAAGATCGGGTTAAGTATGCTGCTGCATTATTCCAGGATGTGGCATTGACTTGGTGGAATGGCATCACCCAGAATATGGGTATTGGGGAGGCATATGCTATGCCATGGGAGAATTTTGTGCAGTTGCTGAAGCGTGAGTATTGTCCGAGGGAAGAGGTACAGAAGCTGGAGCATGAGGTGTGGAACCTCAAGATGACTGGGTCGGAAATTGAGAAGTATACTGTGAGGCGGAATGAGTTGGCAGTGCTGTGTCCCGATCTGCATGTGCCAGAATACCGTAGGATTGAACACTATGTCTCGGGGTTAGTACCGGAAATTGCAGGGTTAGTGGCTGCGGGAAATCATCCTACGTATGCAGAGGTAGTCCGATCGGCTCATAGGATGACCAACTTAAAGGTAAATGAGGGTATTTTGCCTGCAAAGGGTTCAACTGTTAAGGCCCCAGAGAACAACAAGCGCAAGTGGGAAAATGACGGGAAGGGATCTGGGCCAGCACAGCAGAATAAGAGGTTCGACAATGGGGGTTCTTCTTCTTCGGGTAACAAGCAGGGTGGTTATGCGGGAAAACTGCCCAAATGCAACAAGTGTGGACGCCATCATCAAGGGAACTGCGACAGTAACCGTTGTCACCGCTGCCAGCGAATTGGGCATTATGCTAAAGATTGTCGGGTTACACTTCCATCGACTCAGGCTCCGACTAACAACTCAGCTTCGACTACTCAGGGGACTACAGGAAAACAAGGATGCTACAACTGTGGTGACATTGGGCATTACAAGAAGGATTGCCCAAAATTGAAGCAGGGTGGAAACAACGGTAATGGGAACAACGGGGGCGGCGGCAGAAATGCACGTGCCTTCGTCATTGGAGCCGCTGAGGCTAGACAGGACCCTGACACAGTCACCGGTACGTTTCTTCTCAATAATCGTTCTGTTAGCGTGTTATTTGATTCTGGTGCCGACAAGAGTTTTGTATCCACGGATGTTAGTCGACTGCTAGATGTAGTACCCGTACCATTAGAAACCAGGTATATTATTGAGTTGGCTGACGGTAAAACAATTGAAGCTACTAGTGTCCTTCGGGAGTGTCAATTAGAGTTGTCGGGTTTATCGTTCCCCATCGACCTTATGCCGGTACCTTTGGGTAGTTTTGACGTTGTGGTAGGAATGGATTGGTTATCTTTGTATCGCGCGGAGATTGTCTGTTACGATAAGTTTATTCGGATTCCTCTCCCTGATGGAGAATTCCTTTCTGTGTACGGTATCAAGGGTGGTGTTCCGCTAAACATCATCTCTAGCATGAAAGCCCTTAAGTGTCTTAGAAAGGGTTATCCAGCCGTTTTGGCGCTTTTATCTGTTTCCTCTAGTGATGAGAAGAAGATCGACGATATTCCGGTGGTACGCGAGTTTCCTGATGTTTTTCCCGATGATTTATCTGGCCTTCCTCCTCATCGTCAAGTCGAGTTCGGTATTGATCTTGTACCAAGGGCTGCTCCTATTGCTCGGGCCCCCTATCGTCTTGCACCTCCCGAGATGCAGGAATTGTCTAGTCAGTTGCAGGAACTCTTGGACAAGGGTTTCATCCGGCCAAGTTCTTCCCCTTGGGGAGCCCCGATCTTATTTGTTAAGAAGAAGGATGGAAGTTTCCGATTGTGTGTAGACTACAGAGAACTAAACAAATTGACCGTCAAGAACCGTTATCCTCTTCCACGTATTGATGATCTATTCGACCAGCTTCAGGGTTCTAGTTATTATTCCAAGATCGATTTGAGGTCCGGTTATCACCAGCTGCGCGTCAGGGAGGCTGACGTTGCAAAGACTGCTTTTCGAACACGTTATGGCCATTTCGAATTCTTGGTCATGCCTTTCGGTCTCACGAACGCACCGGCGGTTTTCATGGACTTGATGAACCGCGTCTGTAAACCATATTTGGACAAATTCGCCATTGTATTTATTGATGACATTCTGATCTACTCCAAGAACGAGACCGAACACGGGGAACATCTGCGGTTAGTTTTGGAACTCTTGCGACGGGAACAACTTTACGCTAAGTTCTCAAAGTGTGACTTTTGGTTACGCGAAGTTCAATTCCTAGGACATGTGGTTAATGAACTAGGGATTCATGTCGATCCAGCTAAGATCGAAGCGATCAAGGACTGGGGAGCACCAAAGACGCCAACTGAGGTGCGACAATTCCTAGGCCTTGCGGGCTACTATCGTCGTTTCATTCAGGGTTCTCGAAGATCGCTCAACCCCTCACCACTCTCACGCAGAAGGATAGAAAATTCGACTGGGGTGAACCACAAGAGTCAGCGTTTGAAGAACTGAAGTCTAAACTGTGTTCTGCTCCTATTTTGTCTTTACCTGAGGGTCCTGATGATTTCGTTGTCTACTGTGATGCTTCTATTCATGGTCTCGGTTGCGTGTTGATGCAACGCGAGAAAGTGATCGCGTATGCTTCTCGTCAACTCAAGGTGCACGAGAAGAACTACACCACCCATGACTTGGAGTTGGGTGCCGTGGTATTCGCGTTGAAAATTTGGAGACATTACTTGTACGGTACCAAATGCACCATCTACACCGATCACAAGAGTCTCCAACACATTTTCGACCAACAACACTTGAACATACGGCAGCGTCGTTGGATTGAACTTCTGAACGACTATGATTGTGCTATTAAGTACCATCCTGGCAAGGCGAATGTTGTAGCAGACGCCTTGAGCAGGAAGGAATCTACTAAACCTCGTCGCGTTCGGGCGTTGCAGCTCACCATTCATTCATCCTTACCTGATCAACTCCGTTCTGCCCAGTTAGAAGCTTTGAAGGAGGAAAACCTTAAAGCTAAAACGATGCACGGTGCCGACAAGCACCTAGAGCGAAGGCCTGATGGCCTGCACTATTTCGCAGAACGTATATGGGTTCCTTTATTCGGGGGACTACGGGAGCTTGTCCTTGATGAGGCTCATAAGTCCCGGTATTCTATTCATCCTGGTTCGGATAAGATGTACCAAGATCTGAAGGTGCTTTACTGGTGGCCAAACATGAGGTCGGACATAGCCTCATACGTGAGCAAATGCTTGACCTGTGCTAAGGTCAAGGTGGAATACCAGAAACCGTCGGGTCTCTTGCAACAACCTGAAATTCCGGAATGGAAATGGGAACGGATTACTATGGATTTTGTCACACAACTTCCTAAATCACCAAGCGGGAATGACAAGATATGGGTGATTGTCGATCGGTTGACGAAATCAGCTCATTTTCTTGCTATTAAGGAGACCGACACCATGGATCGTTTGGCTCGTCTTTACTTGAAGGAAGTTGTTTCTAAGCACGGGGTGCCAGTTTCTATTATCTCGGATCGTGACTCCCATTTTACTTCTCACTTCTGGAAGTCTTTGCACAAGGCTTTGGGTACCCAACTAGACATGAGTACGGCTTACCATCCACAGACTGACGGTCAGAGTGAGCGTACGATTCAAACTTTAGAAGACATGCTGCGGGCGTGTGTGATCGATTTTGGCAAGGGTTGGGAAGCTCATCTACCGTTAGTAGAATTCTCGTACAATAACAGTTATCACACGAGCATCAAGGTGGCTCCGTTCGAAGCACTGTACGGACGGAAATGTCGTTCTCCTCTTTGTTGGGCTGAAGTGGGTGAGAGTCAACTCACTGGGCCTGAACTAGTGTACGAAACTTCGGAAAAGATCGTACAGATTCGTAACCGTTGGCAGCGGCACGGGACCGGCAAAAGAGTTATGCCGATCAGCGTCGCAAACCATTGGAATTCCAAGTCAATGACAAGGTACTTCTAAAAGTCTCACCGTGGAAGGGCGTCATACGCTTTGGGAAGCGTGGCAAACTCAACCCGCGGTATGTCGGCCCATTTACGATCCTGGAACGGATTGGGCCGGTGGCATATCGTCTTGATTTACCGACGGAGCTCGGTAACGTACATAACGTCTTCCACGTGTCAAACTTGAAGAAGTGTCTGGCTGACGAGTCTCTCATCGTTCCACTAGAAGAGATCAAGGTTGATGATCGTCTTCGGATTGTGGAAGAACCTGTGGAGATCCTTGATTACAAGATTCGTAGCCTGCGTCACAGCAAGATTCGTATCGTTATGGTTCGGTGGAACTCGAACCGGGGACCGGAATATACGTGGGAACGGGAGGATCAGATGAAGTCTAAGTATCCTCATCTTTTTCCTAAGGAAGCGTTCGAGTCGAGACATGTCTCTTCTGCAGCTGAATGAATCTCGGGGCGAGATTCCTTTTAACGTGGGGATGATGTGACAACTCGGGTAAATCTCTCTTTTGGTTTCTATCTTTTGTTTGTTTCCTTCGTTATTTCTTTTGTTCTTTTGGTACTTGTGCAATTTTCGGGACGAAAATTCTTTTAACGTGGGGATGATGTGACACCCGGCAAATTCTGGTTAACAATGTTGTCTAGATGAAAGTCTACCTTAGCGAGTCACGCGTATATTGTACTTAACTGGGTTAGTTAAGTCGGATTATGGTTCGGGAACTATCGGTTAAGTCTAGAGGATCATTGGATTTTGGTCTAGAGGTTCATTAGATGTCGGTCCTTAACCAAGTGTACAAACGGTGACGATCGGTAGGATCGTCAGGGCATACGGAACATACGAGTCTCGAGTCCCGGGAATTGGTGAACGAGTGTGAACATGTGTATTTACTTGTGTTACGTGTCTATAATCATTATGTGACTTGGCGGTACGTGAATATGTGTTAACATATGTTAAAACGGGGTTTAACGCGCAAAACACACGAAACTAGCCCCTATAGGCGATTAGGAAGCCTAATCGCCCATAGGGGAGGTGAGTAGGCAACATATGGGGCGATTAGGTGGCTAATCGTGTGAAGGTATTGGCGATTAGGCCTAATCGTGTGAACCTTCATGCGATTAGCATTCCTAATCGCGTATAAGAGCTGCACAATCGCTAGTTACGGGCTGGACGACTAAAAACGACTATAAATACCATACTTAACCTCCTAAACTTCATTATACAAACCCTAGTCGTCCCATAACCCGCCCCAACACACAAACAACCTCTGGAAGGCGATTTTTGATCAAAACACAAGGTTTCAAGCTTGAATCATCATTCTTTCATAATCCTAAGGTTTGGTTTTCATCCATAAATCTTTATAAACGTTTTTAATCAATCCCTAATGGTCCAGACCTGTTCTTAAACGAAAAAGTTTTCTGAAAATCGTTAATAAGGGTTATTAATCGAATTATAACTAATATACATGCGTTATGGGTGTGTATGATTAGAAAGCTAGGATTTTTTATGATTCATGATGATGGATTGATATGTTATATTGTTAGATCAGAATTGATATTGATAGTATGATGATAGAAATCTCAGTAATTGGATATTAGGGTTATGATTACGCGTGTTAGTATGATGTTGCATGCTATGTGAATGGTGTTTGGATTACTTGGTTGCATGCAGGACTGATTATACGAGGTTAAACGAAGGATTTTGGGTTAAACATGTTTAGGATAGTGTTTGGGATGATATTGGGTGGTTACACACGTTCTGGATCTGATTTGGAGCGTTAAACGCGCGAAAAACCGAAGCAGCAAGGTTACAGGCGAGTAGCCTTGCTAATCGCCTGTGTTATAGGCGAGTAGGGTGCTAATCGCCTATAACTCACGCGATTAGCCCTACTCGTGTGACTTCAGGGGCGATTAGCCCTAGTCGTGTGATCATTCATGCGATTAGCCTCCCTAATCGCGTGTACTGCTGCTGTAAGTGTAAATTAGCATTCCGAGACCCGATTTGACATATAGTAACATGCTAGGAACCTCGTAACATATATAATAGCTTAGTAACATATGTTTGGATGTAATTCGGTGATACATGGACTATGTGCTAGGACTTGTTGTGCGTTAACGTATGTTAAGTGTAATTGCGTTATTTTATGATTTGGAGCGTAAACATAACACGGGGAGTCTCGGGTCACCAATGGGATGTTGGGTCTTGTACTTTGGGTCAGTTAAACAGTCACGGTGTTTTCAAACAAACTTGGTTATGGTCTGGACATCTAGGGACTAATTAACATGCGGGTTATTAGTCTAAGTACTTGTAACTGTCATATGTTAGGTCGCCGCTTACGGGACTAGCATAGCAGCTGGGTTTACTCGGGTTAAGGAGTAACGCAACTTAAGGTGAGTTTACGGCCCCTCTTTTAAACTGGTTTCATACTTTCGGGGGAGAAAACATGTGTTAAAACTATTATTTGGTAACTACTGTCATACTATGGGTTTCTATTGTGTACTACACGATCTTTGGAAGTCCCGGGGGGAACCATGAATGTGCGGGTTTGCACAACGGGGAAATGTGAATAGCGCTATTGGGAGTGACCAACCCCGCTCGTCGGCTTGGAGGGCCGGGCGAGTGCATATTGTCTCAAACAGGAACAACAGGAACAATTGGTACTTTTCGGGCACAACATCTGGTATTCGAGTTAGTAATGGTTTTCCAATCGTGGTAGTAACAAAACGTACGCCTAGCTAGCGTATACTGGTTTTTCGATTTATTATAGTATGGACAGGTGGACTTGGTATTTGGATACAAAACCTGTAAACTCACCAGCATTTTTGTGCTGAACGTTGAACTATTATTTCATTGTTGAGATACTGTTTTTGAATAAGCTTCCGCTGTAAACGAGATTTTAAACTATGTTTTGAAATTGCATTTATATTCATTTAGACTTGTTTATTGTGATCGTTGGTTTGGATCCTGGTTTGTCATGCGCCTCGCGGTAAAACTCCGCAAGTGGATTTTGAGGGTGTGACAGATTCGCCCCTTTTAGAAAGTCGGGTGGGCGAATGTGGAATGTTACTGGGCGAAGGTAGCATTTTTAGGACGAACGTGGAGAGATTTTGGGCGAACCTGGAATTTTGTTATGACAATTTTCACATTCGGATGACAGATTCCACATTCGGTTCATCGGGCGGGCGAATGTGGAAATGAAGTGGACGAAAGTGAAGGTTGTGGACGAAAGTGGAACTTGTGTAATGATATTCTACATTCGGGTCTCTAGTTTGGGCGAAAGTGGAGTTCCCAGGGGCGAATGTAGAATTTAAGGCCTAAAAAATTTCGAAATAAGGCAATTTTTGAAGATTTTTGGGAGAATGGTGATGAGGTTTACCCAAACTTGTTGAAGAATTGATGATGATGAAACAGTTTTAATGTGGGGTAGTCATGAGAATCAACAGTATGATAATCAGATTCAAATGACTATTATGGGCCAAAAACAGAACAGATTTTATTCCGCATGAAGAGAACAGTCAACCCAGTTCCTGTATGTTTGAAGGAACTTGTTCTGAAGAATTGTTATGAAGAAGGAAATCAAGTTTGAGATTTCAATGTTCTAAAAGTAATGAGGTATCCTAGTAGGAGTCATGTGGCACGTAGGATCAACGAAAGTTTCAAGATTACAGTCCTGAAGGTTTCAAGAGCTATTGGTAGATATTGTTGGCCCCGCCGAAAACTTCAGTTTCTGAAGCATTTCAAGTCCTTCAATTAGTACTGGTAGTTCCTGATGAAAGCTTCTGATTGCTTGTTCCACTCGTCTACGGCTTGTATTCTGTCGAACAGATGAAGTTACTCAAGAACATGATTGATTTATCATACGGGATCTCAGAGAAACTTGGTGAAGCATCAGTCAAGGGGGAGATTGTTGATGTAACAATGTGTCTGATACTTCAACAATTATTGACTGAAGATGCTAGGAATTTTCAAAGAGGAGAATGTGTTGATGTGCAAGAGATTTGTGGATTCGCCAGCAACGTCCAAGGGGGAGATTGTAGATGCACTTTCTGTGGACGTCACTGTCGAATAAGACTAGGGTTGAGTCTTAGTATAGTGTTACATGAGATTGTGGTGATCCATAAGGGCATTTTATGGATCTGACGCATTTGTAAATATAGGACAATACACTGAGCCAAGTTCGACCAATATACACTGGGCGAATGTGGAAGTTTTCCACATTCGACCATCACAAATGGGCGAATGTGGAAATACTCCACATTCGACCATCATAAAGGGGCGAACGTGGAACTGGTGTATTGGACTATAAATAGCAATCTCATGTGTTATTGTTCATTTGGTGATTTGAGTTTGTACTTTGAATGCTCTCAAGGGGGAGGTCATGCCCGACCTCCCCCGGCCACGAGATAGATGTTTATCCTACTGATGACAGTGTCTGTAACCGTTTCTGTAGTAATACGAATCTGTGATGACGTTGTTATCATATATTTCTGTCTCGTCTCGAATTCCCCGTCTGAAACCGAGTTGTTTATGTGTAATCGATCCACGAGTTCGGTCCGTTACCGGATTCTCAGATATGGCCCCTATGAAGGTGACAGGTGACTTTCTTAACTATCATTGTTAAGAAGTTGTTTATCTTGAATCATATATATTGTTAACTAAATACAACGGACAAAATTATAAATATAACATTCTAGATTTGCTAATACGTTTCTAATATATTATAAATATTACTTCCACTTACTGCATGGGATGAAACCTGATGTTGCAGGGAACAAATGGACATGAAGGATAGATGATGGAGAGGATGGTTGGAGAAGGGTATGGAGACATTCCTCAATTTCAATCAACATGGTCTCCTTGAACGCCATGAAATAGTTAACTCTATAAATCTATATATGTATGCTCAAATATAACTTTATACGTAACTATATTTGTTCTAAGACTTTTAAGGTATTTGTTTATCTATTTAATGTTCTTGTTAAACGTTGTATGAAGTGTGGTTTACAATATTATTTTGCTTTCGGCAATTGTATATTGTTTAAATTCTAATTCTAATTAATAAAATAAATTAAACACTAGCATAAAAAGAAAACAAAAACTTAACTATGTGTTAGTTACTTATGTTATTTGTGTTAAGAAATAAGAAATCAAAACGCCATAAATTCACGCTCACGCTAATGAATCAACCCGAATCTTTATCTTCTATACTATATATTATAAAGCATTAGTGAAGGATACCCGCAAAATTTAAGTAAATACAATATTTATTGCTTATAGTACAATGCTTATTGAAGTCATTTAGAGCGTAAAATTGTCTTTCTACCTAAATATTAAATTGTGGAAGAAATTAATTTAAACATAATTATAAAATTGATGAGGAAATTAACAATAATGTGGTGACTCTTTACATTCATAACCTCCATGTCTTTATTATGTTTGTATCAATGTTAAAGTCTTATAAATAGTTGTCATGTATTTAGTACATAAATAATGTGGTGACTCTTCACATACATAACTTACGTATCTTTCAATGTTTATAGTAAATAAATTGCATCATATATTATGTATTTATATCTTCTTTTTAAATTTATGTGGCTGCAGGATGGTATGATGTAACACTTCTGCACACAAATGAATATGTAGGTTTGAAATTTGCCAACATACCCAACCCATGACACGTTTCAACCCATTAAAGTGAGCGATATATGTAGGATTGACTTTTATACAAGCAAATATGGTAGAGATACTTCATGAGCAACGTCATCATCTTCCTCAATGGTTTTTTGTTTTCTCTGCTACTATAAGCTTCTAGGAATAGAATTTAAGTTTCTGATCTCACGAAGTTACCAATTGTTTACATATACAAAAGAAGACAAGTTCTTATCAGTCGATTTGGTAGTTTTAACTATATTGATTACTAATTTGTTTGGTCCAATATATTTGTTACCACGCTTATCAAACTAACATAAAACGAGAGTATCTATGTAAATCATTGACTCCGCTGCATCTCGCTGGTGCCCTAAAATAATAGAAATATGTTTCACACTACAAACTGCATTTTATTAATTACATCACTTCCACTACAATCTTATGGTCATTAAGAGATACAACGCCACTTCACTACGCTAAATACCGCTCTACGATGGCATACTTATCTGCCTTCGAGATACATAAAAGGGTCCCACCGAAGGACGTGGGCCAATCTAAAGGTGTTGTAAGGAATAGTACGACCTATTGTGATCTACCCATTTAAAATATTCAAAAGATATACTTATGAGTTTCAGTTTTTGATAACATATATTTTATACATCGTTGTTTTCTACTTTAACATAACGAATAACCTATAAACACAATGCACAAGGAGCAAAACAGATGCACCCGCCACAATGCGCGGGCATTCGTACTAGTACATTATAAAGGAGGAGTGATGTATCATATTGGAATTTTGACATGGGTACAATTTTTAAAGAAACAAGTATAAGAGAATAAAGCTTATTTCATAAGGGTATTATAGGGATATTGGGGACAATTAAGACACTTAGAGGGTTAGTAGAGTAATTTTATCTTTTGTTTTTAGTTAAATGCTAAAATATCATTCTTATAGTACCCCTAACTCCCTTCACCTTCCTTCTTAGGCCATATGAAGAGCTCTCCTAATCAATTATTCATTGATTGTGTTTTATTTATATTAATCATTCATAACAAATTCTATTCCATTCCATGAAGAAACTTCCATTGATAGTAATGGCAGGGATGTATGTAAGTTCTTGCCCTTATCTCTTTACTATTCACCTTCTATCTTTCTCTATTCAGTTTCTATCAAGCTCAATGCACGTGTTATGTTCATTGTTATCTCTTTACTTATCTCTTTTCTATTCACATTCTACCTTTGTAGATAAGGTATTGTTATCGATTTTTGTTTCAATGTTACTTAGTGTTGATTGTTTCATATTCGTTTAGTTGAGACGCTAATGCTTCTAGCAGTTTATGATGATCAGCGCGCACCGGGGGGACCTCAGTAGTCCAGGTTTCTTCTCTTGGTTCTAATTCTGTATAACAATTGTTAATATATAAACTACATGTTGATTATTATACTGCGTTACTTGTCGATTCGAATGGGTTGAAAACCACTCCAAGTTTATCTTTAATGTATACCTTTAATAATTTTGTTATTTTTGCAGAGTTTAGTTGTTTAAAATGAATGCAATAAAGACAGTTTCAGTTGTTACAAATGTGATCAAGACTCTTTGCTGATCTTATGGTGCTTTTTGGAGCTATAGCCAACTGCCATATTCAATATATGATATTAATCCTCCAGTTTAATCCTTCAACTCTTAAACATATAGTCCAATATTAATGATTTTAACTATTTTTATATGCCTTTTATTCATCTAAGTATAATTACTTAATGTTAAGTTACTTTTTTTTATTTTTTATAGCTATTTTTTTCCATGTTTATGGATATATAAAATTTTGAGGTGGCTAAGATTTTATCATTTTTGTAGGTTTGATTCTTTGAAATATCTTCATAGTATTATCACTTAAATACAGAATGCTTCATTATTTTATTAAGTGGTTTTTAATTTTTAAAATAAAATTTATCAACTTTTATTTCCATTGAGTATTCATTAAGCATCATTCTTAAGTTAACACAGATGTCACCTTAAAACTTTTTCTCTTTCTGATTAAACAACATTCATTCTCACCAACTTCCCAATTCAATTTGAAGATGGAAGGAGGTGGTATAGTATCACCAGAGAAACAAAACACAGACTCCGCTACGACGTCGTCTTACACTTACTAGGTTAGAGAAGCTAAAAAAGCTTCAACAATTTGCTATCTCTTGAAATGTATATTAATATTAATTAATTTTTAGCTACATAGATTTTTTAAAACTTTTTTCTACATATGGATATACATATATCTCTTCTCTATTATTTATTTATTATTACTATTTTATTATTACCTTATTATTATATATTATATATTATTATGAAGTACCAAGCATGTTCAATAAGGTAATTTCAACATAATTTTAAGATGGGAGTTGAATAGACTCTTCACAAATGTCTATTTTTTTTTTGTTATTTCCTTCTCTTTTTTGCCCCTTGTGTATAACATATCATGCTTATTGTATATGTGTAATACACACTTAATATCATTTCCAACATGTAACCCCCCGTTTATAGAGAATTAGATGACCACATTAACTTTGTGAAACCCCTCATTATTATAAACCACTTCATAGTCCTCCATTATTACCCACCAACTAATCAATAAGTTATGATTTGCACATGAATGGATAACTCAAAATATCATTCTCTTATCTATTATACTATCTTATTAAGTACCAAAGCAACATGGACAATTGAATCAATCTTAATTCATAAGGGTATAATAAGAATATTTGTCACAATTAAGTTGCTTTTAAGGGCATGATAGTAATTTGATCATGGTGTTATAGTTAAAACATAAAAACTTCTTCCATACTTACCATTAAGTCACCAAAATTGTTCTCTTCGTTTTCTTCTCAACCTTTCATCATCTTTCAATTAAATGGTTTCTTAATTCAATCACATTCACTACTATTGAATGTCATTCTCTTTCAATTGCCCTACCTATTTATTGTGCCTCCTCTTCATAGACTCTCAACTAAAAGCATAATGTTCTTTGATCAAATTACGATTGTTCTTTTTCCTAAACACCAATTTTTCATTCATGTCTTTCAATTTTTCAGTGCATTTGAAGATGAATTTGTTACTCAATGGCTTCCATTCCTCTTCTATGTGTCTGCTTTCTTCCTCATGCCTCATGTTTACTTAACAGGTAACCAAGTCTTTGTGATTAAATGTTGATGTAGGTTCTAATATTTCTATCAGGTATTGATGTTTTACAATGAACTATTTTAGTTGTGTCTACAGTTTTTTATGCTTATTGTTGTTTTTTTGCCATGCTTCTACAATATGTTGTGTCTACTATTTTTGTTATTATTGTTGTATTTTGCTATGCTTCTACAACATTTGCTTATAGTTTGTTAACAGAAAAAATATGGATTTTTTTTGTTCAATTTTGTAAACAAAAGGAGTTATATGTAAATTTAGAATCCTTTGCATAAATAGTAGACTTATGATTTTACAAATTACAATTGGGGGGCATTGGGAAAAAAAACCAAAAATGGTGATGACTCTATATCAATTGGCGGTATCATGTAAGGATTCTGCAACAAAACAGTGATGCCGCCAAACCATTTCATGTATTCACTTTGATGCCGCCAAATGGTTATAAGGCATTGATGCCGCCATTTAAGATTAAGGCATCACCTTTGATGCCGCCAAATGGTTGTAAGGCATCAAAGCCTATAAATACTCGACGTCCACGTTATCATTCTCTCAATCCCTCATCTTAATCCTACAATTTTACAACACAACACATTCTCTCAATCTCATTTACAACACAATTGTAGAAAACTAAACAAAATACCAATATGAGATATAATACTTTTCCTGCAATTGTTCTGGGGTCCAAAAAAGCGGTGTCTTTGGATCGGTGTTACATCCACATTAAACTACTTGGATCGATGTTACATCCACACGTGGTATAACACGTGTAGAATGCAACATTGTCTTTGTAGTTTATAATATTAGAGAGTTGGTTGTCGTTGGTAGTCTGAACCTCTAGTCTACCAAAGCTGAACAATCCAACGGGCTTTTTAGGCGGGTCTACTTTCCAGGCAAACCCACGCTATCCGGTGTTGATGAATCACATCACGTCATTAGCGACGTTGGCGACAACGGATGATGCGATTCTTCACCGTACTACTTTGGTATGGCAGCTTGGTTTGAACATTGGGTACTTGTAGATTTGGTACACATGTTCAACAAGTAGAACCATGTTCTCCTGGATCAAATTCAGATGTTTGAATCTGAATGCGGTCCTGAGTTCCCCGCTGACCGGAAGAGACAAGTTTCTGGGTGCACAACACAAGCTATTGTTGACTTCAATAAAGCAATTGTTTACTTCAACAAAGCAATTGTGATTGAAGGTGCGAAACAGAAACTTAATGAACTATGCAACAAGAAACGGTGGTAGAATATTGGAATAGGTGATCTCAGAAAATATATTGTCTTGTAAATCGGTAGATTGTATAGTTTGAGTGACTAGTTTTGAAAAATAGTTGTTAAATAAATTTGTATTATTTGTTTTCAATAAATCTATCAAATTTGTATTATTTGTTTGAGACATTCCAAAAATGGAAAGTCTGTGTCTTATTATTTGTTTTAAATAAATCTATCCCTCCGAGCCGTTTTGAAAAAAACACCTCCGAGCCGTTTTCGGGCCACCGGGATCAGGCCCCGGAGACCCGAAAACTGCCCGGACTTCGTGCGACGCCCTTGTGTTACCCAAGGGTAACGCGCCCGGAAGTCCGGTTACCTGTCCGGCAGGCCAGCCAGACTGCACAGAGGCCCAAAGAGGGCAGCCTGCCCCGTTTTCAACATAGTGTGGTTTTTGAAAAAAACACCTCCGAGCCGTTTTCGGGCCACCGATAAATGATTACGTAATCTTGTTTTAGTGTTTAACACTTTTATTTGGATTTTAATTTTAGTGGTTGTTTCTCCTATCAAGGTTCGATGCCGCCACACGAATTAGGGGGTTCTTTAATATTTCACTTTTAAAGGATGAGTGGTGATAAAGTTTTAGAAAAGACTTGCAATGGTAATGGTGAATGTATATGAATATATGAATAGTTAAGCCACATGTGATTCAAACATTGATAGGAGAAACAAACACTAATATTAAATTCGAAATAGAAGCGGTAAACATTAAGACAACATTACATAATCATATAACATGACGAGAAGTTGCTTCACAACGGCATTTGTATAGCTCATCTGCCATGTGTCGTCGATAATTCACACAAGCGTCTTCGACGTCGATTTCTAACGACAACGATTTTTTTTTCACAAGCCTCTCCATCATCATACAAACCAACACACCTGCATTATCAACCTTTCCGTTGTCTTGGGGCACATCTAATTCAACTAAACCAACAGAAATTGGTGTTTTGTCCACACGATTAGACTTCAGCCAGTAACGAATAAGTTTTAGAAACCATTCGAAAAAAAGCCTAATCATCTCCATATAGTGAGCAACTTGGTGTCGCCTTTCGTTTCTCCATCTCTTATCAGTCCAATACTGGGTAATTACCATGTTTCTCAGATCAATTAGAATAAGCAGCCAGTCTCCCACCCCGATCGATAAAGGAAGGTAAACTCGGTCAACCTCCCAGAATGGCGGGTAGGGTTCCATTCTTCCAGCCATGTCGAGTGCGACTGAAGAATTCGAGTCCTTCATTTCATCATAGAAGGCAGGGGTAACACTGTCCAACGTAGTTGTGAAGTAGGATCTCTTAAAAGCTTTGCTTGTCTAAGTCGCATCAGTCTTACCGTCCACGCCTCAACGTGCTAAAATCATAATAATGCATAAGGTTCGTTATTGAGTTAAGCAAATCAATTTACTTTCAAGATAAATTAACGTGAAAATTACCGTTGCGGATAGCGCCCTGTTGGGTTGGCACCCTAGAAGTGTACCCCAAAAATTTCTGTCTAGTTTGGCGGAAATGAAGCGAGTGTAGCAAAATGGGGCATCCCCGTTTGTATAAAAGTCAACAACATCAGGAGACCAGTTGTTTCTGCATTGTTGGTTTTCTTGTGGGTTTTCTTTGGGCTTGTCTTGCTCGTTTTCGGCTGCTTTCACTTGTGGGTTACTTGAAGTCGAACCAGCCGTGAATGTTGTTGATGGCTTGCGTAAACGCCTCCAAATCTGCTCGGTCAATTTTACCGTTTTAGGAGCTGGTTGTGAACAGTAAAAGCCTTCTCCATTGTTTTCCATTGTTATAGATTTCAAATATGAGTGGGTAAGAGAGAAAGAAGTTGAGTGAGTCTTGTTTGTGAATCAGCTAGCTGCTTGCTTTTAAAGAGGTGAAGCCTTGTAATGGTTTGGCGGCATCTACATGAAGCCTCGTAATGGTTTGGCGGCATCATAAAAAGTTGAAGCCTCTAAATGGTTTAGCGGCTTCTACACCTCGTAATGGTTTGGCGGCATCATAAAAAGTTGAAGCCTCTAAATGGTTTAGCGGCTTCTACATGAAGGCGGCTTGTAGATGAAGCCTCGTAATGGTTTGGCGGCATCTACACGAAGTGGAAAATGGCCCAGGCTGACGTTTTTGGCTCTCTATACAGTCTGGCATGGCCTGCCAGTCAGGTAACCGGACCTTCGGACGCGTTGTCCTTGGCTAGTACACGGGTGTCGCATGATGTCCGGGCCGTTTTCGGGTATCCGGGGCCTGATCCAGGCGGCCCGAAAACGGCTAGGAGGTCATTTTTCAAAAAAAACCCACGAAGTGGAAAATGGCCCAGGCTGACGTTTTTGGCTCTCTATACAGTCTGGCAGGGCCTGCCAGTCAGGTAACCGGACCTTCAGACGCGTTGTCCTTGGCTAGTACACGGGTGTCGCACGATGTCCGGGCCATTTTCGGGTCTCCGGGGCCTGATCCAGGCGGCCCGAAAACGGCTAGGAGGTCATTTTTCAAAAAACCCACGAAGTGGAAAATGGCCCAGGCTGACGTTTTTGGCTCTCTATACAGTCTGGCAGGGCCTGCCAGTCAGGTAACCGGACCTTCGGACGCGTTGTCCTTGGCTAGTACACGGGTGTCGCATGATGTCCGGGTCGTTTTCGTGTCTCCGGGGCCTGATCCAGGCGGCCCGAAAACGGCTAGGAGGTCATTTTTCAAAAAACCCACAATACATAAATCCATAATACATAAACACATAATACATAAACACATAATACATAAATCCTAATCCCAAAGTACTTATTTAAAGCTTACATAAACACATACTAAAATCCTAAATTACTTGGGAGTAGCCAGTGGTGATGGTGGTGATGGCATGCTGGTGTAGCCTGCTGGTGGGGGGGTGGCTGTACCTTGGTTTTGGGGGATCTGTGTACTCTCTTGCATCTGGGGGTGGGTGCTGACAACCTTAAACAGTCCAAATCCCTTAGAGCCATGGCATAATCCACAACCCAGACCAACTCCTCTTCCGTGAAATCATCATTTGCTGGGGGAGTAGGATGAGTTGTTTGAGTAGGAGCAGGAGGAAGAGTTATTTGAGTAAGAGCAGGAGGAGTTATTTGTGCAGTAGGAGGATTATAGAACGAAGGTTGTGCAACAGTAGGAGGAGATGAAAATGGTAGTCGCCGTCCCCGGCGAGAGTATCGCCGGACATTTGAAGATCCGTCACATTCGTGATAACCGCCACCCATAGTTTGTAAACGGGGTTGTTCAAGATGATAACTCGTTGGAATCATCGAGCTTTATTATGCAAGAGAAGATGTCATTTGAACAACTGGTTGAATGTGTATGTGCTCATGTTAATATTAACAAAGAAGCTGTTACTGTCAAACTCCTGCTCGGATACACTTATGCTGGGTACTCTCAAACTAGCCAAATTTTCAACAATGACGGGGTTGATATGATGGATTATTTAGCCGCTGAGAGATGTGGTGGTTTTGTTGCGGATATATATGTTGAATGGCAACAAGACCCTCCGTTACAACAGCTTACTTTTACTAACCTGCTACGTGACGTGTCGAACGTAAATGTTGTAGCACCCTTTGGGTCTCAGCATGGTTTCCCCCCAATCGAACATGATGCCGATAACGAAGTAATTGACGAGGCAGGATCCCCTATGACGGACGAAGAATGTTTACAAGAACCTCAATATGTTGCCGGTAATGACAACAATGACGGGTTTGATGAATCCGGAAGCGGAGACTCTAAAGACACGAAAGATAGTGATGACGAACAACCGGCATCAGAAGACTCTGAAGACTTCGCAAACGAGGCCGAGCCTAGTCAGCCGACGACCCAACAGACACCGCCAAATGACAACCTGGCTCTCCGGTTAGGTCCACGTCAAGACTACGATCCTCAAGATGATGTGGAGCTAACAGATTACATGGTTCAAGAATACGAAGAGGATGACTTCGTGTTATGGAACCCAAAAGCAGGGGACAATATCCGGCTTGGTATGTATTTCAAATCAAAAGAAGAGGTAGACCGTGCGGTTAGACAGTGGAACATCCGTCGTGGACGAGAGATGTATGTCAAGGCAAGCAAACTGAAGGTATACACGGTCGTATGTTACACCAGACACCCAAAGTTTGTAAATCCTTTCTCTAGTGCCCGCAAGTGTGAGTGGCGTTGCACGGCATCGATTCGGTCTGACTCACATTACTGGCGAATTACTGTATGGGCTACAAAACACAACTGTTATTCTTCGGCCGTACGTAATAGCAACAGAAGTTTAAAAGCAAAGGATATTGCAAAACACATCTTACCGTAAATTCGTACGGACATCAAGCTTAAGGTAAAACATATCCAAACCCATGTCAAGCAGGCCCTGAATGTTGATGTTTCATATTCCAAGGCGTGGCGTGCAAGAAGAAAGGCCATAGAAACTATCTATGGTGACTGGGACAGCAATTTCAAGGAGTTACCCACATATCTTATGCGGCTGCAGTCGAGGAACCCAGGTACCGTTTTTACGTTCTTTAATCATCCAAACGGGGATCCGAATTACCCCACGTTTAAATATATTTTTTGGGCATTCGGTCCTTGTATCCGTGCATTCCATCGATGCATGCCTGTCATATCGGTGGACGCGACTCATCTGAAAGGACCCTAACGGGGTAAGCTGATCCTTGCGGTAACAAAAAATGCAAACAACTACATCCTGCCTGTGGCGTATGCTGTCGTTGACGAAGAGACTGTACACAGCTGGTGTTGGTTTTTCCAAAACCTTTCTGAATACGTTACCCTTAATAGCATGGGGCCTTTGTGTGTGATATCAGACAGACACAACGGCATAATTAATGCTATGGAAAACCTTCCACAGTGGAAGGAACCCAACGCCTACCATCGTTACTGTCTTCGTCACATCAGAAGCAATTTCAGCGGGAGGTTCCGAAACAAAACCCTACGGAAACTGTGTTGGTCAATTGGTAGCACATCTCATCACGTAAAGTATCGCTGGGCTGTTAGCGAAATGAGGCTGAAAAATCAAGAGGCATGGGACTACCTTAACAAATTGATAAGACTAAGTGGACGGTTAGGTATGATAAAGAGCGTCGTCGGTGGGGTAACCTAACGACGAACATTTCGGAGTCCATGAACAACGTCTTGCGTGAAGCACGACTACTGCCTATCACAGCTCTCATTGACTACACCTTTCGCAGAGACGTCGAACAATATGTTAAGCACACTCAAATTTCGAGCGGTTGCAACACACCTCTACCTCCTCACATATGGAGCAGGTATGAGAGCCTTTTGGGAGTTGCTATGCAGCATGAAGTGACGATGTACGATGCAAATGCGTTAAGGTGCAATGTTCTTTCAAGGGTTGAGACAAATGACAGGGGCGGAAATGACTACACCGTTGAGTACAAAAAAAAGGTATGCTCGTGTGGAAAATGGCAAATGCAAAGATTTCCATGTTCACATGCAATTGCTGCTTGCAATTGGTTGGGTAAAAGCCCTCACAGTATTACTAGTTGGAAATTCCACACAGACACGTACATTCAACAGTACAACAGTCATTTTTACACCTTGGGGCATAAGTCTGAATGGCCGGCGGCAGAGTGGAGAATTCAAGGGGACCCGTTGATAATTACTACACATCGAGGCAGAGTACGCCAGAGAAGAATACAAAATGAGATGGATGTGAATTATGACGATCGCCCGAGGCGTCATGCATGCACTCGATGTGGAGAAACAGGCCATAATAGGAAGAGTTGTGGAAATGCAAGGCGTCAACGAAATCAGTGAATGACCCTACAGGGTTGTGTCAGTCCTATCATCACGGTCATCTTTTTTATGTTGTTTAGTTTGCATTATCTGTATCGTCAATCACCTTTTGCTTTCATGGATGAGTTGGGTGACTCATCTCATCATGTTCTGTACTAGCTTTATTTAATAATGGCAGAATTATTATGGTACTGTTAATTTTAATACCACTACTATTATTATCAGAACTTTTCTAATATAAAAGTAAATAAATACATGTAGTAATGATAGATTTATTTAAAACAAATAATACAAATTTATTTAACAACTATTTTTCCAAACTAGTCAATCGAACAAACTATACAATCTACCGAGTTACAAGACAATCTATTTCCGAGATCACCAATTCCAATAGCTTGTGTGTAAGTTTTATTTTGCGTAAAGACATCATTGTACATATACCTCCTTATCTAAAAGAAACCATGCCCGTAGTGTTTGAAGCCTAGTTCTTTTGGCCACAGGTACAGTGAGATTGATAACTTCTCTATGGAAGTTGCTAGAATAGTTAAACAAAAGCTGAAATTGAACAGTTATTTGGAATGTTTCTTATCATTACAGTTATGCCATCATTATTCCAGTCTCCGGAGATTGGAAGAATGATGGCATAACTGTAATGATCAGAAACATTCCAAATAACTGTTCAATTTCAGCTTTTGTTTAACTATTCTTGAAATGTTTGAAGTCAAACAGGGGAACATGGACCGAATGTTGAACATGGGTGCCAAATCTACAGGTACCCAATGGTCAACCCAGGCTGCCATAGCAAAGTAACATGGTGAAGAATCTCAAATTCTTATATCGCCGACGTCGCCAATAACTGACCGTGATTCTTCAACATCGGATGGCCTTGCGCTACAGGCTTTGCCTGGAAGGTTGTTCCCCCCAAAGAATCTGTTGAAATGTCCAGGTTTGGTAGACTAGAGGTTCAGACTAGCAACGACAACCAACTCTCTAATATTATAAACTACAAAGACAATGTTGCATTCTACACGTGTTATACCACGTGTGGATGTAACATCGATCCAAGTAGTTTCATGTGGATGTAACACCGATCCAAAGACCGCGCTTTCTTGGACCCCAGAAAGAGGGACGCCACAGCAGGGGATGAAACAGGAGAGGATGCTTTTAAGCATGGCTCATCCCCGCAGAAAACAGTTAAAACTCCATGTGAATGTAACATCGACCCAATATCAATAAAAAACCGTACCCTCCAGAACAATTACAAGAAAAGTATTATATCTCATATTGGTATTTTCTTTGGTTTTCTACAATTGGCGGCATTTGAGTATATGTGATTTGAGTGTGTGATGTGGATGGAGAATGGTAAGCTGGTGGGAGATTATTTATAGGAGGGATGCCTTATATTGATTTGGCGGCATCAAGAGGGATGCCTTATATTGATTTGGCGGCATCAAGGATGCCTTATTCTCAATTGGCGGCATCAATAGGCGGCAAATGAATACCCCTTCTAAATTGGCGGCATCAATTGACTACACAAACTCATTCGGCGGCATCAAAGAATGATTTGGTTGATGCCGCCAATCCATTTCTATACATCACCAAATTTGATTTTTCCCCCAATACCCCCCAAATGTAATTTGTAAAATGATAAACCCCCTATTTATGCAAAGGATTCATAAATTTACCATGATGCGCATTCTTTGCACTATAAATGAGTTATAGGCATCTTATTAAGAAAATTAGCCAGTGTGTATTCTTTATCATTGGGTCTTATTTAAACCCCGCAGCAATGCGCGGGTAAACCCACTAGGTTTAAAAGGCAAGTCACTAAACAGTTATGATTCAACATTAATGAAGATATACAGTCCAATGAGTGGGAAAATGAAACGTAAGTTGATGGGGCATGACTATGACAGGTTCGGTTTATGGGTTTACTGTTTAGACTGGGTTTTGCACATCCCATTTTTTTCGAGCCGCTTGATATGCTTCCTCTTAGTTATTTATACGCTGATAAGTTTCTCCTTTGTTTCTTTTGCAGTCTGTCCCATCCACCGTTTGGTTGCAGGTCTTAATGCCCAGCTACGCCTTGTGCGGTGTGATCAACTGAAGTCAACATTCAGACCAATCATAAGCTGGCTCGACACATATGCAAATCCAACCTTAAGTGCTCATCATATACGTGTTGATTTAATAACCGCTTACAAACACTCAAAGAGAACATGTTGTGGTACCCTTTATCTTTTATTGTTTGCAACGTCAAACCAATCGGTCATCAGGTACTTTAAATGCCTGTAACCCTCAACAGTAGTTACTTATTACTTTGTCAACTTGTTCTTGGTGCATGGCACGTGCTGGTGCCATACAGGTAACAACTTTATTGTTACAGTGGTATAGTGGCAAATTATAAAATTCTTTAATGCACTGCTTAAATGAAACTAAAAGCTATGTATTTAACTTTATTGGCCGGCTTCGACTAATGTATTAATTTTATAGTTGTCACAGGTTAGGGGAGGAGCGAATTATTACGCAGATGAAGACATGGATGTCATTCGCGAAGAATGGTCAAGCTATGCCGCGACATTTATTTTCAAGTGATGAAGGCAGTGTATTGTCCATACAATATTTTTGTAAACATTAAACGTTGTCTCGGATTGGTTTGTAATTTGACAAATATGTATTATATAATGAAATGATATTTTTGTTATTAGTTTGCTAATTATTTTGCATATAATAAAATGGTTATAAATCCAGGAGGGTAAATATGTAATTTTACATGATTTTTTTTAGATTAATAAATTATGACACGCAAAAGAAGGTCATAAAATTCTGTCATAAATTTCTGTCATAATATGTGTTGAAAAAATGTCAACAAAAACTGTCATAAAAATATGAGTCATTAAAAAGTGTTATAACGTGTGTCAATAAATGCTGTAATAAATGTGTGTCATAAACAGGTGACACGCGAAAATATGTCATCTTAAATTTATGACACCGCCATCCTTGACGTTTTTTTTTTTCTTGTCATCGGACCCTTTTCTTGACACGCAATGCGTGTCAAGAAAGACCTTTTTCCTAGTAGTGTACCCGACTACTTGTAGGTTCAAGAATCACCATGCATAAACATCGAGTAACAATTTGAGATGTTTGACAATTAGGCGTAAACTATTACCTTAACAATTAGGTCCAAAATAAATAAATAAAAAATAAAAATATTCATCTATTAAAAAACACTGAAAAGGTAAAAACTTTCTAAAATATCCTTATCCATTTATCCATCACAAGAATCTTTGATATGTGTACATTACAAGTGAAATAAAGTCTTAAATCCATGAAGGAAAAACAAAGATAAACCATTGAAGACGCAACTCAAGACGCAAGCAAAGTACATTATATTTCCAATTACTTTTATATTCCTTTGAAAAAATTTAATAAAACAAAAAAAGACCGGCAGGAAGTTGTAAAACTAGTAACTTTTTAAGGTAACCATCTCAAATATGTATATAAATACAAGCACAAGCATGTAGGGATGTATCTATTAACAATTTGACATATTTAATAGCATACTTGAGGTGTATTATCAACGCAACCTACAAGATGTTTGACAATTAGGCGTAATGTTTAACAATTAGGAGTGCGTAAACTATTACCTTAACAATTAGGTCCTAAATAATCATTCAATATCAATAGTTTCTTAACAAATAGGCGTAGTAAACTATGACCTTCAAGCAAAATCTAACTAACAGAATAAGTAGGTATTTAAGCGCAACTAGGCATAATAGACGAAAAGCTCTACCATTTAGTTTTCTTTAGTATGTAACCCAATCAATGTTGCAAAAATCGGCCTAGGCGGTAAACAAAATCGAAATTAGGCCCTAGTCGGAGATCTAAGCGTTTTGGCCATTAGGCGGGCCTAGGCGGTGATTTTTTTTATTAGATTTCTAAGTATTTTTTAGTATTATGTGTATATATCTAAGTATCTTTAAGTAATATATGTATATATCTTAACATATTTTCAAAAAAAAAAAAAAAAAAAAAAACCACCTAAGTTTGTGTATATATAGTATGCGTATAGGATCGGCTAATCAACAAAGATTATGATCAAACAAGTTCAATTCAGGTGCGGAATCCCTGAATTGATCACAAAATGATAATAAAACTAGCAAAGCACAGAAATCATCATAAACACTTCAAAATGTTGTTTATAATGATAGAACTTGTTTACAGACTCAATAAAAACCCTAGGGAGAAACACACACAGGGAGGGAAAACAAATGACCAAAAGTTAAACATTCAAAAATTGATTCAGCCTTATATAGACCTGCACATTCGCCCAAATAGCTTGGTCGAATGTGCAGGTTCGACCATATATATAGGGCGAATCTGGACATACATATAACAAAACTACATTCGACCTCCCAGTGCTACCTTCAACCGATTGTTTCTACCTTCGACCATCCACAAATCCACCTTCGACCAGTCGACCAAAACAAAACATATTGAAATTCGCAATTCAATAGCATTAGTCGCAATACGTGTATCTACAAACTCCCCCTCGACTATTGCTTGAATTGCTTCAGCCTTCGCTCTTCATCTATAGTCTTGTTCATCAGTTTGATACGCAATAACGCCTTTTGTTCTTTCGTCATCACTGGTTCATGAGTTTGTTTCGGTTTCTTCTTTTCAACATTCTGAATCTTAACAAACTTCCCCAGCTTCTTGTCGAAATCACAACCCGCATTAACATCCCACGCAAAGCATAAGAATACCACACGTTGGTATTTGGCTGCCTGTTCACTGTCTTTCGCTTCACAATAAATTAGATTATAATAAAGCATGATGATATCTTCGTGCGAGCAATTGATCAGCCACATTGGGTCAAAGATGTGAATCTTCTTAAAGTCCTTCAAACCATCTTTTAGAACGATAATAGCCTCTACTGTCTTCCAAGCATAATACCACCACATAAAATCCTTTGAAAAGTGTTGTGGAATTTGCATCAAAGGAATATGCTTCAACACTTTTGGTGGTTTATATTTCAAAGTCACCTTGGGCAACCCCGTTATATCATCCTTTTCCTTCTTATGAACAATTCTTTTAGGATATTGTGGGGTAAACACTTCCCATTTTGTCCTGCTCTCTCTAGCCATTCTATCTGCAAAGTAACCAACAAGATGGTTGTTTACTGAAGCACCTGACATTTCATGTCTGCAGATATCGCGAACAGCCCATTACGGTAGTGTCTTAATGTCGTGGAATCTGTCGAAGTAAAGAATTCCTTTCTCCCATTTCACTGCGACACACTTAAGCTGTCTCAAGTACTTCCAGCCGAGAGCTTTGCCTTTGAATAAATCATTATGGAATTTGTAAAAGCTACCTTGAACTTCAATCTTTGGACGGTTAGCTTCCTTTTCTTTAAGCTTCCTCAATAATTCTTTCAAAGCATCAGATTGTTCAGTATTTGGCTTTTGACAATCTGGAAACACTTCTTCAACAAACTTCTTACTCTTTTCACGAGCAAGTTTCTCAGCCTGGCTCAACAGTTCATCAGAAAATTCAGGAAATCTAGAATCTTTGTCATTCTTAAAGTATTCTGGATATTCCTCGCTAATAATATCCTCTATCTCCACTTCTTCAAACACTTGGACATCTCTATCATCGGAATGATTACCTGCCTCTTTCTTAGGTATATTAGGAATCTGATTCTCACTCATCAACTCCTCCAGAGATTTACCAACTTGTTTCGCCAATCCCTCCAATATCTCTTTTGATACGGCTGCAGAAACTTCTCCGTCTTCTAGATCAGGATCATTATATTCCAACTCAAAACGCATATCGTTTGACTCAAATATCTCTGGAAACCTACCAGTCATCTCTATCGTCCAGACTCTATCAGTCAACATCTGGCGATATAATTTCTTATCTTCTTCAGATAAGGCTCTTAGATTCTCATTCCAGAAGATATTATCATCGTCAGTAAGGCCACCCATAGCTTTCAAACTAGATCCTTCTGTGTCCTTTCCTGATCCTCTCTTCTCACACTTATACTTGTCAGTATCATCATCATCATCACTATCAGAAATAGCATAGCTATTACCATCACCTGAATTATCACCTGAACCATCATCATCACCATCATCTTTCTTCTTCTTTTTAGGAGCATCATCATCATCCTCATTCAACTTATCATCATCTTCTTCTTCTTCTTCATCTGATGGTTCAAAATCAACTTCCTCCTCGTCACGTTCTTTATCTTCTTCACCAGCTTGTAATTGTGGAGCTTTAGAGTACAAATCCTTTATCAGATTATTCATACTCTTGTTGTCTGCTCTCAACTTCTTGTTCTCCTCTTTCATAGTGATGTACCTTCTGGTGTTTCTCTGTTCATGTGATAACAACTTCTTGTTTTCTTTCTGAAGTCGTTTAATCTTTGCTTCCAGAGCTTCTTGATTCTCATGTGAAGATTCGACAACATCTAACATCTTTCTGTCATTGTTTCTCAATGTTCGATCTCTGCTTGTTGCTGATTAATGATCTTCATCATGTCTGCAAGCTTCTGGTTAACTGCAGTCATCACATCACTATCTACAGTAACCTTTGGTGTTGAAGCTTCAGCAACTGGGATCTTTCCTTTCTTTAGCTTTTTCAAAACTCTATCCAAAGCATCATTAAACGCATCAGTTGGCAGTTCAGTATGCTCAGCAGTAGATGATGTCTTCTGTTTCTTTGCTGGTGGGGATGTAATGGGTGATTTAGAGCTAGATGCTGCAGGAACTTTCTTCCCAGCAATCAGATTCTAAATGTCTTTAGCTCTTTTCTCCATCGGCTTAACAACTTTTTCTTTCTTCTTGTATAAAGGTTTCTTCTGTTTCTCTCCAGCCTTTGGCGATCCTCCAAAATCTTCAGATCCCAAACCTAAACCTTCATCAATCGCGTCCAAAACAATCGGAATTTTTGTCCTCTGTTCTTCTATAGACTTGTTTAAACTTTCAGACTCACCAGCCACAATGGCCTTGGGCGTGGTGCTCTTAACAGTCTCATTATTTGAATCCCATATTTCTTCAACCTGGGTTTCCTCTGAATCCATTGATTCTTCATCCACCAAATGTGTGCCTTTCTTCGCAACACTTTTCTTTCTTCTAGAAACTTTCTTTGGTGGTGGTTCTACATCATCCTGCTTCTCTTTCCCTTTCCCAGTCTTTGCGCCGACATTCACTACTTACCTCTTTCTCTTTGCCTCGGGATCAACAAGACATAAAGGATTGTCTTCATCAGAATCACTGTTAGCATGCCTGGCTGTATCCTTTCCTGGATCTTCATATCCTGGATTAATCAGATGACCAAACAGGTTCTTTTGTGGTGGTCTTTCATTCATCGGCACGCCCTTATAACCCTTCATTCTAACTAGTGTGTTTAGATTCATATGATCCTGTACGACTATCTGAGTAGGATCTCTTCTCAAGTTCTTGTACTTCTCATCAAATATCATCTGCAGGAATCTCGGATATAACAGAAACTTCTTCTTCTTCAAACCTCTTAGTGGTTCCAGCATATGTTCAAGTATCATACCGGATACATTGAAAGGCTTGTTCAAGATTAGGGCAACCATCAAAGAGCTAATACTCTTTCTCATAACATCATAGCCTCCACTCGCTGATCCAAACACATGTAACATAACGTGTGCAAGATACTTGAACTGCGGACATAGCTTCCCTTTGTGTAATGAACCATCAGTAATCGGTCCATTGTACTTCATTCGTAGGAAGCACTTTCTCTATTCAATCCATGATAGAACTCTTGGATCTGTCTTCTTATCCAGCAGCTTCAGTGCCTCTCTGATATCATCTTCAGAAATGATCACAAACTCCCCCTAAATCGTACTTACAACAGCAGATTCATTGTTCCAATAATCCATTCTGGCATTCTTCCAGAATTCTTGTTGATGATCTTTGTATATGATGGCGGGAGTAGCAAGGGCAACAATCACACGGCTTCTCTTTAAGAAATCAACAATACCGGCGAATTCGGTATGTTTCTTTAGATCTCCCATAAATGCACAACAATTGTGTGCTGCTTCAAATAGTAAATCTTCAACTTGTTCTTTTCCAGATGCCTGTTCTGAAGATCCTGCAGGAACATCAGTACTTTCCTGTTCAGACATTATTAGACTATAAAACAAATCAAGAAAACATGTTAAAAACGAACAAAATAACCAAAATAAGAAATTTTTGATTTTAAAATTCTACATTCGACCATTCGAAGGTACGAATGTGAAAATTGAGGTTCGAATGTGGAATCAAAGGCTCAAATGTGAAAATCAGTGATTAAAAATGTTCATTCGACCGTTTAGTTTAACTTTCGACCGTTTGAACATCTTCATTCGACCAAAAAGCCACGTTCGACCGTTAAAATTGGGCGAAAGAAGACTGTTCATCTTCTCAAATTGCAGATTTTGATTTAGATGGATTTAACATGCCATTTTGATTTGAATACCAACGAATATGGCCGATAAACATTTTCCAAACATCAATTTTATCTATTAAAAACTAGGGTTCGATTATTTAATCAATCAATTGAACAAACTGTGATGTTTAAACCCTTGATTTTTGTTTATTCTCCCCCTAAATTTTAACAATTATCGGCTAGAAATCATGTTTTAATCCTGGTTAGGGTTCGAACACAAATTCAATGATTGTGACTTTGTTTGTGGATGGATACCTGCAAATGATATAGTGAAATGATCAGTAGAACACGTAGAATACAATGATAGAATTTTTAAATCACGAGCAACAAGATCACTTTATCTCAAAAATTCAAAAATTTTGAATATGGGGTCGAATGTGCAGATCAGGCATATATAGGCTCCACATTCGACCAAACAACTAGGGCGAATGTGAAAATTTGTCCACCTTCGACCCTATTTAAAGTTTGAATGTAGACAAATGGTTCGAATGTAAAAATAACACATGAACACTCACATTCGACCGTTTGAAAGGTTCGAATGAGCAGGAAAAATTCCACCTTCGACCCAACGAAGGGGCGAATGAAACTTGGAATTTTTGAAGTTTTTACCAAATCTCAAAAACGAGTCTCGTTCAAAATTTATCTCAACTTGTAAGCATCTGACATTCATTATTTCCCATTTTAAGATGACAAAACTCAAATGGTCCATCAAGTTTTAGAAAATCATTATCAACCACCATCAGCTATCAAAAATAAGATAGAAATGTAAAATCTTTTGGATTTTCTAAACTTTTTGTTAAAACACACCTAAAATCTTTTTGAGTTTTGTATTTTTGACGAGAAATGTAAAATGCAACAATGTAAAGATAAAGCAGTAAATGTTTTGTGATATCCGGTAAGGGGCTCATATCAGTTTTTGAGAAATCTCATCACACCGTTGATCTTTTGATTTATTATCATTAAAAACAATGTGTGATCTGGCAACTGCCGATATTGCGATCCACATAAACTCACATGCAGACTGTTGTGCAATGCTTTAGACTGATACTATTATTTATCGTATAAACTCAATCGTCTGTGGTTCCCACACACACGACATACTCCCGTATCAAGAAGTAAATGCACAAATACTCATTGTAACGCGTGATTATGCTTTTGTCATCTGTAATTTACAAGGTATGAGGCACAGAGGTGTACAGGTCAGCAACTCAATGCTACAAAGTAACATGTGCACTCTACCAGGTTGAGGGCTGATATCAATCATGATTTGCATCAATGACTGGATATGATGCATTAGATAATCTTTGATTATCATCATACATTGAAAGTTCCTCAATTCGGTAACTTTAGGATTTGGCTTTACAACTCTTTTTATAAAGACACCCTGTCTGATCTAGCTCCGTAATGACTTACAGCAGAAGATCAGAGAGGATATCCCCAGATAACTAATAACATAACGACCCGAAACCTCCGAATTTTGTACAAATACCCTATCAAACGAAATTACGGTACTAAGACCATATGCCCATGAGGAGTTCATCCACACAACAATTCGTTTGATATGTATGTATCAGGCACGCAGTAATAGGTCTACAAAGCCTATCAACACATCACACAGACTCGAACACACGCCTTATATTGCATTACACTTCTTTAGCATGTGTCAGATCCCCACTGATGTACTATCATTTCCCCCTTTTCTCCTGGAAATCATTTTGGGTTTTCAATTTTTTTTTTTGATAGATTTTTGAATTTTTCAATGTTTTTGGTTTTTCTGAAAATAAAATCTACCTAAAATGTAAAACATATTTTTGGATTTTTTTGTAATTTTCTGAAAACAATAAAAACTAAAACTAAAAAGCGATAAACTGAGGTGGTGATCAGTCTTGTTTTTCTTTTATACCGTTAGCTTTTAAAAGATATTCAAATCTTGATTTATCAAAAGCTTTGGTAAAAAGATCTGCACGTTGATAGTCAGTGTGGATTTTGACCATATCGATCAACTCTTTTGCGTAACAATCACGGATAAAATGATATTTGATCCAGATATGTTTAGCTTTCGAGTGATTTACTAAATCTTTTGTCAATGCAATTGCGGCCTCATTATCACAGTAAATAGGGGTTTTAAGAAATTGCAAATCGTAGTCCACCATCTGTTGCTGTATCCAGAGAACTTGTGAGCAGCAGCTTGATGCTGAGACATATTCTGCTTCACATGTGGATAAGGCGACTGCAGTTTGTTTCTTGCATTGCCAGGTCACGAGCCTGCTCCCCATAAACTGGCATCCAGCCGTTGTGGATTTGCTGTCTTTGTCACAGCCTCCCCAATTTGCATCACTAAAAGCGATTAGGTCAAAATTATCATCATTAGGATACCATAGTCCTCTCGACGGACAACCCTTCAGATATCTAAGGATACGTTTGACAGCTGCAAGATGACTCTGTATCGGCTTCGATTGATAACGTGCACAGAGACATGTGGCAAACATTATATCTGGTCTGGAGTCGGTGAGGTACATCAGAGATCCGACGATTGCGCTGTATCTAAAAGGATCAGTTAGCTCCCCCTTAGCGTCAACACCAATCCCGTGTTTAGGCTGTATCGGGGTATCCATAGGCTTCGAATCATCCATCTGGAATCGGCTCAAGACTTCATAAACATATTTGGTCTGATGAATAAAGATCCCCGTTGGTCTTTGATCCACCTGCAAGCCTAGGAAAAACTACATCTCTCCCATCGCACTCATTTTGAACTTTTCCTGCATAACACGTTCAAATTCTCTGCACAGAAGTTCGTTAGTAGTACCAAAAATAATGTCATCAACATAAATCTGCACTAGAAGCAAATCATCCCCTTTTCGTTTTGTGAACAATGTGCAATCTACCAAACCTCGCTTAAATCCTTTGGATAGAAGATACGTGCTCAGCTCCTCATACCATTGCCTTGGAGCCTGGTGCAACCCGTAGAGAGCTTTGTTTAGAACGTAGACCTTATCCCGGTGAATAGGATCCTCAAAGCGTGGTGGTTGACCTACGTAAACTTCTTCCTTTACCACACCATAAAGAAATGTGCTTTTAACGTCCATTTGATACACCTTGAATTTCTTATACGATGCAAACGCCAGAAACATACGGATAGCTTCTAAGCGTGCAACCGGTGCATAAATCTCGTTATAATCAATTCCTTCAACTTGATGAAAGCCTTGTACAACCAATCGAGCTTTGTTCCTAACAATCACTCCTCTGTCATCTTTCTTACACTTGAACACCCATTTTGTTCTAATCTTTTTCCGTCCCATAGGTAAATCTGTCAGTGTCCGCACTCCAAGTTTCTGAAACTGTAATAACTCCTCTTTCATAGCCTCTACCCAAGCGTCATCCAAAAGAGTGTCCTTGTATGTCCGTGGCTCAACCTGCGAAACATAACAAGCAAAAGACCAGTCATTTTGAAAACCTGAATTTTGAATTTTAGCATATAAAGCAAGAGAGCCAAGGTTTTCTGGTGAGTTTTCATTCCTCAGTTGACCTCTCGTCATGACACTGCTACCAGGATCACCAATAACCTGCTCGAGCGGGTGAATTCGATGTATCCGATATTCCGGATAATCAGGTACTTGCACTCCCGTCTGAGTAGTCAAATTCTCTATCGAATCCAGATCATTACCCAAGTTTGATGATGAGGCACCATTTTGATTTGGGTTCACTGGAGGTGTCTCTGTAGCAATATCTGGAACAGCTTCACTTGTAACATCATCGTCATCTTCAGATTCCGATGAATTGAGATATGTGGAAGCTTCCTGAAATACCTCTTCTTCAACTGCTGGAGCGTTGGTATCATTAGAAGCTGTTTGGGGGTTGACGGTGATCAGACTCACCAACGGTGATGTCACTGCGTTTTCACACTCGTAATATAATCGTAATACAGCCTCTTCAACCAAGCTATCTAGATTGAATGAATCAAAGAAATCCTTGTAATCAAACATCCAGTCTGGACCGCTACCCTGTACATTCTGAGTATACCGCTGCACTTCAACGTTAGCCCACTCCTCGACCTGACAAGTTCGTTTGTTGAATACCCGTTTGAGCGGGGTTGCATATCCAACAAAGAATCCTTCTTCAGCCTTTGGTGCGAACTTCTCAGATGGATTAAGCATTGTACACGGTGCTCCAAACAGTTCTACATACTCTAAGTTCGGCTTTCGTCGATTCAACAGCTCATAAGAAGTTTTGCCAAACTTTTTCACCGTTAAAACACGATAAAGAGTATAATAAGCTGCGTAAATAACTTCATTCCAGAACATTACTGGAAGATTGGAATCCGCAAGCATTGTTCTTGCCGCTTCAATTAGAGTCCTGTTTTTGCGTTCTGCGACACCGTTCTATTGAGGGGTATACGGAGCACTGTATTCATGATGAATTCCTTTGTCTTCACAAAGAGTATCCATTTGTGCGTTCTTGAACTCCGTCCCATTATCACTCCTAATTTTCTTGATCTTCAGACCATAGATATTTTCCAATCGAGTGAACAGAACCTTCAGATTATTAAAAGTGTCGCTCTTATGATGCAAGCACATAACCCATGAAAATCTGGAATAGTCATCTGTAACCACAAGAGAGTACAATTCACCAGTATGACTTTTACGCTTGACCAGTCCGAATAGATCCATGTGCAAACGCTCAAGTGGTAGTTCAACTGAATTGACTTTCTTTGGTTTATGGGATTGCTTGTGCTGCTTTCCTTTCTTGCAACTCACACACTTGTCATTCAAATGAAAATGTTTAACATTCACGCCTGTGACAAGTTCATTTTTCACCAAATGATTCATCTTTCTAAGGTGAATGTGTCCCATCCTCCTATGCCACATGATTGATTCTTTTTCAGTAGCCTTGGAGAGGAAACACGTGACTTGACCTTTGTAGTCATAGCTTTTGACATGCCGAGAATGTACAAATTGTTCACTCTTTTGGTAGAACGAATCCTGGCTTGAGTATATAGCAAGATTTGTCATCAAAGAATACCGAAAACTGTTTATCACATATCTGACTGACACTGAGCAGATTATAATCAATTTGCTTCACGTACAAAATCTTCTCAAAACTCATTATCCCATTACTTACACTACCCTCCATAGTAATGTATCCACCTTTATCCCCGACAAACGCTACGTGTCCTCCATTGATATTTCTGATGTCAAACAGTAGCGATAAATCCCCTGTCATGTGACCAGAAGCTCCACTGTCTACAATCCAAAGACTGCTCACAAGGCCAGCTGAAGCTCCCTGCACATATCAAGTAAAAGATTAGATTTTTTGGGGGACCCAAGCCTGCTTGGTCTTGGGTCTTTGAACATTGAGTTTCAAAGATTCTTTCTCACAAACAGATTGATTTGAATTAATCCTTTTCTGATCAATTAAATCTTTTTCAGTTTCAGCTTTCACATTCTCTTGTGAAGATGAAGCACCTTGAGAACCCTTTGGTGACCAATACTGTTCCGAACGTTTCAAGATCCGGATCTGAGATTTTGGGGTCTCAACCGGTTTCTTTACTTCGTCTCTAAATGAAACTTTCTTGGTTACCTTCTCTGATTTAACAGAGACAGGTCCAACTGTTGGTTTGATGGCAGGTTTAACAGGAACCTTTTTCTTGTCAACAGTTGTGTTCACCATAGGTTTCTTAAGTGGTTTTTCAATGGCTATCCGGTTACGACGGTCATATGTCATCAAACGATTATCCCCTTCTTTGATAAAAACGATTTTGATTGTAAAAAGATACTTGTTGAGGGACAAAACGTTGTTGTGGATAACATTGATTATCGACTGGACGTTCATGATTTTGCTTCACTTCCACCTCGTGCCTTTTGTGCCTAACATACAGGCAGTGAGCAAGTAAATGCCCTCACTCCCCACATTTATAACACGCACGGTATTCCTCAAAGTTGTTCTTGGCATTCGACTTGGCATATGTAGTGATAGGATATTGATCATCCACACACTTCCTTCTAAGACTCTCAGGAGCTGGGTCCTTGGAGTAAGTCGGCTCAAGAAAACTATTAGCCTTCTCTTTTGGCTTGGTAAATTCTGTGACATGAACCTTTGGTTCTTTTGGAATATCCAAGTAAATTCTCTCTAAAACCTCCGGAGGTACATCAATTGTTCGCTCATGCTTTGGGAACCAAATGGTACTCTCCTGCCAAATTTTCTCAATTTTGGAATAGTTGGCAAATTTGATTGGATATTCCTCGTCAGACATTATCTTGTCGGATCCTATCATCCGATAGAAAATCTTGACGAGTTTGTCACATTGATCGTTTTTCTCAACATGCTTAACTAATTGATTCGCTCGATGAGCGTTAGCCATGGGATGCACAATCTGATATGGTGACACTGATTCATTTGTAATTATGTGATTTTCAGCAGGAATATCACACACCTTCTCAGATTTGTCATCCTCAGATTCGGAATCATCAGTTACAGCAATCACACCTTCATTGTTTAATCCCAAAATCAGTCGAACATCAGAATTTAGGTCTCCCACACTAGAAGTGTTAGACTCATCATCCGATGTCGAGTCAGACTTAACTGAGCTCTCCGGTGTTATTGAATGCAAAGTATGATTTTCAAATAACACTGGAGATGGTACTGCTTTGTAGTTTGCACTACTTGATTGTGAAGGCTCCTCAATGATGTGGTCAACAACATATGCAATGTGCTTATAACTTTCAAGTTTCTTGTTGACCTTTTCTGCAAAGCACTTGATGGTAGCCATTTCAAGTTTTGTGTTTTCCAATTCGTTGATATAGTTATTAATGGCTAATTGTTTCAAAGATAAAGTCTTTTTAAGTTCTGAAATGTCTTTCTTGTAACCATCAAGCACCTTGTTAAATTCTCGTGCTTCTTTCTGATACGATTGACAGTTGATCTTAGCACTCTCAAGCTGAACCCTGAGTTGCTTATTATCCTCTCTCAATCTATCGCATGGACCACAATATCTCTCACTATTCATATCTAAATTAGATTCAGAACTTACCTGCTTTGGAGGCTCGGTCATCGCCATCAATGCAAAGTGTGCTTCCTTTCCAGCAAAGAATTTAGAATAATAAATTTTGGTAAAAGCATCATCCACCATGCATGATTTGCGTGTCATCAAAAAATCAGCTTTAGCAAGAAGTTGATCGATATCATCATCTAGTGAATTAACACTAGTTTCAGAATCAGAATCACTCTCCGTATCAGAATAAGCTGACTCACACTATTCTGGAATCTCAGTAACAGAGTCAAGGATCAATCTCGACTTCTTTTCAATACAATCATCACTTTCTTCACTCAACTCTTCAATTTTCACCTCAGACATCTTCTCAGTCACCAAATCTTCTTCAACATTCACCGGCTCATCCAAATCCATTTGCTGTGCAACACACGCCACATTACCAGTGGTAATCTCCTCAACACCCAACTGCATACCCGTCCAATAAAATACCTCATCTTTCTGTATCACCAAGGCCTGGTTCTTGTTATCTGGTTGGGTTTGGCTGTTTGGTGTAGAAATAGGAATTATAGTTCTGGTTGGATTGTGTGGTGTTGGATTTTGGTTATGGTTTTGTGTAGTGTTTTATCTAATAGTATTGTTTGGTGAGTTGTTTTGGCGGTTTTGATAGTTGTTTTGCTGTTGAAAATTGCAGTTGTTTTGACTTTGGTAAGATACCTGATTTTGACGGTTCTGGTAGTTGGTGTTGAAAGGATTCCTGTTCCCCTACTGTGCTGGCTGTGTGCATTCTCTCTTGAAGTGACCTTTCCCACCACAGTTAAAACATGTCACTTTGGCTTTGTTGAAGCCATATGTGGTGTTTGGAGAAGTAGAAAGATCAGTTCTGCCCGTCTTCTCGATGAACTTAGTCGCTCTCCTCATAACACTAGCAAATGACCACTGGATGTCAATGAGCTCCATCTCTTCTTTGTCAATTTGCGCATAGTCCTCACTGGTTAGATTGTTGTTACCAATTTGACTAACGACTAAACCATTATAAGAAGCGACCATAGCTGAAACCAATGCTACATGTTGCTGTGCAATTTCAACAGTAACATTGTTCAAGTTCGAAGTCTCGAACACAATTGGGCTCTGATTAGGTTGACTTGGGTGCATTTGGTTTTGATTCACTTGAGGAATATAAGATTGTTGTTGAGGTTGGTTTAAACTTGCAGAATAACAAGCAGCTTGTCGCATCGGTGAAAATGGTGAGATGTAGGTAGTAGTAGGATATGATGGTGGGGTATAAGATGAAGTTTGAGCAAGGTAGTTTATGGGGGCTTTGGGTGGTTCAACAATACTTGATACGCAAGCAATGTGTGGAGCAACATTGGAACTAGAACTTGAACTAGCTAGAGATGAAGATGTACCGCCATGATATAGCTCTGGATTCTGAGGAACTTGAGCTCTTTTCGCCTTCCTCTTTTCTTCCATCTCTTTGTTTTCTAGCTTCTGGATAAACTCATTGATAGTCCAGTATTGGTACGCATCCTTTTCCTTAAGTACCTCGATGTGTTGATTCCAGTATGGTGGCAACGCATCAGTGAACTTGTCCACCAGCTCAGACATCAGTATATTGATCTCATAGCTCGAAAGTTCAGTCAATAAGTGACAGTACCTTGGAATCAACTCCTTTAGCATCTCATTTCCCATATAGCTGAAGTTCTCAAACTCTTTTCTTAACTCCTCCATTCTCAGCTTCCTCGTCTTTTCATTCCCATCGTGATGATTCCTTAACATGTCCCACAATTGTTTAGAAGTGGTGCACGACCCAAACTGATGTAAAAGATCAGTGTTAATGTCCTGTGACAATTGGGAAAACGCCTTCTTTTCCACCGCAAACTTCTTTTTCTCGTCCTCAGCAAGACTCTCTAACGGAATCGGTTCACCTGTGTTCTCCAAAACCGGAGCAACATAACCCTTAGCAATCATTTGCCATGCTTCCGTTCCTTCTAATCCCATTCCCTCTAGATGAATCTCGAATTTGGTCTTCCATGTGTTGTAGTCTACCATTTCCATCAACTTTGGTGGACGGCTCCCACTACCCGAAGATAAGTCATGAATAAGTGTCGAAATCGCATTGGTAGTCTGAGAATGAACCGCCGCTGCTGCAACTCCCCAGTAATCAGCCATAGGTTGTGGTTGTGGTTGTGCAACTTGTTGGGGCATAGAACTAGTCATCTCCATATAGTTAATCGGTTGTGATGGTTGACTAGTCTTCTGAGCAGCTACCGACCAAGGATCCATAGTTGTCTGCTGTTGTGGTGTTGTATTAGGTCGTGGTGTTGTAGGAAAATTCCACATATCGCTCTGAAAATAATAAAACACGAAACGATTAGAAAAATTTCACAACAGTTTCTACGTTCGACCCTTTTGAAGAATCGCGTGGTTGAATGTACAAATTAGTCCAGGTTCGACCGTTTGATAAGGTTCGAATGTAGAAAATAACAAAATCAGTTCACTTTACCCGATTGGTCGAATATACCACTTAAGGTCGAATGAACAACAACAAACGAAAACTTTCTAGGTTCGACTAAATATAACTCCACGTTCGACCGAAAATACCCTGGTTCGACCTAAAATCTCCACTCTCGACCAAATCTCCCTAGGTTCAACCCTTTCTTTTTTTGAAAAATGGTTATACTTTGAAAATCAGTTATTTTGATCAAAAATTTTCAAATGTTGATGAAATTTGATGATATTATGCAGGTTTTGCTTTGGATTGGATTTGGAACAAGTTTAACAAAGAGAATAGAAGTTTATCCATGAAAACAAGTTCAAATCAATCAATTTAAAACCAAATTCAGTTGTCCAATGAAAAACATAAAGTTTAGATCAAAATTGGGTCCAAATCAGCTGTAATATTATCAATTTGTGGTTGTTTGATCCTTATGGCTCTGATACCACTTTGTATGCGTATAGGATCGGCTAATCAACAAAGATTATGATCAAACAAGTTCAATTCAGGTGCGGAATCCCTGAATTGATCACAAAATGATAATAAAACTAGCAAAACACAGAAATCATCATAAACATATTCATTTCATTCAATAAGATAATCAATTACACTTCAAAATGTTGTTTATAATGATAGAACTTGTTTACAGACTCAATAAAAACCCTAGGAGAAACACACACTGGAAGGGAAAACAAATGACCAAAGGTTAAACATTCAAAAATTGATTCGGCCTTATATAGACCTGCACATTCGCCCAAATAGCTTGGTCGAATGTGCAGGTTCGACCATATATATAGGGTGAATCTGGACATACATATAACAAAACTACATTCGACCTCCCAGTGCTACCTTCGACCGATTGTTTCTACCTTCGACCATCCATAAATCCACCTTCGAACAGTCGACCAAAACAAAACATATTGAAATTCGCAATTCAATAGCATTAGTCGCCATACGTGTATCTACATATATATAAAATACGTATAAAAATACCAAAACGCCTAATTTCGCCTGGTGCCGAGTCCCGACTAGTCCCTAGGCTGGACCTCATCACCCGCATAGCGCCTAGCGACTTCTGCAACATTGAAAAAACCTAAATTTGTGTGTGTGTGTGTGTAATACGTATAAAAATACCAAAACGCCTAACTCCGCCTAGTCCCTAGGCTAGACCTCACCACCTGCCTAGCGCCTTCTACAACCTTGTATCTTTTAATGACTCAAATGTACAAAAGAAAAGTAAAAGAACTAAAACAGGAGTACAGGACAAAGGTAAAAGGTTGGACTAGACATACCAATAAAAATCTCCTTGACGGACTGACGGTCATGAAAATGAATCTTGAAATCACCAGATAATTCTGTCAAACCGGGCTCCCCAGGGAGAGCAAAGACCATTATCCCCTTTCTAGGTGCAGCAAACCATTATGGCATTTATCAAGTAATATTAGGTATTGCCAGGTTATCTCTGCCTGAAAAATCTGTGAAATAACCCCCATGATGTAGTTTAATCAAGAAAAGATTAAGGTATGTACCTACATTGTTAAGAAATTAAACAAAAATTAGTTTCATGGTTTTTTTTTCAACAATTAAACAAATATGCAATCAACTATTACCGTAAATTCATCAACTTCCTCAATTCATAGTCGTTGGAAATATTTTGTTTTCGAGTACATATCTCAATTGTACCAAAATAAAGTTTAACAAATGAAGATTTTCTGTGTTTCCTCAATTCCCATGGAAAATATTAGCAAATCCCCAACAAAAGTCTGAATCATCCATTTATGCCCGCAAGTTGTTTAGAAGTAACGACTAGTTTAGAATACCAATCGCACCCATTGGTTCTTCCGAGTTGACGCTAATCAACCAGGGTGGGTCTTGTCATGATCCAATAGTACTATTTCTATATTGTATGACTACATCACTTTGTATAAACGATCATGGTAAACCGCGGAGACTACACGTCCCTATAGACTTTCAAGTTACCCGTATGCCATCTCATGTACCATTCCATATATCCACAAGTTATCGCACAATTCAACATACATGTCTTTCCCCATTTAAAAACATGTAAATGTAAAGAGGTTGTGAAGCTCACCTCAAATGCGCATCACACAGTCAGAAAATAACTAGCCAAATCCAAAGAAATGCCACCTACACGTGTCCTAACTACATAATACATAAGGCATAAGTCTTAAGTGTTGATAAGTTAATTAAGCTCTCATCGGGTGAAATTATATATTATACGCGTATCGGGCTCGATACATGAACTTTATTTGTTACCGGAAGATTTTGATTTTAAGTTTTTTTTTTTTTGGGGAGGGGGGGATTTGGAGTTCCAAAACACTATATATTTCATAAAAAAAAACCCTTTATTTTATATTCCAGAAATTTGGGATCGTTTTCGGTTATTTAATTGTTATCGGTTAATCACCAACTTCCGTTCTGGGCTAGCTTTTCCCAAAATATATTAAAAATATGTTTTGTAAAAAAAATTATCGGAAATCTCTTAAAAATATGTTTTTGTCGAAAATTTATCGGAAATGTCTAAAAAATAGGTTTTTTGTCGAAAATTTGTCAGAAAACTTGTCGGAAATAAAATTTGTGAGAAATTTGTCGGAAATGTGTAAAAAATTATTTTTTTGTCGTAACTTTGTCGCATATAAAATTTGTGAGAAATTTGTCGGAAATGTCTAAAAAATATGTTTTTTTGTCGAAAATTTGTCATAAACGATAAGTTTTTTTGTCGAATATTTGTCAGAAAAGTCTTAAAAATACGTTTTGTCAAAAAATTGTCGGAAACGTCTTAAATATATATTTTTGTCGAACATTTGTCGGAAACTTCCTTAAAATTATTATTTTACTTATATAAACATATAAAAAATAATAATTATTAAAAAAACATGTTTTTGCCGAACATTTGTCGGAAATGTCTTTAAGTTTCTGACAAAATTGCGACAAAATAATATTTCGTGTTTTAAAATTTATTAGTTTATTTATATTAACAAAGAAAGAAATAACAATTATTAAAAAATATGGTTTTGTCGTAAAGTTGTCGAAAACGTCTTTAAGCTTGCGTCAAAATTTTGACAAATTATTATTTTGTAGCTAATTTGTCAAAAAGTTGACGGATGAAGCATGGTTTCTACTTTTTGTCCGAAATTAGCAGCAAACTTGTCGCAAATAAAATTTGTCTGAAATTTTTGTAGTAAATGGAGTCATTTTCTAGTAGTGAAGATGATTGTTTTCTTAAAATTTTCCATGGAAGCTTTTATTTTGGGAATGGAGATGTTGCAGGATGAAGTTAGTATAGGTGGTTGGTGATTTGATATTATATAGACTTTTTACATTTCACCCTTTAAGTTTAAGGAAAGTTGTAAAATATATATTTTAGTTTGATTTAAATTCTAAACAATCCTAGAGTTAAAGATCTAATTAGATATAAATAATAAAATTAGGTATCAATTTGATTATTTAATATTAGTTTGATTTAAATTTTAAAACATTTGATATTAGATATTTATCATTACAAATTAAATTGAGCACATAAATAATTTGTTTTAGTGTTAAGAATTTCTTCATTGTTCTTTGCTTTCTTAATTTTTAATTTTATATGGTTAACACTAGTTATTACGACTTGATTTTTATTCAATTACAATTGACCGGATAAGGATGAATAGGGTTTAGCCAACCCATTTTACCCCGACTTGATTTGTTATCAAATTGTTATTGAGCGTAAGTATGAATTGGTTTTACCTGGTCCATTTTATCTTAACTTGATTTGACCCGCCTTCTTTTAACCTATTTGTGCCCCCGTATAAAACGTTTCTGGATCCGCCACTACTTGAGATGGAGTTTTTTTTTCTTTTTTTTGTATTGTTATTTATTTTCACATATATCCAAAGTCGGATTTTAGAATTGTTTTCTTGAGATGGAATGCAAGTTTTGATTATTACAATACACGCGTAGACTAGTAGTGTAGGTCTCTGCATTATTTCTTAGAAAAATATCCAACACAACAATCAACATCATAATCACATTTATATACTAACACGGCATCCCCTCAGATGTTCAGCCATAAACCCGTAATCCTTTCTCTTACAAATATGAAGTTCTTTCAAGCGTACCTACATGCAATCCTTTTTTCCCTTTTGTTAACATCCACACCACCAGCAATTGCAAAGTACGCCAAGACAGGATGCATTGATACATGTGGGAACGACGTGACGATTCCATTCCCTTTTGGAATCGGTGAAGCTCGTTGTTATGTTAATCCATGGTACAGAGTTGAGTGCAAATCCTCTAAGCCATATTTGCCTAAACTCAACAACCTGGAGGTCTTGCGTGTAGACTTGGGAAATCCAACAGTCACTGTTAGTACGCCGAAAATCACTGATTGTCGAAAGAGAGTTCTGAATAACAGTGATATTTTGGGTATGGATCTCGTTGACAGCCCCTTCTTGTTCTCCAAATTAAGTAATAAGTTTGTTAATGAAGGGTGTGGTACAGCTACTGTGATAGCAAATAATGAGAGTGAGCTCACAGGGTGTTCATCCGCTTGTGATAATGTTACACCTAGTAACAGAAGAAATTGTTTTGAAGTTGGTTGTTGCCAAACCCTAGTTCCTCATCGTGCCAAGTCGTATATCATTAACCTTACGCGCTTGGAAGAAGAAGAGGGAGGTTGTGGGTATGCCTCCTTGGTGGATCAAACTTCATATGACCAATGAAACTTTTCTATCAGGGATAGCTCTTTTATTCCGATATCACTTGTGTGGACTCTAACAGCTGCGGATCAAATAACATGTTGTGAACAAAAAAACCCGAAACCACGCATAGTGGCTCTTTTTAATGGTACTCCCGTGAATACACAGATATGCGGTAGACAATCACTAGAAGAGGACCCTTATTTGATAGATGGATGCAATGGTATGTGATCATAATTCAATATAAAAAGCACTTATTTGTTTATCTTGTTCTTTCGTTTGTTTTCTGACATGTAACTTCATCTTATATAAATAGAGCCTACTGTCACACCCTCAAAATCCACTTGCGGAGTTTTACCGCGAGGCGCATGACAAACCAGGATCCAAGTCAACGATCACAATAAACAAATCTAAATGAACATATGCAATTTCATAAACATAGTTTAAAATCCCCAATTACTGCGGAAGCTTATTCTCAAAACATAATCCAAAAGTAAACCAAAATATTCAACGTTTGAAAACCATGCAACCCTAACTAGACGCCGTGCAGACGCGTGCGCCCTAGTTCCGTAGTGCTACCTTAGCGACCTGAGAAAACATGTAAGAGTTACGTCAGCACAAAAATGCTGGTGAGTTCACAGGTTTGTAATTAAAGTACCAAGTTCAACCTGTGCATACTATATAAATTTGTAAACCAAAGTACGCTAGCTAGGCGTATGTTTTGTTACTACAACGATTGGAAACCATTACTAACTCGCAAACCAGATGTTGTGCCCGAATAGTAAACCTGTTCCTGTTTGAGACAATATGCACTCGCCCGGCCCTCCAAGCCGACGAGCGGGGTTGGTCACTCCCAATAGATCTATTCACATTTCCCCGTTGTGCTAACCCGCACATTCATGTTTCCCTCCCGGGACTTCCAAAGATCGTATAGTAAACCATAGAAACCCATAGTATGACAGTTGTTACCAAAACATAAGTTTAACACATGTTTTCTCCCCCAAAAAGTGAAACCAGTTAAAAGTGGGGCCGTGAACTCACCTTAAGTTGTGTTACTTCGTAATACGAATAAAATCAGCAAGCTATGCTAGCCCCGTAAAGCGGCGACCTAACATATGACAGTTACAAGTAATTAGACTAATAACCCGTAGGTTAGTTAGTCCCTAGATGTCCAGACCATAACCAAGTTCGTTTGAAAACACTGTGACTGTTAAATTAACCCAATGTACAAGACTCGACATCCCATTGGTGACCCGAGACTCCCCGTGTTATACTTGGACTCTCAAACATACAATCATGCAATCACACTTAACATACGTTAAAATCCAACAAGTTGTAGCACGTAGTTCAAGTATCTCATAAATAAGTCCGAGCACATGTTACCAAGTTATTAGGTACGTTACGGGGTTCCTAGCATGTTCCTAGGTGTCCAATCGGGTCCCGAAATGCTAAATTACACTTACAGCAGCAGTACAGCGATTAGGAAAAGTCAACTAGTGATTATGTGGGTCAACAGGCATTTAGGAAGGCTAATCGCCTATAATATAGGCGATTAGGGTCATGCGGTATGCAAATCATGAGTTTATAGGCGATTAGGGTCATAAGGCATGCAACGAAGACAATTAGCCCCCAATCGCCTATGCTATAGGCGATTAGGGTGTCCTATCAGGCGAATAGCCTCCTAATCGCCTATAGCATAGGCGATTAGGATTGCTAATCGCCTTTAGCCCAGCTGTTCCGGTTTTTTCGCGCGTTTAACACTCCAAATCAAATCCAGAACGTGTGTAAACATCAAATATCAATCAAACAACCATATCAAACATATTTCAATCAAAATCCTTCGTTTAACCTCGTTCTATCAGCCCTGCATGCAACCATGTATCCCAAAAACAATACACATAGCATGAAACATCACATTAACATGCATAACCGTAACCCTAATGAACAATTACTCAGATTTCATCAACATGCTATCATCATCAATCTGTAACTACCTTAATATTATGTTAACAATCCTTCTTGAATCACAAAAACCCTATCTTTTAATTATAAACACACATACAACATGCATAATAGCTAGAATCCAATTAACAATGATTATTAACGAATTTCAGAAGACACATACGTTTATAAACATGTCTGGACCATTAGGGATTTAATAAAAACATTATTAAAGGTTGCATGAATAAAAACCACACCTTAGGTTTATGATAGATTGATGTAATAGGCTTGAAATCGTGTATTTTGATCCAAAATCGTGTTCCAGAGGTTGTGTGTGTGTTGGGACGAGTTGTGGGACGACTAGGGTTGTTATAATGAAGTTTAGGAGGTCAAGTATTGTATTTATAGTCGTTTTTAGTCGCCAGGTACGTTACAGGCAATTATGCAGCAGCATCAGGCGAATAGGGCTCCTAATCGCCTATAGTATTGGCGATTAGGGCCTACTCGCCCAAAGAGGAACCCTACTCGCCTTCCCTATAGGCGATTACAGATGCTAATCGCCTATAGGGTCTGGTTCAGCGTATTTGGCGCGTTAAACTCCGTTTTAACATATGTTAACATGTTTTCACATACCGACAAGTCACATAAGGATTATAAACACATAATACATGTAAACAAACACATTCACACTCGTTCACCAATTCCCGGACTCGAGACTCGTGTTTCTACTAAGGTTTGACGATTCCACGAATCGTCGTTTGTACTAATGACTCCCAAACTATAACACGACTTAACCGACCTAGTTAAGTATACTGTACGCGTGACTCGCTAAGGTAGACTTTAACTCAAACCACGTTATTAACCTGAATTTACCGGTATCACACCTACCGAACAATGTAGAAACTGTAGAGATCGTGGAGGTAACTTTTTAAATGCCACGATACTTGACGTTGATGATTCAGTTTCCAGTCAGAACTTCATTTGTGATGATGCAAAAGGGAAAGCAAGAGAAACGACGCCCCTAGGTGTAATTCTAGGTAATGTCATTTAATTTCTTTGTGCTTTTAAACCATTTATAAAAAGTCGGATTAGTTCGTACCAGTGGCACAGCTTCATAGTGGCAAGGGGTCACCCGACCCCCCCACCCCCCACCCCCTCTTCGAATTTTCGCTTAGAAGTTCTGATTATATAGTATACATATAGATTTTTTTGTATATACGGTTTCAAACCACCGTTTTTTTAATAGTTATATTATATAAACCAAAACTAACGATATATCAGACGATACAAGATCGGCTGTTTTACCGAATTTATCATTTTTCTTTGTTTTTTTTTTCCTCTTTTGGGCCTATTTTGAGAGGTACAACCCAATTTTTTTATTTTGCCCTTTTTTTTATTTAGGGATCCCCAATTAAAAAACTCAATTAAAACTCTAAACCCAAATAAAACTGCAAAAGCATATCAACCTCTTACCCTTCTCTATCTCTCAAGCTCACAAAAGCAATTAAAACTCTAAACCCAAATAAAATTCAAAAAGCAATTAAAAATCTAAACCCACCATTTGTCTCAATTTGAATGTTTTCAGTGTTTTTGTTCAATTGTTTGTTAAACAATACGTACAACTTTGATATTTATTGTATTTAATGTTTGACTCGACCAGAATCGAATCACCGACCCGAACATATTACCCGAAACATAGCTACAGAAAAAAAATTTAGGTCCTGCCGAAAAAAATTAGGTCCCGTCTCGTGACCGGTGACTTCTGACCCCCCGATCTGAATTCTCAAGCTTTGCCACTGGTTCGTACTAAGTGATTAAGACATGATATTTAAGGCCGGTAAGATCTTGTGAAAGAAGTAATCATATATATTTTTGTTGTTTCTTTGATCTTTGTGGTTTTTAGTTGCTCTTTGTCATTTCTTTTATTAATTAGTGTAGGTTCCACATATAATATATTTCCATTTGCTGCAATGGATCTCCAATCAATTGGAAATGGCTATTTGATTTGAGATTTTTCCATAAGTTGTTACAATTGTATCTTTTGAGGAAACACATCATTCTTTGCTTTTATAAACAAAACAGGTAGAAAAATAGCATTTTATAAGTCACAAGCACAATTGTTTTGTTTTCTACTCAAGAAATTAGCTTATGTTATGACCATAAAGAAAATTAGATTAGTTTTTAGAAACTTTAGAAATTTACAGTAACGAAAACTAGGAAAGTACATGACTTTAGCATGTTTCACTTCGATCTGAGAGATGTTTAGTCTAATTACTAACTTACAGTTTTGTATTGGCTTTCATTTAGGTGTTAGCATAAGCACGGGTGTATTTTTTATTTTTGCATTGAGTTTTGTATCGTTCAAGTTGATCAAGAAAACTAAAGAAAGGAGGCAAAAAAGGAGATTTTTTAAACGCAATGGGTGTTTACTTCTAAAACAACAAGAAGCAACTGATCCATCTTTAGTTGATAAAACCAAACTTTTCACATACCGTGAATTGCAAAGGGCCACTGACAACTTTAATGAGAATAGGATTCTTGGCCGAGGAGCTCAAGGTACAGTTTATAAAGGCATGCTGATGAATGGAAGGATTGTAGCTGTTAAAAAATCAAAAATAGTTGATGAAAGCCAGTTAGAGCAGTTTATCAATGAGGTAGTCATTCTATCCCAAGTAAATCATAGGAACGTCGTCAAACTATTGGGATGTTGCTTAGAGACAAACGTTCCTCTCCTTGTTTCTGAGTTCATTTCAAATGGTACCTTGTATGATCAGCTTCACAATGGAACTGAAGAGTTCCAAATTTCTTTTAACATGAGATTACAAATTGCTACCGAGGTTGCAGGAGCACTTGCTTACTTGCATTCAGCACTTCCTTTAGAATATACCATAGAGACATCAAAACCAATAATATACTTTTGGATGACAAATATAGAGCCAAAGTTTCTGATTTTGGGACTTCAAGGTTCGCCTCAGTTGAGCAAACTCATTTGACTACATTAGTCAAAGGCACATTTGGCTACCTTGATCCTGAGTATTTTCAGTCTAATCAGTTCACTGAAAAAAGTGATGTTTATAGTTTTGGGGTTGTTTTGGTTGAACTATGAACAGGAGAAAGGCCAATTTCCGACACTAGATTCGGTGAAAATGGAAGTTTGATTTCACATTTTATGTTGCTATGGAAGAAGGGCGTGTTATGACGATTTTTTATGCAATGGTGATTAAAGAGGGTACTATGGACGAGCTTATGGCTACAGCTAACCTGGCATTGCGATGCTTAAATCTGAAGGGAAAATGTAGACCAACAATGAAAGAAATAGCTACAGAGTTAGAAATCATACGAACATCACACATTCCCTCTAGGAATCAAATGTATACCAAATCTATGTTGTATGGAGAGGAACTATCGATGCTAACCTATGGCGAATCATCTTCATCCTTGTTGGATTTGAGCGACAACATTAGCTAATGATTAAAAAGAGCCTAATTGGTTGTATATTGTAATAAAGTTACGTGTCATATCATTGTACCTTCACTAAAAGTTAAACATCAATTTATTATTAAATAGTAATTATTTATTTGTCCTTACTTTTTTTTAACGACAAATTTTATTAAATAAGACACTAGCAAGAAGCTAGCACCAAAAAACAACCAAATCACAAATTAAACCTACATCAATCTTTCCACGTCAAACTTTTTAAAGGAGACCTATTTTCAACCTAAAAATATCCCAATGATCTAATTTCTTTCATCGTTTTAACAACACTTGGTAGGAGAAGGGATTAATAAGGAGATTTTGGGTGTAATAAAACTATGTGGTGTGGTTTAGGCAAGGCTTGTGAAGCCTTGCCGTCACGTCAACAAAAGTGGGTCCCACTTGATCTTAGACAAGGTGAGAACTACCCATTGGTGTGGGGCTCCTCCTTCGATAGTCCTCAACTCCTATTGGCTACCAACTATTTTTTATTTTCTAATTTTTAAATAAGTAAAGAATTAAAAATAAATAAAATAAAAGTGACATAATATTTAAAAAAAAAAACGTTACAAATAAAACAAAGTCGAATAATACTAAAGTCAACATTACATAAAAAAGCGTCTAGCTATACTTGCTAATGATATCCTCTTGTAATTTTTCAATAACTCGACGCCTTGCTTCGGATATGGAACTTGTGTCGATTGCTAAAACCTTGTCTTTTCGATTTTGAGCTTTTCATTCTTCACCTTTAGCTTTTTCCTCGTTGACTCGGTTGAAAGCTTCGATTTGAGCCGTCAAAACGTCAATCTTCGTTGCGCTACCGCTCCCCGACCCGTTTTGTCTTTTGGCGGCCGCTTCCCTTTATGCTTTATCCGGACCTATTTAATTAACCAAAATAAGAATATAATAACTTTTAAATAACAAGTAGAAAAAAATTTAAAAAATGACAAACCCATGGGACGATGAGCCTCCTCGATCGGGATATCAAACTCCGCTTCCTCATGATGTCGATGTCCACATGATGAGTCGAGTTTCCCTCTTGCTAAGCTTTAGCTTTAGCGTCTGTCTTTTGACGCTTTGCTTTTACAACAGGGTTTGAGACCGTCGCCCACTTTGTTTCGTTCCTCAAAAGTTCCCAAGCGGCCAAGCCTGGACAAATTTGAATCCCCCCGATTGCGTATCATTCCACTTCTTCATAGCATCATTAAAAATCATACTTTTGCTGTATCCGCTAGGAGGTTTTGACTTGATTTGATTATAGAAACCTGTAAATAATGTACACGCCTTATTTATTTTCCTAAACTTTCCACTAACCGAGTCTAAGTCTCGGTAGGGCTTCAGTGCTTCCATTCTTTTATGGAAGTTCTCGGTACATTTCTTCCAAAAGCCGGTGCCATTTTGGTTGGTGCCTAATTTTTTTACGAAAAGCAAATTTATTAAATTTTATTATTAGTACAAAAGTAAAACTTAAATAATATGCAAAAAATTGTAACAATATAGAAATGTAATAAAAAATTAAGTTAATTAATTACCAACAATGGGGCATGTCGATGTTTCTAGCCACGCTCGAACCAACGCCTCAACTTCGGTTCTAGTCCATGGTTTCTTAGGCAATTTGTCACCACTCTTCGCCTTTCCTTTGCCTTTGTTACGTGCTGGTGATGGTTGCGTTTCGGGAACAATTTCGACCTCATCATCATCTTCCTCGTCTACGAGCCCCATAGGACGACGTACTCGTGGTGTTGTAGGACTTTGTTGTGGTGGTTGAGTTGTTGTAAAAGTAGTGGTAAACAAAGGTTGTTGCATTTGCATTTGCATTTGCATTTGGCTTAGTTGTAACACGTTTGAGGGGGATTGTTGGTAGTTCGCAAATGAGGATAGCACTTCGGGCCAATAACACCCACTAAAAGTTATCGGGAAGTTCGCGTTTTTATTCGCGTTTGGATTATGTCACACCCTCAAAATCCACTTGCGGAGTTTTACCGCGAGGCGCATGACAAACCAGGATCCAAACCAACGATCACAATAAACAAGTCTAAATGTAATTAATGCAATACCAAAACATAGTTTTAAAATCCCGTTTACAGCGGAAGCTTATTCAAAACAAAGTTCAACATAAATAAACCAAGTTCAATGTTTGTGAAATCATGCAACTCTATCTAGACGCCGTGCAGACGCGTGCGCCCTAGTTCCCCTGTGCTACCTTAGCGACCTGAGAAAACATGTAAAAGTTTACGTCAGCACAAAAATGCTGGTGAGTTTACAGGTTTGCAGTTCAAGTACCAAGTCCACCTGTCCATACTATAACAAATAGAAAACCAGTATACGCTAGCTAGGCGTACGTTTTGTTACTACCACGATTGGAAAACCATTACTAACACGAATACCAGTTGTTGTGCCCGAATAGTTCCAAATGTTCCTGTTGTTCCTGTTTGAGACAATATGCACTCGCCCGGCCCTCCAAGCCGACGAGCGGGGTTGGTCACTCCCAATAGCGCTATTCACATTTCCCCGTTGTGCAAACCCGCACATTCATGGTTCCCCCCCGGACTTCCAAAGATCGTGTAGTATACGTTAGAACCCATAGTATGACAGAATTTACCAAACAATCGTTTTAACACATGTTTTCTCCCCCGAAAGTATAAAACCAGTTTAAAAGAGGGGCCGTAAACTCACCTTAAGTTGCTTTACTCCTAATCCCGAGTAAACTCAGCTGCTATGTTAGCCCCGTACAGTGGCGACCTAACATACGACAGTTACAAGTACTTAGGCTAATAACCCGCAGGTTAATTAGTCCCTAGATGTCCAGACCATAACCAAGTTTGTTTGAAAACACCGTGACTGTTTAACCGACCCAAAGTACAAGACTCGACATCCCATTGGTGACCCGAGACTCCCCCGTGCTATGGTTACGCTCCCAAAACATACAATAACGCAAGTACACTTAACATACGTTAACACACAACAAGTTATAGCACATAGTTCACGTATCACCGAAATACCTCCAAATATATGTTACCAAGTTATTAGACATGTTACGAGGTTCCTAGCATGTTACTACATGTCAAATCGGGTCTCGGAATGCTAATTTACACTTACAGCAGCAGTACACGCGATTAGGGAGGCTAATCGCATTAAATGTCACGTGATTAGGGCTAATCGCCCCTCAAGGCAGGCGATTAGGGCTAATCGCCCTTAGGACCACACGATTTGGCCTACTCGCCCCTGTAGCCAGGCGAGTGGGCCTACTCGCCCATGATTACACGCGAGTGGGGGGGCTAATCGCCCTTAATACACGCGATTAGAAAGGCTAATCGCCTGTAACCTTGCTGTTCCGGTTTTTCGCGCGTTTAACGCTCCAAATCAGATCCAGAGCGTGTGTAACTACCCAATATCATCCCAAACACTATCCTAAACATGTTCAACCCAAAACCCTTCGTTCATCCTCGTAAAATCAGTCCTGCATGCAACCAAAGGAATCCAAACACATACACATAGCATGCAACATTCAAATAACGCATGTAATCATAACCCTATTATCCAATTACTGAGATTCCTATCATTATAATAACAATATTACTTCTGACCTAGCATGATAACATATCAACACATCATCAAGATTCATAAAAATCCTATCTTTCTAATCATACATACCCATAACACATGTTTATTAATTATAATCCGATTAATAACTCTTATTGACGATTTTCAGAAATCTTTTTCGTTTATGAACAGGTCTGGACCATTAGGGATTGATTAAAAAAACGTTTACAAAGTATTATGGATGAGAATTAAACCTTGGAATTGCAAAAGGATGATGATTAGACCTTGAAACCTTGTGTTTTTGATCAAAATCGCCTTCCAGAGGTTGTTTAAGTGTTTGGGGCGGTTATGGGACGACTAGGGTTAATATTAGTGAGTTTAGGAGGTTAAGTGTTGTATTTATAGGCGTTTCTAGTCGTCCAGCACGTTATAGGCGAGTATGCAGCAGCTACATGCGATTAGGGCTGCTAATCGCATGAGATTGGGTCTAATCGCCCCTATGTACACACGATTGGGCTCCTACTCGCCCCTAATGTGCCCTACTCGCCTCCCCTATGGGCGATTAGGCTTCCTAATCGCCTGTAGGGGTTCCCTTTGTGTGTTTTGCGCGTTAAACCCCGTTTTAACATATGTTAACACATATTATCATACCGATAAGTCACATAATGATTGTAAACACATAACACAAGTAAATACACATATTTACACTCGTTCACCAATTCCCGGGACTCGAGACTCGTATGTTCCGTATGCCCTGACGATCCACCGATCGTCCTCGTTTGTACACTTGGTTAAGGACCGACATCTAATGAACCTCTAGACCAACATCCAATGATCTTCTAGACTAACTAGTAGTTCCCGAACCATAACCCGACTTAACTAACCCAGTTAAGTACAATATACACGTGACTCGCTAAGGTAGACTTTCATCTAGACAACGTTGTTAACCCGAATTTGCCAGGTGTCACATCATCCCGACGTTAAAAGAATTTTCGTCCCGAAAATTTGTACAAGTACAGAAAGAACAAAAAGAAGTAACGAAGGAACAAACAAAAAGATAGAAACCAAAATAGAGATTTACCCGAGTTGTCACATCATCCCCACGTTAAAAGGAATCTCGACCCGAGATTCATTCAGCTGCCGATGAGACATGTCTCGACTCGAACGCTTCCTTAGGAAAGAGATGAGGATACTTAGACTTCATCTGATCCTCCCGTTCCCACGTATATTCCGGTCCCCGGTTCGAGTTCCACCGAACCTTAACGATACGAATCTTGCTGTGACGTAGGCTACGAATCTTGTAATCGAGGATCTCTACAGGTTCTTCCACAATCCGAAGACGATCATCAACCTTGATCTCTTCTAGTGGAACGATGAGAGACTCGTCAGCCAGACACTTCTTCAAGTTTGATACGTGAAAGACGTTATGTACGTTACCGAGCTCCGTCGGTAGATCAAGTCGATATGCCACCGGCCCAATCCGTTCCAGGATCGTAAATGGGCCGACATATCGCGGATTTAGTTTGCCACGCTTCCCAAAGCGTATGACGCCCTTCCACGGTGAGACTTTCAGAAGCACCTTGTCGTTGACTTGGAACTCCAGTGGTTTGCGACGCTGATCAGCATAACTCTTTTGCCGGTCCCGTGCCGCCGCCAACCGATTTCGAATCTGTACGATCTTTTCCGAAGTTTCGTACACTAGTTCAGGCCCAGTGAGTTGACTCTCACCCACTTCAGCCCAACAAAGAGGAGAGCGGCATTTCCGTCCGTACAGTGCCTCGAACGGAGCAGCCTTGATGCTCGTATGATAACTGTTGTTGTACGAGAATTCTACCAACGGCAGATGAGCTTCCCAACCCTTCCCAAAATCGATCACACACGCCCGCAGCATGTCTTCTAAAGTTTGAATAGTACGCTCACTCTGACCGTCAGTCTGTGGATGGTAAGCCGTACTCATGTCTAGTTGGGTACCCAAAGCCTTGTGCAAAGACTTCCAGAAGTGAGAAGTAAAATGGGAGTCACGATCCGAGATGATAGAAACAGGTACCCCGTGTTTAGAAACAACCTCTTTCAAGTAAAGGCGAGCCAAACGATCCATGGTGTCGGTCTCCTTAATAGCAAGAAAATGGGCTGACTTCGTCAACCGATCGACGATCACCCATATCTTGTCGTTCCCGCTTGGTGACTTTGGAAGTTGTGTGACAAAATCCATAGTAATCCGTTCCCATTTCCATTCCGGAATTTCAGGTTGTTGCAGGAGACCCGACGGTTTCTGGTATTCCACCTTGACCTTAGCACAAGTCAAGCATTTGCTCACGTATGAGGCTATGTCCGACCTCATGTTTGGCCACCAGTAAAGTACCTTCAGGTCTTGGTACATCTTATCCGAACCAGGATGAATAGAATACCGGGACTTATGAGCCTCATCAAGAACAAGCTCCCGTAGTCCCCCGAATAAAGGAACCCATATGCGTTCTGCGAAATAGTGCAGGCCATCAGGCCTTCGCTCTAGGTGCTTGTCGGCACCGTGCATGGTTTCAGCTTTAAGGTTTTCCTCCTTCAAAGCTTCCAATTGGGCAGAACGGAGTTGATCAGGTAACGACGAATGGATAGTGAGCTGTAACGCCCGAACGCGACGAGGTTTAGAAGATTCCTTCCTGCTCAAGGCGTCTGCTACAACATTCGCCTTGCCAGGATGGTACTTAATAGCACAATCATAATCGTTCAAAAGTTCAATCCAGCGACGCTGCCGTATGTTCAAGTGTTGTTGGTCGAAAATGTGTTGGAGACTCTTGTGATCGGTGTAGATGGTGCATTTGGTACCGTACAAGTAATGTCTCCAAATTTTCAACGCGAATACCACGGCACCCAACTCCAAGTCATGAGTTGTGTAGTTCTTCTCGTGCACTTTGAGCTGACGAGAAGCATATGCAATCACTTTCTCACGCTGCATCAACACGCAACCGAGTCCATGAATGGAGGCATCACAGTAAACGACAAAATCATCAGAACCCTCAGGTAAAGACAGAATAGGAGCAGAACACAGTTTAGACTTCAGTTCCTCAAACGCGGACTCTTGTGATTCACCCCAGTCGAACTTCTTATCCTTCTGAGTGAGAGTGGTGAGGGGTTGAGCAATCTTCGAGAACCCCTGAATGAAACGACGATAGTAGCCCGCAAGGCCTAGGAATTGCCGCACCTCAGTTGGCGTCTTAGGTGCTCCCCAGTCCTTGATCGCTTCGATTTTAGCGGGATCGACATGAATTCCTAGTTCATTAACCACATGTCCTAGGAATTGAACTTCGCGTAACCAAAAGTCACACTTTGAGAACTTGGCGTAAAGTTGCTCCCGTCGTAAAAGTTCCAAAACCAATCGCAGATGTTCCCCGTGTTCGATCTCGTTCTTGGAGTAGATCAGAATGTCATCAATAAATACAATGACGAACTTATCCAAATATGGTTTACAGACGCGGTTCATCAAGTCCATGAAAACCGCCGGTGCATTCGTGAGACCGAAAGGCATGACCAAGAATTCAAAATGGCCATAACGTGTTCGAAAAGCAGTCTTTGCAACGTCAGCCTCCCTGACGCGCAGCTGGTGATAACCGGATCTCAAATCGATCTTGGAATAATAACTAGAACCCTGAAGCTGGTCGAATAGATCGTCGATACGTGGAAGAGGATAACGGTTCTTGATGGTCAATTTGTTCAGTTCTCTGTAGTCTACACACAATCGGAAACTCCCATCCTTCTTCTTGACAAACAAAATCGGGGCTCCCCAAGGGAAGAACTTGGCCGGATGAAACCCTTGTCCAAGAGTTCCTGTAACTGACTAGACAACTCCTGCATCTCGGGAGGTGCAAGACGATAGGGGGCCCGAGCAATAGGAGCAGCCCCTGGTACAAGATCAATACCGAACTCGACTTGACGATGAGGAGGAAGACCAGATAAATCATCAGGAAAAACATCAGAAAACTCGCGTACCACCGGAATGTCGTCAATCTTCTTCTCATCACTGGAGGAAACAGATAAAAGCGCCAATACGGCTGGATAACCCTTTCGAAGACACTTAAGGGCTTTCATGCTAGAGATGATGTTTAGTGAAACACCACCACCCTTGATACCGTATACAGAAAGAAATTCTCCATCAGGGAGAGGAATCCGAATAACCTTATCGTAACAGACAATCTCCGCGCGATACAAAGATAACCAATCCATTCCTACCACAACGTCAAAACTACCCAATGGTACCGGCATAAGATCGATGGGAAACGATAAACCCGACAACTCTAACTGACACTCCCGAAGAACACTAGTAGCTTCAATCGTTTTACCGTCAGCCAACTCAATAATATACTTGGTCTCTAATGGTACAGATACTACATCTAGCAGTCGACTAACACCCATGGATACAAAACTCTTGTCGGCACCAGAATCAAATAACACGCTAACAGAATGATTATTGAGAAGAAACGTACCGGTGACTGTATCAGGGTCCTGCCTAGCCTCAGCAGCTCCAATGACGAAGGCACGTGCATTTCTGCCGCCGCCCCCGTTGTTACCATTCCCGTTGTTTCCACCCTGTTTCAGTTTTGGGCAATCCTTCTTGTAATGCCCAGTGTCACCACAGTTGTAGCATCCTTGTTTCCCTGTAGTCCCCTGAGTAGTCGGAGCTGTACTGTTGGTCGGAGCCTGAGTCGATGGAAGTGTAACCCGACAATCTTTAGCATAGTGGCCTGTTCGCTGGCAGCGGTGACAACGGTTACTGTCGCAGTTCCCTTGGTGATGGCGTCCACACTTGTTGCATTTGGGCAGTTTTCCTGCATAACCACCCTGCTTATTACCCGAAGACGATGACCCCCCATTATCAAACTTTTTACCCTGCTGCGTAGCCCCAGATCCCTTCCCGTCGTTTTCCCACTTGCGCTTATTATTCTCTGGAGCCTTAGCAGTCGAACCTTCGCCGGCAAAATCCCCTCGTTCACCTTTAAATTAGTCATCCTATGTGCAGATCGAACTACCTCCGCATAAGTAGGATGATTCCCAGCAGCTACCAACCCTGCAATTTCCGGCACCAACCCTGAGACATAATGCTCAATCTTACGATACTCTGGCACGTGCAAATCGGGACACAGCACCGCCAACTCATTCCTCCTAACCGTATACTTCTCGATTTCCGACCCATTCATCTTGAGGTTCCACACCTCATGTTCCAGCTTCTGTACCTCTTCTCTCGGGCAATACTCCCGCTTCAGCAACTGCACAAAGTTCTCCCATGGCATAGCATATGCCTCCCCAATACCCATATTCTGGGTAATACCATTCCACCAAGTCAATGCCACGTCTTGAAATAACGCAGCCGAATACTTCACCGATCTTCTGGGAGACAGTTACACATCAAGAATACCGACTCCACTTTCTCCAACCATCTAAGCAAACTGACCGCACCCTCGGTGCCAGAGAATTCCTGGGGTTTGCAGTCCCGGAACATCTTATAGGTGCACATGGGTGGGGGTGGGTCAACAGGACCACCTGAAATGAAACGTATGAGAAACCACGAATAACGTACACAAGACTCACCAATGAGGCAAAGAAAATGGATAAAACAACTTACCACCACCGTTGTGCCCTAACTGAAAGGCAGCCTGGAGCAAGTTATTCAGATCAGCCTGTGACAGGTTAATACCTCCACCACGACCACCAGCACCACCACGACCACCACCGCGTCCACCACCGCGTCCACCTCCTCGTCCTCCACGCACTCCAGACATGATTCTGGCAGAAAGAACGAGAAAATTTAGTTTCGCAGTTAAAGATAACCACAAATGTTCACAAGATTAAAGCCAGATCCAATCCAGGACTATCCCTTCAAACCCAAAGCTCACTAGGGCTTCCATGCATTTCGTTTTATGATTTTGTGTGCACCCAAAATGATAAAACGCTCTACATGGTCCTCCAAGTGTTCTCCTAGTTCAAAGTTCAAATCACCGAACATAGACTCTTAGCTACACACCGTAATACTACGGTAGTTCGTGACAAGTGTTTCTATTGGAATACGAAAGGGAGATGTCCGAGCCTTGGACAAATCTCAAGAGCACACGAGTTACCCCAATAGACCACACTGCCTAGAAAACAAGTAATCCAACCTAAGATAGAACGGATGATGTAACGTAGAAAGACCAACGATTTAGAGACACCCCGACAAGACCATACGTAACCCACTATAACGTTTAGTACCATGTGATCGTCTAGTGTGTGCGACTCGGCTATAGACTAGACTCTACATGCAGTCCTAGTTCACTATAACCATTGGCTCTGATACCAATCTGTCACACCCTCAAAATCCACTTGCGGAGTTTTACCGCGAGGCGCATGACAAACCAGGATCCAAACCAACGATCACAATAAACAAGTCTAAATGTAATTAATGCAATACCAAAACATAGTTTTAAAATCCCGTTTACAGCGGAAGCTTATTCAAAACAAAGTTCAACATAAATAAACCAAGTTCAATGTTTGTGAAATCATGCAACTCTATCTAGACGCCGTGCAGACGCGTGCGCCCTAGTTCCCTGTGCTACCTTAGCGACCTGAGAAAACATGTAAAAGTTTACGTCAGCACAAAAATGCTGGTGAGTTTACAGGTTTGCAGTTCAAGTACCAAGTCCACCTGTCCATACTATAACAAATAGAAAACCAGTATACGCTAGCTAGGCGTACGTTTTGTTACTACCACGATTGGAAAACCATTACTAACACGAATACCAGTTGTTGTGCCCGAATAGTTCCAAATGTTCCTGTTGTTCCTGTTTGAGACAATATGCACTCGCCCGGCCCTCCAAGCCGACGAGCGGGGTTGGTCACTCCCAATAGCGCTATTCACATTTCCCCGTTGTGCAAACCCGCACATTCATGGTTCCCCCCGGGACTTCCAAAGATCGTGTAGTATACGTTAGAACCCATAGTATGACAGAATTTACCAAACAATCGTTTTTAACACATGTTTTCTCCCCCGAAAGTATAAAACCAGTTTAAAAGAGGGGCCGTAAACTCACCTTAAGTTGCTTTACTCCTAATCCCGAGTAAACTCAGCTGCTATGTTAGCCCCGTACAGTGGCGACCTAACATACGACAGTTACAAGTACTTAGGCTAATAACCCGCAGGTTAATTAGTCCCTAGATGTCCAGACCATAACCAAGTTTGTTTGAAAACACCGTGACTGTTTAACCGACCCAAAGTACAAGACTCGACATCCCATTGGTGACCCGAGACTCCCCGTGCTATGGTTACGCTCCAAAACATACAATAACGCAAGTACACTTAACATACGTTAACACACAACAAGTTATAGCACATAGTTCACGTATCACCGAAATACCTCCAAATATATGTTACCAAGTTATTAGACATGTTACGAGGTTCCTAGCATGTTACTACATGTCAAATCGGGTCTCGGAATGCTAATTTACACTTACAGCAGCAGTACACGCGATTAGGGAGGCTAATCGCATTAAATGTCACGTGATTAGGGCTAATCGCCCCTCAAGGCAGGCGATTAGGGCTAATCGCCCTTAGGACCACACGATTTGGCCTACTCGCCCCTGTAGCCAGGCGAGTGGGCCTACTCGCCCATGATTACACGCGAGTGGGGGGGCTAATCGCCCTTAATACACGCGATTAGAAGGCTAATCGCCTGTAACCTTGCTGTTCCGGTTTTTCGCGCGTTTAACGCTCCAAATCAGATCCAGAGCGTGTGTAACTACCCAATATCATCCCAAACACTATCCTAAACATGTTCAACCCAAAACCCTTCGTTCATCCTCGTAAAATCAGTCCTGCATGCAACCAAAGCAATCCAAACACATACACATAGCATGCAACATTCAAATAACGCATGTAATCATAACCCTATTATCCAATTACTGAGATTCCTATCATTATAATAACAATATTACTTCTGACCTAGCATGATAACATATCAACACATCATCAAGATTCATAAAAATCCTATCTTTCTAATCATACATACCCATAACACATGTTTATTAATTATAATCCGATTAATAACTCTTATTGACGATTTTCAGAAATCTTTTTCGTTTATGAACAGGTCTGGACCATTAGGGATTGATTAAAAAAACGTTTACAAAGTATTATGGATGAGAATTAAACCTTGGAATTGCAAAAGGATGATGATTAGACCTTGAAACCTTGTGTTTTTGATCAAAATCGCCTTCCAGAGGTTGTTTAAGTGTTTGGGGCGGTTATGGGACGACTAGGGTTAATATTAGTGAGTTTAGGAGGTTAAGTGTTGTATTTATAGGCGTTTCTAGTCGTCCAGCACGTTATAGGCGAGTATGCAGCAGCTACATGCGATTAGGGCTGCTAATCGCATGAGATTGGGTCTAATCGCCCCTATGTACACACGATTGGGCTCCTACTCGCCCCTAATGTGCCCTACTCGCCTCCCCTATGGGCGATTAGGCTTCCTAATCGCCTGTAGGGGTTCCCTTTGTGTGTTTTGCGCGTTAAACCCCGTTTTAACATATGTTAACACATATTATCATACCGATAAGTCACATAATGATTGTAAACACATAACACAAGTAAATACACATATTTACACTCGTTCACCAATTCCCGGGACTCGAGACTCGTATGTTCCGTATGCCCTGACGATCCCACCGATCGTCCTCGTTTGTACACTTGGTTAAGGACCGACATCTAATGAACCTCTAGACCAACATCCAATGATCTTCTAGACTAACTAGTAGTTCCCGAACCATAACCCGACTTAACTAACCCAGTTAAGTACAATATACACGTGACTCGCTAAGGTAGACTTTCATCTAGACAACGTTGTTAACCCGAATTTGCCAGGTGTCACATCATCCCCACGTTAAAAGAATTTTCGTCCCGAAAATTTGTACAAGTACAGAAAGAACAAAAAGAAGTAACGAAGGAACAAACAAAAAGATAGAAACCAAAATAGAGATTTACCCGAGTTGTCACATCATCCCCACGTTAAAAGGAATCTCGACCCGAGATTCATTCAGCTGCCGATGAGACATGTCTCGACTCGAACGCTTCCTTAGGAAAGAGATGAGGATACTTAGACTTCATCTGATCCTCCCGTTCCCACGTATATTCCGGTCCCCGGTTCGAGTTCCACCGAACCTTAACGATACGAATCTTGCTGTGACGTAGGCTACGAATCTTGTAATCGAGGATCTCTACAGGTTCTTCCACAATCCGAAGACGATCATCAACCTTGATCTCTTCTAGTGGAACGATGAGAGACTCGTCAGCCAGACACTTCTTCAAGTTTGATACGTGAAAGACGTTATGTACGTTACCGAGCTCCGTCGGTAGATCAAGTCGATATGCCACCGGCCCAATCCGTTCCAGGATCGTAAATGGGCCGACATATCGCGGATTTAGTTTGCCACGCTTCCCAAAGCGTATGACGCCTTCCACGGTGAGACTTTCAGAAGCACCTTGTCGTTGACTTGGAACTCCAGTGGTTTGCGACGCTGATCAGCATAACTCTTTTGCCGGTCCCGTGCCGCCGCCAACCGATTTCGAATCTGTACGATCTTTTCCGAAGTTTCGTACACTAGTTCAGGCCCAGTGAGTTGACTCTCACCCACTTCAGCCCAACAAAGAGGAGAGCGGCATTTCCGTCCGTACAGTGCCTCGAACGGAGCAGCCTTGATGCTCGTATGATAACTGTTGTTGTACGAGAATTCTACCAACGGCAGATGAGCTTCCCAACCCTTCCCAAAATCGATCACACACGCCCGCAGCATGTCTTCTAAAGTTTGAATAGTACGCTCACTCTGACCGTCAGTCTGTGGATGGTAAGCCGTACTCATGTCTAGTTGGGTACCCAAAGCCTTGTGCAAAGACTTCCAGAAGTGAGAAGTAAAATGGGAGTCACGATCCGAGATGATAGAAACAGGTACCCCGTGTTTAGAAACAACCTCTTTCAAGTAAAGGCGAGCCAAACGATCCATGGTGTCGGTCTCCTTAATAGCAAGAAAATGGGCTGACTTCGTCAACCGATCGACGATCACCCATATCTTGTCGTTCCCGCTTGGTGACTTTGGAAGTTGTGTGACAAAATCCATAGTAATCCGTTCCCATTTCCATTCCGGAATTTCAGGTTGTTGCAGGAGACCCGACGGTTTCTGGTATTCCACCTTGACCTTAGCACAAGTCAAGCATTTGCTCACGTATGAGGCTATGTCCGACCTCATGTTTGGCCACCAGTAAAGTACCTTCAGGTCTTGGTACATCTTATCCGAACCAGGATGAATAGAATACCGGGACTTATGAGCCTCATCAAGAACAAGCTCCCGTAGTCCCCCGAATAAAGGAACCCATATGCGTTCTGCGAAATAGTGCAGGCCATCAGGCCTTCGCTCTAGGTGCTTGTCGGCACCGTGCATGGTTTCAGCTTTAAGGTTTTCCTCCTTCAAAGCTTCCAATTGGGCAGAACGGAGTTGATCAGGTAACGACGAATGGATAGTGAGCTGTAACGCCCGAACGCGACGAGGTTTAGAAGATTCCTTCCTGCTCAAGGCGTCTGCTACAACATTCGCCTTGCCAGGATGGTACTTAATAGCACAATCATAATCGTTCAAAAGTTCAATCCAGCGACGCTGCCGTATGTTCAAGTGTTGTTGGTCGAAAATGTGTTGGAGACTCTTGTGATCGGTGTAGATGGTGCATTTGGTACCGTACAAGTAATGTCTCCAAATTTTCAACGCGAATACCACGGCACCCAACTCCAAGTCATGAGTTGTGTAGTTCTTCTCGTGCACTTTGAGCTGACGAGAAGCATATGCAATCACTTTCTCACGCTGCATCAACACGCAACCGAGTCCATGAATGGAGGCATCACAGTAAACGACAAAATCATCAGAACCCTCAGGTAAAGACAGAATAGGAGCAGAACACAGTTTAGACTTCAGTTCCTCAAACGCGGACTCTTGTGATTCACCCCAGTCGAACTTCTTATCCTTCTGAGTGAGAGTGGTGAGGGGTTGAGCAATCTTCGAGAACCCCTGAATGAAACGACGATAGTAGCCCGCAAGGCCTAGGAATTGCCGCACCTCAGTTGGCGTCTTAGGTGCTCCCCAGTCCTTGATCGCTTCGATTTTAGCGGGATCGACATGAATTCCTAGTTCATTAACCACATGTCCTAGGAATTGAACTTCGCGTAACCAAAAGTCACACTTTGAGAACTTGGCGTAAAGTTGCTCCCGTCGTAAAAGTTCCAAAACCAATCGCAGATGTTCCCCGTGTTCGATCTCGTTCTTGGAGTAGATCAGAATGTCATCAATAAATACAATGACGAACTTATCCAAATATGGTTTACAGACGCGGTTCATCAAGTCCATGAAAACCGCCGGTGCGTTCGTGAGACCGAAAGGCATGACCAAGAATTCAAAATGGCCATAACGTGTTCGAAAAGCAGTCTTTGCAACGTCAGCCTCCCTGACGCGCAGCTGGTGATAACCGGATCTCAAATCGATCTTGGAATAATAACTAGAACCCTGAAGCTGGTCGAATAGATCGTCGATACGTGGAAGAGGATAACGGTTCTTGATGGTCAATTTGTTCAGTTCTCTGTAGTCTACACACAATCGGAAACTCCCATCCTTCTTCTTGACAAACAAAATCGGGGCTCCCCAAGGGGAAGAACTTGGCCGGATGAAACCCTTGTCCAAGAGTTCCTGTAACTGACTAGACAACTCCTGCATCTCGGGAGGTGCAAGACGATAGGGGGCCCGAGCAATAGGAGCAGCCCCTGGTACAAGATCAATACCGAACTCGACTTGACGATGAGGAGGAAGACCAGATAAATCATCAGGAAAAACATCAGAAAACTCGCGTACCACCGGAATGTCGTCAATCTTCTTCTCATCACTGGAGGAAACAGATAAAAGCGCCAATACGGCTGGATAACCCTTTCGAAGACACTTAAGGGCTTTCATGCTAGAGATGATGTTTAGTGAAACACCACCCTTGATACCGTATACAGAAAGAAATTCTCCATCAGGGAGAGGAATCCGAATAACCTTATCGTAACAGACAATCTCCGCGCGATACAAAGATAACCAATCCATTCCTACCACAACGTCAAAACTACCCAATGGTACCGGCATAAGATCGATGGGAAACGATAAACCCGACAACTCTAACTGACACTCCCGAAGAACACTAGTAGCTTCAATCGTTTTACCGTCAGCCAACTCAATAATATACTTGGTCTCTAATGGTACAGATACTACATCTAGCAGTCGACTAACACCCATGGATACAAAACTCTTGTCGGCACCAGAATCAAATAACACGCTAACAGAATGATTATTGAGAAGAAACGTACCGGTGACTGTATCAGGGTCCTGCCTAGCCTCAGCAGCTCCAATGACGAAGGCACGTGCATTTCTGCCGCCGCCCCCGTTGTTACCATTCCCGTTGTTTCCACCCTGTTTCAGTTTTGGGCAATCCTTCTTGTAATGCCCAGTGTCACCACAGTTGTAGCATCCTTGTTTCCCTGTAGTCCCCTGAGTAGTCGGAGCTGTACTGTTGGTCGGAGCCTGAGTCGATGGAAGTGTAACCCGACAATCTTTAGCATAGTGGCCTGTTCGCTGGCAGCGGTGACAACGGTTACTGTCGCAGTTCCCTTGGTGATGGCGTCCACACTTGTTGCATTTGGGCAGTTTTCCTGCATAACCACCCTGCTTATTACCCGAAGACGATGACCCCCCATTATCAAACTTTTTACCCTGCTGCGTAGCCCCAGATCCCTTCCCGTCGTTTTCCCACTTGCGCTTATTATTCTCTGGAGCCTTAGCAGTCGAACCTTTCGCCGGCAAAATCCCCTCGTTCACCTTTAAATTAGTCATCCTATGTGCAGATCGAACTACCTCCGCATAAGTAGGATGATTCCCAGCAGCTACCAACCCTGCAATTTCCGGCACCAACCCTGAGACATAATGCTCAATCTTACGATACTCTGGCACGTGCAAATCGGGACACAGCACCGCCAACTCATTCCTCCTAACCGTATACTTCTCGATTTCCGACCCATTCATCTTGAGGTTCCACACCTCATGTTCCAGGTTTGCAGTTCAAGTACCAAGTCCACCTGTCCATACTATAACAAATAGAAAACCAGTATACGCTAGCTAGGCGTACGTTTTGTTACTACCACGATTGGAAAACCATTACTAACACGAATACCAGTTGTTGTGCCCGAATAGTTCCAAATGTTCCTGTTGTTCCTGTTTGAGACAATATGCACTCGCCCGGCCCTCCAAGCCGACGAGCGGGGTTGGTCACTCCCAATAGCGCTATTCACATTTCCCCGTTGTGCAAACCCGCACATTCATGGTTCCCCCCGGACTTCCAAAGATCGTGTAGTATACGTTAGAACCCATAGTATGACAGAATTTACCAAACAATCGTTTTAACACATGTTTTCTCCCCCGAAAGTATAAAACCAGTTTAAAAGAGGGGCCGTAAACTCACCTTAAGTTGCTTTACTCCTAATCCCGAGTAAACTCAGCTGCTATGTTAGCCCCGTACAGTGGCGACCTAACATACGACAGTTACAAGTACTTAGGCTAATAACCCGCAGGTTAATTAGTCCCTAGATGTCCAGACCATAACCAAGTTTGTTTGAAAACACCGTGACTGTTTAACCGACCCAAAGTACAAGACTCGACATCCCATTGGTGACCCGAGACTCCCCCGTGCTATGGTTACGCTCCCAAAACATACAATAACGCAAGTACACTTAACATACGTTAACACACAACAAGTTATAGCACATAGTTCACGTATCACCGAAATACCTCCAAATATATGTTACCAAGTTATTAGACATGTTACGAGGTTCCTAGCATGTTACTACATGTCAAATCGGGTCTCGAAATGCTAATTTACACTTACAGCAGCAGTACACGCGATTAGGGAGGCTAATCGCATTAAATGTCACGTGATTAGGGCTAATCGCCCCTCAAGGCAGGCGATTAGGGCTAATCGCCCTTAGGACCACACGATTTGGCCTACTCGCCCCTGTAGCCAGGCGAGTGGGCCTACTCGCCCATGATTACACGCGAGTGGGGGGGCTAATCGCCCTTAATACACGCGATTAGAAAGGCTAATCGCCTGTAACCTTGCTGTTCCGGTTTTTCGCGCGTTTAACGCTCCAAATCAGATCCAGAGCGTGTGTAACTACCCAATATCATCCCAAACACTATCCTAAACATGTTCAACCCAAAACCCTTCGTTCATCCTCGTAAAATCAGTCCTGCATGCAACCAAAGCAATCCAAACACATACACATAGCATGCAACATTCAAATAACGCATGTAATCATAACCCTATTATCCAATTACTGAGATTCCTATCATTATAATAACAATATTACTTCTGACCTAGCATGATAACATATCAACACATCATCAAGATTCATAAAAATCCTATCTTTCTAATCATACATACCCATAACACATGTTTATTAATTATAATCCGATTAATAACTCTTATTGACGATTTTCAGAAATCTTTTTCGTTTATGAACAGGTCTGGACCATTAGGGATTGATTAAAAAAACGTTTACAAAGTATTATGGATGAGAATTAAACCTTGGAATTGCAAAAGGATGATGATTAGACCTTGAAACCTTGTGTTTTTGATCAAAATCGCCTTCCAGAGGTTGTTTAAGTGTTTGGGGCGGTTATGGGACGACTAGGGTTAATATTAGTGAGTTTAGGAGGTTAAGTGTTGTATTTATAGGCGTTTCTAGTCGTCCAGCACGTTATAGGCGAGTATGCAGCAGCTACATGCGATTAGGGCTGCTAATCGCATGAGATTGGGTCTAATCGCCCCTATGTACACACGATTGGGCTCCTACTCGCCCCTAATGTGCCCTACTCGCCTCCCCTATGGGCGATTAGGCTTCCTAATCGCCTGTAGGGGTTCCCTTTGTGTGTTTTGCGCGTTAAACCCCGTTTTAACATATGTTAACACATATTATCATACCGATAAGTCACATAATGATTGTAAACACATAACACAAGTAAATACACATATTTACACTCGTTCACCAATTCCCGGGACTCGAGACTCGTATGTTCCGTATGCCCTGACGATCCCACCGATCGTCCTCGTTTGTACACTTGGTTAAGGACCGACATCTAATGAACCTCTAGACCAACATCCAATGATCTTCTAGACTAACTAGTAGTTCCCGAACCATAACCCGACTTAACTAACCCAGTTAAGTACAATATACACGTGACTCGCTAAGGTAGACTTTCATCTAGACAACGTTGTTAACCCGAATTTGCCAGGTGTCACAGATTAGGTGTTTGATTTGGGGTGTTCGGGTTATTTGGGTTATATTGGTTGAAGGGATCAATTTGGTTTTTTATAAAATTTGAAAGAAAATGAGAATAGTAAAAGAGAAAAGATAAGTTGTAGGTTTTTTTTTAAATGGTGGTTTGTGATGTGTCGTAAAACACATCTCTTTTCCTATGTATTTTTTTAAATGGTGGTTTGTGATGTGTCGTAAAACACATCTGTTTCCATGGTTGCTTAGGTTTATGAACTAGACATGTAATTTGCAGTATTTAATGATTTTTGGTTTTTAATTTTGATGTGTAGAATTACATGACTTTAATTTTATTTTTGGATTTGATATATATGTGTTGGTGTTAATTTTATTTGAAGTTTGTTTATTGGTATTGTGGAGCTAGGCATGTAGAGATACCCCCTAGGTCTAGAAATCAATCTAGTTTGTCAACCTAGGTTAGCGTGCTAGTATTTGGAGTTGGAGTACGACACAAGTATAACAAACTAATATAATAAATTAACTAAGACGTGCAGTCCATTCTTGAGGGTGAGAAATCTAACTCGAGTTGCTAGGTAACTAACTAGGCATTGTTCGGTAGTTGGCAAGCGCTAGGGCGGGAGTCGTTACTTGTCCGTGTTTAGAGTTTTCCTAGGTTTTCTTCAGTAAAGTTTAAGTCTGCTTCATAGTTTGAGGGTTTTAATCCAGGAGAGGTTTTAATCTGATTTCTGTGGGATTTTGGTACGCTAGGGCGATCTAGATCCATCTTAGCATTTCTACACTTGTTCCGCCTTAAGTCTAGTGAGTATCTTTGACAGGAGCTTTATTAGATAAGAATAGGGTCTCAAGTTAATTACCAGATTCAGGATTTATTGTTAGTGTCTAGGGATTTTACCTAAGTAACCAGCCTTCTTCCTATCTGATTTCTCCAAGCTCCTAGGTTCGTATAAGCAGTTGAGGTTATTTTGTTTATATTTAGTTCCTTCTAAGTTTATAATTAGTAGTTTAAAATACCCCCCCCCATTTAAGTATATATTTATTTAGGCTAGTATTCGGTAGAGGTTGTGATCTAGAGTTGCATTCACGTCTTTGGGTTCGATACTCGGTCTTATCTGTTTACTGCTTTGCGACCGGTACACTTGCCGTGCGTGTGTAGTTTTTAGGTGAGTCGTTTTAATTAAAGCTTGTGTTATTTAAATATATACATTTACACACATCAAGTTTTTGGCGCCGCTGCCGGGGACGCAATTAGCACTCTTGAGAATTATCCGACCCGTTTCTGGTCTACTATTTTGTGAATAATTTTTGCTTTTATTATTATTATTTTCTTATTATTAATTTTTTTTATTCGTAATAGATAAATTTTTTTATCATGTGCGAGATCTGCGAAGGACCCCATTTTACCATAAGATGCCCTCATTCATATTCATCGGGGTGTTCCACGGATTATTATTCTACCACGTATTTGCAGCCGCAGCCATATTAGTCATACCAGCCTTCATACCCACAGGCAAACCGGTGGTTTAACCCTGCAACATCTGAGTCACTAGATAGAATAAAAAGTCGGCTTGATCGTCTACAGGATGAGATGTATGAGGAAAGGCATGGTGGTTGCTCGTCAGAGTATCCACCTAGCCAACATTTGAATCCACATACCGATTATCGGGATGTCTCGTCTCACACCAGACCCGATTTTGCCGCCTTCCTTGCTAACCAACAGCACATGCTCGAGGATATCGATTCTTTGCTATCCAAGCGCACCGGCTATTTGAGGGAACAAGATGCGACACTTAAGAGGTTAGAGGCTCAGGTGGATGAACTGAAGACCATAATGGACGTTGAAGTCCCACCTCCAGTTCAGCAGGTTTATTTCACAAATAATGATCCAGACGAAATGGTAACACTTACATTACCTGATTGTATTAGTCCCATTGCTGAAACTGTTTGTCCTTACTCATCTGATTCTGTGCATGATTTAACTGACCCATATGATTCTTTACACTTGTCTTGTGAGGATGATATTTTGCAGGATTCAGGGTTAGAGCCAGAGACTATAATGGACGCCTTAGTCCCACCTTTGGTTCAGCAGGATGAGCAGCCTTGCCAGATCTCTAGTTTAGCAGCATATTCTTGGGGGGCAAATGTCTGGAGGGAGGCTGAGGAAGATATGGATTTTTCAGATTCCACAGGCTGGCTGTTTGATGAAGAAGTTGTGGAAGAGAAAGACACCACTGACCTGCTTGAAGAAGCAGCTGACGGGGAAGCAGAGTTTGGTGACGAGTTGGTTGATTTGTCAACTCCAGAAGTGGACAAAGATTTTGACCAAGTGTCACCAAACAAGGAAGATGAGAAAGAAGCAGTGGTGGAAGAAGAAGAACACCACAGCCGGCCCGTGCAGGCATTGGATATTACAGTGCTACTAATGCCACCACCATGGCCACCACCACGGAAGAAGGCGAAGAGGCACCTGGACCGACACAGGGTGAGGGTCAGGAGTTGTAGAGACAACAAGTCCCCTCATTACATGCTAAGAATCAGGTTTGGTCCAGGTAAATTTAAATATTGGTGGCCCGACCCATTTAAATTCGATAAAATATTTTTCAATTCCACTAATGTAATTTTGCTAAATAATATGGACCGGGTGGAATTAAACGGGTTGGATCGGGTCCAGATAAAAGAGAAGCCCCCTGATTAAGTTTAAGTGTGGGGAGGCTCTGTAGAGTTTGTAAATTTATATTTATACTTATTTTTTTTCTAGCTTTTCATTTTTTTTATTTGTGGTTCGTCCTTCGGTAGTGGTTCATAGGTTTTTATCTTTCTATTTTATCTTTGTTTTTTTTGTGTGTCTTTGAGTCTGTTTGCAAGTTTGCGTGTTTGCTTAGGTAGAGGAAATTTCACCATGAGCGGATCCCATGTATTATCTTTATATATATTTTCTGAGTGGGATTTTTGGTGGAGGTTTGGGTAATAAGATAATTTTTCTTAAAAAAAATTAACTTTCTGTGAAAAAAGACTTTTCACGTAATGTGAGGAGTCTGGGCTGACCTGTTCGCCTCATGCGACCAGCTATTACCCCGGAAAGTTATATATTTTCTTTTCGCTTGCAACGCGTGTTGTGATCACCAGTGTCCTTCACGTTGAGTGAGAACCATAATTTTTTTTTCTCTACCCATTTAGTTCTACCACCATTCACCGCCATTTTGCCAAGCAGGTACGTCTTCTTGTGTGTTGTTATATTATGAGTCTAAGTAGTAGTTTGAGTCTTTTTATTTTTGTGTGGTTCGGTAATATGCTCGGGTTTTGTTTGTTTCGTTTTGCGCAGGTTTGGATTGCACCACCCGTACTCAATCTTCATTCGGGTGATTCCAGAGCTGTTTATCATTTATCAAGGCAAGCCCAGAGTTTACGATTTTGTCAAAGCCGATCGCGACCAAATTGCTATACGATCGAGCTGCATTGGACTAGTGTTTTGGAGCTTACGAAGAAAAAAATTAACCAGCTAAGTCTTTTTCAATTTGCCCTTGTCTTTTTATTTTATTATTTTTTGTTTTGAGTTGTTTTCTATTCCTACATTGAGGGCAATGTAGAGTTTAAGTGTGGGGATGGGAAACTGTCGTTTAGTTTGTATATAGAGTCATTTTGAGTTAAAAAAAATTAAAAATCCAAAAAAATATAAAATAAAAAAATAATAAATAAAAAAAATAATAAATAAAAAAAATGTCCCTGATTTTGAAGTTTGCATTATAAAACATGGGAAATGATAGATAAAATCAAGTGTCTGGTTTTCAAATATTATATGTATTAGAAGAATAAATAATCAAAAGCGTGTTGACTTGAGATGTGTGGGTAGGCCCAGCCGGTAGAAAAGTTTCCTTTGAGCTAATACACCTAAATATATTAGGATACCTTGTGGGTTCTCATCTAGGAAAAAATGGGGAAGCTGAAACCGCCAATAATAGTATAAGGAATGCCGTTATAAGTTTAAAACCGTTAGAATTTCTAATCAAAAGTTGAAAAAAAAAAGAGCTGGATATAAAATAAGGGCAAGGCCAATGGTGTCGTTTCTAGGGATAGTGACTCCGGACTCGACTCCCTCTAGGATTGTCTGAAAATAAATGTCTAAAAAAAAGCTCATGAATTAATCAGAAATCAAAGCGAAAATGCTGAAGCTTAAGGTGTCTGGCCACTGGGATAGCGACTTGGATTGTTCACACCCTCTGAGTTAAGTATGCTGAGATCAAAAAAAAAAGACAAATGATTTTAAATTCTCTCGGTTTTCTACATAAAACGGTTAGGAATAGTCAATTGGTTGTTCCTTTTGTTTCATAAGCTTGAGGCGGGATTAGGTGAAACTATGGCTTCTTTAGTGTGAGACCCTAGGTAGACTAAATGAACCTAAAATTAAACTAACATAATAACGGGCTTAGAAACCGGCGGTTGGGTTTAAGAGGACAAATATACCTGCAATCGCAGTTGGCACGTGATTAGATTTTTAAAATTAAAGTACCCTATGTTTTGAGGCCAGATTATTTGATTGTGATCCCATTGCATAATTCTTTTTCGGGGACGAAAAAGAGTCAAGTGTGAGGATGTTTGATGTGTCGTAAAACACATCTCTTTTCCTATGTATTTTGTATGTTATTTGGTCAAGTTTTTATTCGTTTTGTGTCATTTTTATTAGGTATTTATTTATTTTATTATTTTATAGGTGTTCATGGACGTCGGAGTGTAAACGAGAAACTTTGGTCGAGCCAAGAACAACCGAGCCAGGAACATGGAGTTATAATAATAATAATAATAATAATAATAATAATAATAATAATAATAATAATAATAATAATAATAATAATAATGATTAAAAAAAGAAAAAAAAAAGAAGTGACTTGGGCCGAAGCCCAAGCCAAACAACAAAACAAATTGCAAACAATAAGTCGGTCAATAATTTGGAATGGATATATATGTATTAAGTGGACGGCAACAAGATCGAGGAGAAGAGGATAATTATTTTTCAATCGACGAAAAGCTTCTGAGCGAACAGTAGGAGTCTTTGAAGGATTTTTGGAGAGGAGAAGGTCTCGGGTGTACTAAAGATATATTATTTGAAGATCCGGTGGTTTGTTTTATCGTTTTTATTTATTTAGAGACATGTTTATCATTGTTTTTCGAAACTTTATGACTGTTTCTGATTTTAATTATTAACTAAATATTTCTATGGTTGCTTAGGTTTATGAACTAGACATGTAATTTGCAGTATTTAATGATTTTTGGTTTTTAATTTTGATGTGTAGAATTACATGACTTTAATTTTATTATTGGATTTGATATACATGACTTTAATTTTATTATTGGATTTGATATATGCGTTTGGATTAGGTGTTTGATTTGGGGTGTTCGGGTTATTTGGGTTATATTGGTTGAAGGGATCAATTTGGTTTTTTATAAAATTTGAAAGAAAATGAGAATAGTAAAAGAGAAAAGATAAGTTGTAGGTTTTTTTTTAAATGGTGGTTTGTGATGTGTCGTAAAACACATCGTTTTTCCTATGTATTTTTTTAAATGGTGGTTTGTGATGTGTCATAAAACACATCTGTTTCCATGGTTGCTTAGGTTTATGAACTAGACATGTAATTTGCAGTATTTAATGATTTTTGGTTTTTAATTTTGATGTGTAGAATTACATGACTTTAATTTTATTGTTGGATTTGATATATATGTGTTGGTGTTAATTTTATTTGAAGTTTGTTTATTGGTTTTGTGGAGCTAGACATGTAGAGATACCCCCTAGGTCTAGAAATCAATCTAGTTCGTCAACCTAGGTTAGCGTGCTAGTATTTGGAGTTGGAGTATGACACAAGTATAACAAACTAATATAATAAATTAACTAAGACATGCAGTCCATTCTTGAGGGTGAGAAATCTAATTCGAGTTGCTAGGTAACTAACTAGGCATTGTTCGGTAGTTGGCAAGCGCTAGGGCGGGAGTCGTTACTTGTCCGTGTTTAGAGTTTTCCTAGGTTTTCTTCAGTAAAGTTTAAGTCTGCTTCATAGTTTGAGGGTTTTAATCCAGGAGAGGTTTTAATTTGATTTCTGTGGGATTTTGGTACGCTAGGGCGATCTAGATCCATCTTAGCATTTCTACACTTGTTCTGCCTTAAGTCTAGTGAGCTATCTTTGACAGGAGGCTTATTAGATAAGAATAAGGTCTCAAGTTAATTACCAGATTCAGGATTTATTGCTAGTGTCTAGGGATTTTACCTAAGTAACCAGCCTTCTTCCTATCTGATTTCTCCAAGCTCCTAGGTTCGTATCAGCAGTTGAGGTTATTTTGTTTATATTTAGTTTCTTCTAAGTTTATAATTAGTAGTTTAAAATACCCCCCATTTAAGTATATATTTATTTAGGCTAGTATTCGGTAGAGGTTGTGATCTAGAGTTGCATTCACGTCTTTGGGTTCGATACTCGGTCTTATATGTTTACCGCTTTGCGACCGGTACACTTGTCGTGCGTGTGTAGTTTTTAGGTGAGTCGTTTTAATTAAAGCTTGTGTTATTTATATATATACATTTACACACATCAGTTTGCAAATTGTTTAAATAGAGAAACATTTTTTTTTAATGAATAACTGTCATATGACCGTTGAACCACATCCACCAATTAACTTGGCCCGTCCACTTCTTCCCATTTGAGCCGGTTTGGCCGGGTGTGGGTCAGCTGGGCCGTCGCCGGCCCCACACCGTTTAGTCTAAAGGTGTAAAAAAATAGAGTAAGAAAATTTGTCGTTTCAGGAAAAAAAAACGCTTGCCACCCTTATCTTAAAAAATATGCTCATTTAGACCATATGTAGTGGAGCGCCATTTTGGGCGTTTTTTTCAAATTCGCGCCCCCCACACCTGTACGGGGGGCGCTATGGGCTTAAATCTCCCCCAAGCGTGATGTTTATAGCGTCGGGTAACAAATCAGATGACCAATGGGGAGAGCACACGTGGATTCTTCATACAGTTGGGTTGTGGCTCATGGTGGTGTACAGTGGTGGTGTCGTGGTGTATGGTGATGGTGATGGTGGTGGTCTGCTGTGAAAGTGACGGTGGTGGTCTGCTGTGACAGTGATGGTGGTGGTGTACGGTGGTGGTGATGGTGTACGGTGAAGGATGAAAGAAAGAAAGAAAGAAAGAAGAATGAAAGGAAGAAGAAGAAAGAAAGGAGGAAGAGAAAGAGGAAGAGGAAGAGGAAGAAGAAGAAGACGGCGAAGAAGAAGAAGAAGAAGACGAAGAAGAAGAAGACGGCGAAGAAGAAGACGGCGGCGGAGATGGTGGGTGAATGGTGGTGGTGATGATGAAGAATAAGGTGGTGGTGGATGTAGGCTTTGTGGTGGTGGTGGTCTGCTGTGAAGAGGAAGGAGATGTATAGGTTTGATTTTTTTTTCTAATTAATTAGCGCCCCAATTTGTTTCCCTCACTACACCCGTATTTTGAATTAACGCCAATGCTAACTCAGCTGCCACGTAAACCAATCACAGAGGGGGGCCTTAAATTTTTTCTGACCTACTAGTAGCTTTCGTATTTCCCAAGATATATGAATTTAGGATTCGAGGTTTGCCTCAATAGGTTAAACTCACCTCGCTAACTACTTTTTTTTAGGCTTAGCTCAGTGAAAATCCATGTACAACCCTAATCTAGCGGTCCTAAGTTTGAATCCCTACCCACACACTGGTGTCCTCCTTGCTTAAGCTCAAATCGTCATGGGGAATTTTTTTGTGGTGTGCATGGATCGAACCTGTGACCTACCCCCAGGATGGGAACTCATAAAGAAAAACCCATCACACCTCAAACTAGCTGGGCTGGAGATTATTGGCTCACCTAACTACTTTAGTCATAGTAAAAACAGTGTAATAAGTGGGAGTTGATATATAATAACTTGTGAATGAGATGTGTGTAGGTAAGCTATGTGTGAAGTGTGTTGGAAATCTTGGTGGGCAAATTACAATTGGTGTGGTTATGTAAACCATATATACATTTAATAAAGAATGTTTTGAAATATTAATCACAGTTTTGTTGATACAATAAATTGTGTTTAATAAACTACAGAAGCTGATTTGTTTTCGTACATTAATTCATCACGTTGAATTTAGGTCAGGAGTGATAGGAATCCGCACACTATCTAATCATAAGGAGATATGGCATCCTATACTTTTTTTTTTTTGAAAGATCAACTAAAGTATTGTCGGGTACTCTGTACGCGGCCCCCAATAGCTGAAAGGGGCCCCAGACGGCCTCTAGTCCGTACGGACAGAGCCCTTCGGCCCACCCGTCTCCTGTTCCAGGGAAAACCTGGCCCACAAACCCGCCCGAAGGCACGACGGTAGTGAAAAGGTAAAACCTGAAGGGATCAGGAGTCGAACCCATGACCACAAGGGTCAAGGGTCTCTCCATCACTTCCCAACCACCTACCCCACCACAAGGGTGGGGGTATCCATCACATGCCTCCCGTGGGAATCGAACCCGACTCCCCAAAGAGAGAACCGGCCCTTTTACCACTAGGCCACATGATCAGGATATATGGCATCCTATACTAATAGAATATTAATGTACTTAATATTGACATAATTGTAACTGTATCGTTTTCATATTTATGAGATTGATCTCTTTTGTATTAATAGGTAAAATCTCGTGTGAAAACATAAGAAGAGTATATCTTTTTTTAAGACAGTTACTTTTTAAAATATAAAAAACATAAACAAACCAACTGCTATGGTTTGTTTACTAAACACCAAATTAAGAATTCAATCATTTGTTGCAAGAAAAAATATATTTGGTAACGTCTGTTAAAGGGCAGTGGTTCTGTTAAGGAGATCTTTCTAAAACAGCTGGTTACTACAAACGGTTGTTGATTCAAACAAATGTTCCTTCAACAGTTTGCTTCAAACAAATATTGCTTAAAACTAGGGGTGCAAACGAGCCGAGCTACTCAAGCTCGGCTCGAAAAAAGCTCGTAACGAGCCGAGCCTAAACGAGTTCAAGCTTGAGCTTTGTTTATCGAGCTCGAGCCGGCTCACAAGCCTTAACGAGCCCACCATTTACATAAATTTTAATAAATAAATTAAATATATATATATATATATATATATATATATATATTTAAATATAATAATTAATTTTTGTTTAATCTGAATATCGGACCCTCTTTGTGTTGCGCAATTTCAGGCTCTTAGACGCAACATACTAGGAGTAACCTGCACTCGTCGCTCCCTGTTTGGAAAACAAATAGCTGTATGTGTAAAGGAGGAATAAAATGTACAGGGTACAAGTGAACCTACTTTAGTGGAGATATACTATGCACAAACCTAAACGATGGTCCTCTTAATTTAGAACAATACTTTAAGGTGGTAAATAAGACATGTAACCAATCAATGATAGAATGGTATATAAGTACATATGGTTAAAGCTAGTATGACAGATTTTGGGCAAACTATCTAGATGTGAAAAAGAAAAAACAAAAGATCAGGAATTTACCTTTGATGATATAATTCCCGTGGGGGGAGCAGTCTTTTTGTAGTCAATATTAATGTTTTGAAACCGCTCCTTTTCAGCTAAACTTCTTTATAGTGCAGCAGACCAGGAGGCCAAGAGTACATATTCCTGAAAACATAAACAAATTGTGGTAACTCTAAGATGCTTGAGAACAGAGTTCAGATGCTATTAATCTAAATTTTTACCAAATACACTTTGAACTGGGCTCTATTCAAACACACACAGAGTTAGTTCCAACCACCAATCCAGCATTAAGGTATCAAAAACACTAATCAATCAGCATGGCGGAAGGGGAAGACAAAAATTGGATAAACACTATAAATTGATCATGCTATTGCACATCCCCGCCCCCTAAAACACACACACTTAACAGTCTTGATGCACTTCTCACCATAAAAGATTAATGTTTTGCTTCGATTGACTTAAAACCAAGATAGGAGAAGTCTTTTGACCTTCTCCATTACGAACACTCCTACTAATTATTTTCTGGTGACCGTATGTGGTTCAAAATTTCAGCAAAACAGGTCAAATACAAAGGAAAATATAGAAAAAAAACTGGGGAATAAATGAGAAGCTTCATTTTCGAATTAAACTCACAATGTAGCGCATCGTATCATATCGTGATTGTGTTAATGTTTACATTTTTAGTGGTTTCTAACCATTAACATGAAAAACCAAGGACAAACGGACTCACTGTACCTACAAATCTCCAGCTCAAGTATAAATACCCTACATCGTAAATCGACAAAATGAAAGAAAAATAACTGAAATTTTTGAGATATAAAAATGAAACCACACCTGGAGTGTAGGATAAGAATGGGAAGTGGAGCTGAGATCACCTCAGTTACCTTATCTTGTCGCTGTTGAGGATCACCACTGGAACCTGAATTTGATCTATTAATCATTTAATTGATACGTAAAGAAACCTTTTAATTGTTGGATGTAGGACACAGGATCGATTGGGGTGTGTTGATTGAGAGAGAATTCTTGAAAGTAAAAGAAAACAATACATACTAAATGAATACCAATGTTGGGGTATTTATACATGTGAAGGGGTGTGACCCCTTTGACTCCAACCGACATGATGGTTGGTATATAACCGACACACCTATAGAAACTTAGGATATCTAATATTATGTATAATACTTAGGATAAATAGATATATATGTGGAAATCAAGTAATTAACTCTAACATTCTCCCCCTAATTCTTGATTTCCCCAAGGTCTTCAACTCCTATGAGACTTCGCATCTCTATGAACTTTATCCTTGGTAATGCCTTGGTGAGGATGTCGGCTTTCTGCATCTCTCCACTGATGTGATCAACTTGTATCTGCTCGTTCTCTATGCATTCTCTGATGAAATGATACCTTGTGTTGATATGCTTTGATCTTCCATGAAACACAGGATTCTTCATGAGTTGTATCGCTGACTTGTTATCTACTCGTAGACTTATCTTCTTTGGTCTTTCACCTGTGAGTTCGCTTAGTACTCCTTGTAGCCATAATGCTTGACATGCTGCTGATGTTGCTGCCATAAACTCTGATTCACATGATGATAAAGCTACTGTGTTTTGCTTCTGACTTGTCCATGTGATAGGTGAATCTCTGTAGTAGAATACTGTTCCTGTTGTTCCTTTTCCATCTTCTTGGTCTCCATGACTGCTGTCGCTGTAACCAATGATTTCTGCTTCTTTGCCTTTGCTGTATTGAATTCCATAATTCAATGTGCCTTTGATATATCTTATCAAATGTTTAACTGCCTTCATGTGAGTCGTCTTTGGTTTCTCCATGAATCTGCTCACGTATCCAACTGCGTAGGTGATATCTGGTCTGGTATGTGTAAGGTACCTTAAGCTTCCAATTAGCTTTCTGTATTCTGTCTCATTGACTGGTTCACTCTCGTCTTCTTTAGCGAGCTTCAGACCTGGTTCCATTGCTGTCTTTGTTGGATTGCAGTCTTCTAGTCCAGCTTCCTTGATAACTTTCTTTGCGTAGGCTGATTGCTTCAATTGTATCTTTCCCTGTGCTTGGCGTACTTCTATTCCTAGATAGTATGTGAGTGGTCCTAAATCACTCATCTCAAACTTGCCTTGCATTTCCTTCTTGAAGCTTGATATGTCCTTCATTGAACTTCCTGTCACTATTATGTCATCGACATAAACTCCTATAATGATTGTTGATTGTCTTGAAGTTCTCTTGTAAACTGCTTGTTCTTGTGGACATCTTATGAATCCTATCTCCTTTAGGATGTTGTTCAGCCTTATGTTCCATGCTCTTGGTGCTTGCTTCAAACCATATAGAGCCTTCTTTAGCTTGTAGACTAGGTTCTCTTTTCCTTTCTTTATGAATCCATCTGGTTGTGATACGTAGACATCTTCCTTTAATTCACCATGTAGGAATGCTGATTTTACATCCAAATGATGTACTTCCCATCCTTTCTGTGCTGCCAATGCTAGTAGTAGCCTGATTGTTTCCATTCTTGCAACGGGTGCAAATACTTCATTGTAGTCTATACCTTCTTGTTGTACATACCCTTTTGCTACTAATCTGGCCTTATGCTTGGTGATCTGTCCACTTGCGTCTCTCTTGACCTTGAATACCCATTTTAGACCTATTGGTTTCTGACTTGAGGGGAGCGTAGTCAGTGTCCAAGTGTCATTCTTTTCTATGGAATCTATCTCGCTTTCCATTGCTTCTATCCACTGTGGGTAATCTGCTGCTTCTTTGTAGTTTGCAGGTTCTTCATCATATGCTAGATAAAGATGTTGAAATTCTTCTGGTCTAAGAGGTTCTGTGGCTGCATAGATGTCATTAAGTGATCTAAGGGCTCGAACTGGTCTATTTAAGGAGCCTGGTGAGTCTTCTAACTCTTGAGTACTTGTCTCAACTGCTGGATCACTTGTCGGTGTCTCTTGTACCGTTATTGGAGTTCTTGTAGCTGTGATTGGACTGCTGAAGAAATCATTATCACTCTCTTGATCTTCACTGCCGTCATCATTCTCTTCTTGTACAGCTTCATTCTCTGAATCTCCATGTATCTCAAATCTCGTCCAAGATGGTTCTTCTTCGCTTCCTTCTTTCAAGTAGTTGTCCCAATTCCATGGTTCATTCTCTATGAAATGGACATCTCTACTGATATGTATCTTCTCTTCTATGGGATCGTATAATCTGTAGGCTTTGGAACCATTTTCGTTTCCTAGATGTACCATTTTCTTGCTTCTGTCTTCTAACTTCTTCAAATGGGGCGTCGTTACCTTTGCATATGCTGTGCATCCAAATACTCTAATGTGCTTGATATTGGGTGCCTTTCCATTCACTGCTTCGTAGGGTGTCATACCCTGTAGTGCTTTTGTAGGTAACCGATTTTGTATATAAATCGCTTGTCTTGTTGCTTCTGCCCATAAGTTCTGTGGTACGTTCATAGCCTTTAACATGCTTCTTGTCATGCTCATTACTGAACGGTTTTTCCTTTCTACTACACCATTCTGCTGAGGTGTGTAAGGTGCTGTAAGCTGTCTGAGGATTCCTCTGTCCTCACAATACGTGGTAAGTGCTTTGGAAGTAAATTCTCCTCCACGATCCGTTCTTAATTTCTTGAGTTTTTGACTCGTCTCTGTCTGAGCTTCACTTAGGAATTTCTTGAAATTCTCATAAACTTGATCTTTTGACTTAAGCATGTAGATCCACATATATCTTGAATAATCGTCAACTATCAGGAAGAAATAGTTGTTGCCTGCTATTGATGTGGGTGTAATCGGTCCACATAAATCTGCATGTACGAGTTCTAGAGGTCTTGTAGCTCTAAAACTTGCTTGAGAGGGAAATGGAAGCCTGCTTTGTTTTCCCGTAATACATGCATCACATACTTGAGATGGGTGCCTGATATTTGGTATTCCATGTGCCATTCCTTTAATGCTTAACTGTCGTAATGAATCGAAATTTGCGTGTCCCATACGTGCATGCCATAACCATGCAGGTAAATCTATTCTGGCTTGTAAACAAATCGGGCTTGTTATTCTGAGCCTTACTTTGTAGAGTCTATTCTTAGCTCTTGGGACTTTCATCAATAGGTTGCTGAAGGCGTCATAAATCCATAGATAATCGTTCTCCATAATCACTTTACATCCATTTTCTGTAACTTGCCCGAGGCTTAGGATGTTTCTTTGGAGTGTTGGAATGTAGTAGACTTCAGTAACTAGTCTTTGTTCTCCATTGTTGCATTCCAATAAAATTGAGCCTTTACCTTTGATGTTGACACATGATCCATCTCCAAACTTTACACTTCCTGCTATCTTTTCATCTAACTCTGTGAAATAGGAGCGTCTTCCTGTCATATGATTGCTCGCTCCATTGTCTAAATACCAAATCTCATTATCTTCACTAAGATAACGTTCTGGTATGACCTTCTTCTCTTCTAGAACTACACTTCTTTCTTCACTAACTGCCATAAGTAATGTGGGATCCTCTTCTTCCATTACTAGGTGAGATTCTTCTTGTTTACTTCGAGGTTTAGGACATCTGGGAGCTATGTGTCCTAATTCATTGCAGTTGTAGCATCTTACACTGCTGCCATCCTTCTTGGGCTTGTAACTACTGTCGTCATGACGATTCTTAGTGGGATTTCGATCTTGATGGCCATTTCTGTCAAAGTTCTTTCTCTCATTTCTTTGACTTCTATTGAACTTCCTAAAGTTCTGTCTACCTCGATTCTGATTGTAGTTCCTGTTGTTGCTGTAAGGCCTTCTCTCTTGCCTTGTAAATAACAGCTTCTCTTGACCGGCTGGTCCATATTTCTTCTCATCTCTTGAGTTAAGGCGTTCCTCATAAGCTTTAAGTCTACCAAGCGCTTCATCTAACGTCATGGTATCTATATCTGAATATTGCTCTATGGATGCAATAATCTGTAGGAACCTCTCTGGTACGGAGTCCAGCAATTTTCGTACCAAGACTGACTCTTCAATTTTCGTTCCTAGGGTATTTGACTTTGTACTAATCGCACTTAACCTACCAGCAAACTGGTCTATGGTTTCTGTCTCTCTCATTGATATCATCTCAAATTCTGTGCGTAATGATTGAAGTCTTGCTTTCTGGACTCGGTCAATTCCAATAAATCTTGTCTTTAATGCTTCCCAGATATCTCTTGCTGTAGGATGTGATGCCACCTGCATCACCATATCCTCTGGAATTGCCTGAAAGAGATAGGCAATCGCTGTCCTATCCTTCTTTACATCTACCGTTGACGTGCCTTCTGTGGGTTCCACTACTTCCCAAAGACCATTTGCACTCAATATTGCTTTAACACGAACAGCCCAAATCGTGTAATTTGTAGATGTCAACATTGGTGTCTGGAGGTTGAAAGTGAGAGTCTCCTTCGTGACTGTCTCCTTTGACGCTGTCTCTTTCGACATTGTGGGTTTAACGGGCGTCTGCTTCTGCGGACTTTTGTTCTTCTTCTTCCCTATTGTCCAAATCTAATATGGACTATCCCACGCTTCAATGGAACTCTTGTTTGACTACCCTTTGTCAAACTCTAATATGATATCTCGAAAAATATTATTTGCTTAACAAAGTTTTTGATATTTGTAGGCGCCTTTAACAAAATACCAAGATCTTTGTTATAATATTTTCGTATACCACTATTGTTCCTCTAACCAAATTCTAAAGTCAATCCTATGACTTGATAATCCTCCGACTATGATTGACTAGTGTCTTCCAATAACACCTTTTCTCAATCCTAAACACCTTTTCTAAAACAAATCACTTGTTTTTCCACTATGCTTCAATCCTATTTTTCTTTTTTTGTTTAATCAGTGATAAACTCCAACAAACAAACACTGATAATTTTCAACAACACCCTCAATAAAATATATTTTTTTTCAAATCTGTTTGACTTTTTAGAAAGTCAAAATTTTCTTTCTTTCTTGTTCCTTTCGATACAGCCACTGCCCGAACAAAAATTTTCCGTTTTTTTTTTTCAGTTTGATTCTTTTGATCAAAGATAATGGAACTTGACACTTCTGTTCCACAAGATACTGATTTGGATTCTAATCCAAACGCGATCGAATACGGAAAAAATTTTTTTAAAAAAAACCCGGTTCCTTCTCTTGAACCAGAAAACTTCTTAATCCTTTTGAAAAAAAATTTCGGTATAAATCTGTTTGTTTTGTATGTATGTTTGTTCGATGAAACTGTTTGGATGATAACAAAATCGTTTTGATGAAAAAAATTTTGGCGGGAAGTTTGTATGTCGAACAAACAAACAGAGCAACACTTCAAGTTTTAATTTTTTGATTTGGATTAAGATTTGTATTCGATATTGATTAGAAAACGAGAGGCAGGGATGATTATAACCGTTTTATCGTGATTGAACAATGTTTCTGCGTAATCCGGGAAGTCGCCGGAAAAACTGTTCTGGCCGGAATTTTGTGTTTCCGGTCTTCTTCTTCTTCTTTACGATTATAACCTTTGATGTATTGATCTTCTACCAATCCTTGTTGGCCTTGAATGATTGTTCCGATAAACTACGACTTTGATGCCTTCTGTTTTGCTTCTTCGAATAAAACAGAGTGTTGATCAAACTTCGTCTTCTTCACTGAATGAATGATTATAAACGGATGGAACAATTTCTGAATAACCGCTCTGATGCCAAATGTAGGACACAGGATCGATTGGGGTGTGTTGATTGAGAGAGAATTCTTGAAAGTAAAAGAAAACAATACATACTAAATGAATACCAATGTTGGGGTATTTATACATGTGAAGGGGTGTGACCCCTTTGACTCCAACCGACATGATGGTTGGTATATAACCGACACACCTATAGAAACTTAGGATATCTAATATTATGTATAATACTTAGGATAAATAGATATATATGTGGAAATCAAGTAATTAACTCTAACATTGGAAATGCTAAAATACTAATGCAAGACACATACAACAACGATATATTTATATATATAAATGATAGTTAGCCGCAACATATATGTTAATCTAGTTTGACTACCAATAATAACATGAACAATGGATTATACATGTATATAAACTTGTTATATGCAGGGGCGGATCTATGGTTGCCCGAGGGGGTTCCCATGAACCCGTTCGGTTTAAAAATTTTAGTGTTATTATATAGAGGAAATTATGTAGGAACCCCTAAATATTTTCGAAATGAACCTATAATCAATCTAATCAAGTGCTCTAGTGGTAATTCCTTTCCTTTCCAACCAACAACTCAAGTTCAATACCCGTCAGCTTCATTTTCATTATCATTATGTTTTTTTTATTCTTTTATATACAATCATACAGTATATACTAGAAATTTGTCAAATGTATGTGTGCTCGCAACATTAAGTTAGCACTGGAAGTTGATAATTAGACTTAGAGAGATTACCTTTAAATATAAGGTGATGTATAATAGAAAAAAGTTAACGTAAAAAAAAAAGTTCTAAATCCTCTCTCCATGAGGAAACGAAGAGTCACCTTCGCTAACATCAATCGGCCGGAGCAAGCCCAACAATCACAGCAAGATCTGCAGGAGCTAAGGAAAAGGAAACAAGAGGAGCAACAGAAGTTGAAGAACAAAAAGAAGGACGCGGACGAGGCATGGCAAACAGTTACTAACAAGAAGGAGGCACTCAAAGAAAAAAGATTTGTCAAAAGGGAGGAGAGACTCAGGAGGGCTACTTCCTTTTTTGTCTCAAACCTTCCAGCAGGATGCAATGGTGACAAGCTTTGGAGGACGTTTCAACATTTTCACAATCTGGAAGATGCTTTTGTTCCTAAGAAAGTTGACAGAGCCGGTAACGGTTTTGGTTTCATCAGATTCTCTGGAGTTGAGAACGAAGAAGCTTGGTTGGAGAATTTTAAAGATGTAGTTATTGATGGTGCTTTGGTAAACGTTTGTTTAGCTCGATTCAATAGGGATGGGAGCAAGACAAAATACGACACGGGTGATAGGCCGATCTCAGTTTTCGACAGGCTTGGGTCTCAACCTGTGTCTTTTTCGAATGGGGAAACCGGTGGGTCTGAATGTGGGAAGGTGGTGGACAAGGGGGGTATTGGAAAGAATGCTTGGGGTAGTAAAGCATTTCCTCCGATCGGTCTTAGATCGAATGTCATTGATCTCCCTCCGATAGGTACCAATGCTAAGAAGTCTTGGGAATTCAAATCTTTGATTGGCGAAGCTAAAGACTTGCCAATTTTGGTTAAACTTCAAGACATGGTTGTTGAAGCTTTCGAGTTGGGATTAAATATCCGTTATTTAGGAGGGCTAAAGATTTTGTTATCGTTTCCTTCGTGTTCGGAGGCGGAGGATTTTCTCAATGATCAGTATGAGATTTGGTCACAATGGTTCTCTCGGTTGTATGTTTGGGAAGGCGTTCCACCGGTCTACGATAGGATTGCTTGGATCAAGATCTATGGTGTGCCGGTGGGATTATGGGACCGTCACGTTTTCAATCGGATCGCAGAGAGATGTGGTATAGTTTTAACTAAATCCGAACCTGATATTGAGGATGTGGATTTATCTTCGGAGGTGATGGCTATTCTTGTGAAAACTGGAAACCTATTATGGAGGAATTCCAAATGAGCTGGAAAGGACATCACTTCACGGTTTGGGTTAACGAATCAGCCCCAGAGTGGACTCCTTTTTTCTATGTTCAGACGTCTTGTGATGACTCTAAAGAAAAGTCCCCGGCGATCAAGTCGGTGATCACTAGGGAGACCGGAGAGGAAGCTGAAAAGCCAGCGGAAGAAGAAGCAACATGCATAGATGCTGATGCGATGCATGGATACTCCAAATCTCTCTCCTCGGGTGACGCAAAATATTATGGGGATGGTGGGAGCCCATTAAAGAATGCAGATATGTGTTTCAATTCGGGGGACAGGTGTGAAGGAGGTCCCGTGACACCTGTGCTGGGTAAAAAAACCTATAGTGGGCCGGGTCTAAATTGCACGAATATGGACAGTGGTATTGGGCCAAGCTATGTGACCTTGAGAAAGAAAGATAAAAAGAAGAAAAAAGCAGTGTTGGCCCAACCTTTTATAACCCCGGATCTTAATACCCCTGCGGAGTCCGACCCATTTGAACTTGAGGAGTTGATTAAAGAGGATGCTTTAGAATATGCCAAGCTTAAAAATAAATCCCAGCTTTTGGAGAAAGAGACTATGGAAACTAATAGGCTGAAGATGATCGACACAGAGGAGGATAAACTCTCCGACGTGGAAGATGACTTGACCGATTTTGAACAAGAGGTGACGGACACCATGATATACGGTGAAGGTTTAGGTATCGAGGTCGATGGATTTGATAATCATGTCCGAAAATTGATCAAGGGGGAACACGAAGAAAACGGTAATCAATGAATTTGTGCTCTTTAAATATTAGGAGTGTTTCCGGGGTCGATAAACCGGGTTGGGTTCGAGAGTTAAAAAGAGCCTTTAAGTTTTCTTTTCTGGGGTTACAAGAGACTCATAAGCAGAACGCGTCTGATGTCTTTTGGGCTTCTTTTTGGGATCGTTCGCCTATGGAATGTGTTTGGGTTGATGCGGTGGGTAGATCGGGAGGCCTTGTTTCAATTCGGGACCCCTCCTTTTTTACTATGACAAGCAGGGTTGTCGACCAGTCTTTTATTCTGGTCACGGGCTTCTTGTCAGGTATGTCGGAGAAGGTTAATGTGTTAAATGTCTATGCTTCTAATGATTTTTTGAAGAGAAGGCAGCTTTGGGAGAAGATTGCTGTTATTAGAGCCCAAGTCGATAGTATGTGGGTGGCGTTTGGCGATTTTAACGAAGTGAGAAGTATTGAAGAAAGGGTGAATTCCGTGTTTGATAGCAGGGCGGCTGGGTGTTCAACGGGTTTCTCAATAGGGTGGGTTGGGCGGAATACCATATGACGGGAGGTCGGTTTACTTATATTTCCGATAATGTGGAAATAAAACTTAGTAAACTTGACCGTGTGTTTGTTTGCGATGTGTTTATGGGTCACTGGCCGAAGGCTAAACTTGAGGTGATTAATAAGGGGTTTTCCGATCATTGTCCTGTGGTTTTGACATGCTCTGAGTCTGATTTTGCCCCCCCCCCCCTTTAAATTCTATAATTCCTGGCTTGGAGCGTCGGAGGTGGAGGAGTTTGTTAGAAAGAATATGGATTTTGGTTCCTTAACTGATAAGGCGGATAGGGTCTTGCTTTCAACTCTTCAGAACATTAAAGGGGATATAAAAAATTGGAGATCTGTGAACAAGGTGTTAGAAGAAAAAACAAATTGGCACTTTCTAAAGCAATTAATGAACTGGAAGGGATGGCTGAGGTGGCACAATTAACGGACAAAGAAAAATTGCTTCGAGTGGATCTCCGGTCAAAATTAAAAAAACTAGAAAGGGATCGAATCAGTGATCTAAAACAGAAAGCTCGCATAAAATGGATCAAGTCGGGGGATGAAAACACCGCCTTTTTCCATGGTATCATCAACGTTAAATTGGCGAATCGAAGAATTAATGGGCTGCTTTTTGGTAATCGATGGGTTAAGGAGCTGAGTATTATTAAAGATCTCACAAAACAATGGTTTAAAAAACAGTTTTCGGAACCGATTCGGAGGAGACCGTGTTTCACCGATATGGGTCTACCTAAGTTAGATGAGGGCCAAATGCAACAGCTAACGGTCCCCTTTACTGAGACGGAAGTGTGGGAGGCGACCAAAAGTTGTGATGGGGATAAAGCACCGGGTCCGGACGGGTTCTCGTTAAAGTTTTTCAAGAAGTTTTGGAACTATCTTAAAGTGGCCATTATGAAAATGATGGAGGAATTTTGTAACAGTGGGTCGATATCAAGAGGATGTAATGCATCTTTCATAGCATTAATTGCTAAAAGAAATGATCCTCAGGTGTTGGAAGATTTCCGCCCGATCTCGTTAGTGAGCTCCTTGTATAAAATCATTGCCAAGTCGCTTATGTTGAGACTTCGTGGAGTTATGCCCTCGATTACCTATCCCACTCAAACGACATTTGTTAGCGGGAGGTACATTTTAGATAGTCCCCTCATTATTAGCGAGATGGTTTCATGGGCAAAGAAGAGTAAACGAGAAATTTTGATATTCAAAGTTGATTTTCGTAGAGCCTATGATTGTGTCAATTGGAAATTTATGTTCCATACGATGTCTTTTATGGGTTTCTCGAACACTTGGATTGAGTGGATTGGGGGCTGTTTGTCTTCGGCTAGAGGATCGGTTCTAATCAACGGATCTCCGACGGATGAATTCGCGTATAAAAGAGGGCTAAGACAAGGTGACCCTCTATCACCTTTCCTTTTTATTTTGATAATGGAGGTCGTTTCTATGTTGTTTAACAGGGCTGTAAAGATGGGTATGTATCATGGAATTAAACTTCCAAACAATGGCCCGGAGATATCGCATCTATGTTACGTGGACGATGTGATATTTGAGGTTCCTTCGTTGGCTTAATTTGTTAACCGGTTTGTGTGTTAATCATAAAAAATGCCAATTATTTGGGTTCGGTGTTAACCGGATAGAGGTGGAATTAATGACGAGAAGACTTAAGTGTAAGGCGGGTGAGCTTCCTTTTGTGTATCTCGGAATTCCGATAGGAGCAAATATGAAAAGGGCTAAATTTTGGCAACCGGTTGTGGATAAGTTCCAAAAGAAACTCTCTTCTTGGAAAGCGAGATATATCTCTCCTTTGCGGGGAGAGTCACGCTTGCTAAAGCGGTGTTCGGAAGTCTCCCATCGTATTACTTGTCTTTGTTTTCGGCTCCCAAATGTATCATCAACAAGCTTGAAGGGATGCGTAGGGATTTTGTTTGGGGTTTAACAGGTAGTCGTAAGAAGATTAGATGGTTAAGGTGGGACAAATTGTTAAAAGCAAAAAAACATGGGGGCTTGGATTGGGGAGCATAGAAGCGTTTAACATTTCCATGCTCACCAAGTGGTGGTGGAGGTTCAGAAATGACCAAAATCTTTTGTGGAGTCGGGTTGTTAATGCTATTCATGGGTCGGAAAGTAATCTCAATCTTGTCCCTTGTAAGTATAGTATCACGGGAGCCTGGAAAGATATATGTAGTGTGGATAAGAAACTTGCTAAAGCTGGAATTAATATTCGTGATATGCTTAAAGTCCAGATGGGGAGTGGGAGTAATGTCCGTTTTTGGAAAGATAATTGGTTATTTAACGAGCCCCTGCGAATAAGGGCCCTGAGTTATGCCGTCTTGCTCCTGATAAAAACTCTCTTCTTGGAAAGCGAGATATCTCTCCTTTGCGGGGAGTGTCACGCTTGCTAAAGCGGTGTTGGGAAGTCTCCCGTCGTATTACTTGTCTTTGTTTTCGGCTCCCAAATGTATCATCAACAAGCTTGAAGGGATGCGTAGGGTTTTTGTTTGGGGTTTAACGGGTAGTTGAAAGAAGATTGGATGGTTAAGGTGGGACAAATTGTTAAAAGCAAAAAAACATGGGGGCTTGGATTGGGGAGCATAGAAGCGTTTAACATTTCCATGCTCACCAAGTGGTGGTGGAGGTTCAGAAATGACCAAAATCTTTTGTGCAGTCGGGTTGTTAATGCTATTCATGGGTCGGAAAGTAATCTCAATCTTGTCCCTTGTAAGTATAGTATCACGGGAGCCTGGAAAGATATATGTAGTGTGGATAAGAAACTTGCTAAAGCTGGAATTAATATTCGTGATATGCTTAAAGTCCAGATGGGGAGTGGGAGTAATGTCTGTTTTTGGAAAGATAATTGGTTATTTAACGAGCCCCTGCGGATAAGGGCCCTGAGTTATACCGTCTTGCTCCTGATAAAAACTCTCTTCTTGGAAAGCGAGATATCTCTCCTTTGCGGGGAGAGTCACGCTTGCTAAAGCGGTGTTGGGAAGTCTCCCGTCGTATTACGTGTCTTTGTTTTCGGCTCCCAAATGTATCATCAACAAGCTTGAAGGGATGCGTAGGGTTTTTGTTTGGGGTTTAACGGGTAGTCGAAAGAAGATTGGATGGTTAAGGTGGGACAAATTGTTAAAAGCAAAAAAACATGGGGGGCTTGGATTGGGGAGCATAGAAGCGTTTAACATTTCCATGCTCACCAAGTGGTGGTGGAGGTTCAGAAATGACCAAAATCTTTTATGGAGTCGGGTTGTTAATGCTATTCATGGGTCGGAAAGTAATCTCAATCTTGTCCCTTGTAAGTATAGTATCACGGGAGCCTGGAAAGATATATGTGGTGTGGATAAGAAACTTGCTAAAGCTGGAATTAATATTCGTGATATGCTTAAAGTCCAGATGGGGAGTGGGAGTAATGTCCGTTTTTGGAAAGATAATTGGTTATTTAACGAGCCCCTGCGGATAAGGGCCCTGAGTTATACCGTCTTGCTCCTGATAAAAACATTTCGGTTGCCTCATGCTGGTTTGCTTCAAGTGACGGTTACAACTGGAATTGGAAATGGAATGTTGCTTGTGGTAGCAATGCTGCTCGGGTCGAATTTCAGCAGCTTTATCAAGCTTTAGAGCAGGTTAGCCTAATTGGGGATAGAGATAAATGGGTGTGGGCGAATGATTTTGGGGAGGAATTCGTTGTTAAACAGGTTAGAATGGGCATCGAGGCTGCCAATGTTTTGTCTACTGATACGGATCCGATCACTTGGATCTCATGGGTCCCTTTGAAGATTAATTTTCTGGTTTGGCGAGCGGTTCAGGGGAAGGTTGCGGTGAAGTCCGAACTGCTGAGGAGAGGTGTTAATGTCCCAGATTCGTTGTGTGTTCGATGTGGCCTTGAGCCTGAAGAAACTGATCATCTTTTCGCCAGTTGCTTAGTTACCAAGTGCATTTGGTGGGAGATATTTTTTTGGCTGAGAATTCCATTTCCTAATAATATGTCTACCCTTCGTGATCTTTTGGAGAATTTTAATCAGTGCCACGGCTCGAAGAATTGGAAACGTTTGGTTTTGACCGTTGTCTACGCCACAGTTGGGATGATTTGGACGGCAAGAAACGCCAAAGTGTTTGAAGGTAAAGTTATCCAACCAAGGAAATCCGTTGAGAAGATTAAAGAAGAAGTGTATGTTTGGTTGTCCCATAGATCGAAATTACGGTTGCCTTCCTGGGACCGCTGGCTGGATTTCGATGTCGCCTCTTGCGTGTAAGGGCTGGGCGTTAGTGCTTGCTTGGGGTCGTGTGTTTTGGGCTTTGGCCTGCTTTTGGTGTCGGTTGTAATTTTTGGTGTCTGTATCTTTTCCAGCCCCTTGCTGGCTCTTTATATATATATATATATATATATATATATATATATATATATATATAGGGTTAGGATAATATGGAAACTCTATCTATTGGAAAAACCTTGTAAACCCTATGGTGACCATTGATCAAGTTTGATCAATGGTCCTTAATTAATTTGTATTTAATAATGAAAAGCAAGTGGGCCACTTTATTAAAATATTGGATTAAGGGCATTAAGGTAATCTTGTGTTTTCTGAATCCTAGGTTTAAAAAGGTTGATTTGACACTTGTCAAGTCACCTCTCTCCTACTTTATGGCACTTTTTCCAGCACAAAAATTAATGTACGTTAGTGTTGTGATACAAAATTCTGACATCGCTAACATGTGTTAACAGGCATATACTAAAAGAACATAATAAAATAACACATAAAATGTGTATTTATTTAAGAATTGATATAAATAATCATTACAACCAACACTAAAACATACCAAAAATGGTTCATACAAACATAATTATTTGTGAATTTTCAAAAAAACTATCATAACAACATAAAAAAGATCTAGCTATGCTTCGCTCTTGATACCCATCTTCATCTTTAACATAAAAACATCTCTTCACCTACAAAAAAAGATAACACATGTTAGTTGGCTTCTCCAAAACACATAATGAGACATCACTGACACGTGTAGTGTATTCTAAAAACATATGTTTTACTGAAATAACGTATGTCATGTGAACGCTAACACATGTTAGTTGGGCACATACTAACGTATGTCATATGAACCCTAACACCTGTTAGTTAGGCATATACTAGCATGTGTTAGCATCACTAACATGTGTACAAACAAACACCAAAAATCTGCAATTAGTTGGGCACATACTAACGTATGTCATGTGAACGCTAACACATGTTAGTTGGGCATATACTAGCATGTGTTAGCATCACTAACATGTGTATAAACAAACACTAAAAATCTGCAATTAGTTGGGCACATACTAACGTATGTCATGTGAACGCTAACACATGTTAGTTGGGCACATACTAACGTATGTCATATGAAACCTAACACCTGTTAGTTAGGCATATACTAGCATGTGTTAGCATCACTAACGTGTGTGAGCATACAATACCCGGACCGCAAAAAAATAGACATATACCCTATACGAGTTCATAACAATTTCACTTGCCAAAAATTTATTAAATAGAATACAAAATTATTTAAACACCCTATTCACCAAAAAGATTAAAAAATCTATAATCTTTATAAAAAAACATCACTTACCACAGCCACATCATCAACGCCGCCTTCTTCCAATAGCCTACTCATGTAAACCATCACTGAAAGAGATACACATGTTAGTTTGGGATCCTCAAACACATAATGGGGCATCACTAACATGTGTTAGCATATACTAACATAAAAAGACTATAAATTTATTCTTCAATCACATGTGATCCATCAACCTCATGTCCACAATCAAATAAAAATCTAACATAAACAAAATAATAATAATAAAAAAAAAAAAAAAAGGTTAACATAAGTGGTTTTTTTTTTTCATTCAAGCATTTGATCGAACACTTGGTGTGCGACCAAAAACTATCCCCAAAACTGTTATTATTATTTTTCTAACAAAACCCAAAACCTAACAAAATCAAAACGTAACACAAAACTCACAAATCAAAATGTAACAACTTATTATTATTATTCTAACAAAAAATGTTATTATTATTATTCTAAAAAAAATCAAAACATAACATCTTAAAAAAAACAATGATAACAGCGAAAAAAATGTAACAACTTATTATTATTATTCTAACCAAAAATGTTATTATTGTTATTATTATTATTATTATTATTATTATTATTATTATTATTATTATTATTATTATTATTACAAATCCGATCTCCTACCAACAATCACAACCAGTAAACACCAAAAATATCCAGATCCAGATCTAGAGAGAGAGAGAGAGAGAGTACCAGGATTGATTCTGATTTGATCCCCTGTTTGATGGGTTCCTGCTATGATGGTTCAAAGTCATGTTCGTGTTCAAGATAAGGATGAAGTTATGGAACATTTAAGGTATGAATACATATTAGAACAGCAAACCGGCTCTAAAACTCTGTTCTTATGAATAAGAAAATGGAGGTTGAAGCTGGATCTGGAGTTACGAACATAAGATCTGATGAAGCTTCTAGGCGAAATAGCGTGGTTTTGGAAGAAGAAAAAAATAGTGGTTGTGGCTTGGGTGGTGCGACTGGATATGGTGGTGGTGGAGGTCGACAACCGGAGGTGGTGTCGGTGGTTGTGGCTGGTGGTGCTGGTGGTTTCATCTACTAGAGAAGAGAGAGGAGGAGGGAACATAGATGATCTGAATTTTATTTTGAAAAACAAATGAAGAGAGAGGAGAGGGAAAACATATATATAGGAAGAGAGAGAAGGGGATAGTGAAATTGACTAGATTGCCCTTTTGAATATTATAACATACTAGGTGATGTGGCTTAATATGGACCAAGGGTTGGGTTTCTTGGGGTTTTTCCATTTGGGGGGGTTTTCTCTCTATACTTCCCCTATATATATATAAAGCATTTTTGCCGTTCAAAAAAAAAATAAGGTGATGTATATTAGGCATCAAAAAAGGTGATGTATATTTTAGATGCAGTGCTTGTGAGTTCTATTTGGATTGCCGATGTTCGTTGCATTTACCTAAATCAATAAGGCATAAGTTTGACAAGCACTCCCTAAAGCTGATGTAGCTCTGTCTAGCCTACAGGAGCTTTCACATGTTGTCATAACACTGGTGCACACGGATACTAGAACCATCAATAACAACACTAAGATTAATGAAGGGTTGTTCATATAATGTAAAAGCAAGGAAAGGATGATTTTTATGAATCCAGCCCACTGCTGACACATTAATGATTTCATGTTATTGGGATTTATGGAAAATTTGTGAATTAAAAATGTATATGTATTTTTGCCTCATCTACTTGCGCTTTTGGTGCTTTTCTTGCGCTTTTCGTACAATGCTCGCCTAGTGTTACACAAGGCGCATGGAGTGGCACCTAGATGTGCCTTTCGCTTCGAGGCACGCTTTTTAAAACATAGATTATGTTGAACTTTACCTGACCCGAACCATCTAACTGGCCTAACTTTTTTTTTTATATTCGGTCATATGGAATTGGTGCATAAAAAAGGAATCCCCTAAAAAAAATTCCTGGATCCGTCACTAGTTATATGAATACACAATTCACACTTTAAGAGTTTTTCACCCATAATCATTTTGGTATCTTTCATCAGTTAGTGTCTCTTAAACAAACCTTTTAAATTGGTTCTAAAAATGTTAATACCCTTTTATTACTAACATATTTGTTTTCCCTTTTCTGCTTATCTGTAAGAAGTCCTGGTTTTACAAATGTGGCCAATATATTGTATATTCCATACTTGTCATAGAAAAATGTGTAAAAGTGAAAACTCGGTATAAGATCACAATATGCAATCAGTTATAATAAAAAAAGGGTAGTATGAACTCATATTGATTTTTCAAATTTCTACGATGTAATTCTTGGTGCCACCTTGTTTTTCACACCCTCAAATTCTACTTGCGGGGTTTTACCGCGAGACACGTGACACACCAGGATCTAAGTCAACGGTCACAATAAACAAACACTAAATGGAATATATGTAAACCAAAGCATTAAGTTTTGAACCATAAACCAACAGCGGAAGCATAATCTTGTTTACAACCAAAAGACATAACATAGTCTAAAAACATTATTTAAACATGCACTAGAACCCTAGACGCCGTGCAAGACCCTGTGCGCCTAATCCATTGACTGCTACCTTAACGACCAGAGAAAACATGCCAAAAATGTCAATATATAATGCTGGTGAGCTCACAGGTTTTACAAAAGAGTTTCTATAAGTTTGAAAAGATCATTCCCGTTAATACTATGTTATAAGAACGTTAGCTAGACGTTAAGTATCATTACTACTACGGGTTGGAAACCGTTACTAACATGTAACCCCGATAAGTATGCCCAGAATGTATGAATCACCGTGTCACACCCTCAAATTACCACTTGCGGGGTTTTACCGCGAGGCGCATGACAAACCAGGATCCAAGTCAACGATCACAATAAACAACTCTATATGAAAAGCGTAAAACCATAACAGCGATTTTATAAGCGGAAGCATTTAAGAAGCATTTAATCAACTATGCTATTATCCCAAAGTATTCAAAACACTTTTTATTACAAAACGTGCAACTATGCCTAGACGCCAATGCAGACTCGTGCGCCTAGTTCCATTTGTTGCTACCTTAGCGACCTGAGAAAAACATGCCAAAAAGATGTCAACATATAATGCTGGTGAGTCCACAGGTTTGTTCAAAATGTTATCAAGATGTTACCAGAATATTTCCATGTCCATACTATATCCATGTTACCAAGTACGCTAGCTAGACGTATGATCTGTTACTACTACGATTGGAAAACCATTACTAGACTGTTACCATGTGTTCAGCCCGATGTGTTGTAGCCATGCTACGAGTGTTACCAGTTCGAGACAATATGCACCCGCCCGGCCCTCCAAGCCGTCGAGTGGGGTTTGTCAAGCCCAATAGATCTATCCACATTTCCCCCGTTGTGCATCCCCGCACATTCATGGTTTCCCCCGGGACTTTAAAAGATCGTATAGTACACAAGTTTAAGACCATAGTATGACATATGTTACCAAAATAGTTTAGTGCATGTTTTCTCCCCCAAAAGTTAAAGCAGTAAAAGTGGGGCCGTGAACTCACCTTTGATAGCGTTCTTCGGTTATAAGTAAAGATGTTAAGCCCTTGATAATCCCTCTACCGGAGATCTATCAAAATGTTCACATAAGTGTTCCGACTAATAACCATAAGGTTATCTAGTCCCCGATTGTCCAGATCGTAACCAAGTATGTTTTAAAACGTGTTTAAATGTTTAACCAACACACTAGACCGACCCGACATTCCGTTGGTGACCCATTACTCTAACTAATCAAGTACACATAGATTACACACAAGGTTCAAGCATAAAACACTTAGTTTGTATCAAAAATCTCATTTCTGCATCAGAACGGTCGAACCAGTCAGTTTTAAGTCTCCTTCGCCCGTTTTCAGTCTCCTTCGCCCGTTTTACATTTCGTTCGACCGTTTGATGCCTCCTTCGCCCGTTTTACTACGTTCGCCCAACAAAAACCCAGGTTCGACCCTGGATTCCCTCCTTCGCACCTTCGATTGGTCGAAGGAGGCCAGGTTCGCCCCTGTTGTGCAAATTTTCCTAAAAATGCTTCAAACACATTCAAAACGACTCGAAACATCATCAAACACAGCAGTCAAGCATGGCTAACTTATCCCTACAAAACCCCACCGATTTCCCCCGATAATACACCCGTTTCAAACCTTTCCCAAAATGGTAAAGATTATGGAAACATCACTTTCATGCATGAATAATTTACCCAATTTGGAAACTTTTGAAATCGATTCATATTCAACTTGAAATGCTCAGTTTGTCGAGTGTTCGATCTTTTCTTATCAATTCTATTGATCATAAATATCATGCATCAAGTCTAGATTCGTTAAAACCCCCAATACCCATAATATCATCATTTATCCAATCCTAGCCCTAAACAACAATAATCTAGTATCAATAACAATCCTATATCATGTTTCTATCATAGACACTGCAGCAAATCATTGAATAATACATAACACCACATAATACACAATTTACATATGTTTATCACCATGAAGACCTATGTCAAATGATAATGTTTTGATTTAGAAAGATGTTTAGAAGGTTTTTAATCATAAAAACACCCTTAGAACAGATCCGGACAATTAGGGTTAGATGAAAACGAATTAAAATGCTTTTAAAAGGTTTAGGATTAAGAACACACCTTGGATTCTTGTTTAGATGTAGTAGATAGGTTAGATTATGAAAAAGAAGAGCAAAAACTCCTTCCTTAGTGATTAAGATCGTTTGAGAGCGTTTTGGGACGGTTAGGGTTTGTGAAATGATGAAAAATGACAAAGGTTGGTATTTATACTAATCCTCCTTCGCCCCAACTTAATGGTCGAAGGTGGCCTCCTTCGACCCTTACACAGGGTCGAATGAGCCCTGTCCTGATCGAAGGGAATTCTTTCAATTCCACTTCCCAGGTTCGCCCATTTACAAAGGGTCGAACCAGACAAATGTTCTCCTTCGACCACTCGAAGTGGTCGAACCAGAACTCATTTTTAACTAGTTTTCCAGTTTGTCGTGTTTAACGCATTCTAACACATCTTAACACATAAGCATGCATCCTTAATCTATATTTAACATATTTAAGCATAGATAATCATTTACACATCATTTAAACACATCTATGTATATAATCCACCACACGACCCATAGTCTACACATATACTTAATTAGTTCATGTAATGTCACCAACAACGGAACCCGGTACTAGTGTATTACCAAAACGACTCCCAATGATCCTCCAGATCATTGTACCCTGAACAATCCTAACTTGACCCGACTCAACTAACCCAGTTAAGTTCGTTTATAAACGTTTCTCGCTAAGGTAGACTTAGATGTTACTAATATGTTTAAGCCAAACATGCCGGGTGTCACACACCGTCATCATCGGTGACTCCGAAAGTTAGAGACAATATGCACCCACCCGGCATCCTGCCTTCGGGTGGGGTTAGTCAAGCCAATAGCTCTATCCACATTTCCCCGTTATGTATACCCACATATTCATGGTTTCCCCCTGGGACTTCCATATGAAACGCTCGTATAGTAAACAACAATAACCATAGTATAACATGACCTTTAAGAAATGTAAGTATGAAGCCTGTTTCTCCCCCGAAAGCAAAACAGTAAAAGCGGCGCTGTGACACTCACCTTAGGTTGCGTAACTTGAAAACAGTTAAATTAACAAGCTATGATAGCCCCAAGTAGTGGCGACCTATCATGAGACGTATATAAGTACCCAGACTAATAACCCGTAGGTTAACTAGTCCCCGAATGTCCAGACCATAACCATGTACGTTTGAAAACACATTTGACCGTTAAACCGACCGCACAAGACAAGACCCGACATCCCATTGGTGACCCGACATCCCACATGTTAACCAAGAATTAGAAATCAAGCAATCACATGCAACTATGCACTCAACACACATACGTGTTCACTACGTCTATCATATGGGTCATATATAGCATGAACGAGTCCGAACACGTATTATCAGGTTATTAGACATGCCACGGGGTTCCTAACATGTTCCTAGGTGTCAAACCATGTTTCGGGATGTCAAAACACACTTACAATAGCAAAACACACGATTAGGAATCAAACAGGCAATTAGGAAATTCATCAGGAAATTAGGAAGACTAATTGCCTCTTCATCAGGCAATTAGAAGGCTAATCATCCCTTGAATCAGGCGATTAGGGGCTAATCGCCCCCCTCTATCAGGCGAGTAGCTCTCCTACTCGCCCCTGCAGTCCACGGGCCATTTTCGCGCGTTTAACCCTCCAAATCAGATCCGAAACATGTCAAAACACCCAACATCAAACCCAAATCATTAAATAACCCATTCCAAGTGAAAACCCCAAATTTATCACTTATCTAACACCCTAATTGCAATTATTTCCCAAAATGGAAAAGTCCTATGAAACATCAAACATGCATATCTTTCCCTAAATGGTAAAAACCCAGATCTCACCACCTACAACATTACAAATCATCATCCCATTGTTATTACATCATCCTAGTATAAACCCTAACATCAAACAATCATCGAATCATGTCATAACATCCTAAATCATCAAGAATCACTCAAACGGGTCAAAATGCATATTATCATCAAAGCACCATAACAATAGTTCAAAACCTTAGGAAAACATCTTAACAATTCATACATATTAGTAAAACATCAAACACATGAAAATATTCATGTTTTAATCATTAAAAACCATTTCTTGCATGAATACTCCACATAGAAAAAGTATGAAGGTTTAGAATTGTTTTAGAAACTGATTTCAAGGGTTTTCAAAGACACAAACTTGATAAAACTAGGTCTGGACCTTTGGGAACCAAAATATCAACAATACAAAGGTTTAGGGTAGATAACACACCTTGGATTTTGCTAAAAAGGAAGTGTAAGCTTAGGGATGATGGGTTTTAGGGCAAAAACGAGTTCCAGAGGTGTATTATAGTGTGAGGGAGGCTTGGGACGAGTTAGGGTTGCACAAATGGTGTTTTACAAGTCAAGGGTGGTATTTATAGGTGTTTCTAGTCGTTCCAGCTGCAGCAGGCGAGTAAACCAAGTTACAGGCAATTAGGGCATGCGATTAGGGCTAATCGCCCCTAAAGAATGAATATGAGCTGGAAATTGGTTATCCACCATGTTTGACCAGTTAGAGAAACCAAAGCTTGTGTAGTTCACTTGGCTTACCGTTGCTTTTTGTTTCAAGAAATTAAACACTTCATATTATGTACAAATAACATTTAGGCACCAATCTTAGATTATGAACTCGGTAAGACACCATTTTTTTGGCTTAATATATAATACAAAATACATTTTAAACCAAAACACCATGTTTTATTTCTCAAACCCAGTTCTTTGTGTCTAAGCACCAGTAGCTTTTAATGTTGATTGTTGACCTGTACCAATTTGGCCAAACTTATATAAAGAGCATTTCTTAGAAAATTCCTTATTGAGTCAAATTCTAAATAAGACCTATTACACATGGTTGGTTACTTCAAATAGTTTCTACATTACATTTGTGAGATCGTTATTTCAACAATCTATAATCTATTTAGAAAATATCCAAAGATTAATGTTCCACATGGTTCCAAAAAAAATGTTTTGTTTCTAAGTTAGAAAATAGAAATCAGCATACCAACTATAGATTTTCAGAAGTTAAGATTTAGGTCAACATATGATCAAAAACCCCAAATACCCAAATCATTGATTATCATTTCGAAAGTAGCTTCAAAACATCACATGATTTTTAGACGTTAGAGATAATAAGTCTAAGCTATTATTCAAATAATAGCTATAAAATTATCAAGGATCCGAGTTTACCAGAAAACTGAAATCAGGTTACCCCAAATAAAACATATTTTGCCAGCTCTATCAGCGGTGAACATTGCAATACAAACATCTAAATCCTAGAAAAACTTAGCAAAATTAATAAATGTATCAGATCACCACTGACCTCATCTCATGAACCCAACTCTGTTTCCCCATATTCGGACCAACCACCGCCATCACGAAGCGTTCCCCTGCAACACCGTAATCATCATCGTGTCCATCCTGGAGGCCTTTCATCTTCGTTGCTCCCTTTCTGTCGCAGGTCCTTCTGTCTCTCTGTGTATTTCGTTGTCGGCTAGTGAATCATAAGGTGAGGTGCAACAGAATGGTGTCTTAACTACAATTATTGAAGGGGAAGTGTGTCAGAGAATATAGTTGTCTTCCATTTCTCTAAGAGGATTATCAAGTTGCAAGGAGGATTGAGTGGTTTAGGGGTATTTGTATGGGTGGGTTTCCTGGTTTTTGGTACAGCTGTTGGAAGAGAGATAATGTTCTGACACTTGGCCATAGCTAGAAAAAAGCAATACACGTTTCAAAAGGCTTTTGTAGTTTACCTTGTTAAGTCTCTGTATACACGTTTGGAGATAATGTTCTGACTCGTGGCCATAGCTGGACAAAGCAATACATGTTTCAAAAGGCTTTTGTAGTTTATCTTGTTAAGTCTCTGTATTTAACCTTTTACTTTTGACTGTTTACAATAGAAACTGTTCATGACATTCATAATAAATACATAGTAAAATAACCAAATTATAGAGTAAACTGTCATTTTCGCCCTTGAGGTTTGGCACTTTTTGCCAGTTTCATCCAAAAGTTTATTTTGTTCTCAACTGGATCCAGTAGCTTTCAAATAGTTGCTCGTTTCATCCAACTCGTTAACACCGTTAATTGAAGTCATTTAACTAAGGGCAATTTTGTCATTTCATCTTTTAAGTGAAGGGCAGTTATGTCCATTCATATGTTTTTAATCCCAACACTATTTAAAAGACCCCAAGTCAAACAATCAACCCCAAATCCATCTACTTCATCTTCTTCATTCCAAAAGTTGATATAAATTTACATCAAAACTGGTCAAGCTTTGACAACCTAATATAACCATATTCAGAACTACCAAATAAACAGTTAAGAAGTTAATATTGTTAACCTAAGAACTGCAATCAAACACCACCAATATGCAAACATTATATCAACATCAATAGATCATATTAAACTTAATGGGAAATATTGGGCCTTAATGGATCCCAATGGGTAGTAATAGATCAAATATGTCTTAATGGACTATAATGTGCCTTAGTGGATCATAATGGGTGCTAGTACATTATAATAAGTATTAATTGATCATATTGGTCCTCAATGGATCACAATGGACGATAGTTGATCATATATGTCTTAATGAATCATACTAAGCCTTAATGGATCACAATGGATAGTAGTAGATCATATTTGTCTTAATGGCTCATATTAAGCCTTAATCGATCACAATGAACTATAGAATAACATAGATATCATAATGGACCATATTTGGCCTTAAAGGATCACAATTGAAAATAATAGATGATAAATAATTTAGTGAACTATATTGGGCCTTAAAGGATCACAATTAACATTAATAGGTGATATATAACACAATGGATCATATTAAGCCTTAATGGATTACAATGAACAATATTAGATCATAAATGTTTGCCTTAATGCACCATAATGGACAATAATAGGTCATGCATGTCTTAATTGATGATATTAGGCGTTAATGGATCACAATGAATAACAGTAGATAATATATGTCTTAATATATCATATTGGACATTAGAGGACCATTGGACAATAATAGATCATAATAAACTTAATGGGCAATATTAGGCTTTAATGGATTCCATTGGGTAGTACCATATCATATATGTTTTAATGGACTATAATGGGCCTTAATGGATCATAATGGGTGCTAGTACATCATAATAAGTATTAATTGATCATATCAGTCCTCAATGGATCACAATGGATGATAGTTGATCATATATGTCTTAATGAATCATATTGGGCCTTAATGGATCACAATGGACAGTAGTAGATCATATTTGTCTTAATGGTTCACATGGGGCCTTAATCGATCACAAAAGACAATATTAGATAATACATTTGTTACAATGGACAATACTAGATAATAAATGTTTGTCTAAATGGACCATAATGGACAATAATAGATCATGCATGTGTTAATTGATGATATTAGGCCTTAATGGATCACAATGAACAACAATAGATAATATATGTCTTAATAGATCATATTAGACCTTAAAGAATCACAATGGGCAATATTGAGCCTTAATGGATCCCAATGGGTAGTAATAGGTCATATATGTCTTAATGGATCATATTTGGGCGAGAAATTGCAAAAACGTGAAAAGGAACTGGCATGGGAATCAAACGTCGAAATGCATGGTTTTAACCGTAATCGTACATTTAGAATAATTATTTATTATAAACAATGTTAATTATTGAGTTTCGAATGTAATCGAATCATTTAAATGAAGGAAAGCACGACCGAATCCAGTAACACGATTTAAATGCATGTGTCAAACACACGCACATGGCAATGGAAATAATATTTATTTTACTCTGTTTTGTAGGGTTTTTTGTTTATGAACAAATACGACTAGTTTTCTTGATTTCCTTCGAACCAAAAATATAACCGAAGCAAGATACGTTTTCACGGGTTTGTATACGTGGTATTCACCACCCAAACCCTAGGTATAAATACCCATTTATCTCTTCCATATCCCATTTCACACAAAACCCCTTGCCTGCCTCCCTCTTAGAGCATTCACAACCCGGGAACCAAATTATGTGAGGGGTTTCCTCAAATTATATGGGGTGTGTGTGAGTGGTTGTGATTGAAGGAGAGAGAAAATGGTTATATGGTTATATACTTAGTTAACTTACTTCACATCACATTTACAATTTCAAAATGTTGATATAAATTTACATCAAAACTGGTCAAGCTTTGACAACCTAATATAACCATATTCAGAACTACCAAATAAACAGTTAAGAAGTTAATATTGTTAACCTAAGAACTTAAATCAAACACCACCAATATGCAAACATTATATTAACATCAATAGATCATATTAAACTTAATGGGCAATATTGGGCCTTAATGGATTCCAATGGGTAGTAACAGATCAAATATGTTATAATGGACTATATTGTGCCTTAGTGGATCATAATGGGCGCTAGTACATTATAATAAGTATTAATTGATCATATTGGTCCTCAATGGATCACAATGGACGATAGTTGATCATATATGTCTTAATGAATCATACTAAGCCTTAATGGATCACAATGGATAGTAGTAGATCATATTTGTTTTAATGGCTCATATTAAGCCTTAATCGATCACAATGAACTATAGAATAACATATCTCACACCCTCAAATTTCCACTGCGGGGTTTATACCGCGAGGCGCATGACATACCAGGATCCCATAGCCATAAGTCATATGAACGAACTCTAAATGCCCAAACCATTTAGTTCGATTTCAAAAAAAAAAAAAAACAAGTTAAGTTAAGCTGCGAAAGCGTAAACCAAATTTAAACCTTTTAAAACCATGCGCAAAACAACGCGCCCAAATCAAAATCATATGAAAGAAAATGTAAAGCATAATATGTTATTTAGGTGTATGCCCAAGACCCCAAATGCAGTGAAGTGTGCAGTGCTTGCTAATCCTGGTACCGGAAGCTAACTGATGTATTGTAAAATACATCTATTTCCAGTGTAAAGTTTGTACAGTTTCGAGTCGTTTAGATAGTGTTTTCATTAGTTTTAAGCTTGTAGTTTTGTATTTTATTTATTTAGCGTTTATTAGGTTTTTATTAGTTTTGTGTCATTTTTAATACTTATATATTTTATTTCATATTTTGTAGGTGTTTATTGACGTTGGAGCGTAAACGAGCAAGTTTGGTCAAGTCAAAAACACCCGAGTCGAGATCACGTTATAAAACAATATATAATAATAATAATAATAATAATAATAATAATAAAGAAAAAGAAATAGAAAATACATGCGTGACCTTAGGTCACAATTCAAAGCCCAAAGAAATAATATTGATCTGTAGGGCTCCAATATGGAGGAGGGGTCCGAATATTATTTAAGAGGCGCAAGAGATATTATTTTGGGGAGAGGAATACTAATCGTGGAGCAAAACAGAAGCGACACAACCACTTTCGAGGACAGCAGAAGCATATTGGAAGAGGAGGTGCAGATCAAGGGTTGAAGCATTGGTGCGTGCACGGATTGTTTCTATTTTAATTATTTATCTATTCAATACCCGTATGAACATCATGATTTTTACTGGATTTTATTGTTTTGATTTTATCATGACTTTTATTGGCTAGACCTTTTTAACTACCTAGGTTTTGATGAATACTTATGATTGAATGATTTTTTTTATGGTTTTTGGAACTTTGACTATGGGTTGATGATTTAGTAAAGACTTTGATTATTTTTGATCTGGTGTATATGCGTACCTAGTTTTGTTCAATTAATAATTATTTACTCCACATGCGTTTTTGTGAATGTCTTTCATGTATGAATGCATGTTAGGTTGTGGACTGTGTGTTAGCAACTAGTTTATGGTAAATTGCTAGTGTTTTCCATAGGAGTGGTTTTTGTTGATTGAGTAGTTCTAGGTATTCTTCCAATTCCAATAGCTGTAAGGTGCGGGATTGTCGATATGTCGAGGGTGTTAAATTGCTAGATTTAGATGCTTTGTAAGAAGATCTTCCTAGTTTCCTTACCACTACTTGCGTATCGAGTCAGGTCAGGTTTTCTATAGTTACCCCTTGCACTCTTAGTATAGTGAGGCTTTCGCGCTGTAAGGTAGACTGTCTAGCGGGTACTTTATCATCAGAGTAGGTAAGCCTGTAAGGGTAACCTCTCAATCGGTAGTTTAACGGCTTATAGGTAACCTTAGGTTTCTCCTTGAGAAGGGTCGAGGGTCCTCTAGTTTATCCTGTAAGTTTAGTATTTGAAGATCCCGGTTCCATAGCTAGTTCCATAACCATAGAAGTTCGTCAGTCATGAGTAGGATTCTAACCTAGGTAGTATTTCCACCATCATTTGAATTTGGTTCAGCTCGGTTCACGTCTTAAGTTCAGTTTAGTTTATTTTAGTTAAGCTTTATTTTTCTTGAATTTAGTTTTAGTAAACCCCCCTCTAAAAATAATAAATAGTTTTATTTCAGTTTTAGATAAGTTTTCGAGTCTGGTTACCGTCTTCCATTAGAGTCTCGTGGGTTCGATATCCGGACTTACTTTAGCTTTACTAGAGTCGATAGGTTCACTTGCCTGTCAGTAGTTTAGTTTTAGAGAGTCTAGAGTATTACTAGGTGTCTAGTTTTAGGTTTAATTTAGTTATTTTTATTAAACTACTTTTAGCACATCACTAACTACCTGCAAAAGCATGTATATCGTGGGTCAACAAACAAGGTTGGTGAGTTCGCTAAGTAAAGTAAATGAGTATGTAAGTGCGCTGGTTTCCAAAACCACGTAAACAAGTAATTGAGTTGGTTCCAAGAACCGTGTAAACACTAGTTCATCGCATGTCAAGGGTAGCTAACCCATTCATGATAACTAACACCGATATACCGAACTGCTGATGTATCTGTAGTCACAAATGTGAGCTGCATGCCTTAAATCATTGCCTATCAACAATGATAAAATGTGTTAAGTTATAGTTCACTCCCGCACTCTCCGAGCCGGTGTGAGGTTTGTAAGACCTAATAGCGCTATCAATTAATAACCCGCTTGCCATAACCCGGCAACTCATTCGGTATGTGAAGGACTTACAGATGATAGAGTTGGTTTAGTTCATCAAGGACACAGTTTACGAACTAGCAAAACCCGACTCACACAAGGAGTCAAACACCGACCCACACAAGGATCCATAGCATCCCAACCCAAATGTGTAAGTAGTCCCAAACCGGACTAGAAAATAGTAGTCCCAACCCGGACTAGAAAAAGTTAAGTACGTTGTCTCAACCCGAGACGCATGCTCTTGAGAAAAAAGTAGTGAAACTCACCTTAGGTTGCACGTGAATAATCCAAATTCCTCAAACAGAAATGAGCTACCGACTCCCTATTACAAATGTCACTAGGTGAGTATATGTGCATAACCAACACACCATACAACTCGTTTGTCCAAGACTTTTAAAGTTCAAACCGTGTAGTGACACCTAATGACTCTACATGCATAAGTAAGTCTTACGTATCCCGTTGGTGATCATATTGATTATTATCAGTTTTATACCTCATACACATCTCATATAAGTATTCATGCAAGTTCATGTCAAATACATACCATATAAGACTTCAAATAGTCACGTAAACATCCCTTACACAATCTGCGTTTTCAGGGCAGATTGTACGCTGTGAAAAACGAATTATTTAAAATACTTAACGAACGAATTAAACTCCCAAATTTTTACTGAATATTCGTTGTGATTCATTTGATAACCCATATTTTTGTTTTGTCTCACAACCAAACACAAAAATTATTAAAACTCGTACCACACATCTATGTCCAGAAAATTTCCACAGCAGGTCAGTTTAGTAGAAAAATTCCCAAAAATTGTGTATTGACCCAAACGAGGTGAATCCAATTGGAAAAGCCAAGTTTTTCCAATGTTGACCTACTGCCAAATTTCATAACTTAACCCTTTGTAAATCTTGAGTTATGACCGTTTAAAGTTGACCCAATTTATAATTCCGAAAATCTGATATGACCTTTAAACTTATAAAATCATGAATACATATCAAAACAAGTCCAAAACGCATGATTTTGGACTTTTTGAAAAGCTAACATCATAAGTTATGTTTTAGCATCAGAAAATAATCAGATTACACATGTTAATCACCCTATAACAGCCCTACAATTCGTCACAGTGAATCTGTCAGAAAATCAGAATTCTAATAACATGCTTCTCATGAACCCTAATCATTCTTATTAACCCATAATCATAAAATAACTCATATTAACAGAATTCAATCCATATTATCACATTTAAATCTATGTATTTACTTACTAATAACCCTAGTTTCGATTACTAACAACAATACCCATCAACATGCACAACAAACATCAAAACTCCTTACAAAATTTTTATTTGCGATTTTTATATAGATAGTTTTTAAGGTTTTTACAACTTTTCAAGTATTAATATTCATCAAATAACACATAAAACATGTACCTCGAAATGCTAGAATCTTTAAAACCTCAAGATAGCACCCGAAATAACTTGGATTAGTGATAAAAATGGATGAAGGATTGAAAGTGAAGGTGATGGTGGGTGTCTTGGGGGTTCACGGCGCAAAGGAGCCTCTAGGGTTTCTTATTTTTTTTTTTTTTTGATCAATAATATACTAGATGTTGGACCATGGGCCAAGGTTACGGGTTTATGGACCTTTTTCTTTGATAACCGGGCCCGTTAATACGGTTTTAATCCCGAGAATAGTCTCGATAATATTATTCATACTAACTTATGTAAAAACTATTGTGTTTATCATCTCATAACATGTTAATTACAGAATGCACATAATTCGTAGGGTTTACGTACTGACTATCTATTAAAACAGTAATCCACATAAACATGTAATTCACAAACGCATGTTAATTCACATTCATCATCACCCAATAGATCATATGATTATTTATGCTTGACAAATCACCAACGTTCGGGATACAGGACTCGTGTGTGTGTGTAAAGACAAAACCTTCCTAGTTATAACGTACGTTAATATCATCCAACATATGTTATTATCCCATAACATATCGAAAGACCTTCTTAACTAACCCTAGTTAGGTGTTTAGTCACGAATGTACATGAAAGTTAACTAGAGTTCAGTAAAAGTAATATCCTGAAAATGCAGGGTGTCACATCATCCCCAAGTTGAAAAGAATTTCGTCCCGAAATTCAGCAAGTAAACAGTGAAGCCAGTGTAAAATTGTATGCTTGGTTACCGGATGTCACATCATCCCCAAGTTGAAAGGAATTTCGCCCCGAAATTCACTTTGAGTGAGTCGCTTCACGTTTAGAGTTTAGTTCATACGCATGTTCAGGTTCAGTAGAAAGATGTGAGTATTTGAGCCGCATTTTATCCATGCGTTCCCACGTGTATTCCGGTCCTAGACGGGAATTTCATCGCACCCTAACAATAGGTTTGGTGCTCTGTCTGAGTTTCTTGACGCCCCGCTCAAGAATCTCCACCGGTTCTTCCACGAACCGTGGTTGATCGTCCACCTGGATCTCCTCCCGTGGCACTACCAGTATTATATCAGATAAGCATTTCTTCAGATTAGGTACGTGGAATACATTGTGCACCCCACTGAGTTCATCAGGCAGGATTTACCTGTAAGCTACTGGACCAATCCTTTCGACAATCTCGAATGGTCCTACATATCGCGGGTTAAACTTTCCCCGTTTTCCAAAGCGTATCACCCCCTTCCAAGGTGACACCTTCAATAGAACCTTGTCCCCAACCTGGAACTCCAAAGGTTTCCTACGCTTATCAGCGTAACTTTTCTGTCGATCACGAGCAGCAGCCATCCGATTTCTGATTTGCACTATCTCCTCAGAAGTTTCGTGCACAAGTCCGGGATCTATTAGCTGGCTATCCCCCACTTCAGTCCAGCAGATGGGAGACCTACACTTGCGTCCATAAAGTGCCTCTAAAGGTGCACACTATATTGAAGTGGGGTAACTGTTGTTATACGAGAATTCAATCAAAGGCAAGTGCTTATCCCAACTGTTGCCAAAATCCGCCACGCACGCTCGTAGCAGATCTTCCAATGTTTGGATGGTTCGTTCACTCTGTCCATCCGTCTATGGGTAATAGGCTGTGCTCAAATCTTAAGCGAGTTCCCAAAGCGTTTTGGAGAGTAGTCCAAAAATGAGAAGTGAATCGCGCATCGCGATCGGATATAATAGAAGTAGGCACCCCATGCCTAGAGACTACCTCCTTGACGTATAGATTTGCTAGTTTCTCCAGCGAGTCCGTTTCCTTTATTGCCAGAAAGTGTGCCGATTTAGTTAAACGATCCACGATAACCCAAATCATGTTATGGCCCGTTGGCGTTCTAGGAAGCTTTGTGATAAAATCCATAGAAATTCCGTCCCATTTCCACATAGGGATTTCTAGTTGCCGGAGTAGGCCTGAAGGTTTCTGATATTCAATCTTAACCTTCGCACAAGTCAAGCACTTACTAACATAAGTGGCTATTTCAGCTTTCATGTTTGGCCACCAGTAAAGAGTTTTAAGATCTTGGTACCTCTTGTCCGAAACAGGATGTACCGAATATCGAGAGGTGTGAGCATCATCGAGCACCAGTTGTCTGAGATCCTCAAAACGTGGTATCGAGACTCAATTCATAAAGTATTGAAGACCATCCATCTTCAGTTCCAAGTGCTTACCCGCACCATGTAAAGTTTCAAGCCCAATGTTTTCTTCTTTCAAAGCCTCGCCCTGGGCTTCACGTATCTTATCAGGAAGATTAGAATGTACGGTAAGTTGTAAAGCTCGCACTCGTTTGGATTTCGTTTCCTTACAACTGAGGGCATCAGCTACTGCGTTAGCTTTCCCGGATGATACTTGATGGCACAGTCATAATCATTCAGAAGCTTAACCCATCAACGTTGTCGCATGTTCAGCTCCTTTTGATCGAATATGAGTTGGAGGCTCTTGTGGTCAGTGAATATCGTATACTTCGCCCCATAGAGATAATGCCTCCAGATCTTTAGAGCAAAAACCATTGCTCCCAGTTCCAAGTCATGGGTGGTGTAATTCTTCTCATGAACCTTTAATTGACGTGAGGCATACGCGATCACCTTATCACGCTGCCTCAGCACACACCCTAATCCTTGGATAGACGCATCACAGTACACCACGAAGTCCTCTGTACCCTCAGGTAGTGATAGTATAGGTGCACTGCAATGTTTAGACTTTAATAATTGAAAAGCAGATTCTTGGGCATCTCCCCACTTGTAAGTAGTACCCTTCTGTGTCAAAGCAGTGAGGGGTTGAGTGATCTTAGATAATCCCTGAATGAGTCTACGATAATATCCCGCAAGACCAAGAAACTGGCGCACCACTGTGGGAGTTTTAGAGCCTCCCACTTTTTAATAGCATCAATCTTGGCGGGATCGACATGTATTCCTGCCTTGTTAACCACATGTCCAAGAAATTGGACTTCTCGAATCCAAAAGTCATATTTAGAGAATTTTGCATACAACTGCTCATTTCTCAAGAGTTCCAAGATCAGCTGCAGGTGTTGCTCGTGCTCTTCCCTGCTCTTGAAATAAATCAGTATGTCATCTATGAACACTATGAAGAATTTGTCCAAATAAGGCATGCACACGCGGTTCATTAGATCCATGAACACAGCCGGTGCATTAGTTAGCCTAAATGGCATCACCAAAAACTCATAATGTCCATAACGAGTTCGAAAGGCTGTCTTCGCCACATCCTTCTCTCGGACTCTCAGTTGATGGTATCCTGACCTCAAGTCAATCTTAGAATAGAAACTCGACCCTTGAAACTGGTCGAACAAGTCATCAATACGAGGTAGAGGGTAGCGGTTCTCAATCGTTACTTTGTTCAACTTCCGATACACCTGCGGAAACTCCCACCCTTCTTCTTATCAAACAGAACTGGAGCTCCTCATGGCGAAGAACTTGGTCTAATAAAGCCCCTATCCAATAGCTCTTGGAGTTGGGTAGACAGTTCTTGAAGTTCGCCTAGTGCTAGGCGGTATGGTGCGCGTGTAACTGGAGCTGCTCTAGGTACAAGGTCAATTTGAAACTCCACTTGACGAACAGGTGGAAGTCCAGGTAGTTCCTCTGGGGAAATATCTGGGAAATCTCGGACTACTGGGATGTCCTCAATCTTAGTTTCAGTTTCAGTTTCAGCTCGAGTGTCAGATATGTTAGCCAAAATGGCTGGATAGCCCTTACGAATACACTTCTGGGCTTTCAAGAAGAGATGATGCCCACCATGGCACCACTATGATTCCCCTGTATAGATAAAAGTTCTCTACCTAGGAGGGGGACACGAACAATCTTCTCCCGACAGAGAATTTCAGCGGGATGCTTGGACAATCAGTCCGTGCCAACCATGAGATCAAAGCTTCCAAGGGTGATAGGTAAAATGTTGATGGCAAACGATTGCCCATCCAACTCGAGCTTACAGTCACAATGGGTGTGGGTTACCTCAACAGGCTTCCCATCAGCTAGCTCTATGGTGTACGGGGTATCAAGAAGAGTGGGAACCATCCCTAGTTGTTTGCTAAGTTTTGATGACACAAAACTATAGTTCGCACCAGTATCATATAAAATAGAAGCAAGAGTGTCGTACCCGTCACGACATTGTTATCAGTCCTAGCTTCCCAGAGCCAATCACAATTGCTATTCCACGAGCCCCATTGTTGTTGTTACCGTTGTGGTTATTGTTTGTTGAAGGACTTGTACCTCACACTATCCCACGTTCTCTTGTTATCACCAAAAGTAGAAGATGAAGCTCTATGCTTCGGAAAAGTACCATGCTCAATAGCCTCATCAATGAGTTTGCGAGCCAGGTGAAATATTTGTTAGATTCTGGGTAGGTGAGCTGCAGTGGCCAAGCCACGAATCTTCGGGACCCACCCTTTTGGTATGAAATTCGATCCGCTGGTAAAGTAGATTAAATAGATTTGAGCACAAAGTATCTAACTGCCGTAGCTTAGTAGTGTAGGCGCCGATCTCAGACCCTTCCGTCAAATTTCTAGATTTCATCATAGGGTGCAACGTTCTCCATCCAAGTAGCTGTAACTTGTCGAGTGTGCATGTAGCATACATTACCCCATCCTGCCCGGGGCAAATGCGCATGGAAATGACTTATATTATCGAAGCAATCAGACGGTCTCCTTCAGTTCCGTTAGTGTTATCGAGGTTTACGACCAATAAAAGGCTTGAAAATATGATGGTAGGTTGTTGTTATGGCATGTGCGTTCAAGGAATAAGAAAGTTCAAATGTGGAAGTCAGGGGAAACGAATGATTTAGCAAGATGGATCTTTACTAGCTTGGAAAGATGCGAGGGCCTCAACCACCCTATCGTTGATCATAAGAACTCAGTCTTATCTAAGATAGTAAAGGAAAAAGACAGAAAAGATAGGTAAGAAAAGGTAAGAGCCAATCGTCGCCACGCTCTGTCTTAGATAGTAGATCATTCATCCTCACTTCCATGTGCTCGTCCTGCTCAGGTTCCCCTTCCATCCCTTATCCTTCCTCTTTCGCGATGTCAATGTTATATGGTTCTCATCACATATAGTCTCCTTCTCCGGTCCTGTGTAAGTCAGCTCAATGGTCAACAACACCATTCGTTCCTCCAATCGTGACTGTCAGTCACTAGTAGATTTCGTCTTCCTTTGGGATGTTGCACTGCATCGCAGACCTTCGTAACTCCCCAAGAGTGTGTGTAACAAGCCCCAATCTAATGTGTTCCCATGAATCTACCATATACTTATGAGTAACAGGGATATGCAGTCATACGTCCGCCCGCTCATACTAGGTGTAAGGTACTAAAGTAAGAAATAAGTTCTATATGTGTAACCCAGTCCCGTATGAATTTCAAATGGAAGTAAGAAAGATCAAGTAACAAGGAACAGAAACTAATTGTCTCCTTGCTCAGTGAAAAAGGATAAGTCTCGGTATTTGAATTTCTTCACAGTTGATTCGGTTTGATGGTATCACGTCATGCGCATCGTGCAGCTTTCCTGTATACGTGCGCCACAACGCTCGCAAGGGCTTTCTCCCCTGTACAATTGTTGTTTCCTCATCCACGAGGTTTGTTAGGATACTACTCCCAGTAATGCGCCACCTGGTGTAACCCTGGGTTCCCACCATTGACGTGTTCAGAATTAGGTCTAGAACTAGAAGATAACATATCTCCCGAAATCATGTGTTGTAGATATATGTAGCTAAAAGCTAGTTGTGCACTTAAGTTGTGAGTGTACTTATGCTATGATGATTATAGACTAGACTCAACATGCAGTCCTAGTTCACTATAACCAATGTCTCTGATACCAATCTGTCACACCCTCAAATTTCCACTGCGGGGTTTATACCGCGAGGCGCATGACATACCAGGATCCCATAGCCATAAGTCATATGAACGAACTCTAAATGCCCAAACCATTTAGTTCATTTTCAAAAAAAAAACAAGTTAGGTTAAGCTGCGGAAGCGTAAACCAAATTTAAACCTTTTAAAACCATGCGCAAAACAACGCGCCCAAATCAAAATCATATGAAAGAAAATGTAAAGCATAATATGTAATTTAGGTGTATGCCCAAGACCCCAAATGCAGTGAAGTGTGCAGTGCTTGCTAATCCTGGTACCGGAAGCTAACTACCTGCAAAAGCATGTATATCGTGGGTCAACAAACAAGGTTGGTGAGTTCGCTAAGTAAAGTAAATGAATATTTAAGTGCGCTGGTTTCCAAAACCACGTAAACAAGTAATTGAGTTGGTTCCAAGAACCGTGTAAACACTAGTTCATCGCATGTCAAGGGTAGCTAACCCATTCATGATAACTAACACCGATATACCGAACTGCTGATGTACGTGTAGTCACAAATGTGAGCTGCATGCCTTACATCATTGCCTATCAACAATGATAAAATCTGTTAAGTTATAGTTCACTCCCGCACTCCCCGAGCCGGTGTGAGGTTTGTAAGACCTAATAGCGCTATCAACTAATAACCCGATTGCCATAACCCGGCAACTCATTCGGTATGTGAACGACTTACAGATGATAGAGTTGGTTTAGTTCATCAAGGACACAGTTTACGAACTAGCAAAACCCGACTCACACAAGGAGTCAAACACCGACCCACACAAGGATCCATAGCATCCCAACCCGAGATGTGTAAGTAGTCCCAAACCGGACTAGGAAATAGTAGTCCCAACCCGGACTAGAAAAAGTTAAGTACGTTGTCTCCACCCGAGACGCATGCTGTTGAGAAAAGAGTAGTGAAACTCACCTTAGGTTGCACGTGAATAATCCAAATTCCTCAAACAGAAATGAGCTACCGACTCCCTATTAAAAATGTCACTAGGTGAGTATATGTGCATAACCAACACACCATACAACTCGTTTGTCCAAGACTTTTAACGTTCAAACCGTGTAGTGACACCTAATGACTCTACATGCACAAGTAAGTCTTACGTATCCCGTTGGTGATCATATTGATTATTATCAGTTTTATACCTTATACACATCTCATATAAGTATTCATGCAAGTTCATGTCAAATACATACCATATAAGACTCCAAATAGTCACGTAAACATCCCTTACACAATCTGCGTTTTCAGGGCAGATTGTACGCTGTGAAAAACGAATTATTTAAAATACTTAACGAATGAATTAAACTCCCAAATTTTTACTGAATATTTTTTGTGATTCATTTGATAACCCATATTTTTTTTTCTCACAACCAAACACAAAAATTATTAAAATTCGTACAACACAGCTATGTCCAGAAAATTTCCACAGCAGGTCAGTTTAGTAGAAAAATTCCCAAAAATTGTGTATTGACCCAAACGAGGTGAATCCAATTGGAAAAGCCAAGTTTTTCCAATTTTGACCTACTGTTCAAATTTCATAACTTAACCCTTTGTAAATCTTGAGTTATGACCGTTTAAAGTTGACCCAATTTATAATTCCAAAAATCTGATATGACCTTTAAACTTATAAAATCATGAATACATATCAAAACAAGTCCAAAACGCATGATTTTGGACTTTTTGAAAAGCTAACATCATAAGTTATGTTTTAGCATCAGAAAACAATCAGATTACACATGTTAATTACCCTATAACAGCCCTACAATTCGTCACAATGAATCTGTCAGAAAATCAGAATTCTAATAAGATGCTTCTCATGAACCCTAATCATTCTTATTAACCCATAATCATAAAATAACTCATATTAACAGAATTCAATCCATATTATCACATTTAAATCTATGTATTTACTTACTAATAACCCTAGTTTCGATTACTCACAACAATACCCATCAACATGCACAACAAACATCAAAACTCCTTACAAAATTATTATTTGTGATTTTTATATAGATAGTTTTTAAGGTTTTTACAACTTTTCAAGCATCAATATTCATCAAATAACACATAAAACATGTACCTCGAAATGCTAGAATCTTTAAAACCTCAAGATAGCACCCGAAATAACTTGGATTAGTGATGAAAATGGATGAAGGATTGAAAGTGAAGGTGATGGTGGGTGTCTTGGGGGTTCACGGCGCAAAGGAGCCTCTAGGTTTTCTTTTTTCTTTTTTTTTTTTTTTGATCAATAATATACTAGATGTTGGACCATGGGCCAAGGTTACGGGTTTATGGACCTTTTTCTTTGATGACCGGGCCCGTTAATACGGTTTTAATCCCGAGAATAGTCTTGATAATATTATTCATACTAACTTATGTAAAAACTATTGTGTTTATCATCTCATAACATGTTAATTACAGAATGCACATAATTTGTAGGGTTTACGTACTGACTATCTATTAAAACAGTAATCCACATAAACATGTAATTCACAAACGCATGTTAATTCACATTCATCATCACCCAATAGATCAGATGATTATGTATGCTTGACAAATCACCAACGTTCGGGATACAGGACTCGTGTGTGTGTAAAGACAAAACCTTCCTAGTTATAACGTACGTTAATATCATCCAACATATGTTATTATCCCATAACATATCGAAAGACCTTCTTAACTAACCCTAGTTAGGTGTTTAGTCACGAATGTACATGAAAGTTAACTAGAGTTCAGTAAAAGTAATATCCTGAAAATGCAGGGTGTCACAACATAGATATCATAATGGACCATATTGGGCCTTAAAGGATCACAATTGAAAATAATAGATGATAAATAATTTAGTGAACTATATTGAGCCTTAAAGGATCACAATTAACATTAATAGGTGATATATAACACAATGGATCATATTAAGCCTTAATGGATTACAATGAACAATATTAGATCATAAATGTTTGCCTTAATGCACCATAATGGAGAATAATAGATCATGCATGTCTTAATTGATGACATTAGTTCTTAATGGATCACAATGAACAACAGTAGACAATATATGTCTTAATATATCATATTGGACCTTAGAGGACCACTGGACAATAATAGATCATAATAAACTTAATGGGCAATACTAGGCTTTAATGTATCCCAATGGGTAGTACCAGATCATGTATGTTTTAATGGACTATAATGGGCCTTAATGGATCATAATGGGCGCTAGTACATCATAATAAGTATTAATTGATCATATCGGTCCTCAATGGATCACAATGAATGATAGTTGATCATATATGTCTTAATGAATCATATTGGGCCTTAATGGATCACAATGGACAGTAGTAGATCATATTTGTCTTAATGGTTCACATGGGGCCTTAATCGATCACAAAAGGCAATATTAGATAATAGATGTGTTACAATGGACAATACTAGATCATAAATGTTTGTCTAAATGGACCATAATGGACAATAATAGATCATGCATGTGTTAATTGATGATATTAGGCCTTAATGGATCACAATGAACAACACTAGATAATATATGTCTTAATAGATCATATTAGACCTTAAAGGATCACAATGGGCAATATTGGGCCTTAATGGATCCCAATGGGTAGTAATAGGTCAGATATGTCTTAATGGATCATATTTGGGCGAGAAATGGCAAAAAAACGCGAAAAGGAACTGGATGGGAATCAAACGTCGAAATGCATGGTTTTAACCGTAATCGTACTTTTAGAATAATTATTTATTATAAATAATGTTTAATTATTGAGTTTCGAATGTAATCGAATCATTTAAATGAAGGAAAGCACGACCGAATCCAGTAACACGATTTAAACATGGCAATGGAAATAATATTTATTTTACTCTATTTTGTAGGGTTTTTTGTTTACGAACAAATACGACTAGTTTTCTTGATTTCCTTTGAACCAAAAATATAACCGAAGCAAGATACGTTTACACGGGTTTGTATACGTGGTATTCACCACCCAAACCCTAGGTATAAATACCCCTTTATCTCTTCCATATCCCATTTCACACAAAACCCCTTGCCTGCCTCCCTCTTAGAGCATTCACAACCCGGGAACCAAATTATGTGAGGGGTTTTCTCAAATTATATGGGGTGGGTGTGAATGGTTGTGAGTGAAGAAGAGAGAAAATGTTTATAGAAAGTATTGTTCACCCCTATATATGAAAAGCTACTGTTCACCTCTCTATATATTTTAATATTTTTGTAAGTGATTGTGAGTGAGGATAGAGAAAATATAATGATAAAAAGTCTGAAAAAAATATTATTATCTATAATACATTATAAAGGAGGAGTGATGTACAACATAGTCATTTAAATTTCCGTACAACTTAAGAAGCAACATGTACAACATATTTAAGCAAGAAATTTATCTATAATACATTATAAAGGAGGAGTGATGTACAACATAGTCATTTTAATTTCCGTACAACTTAAGAAGCAACATGTAAACATATTTAAGCAAGAAATTTAAGGGTATAATGGGGATAATGAGAACAATTAAGACACTTAGAAAGGCATTATAGTCATTTTACCCACCTATTCCTTTGCAATATGAAAATTGTGTTCCCATCTTGCCCTCTCCTCCCCTTTCATCTTCTCCTTCCTATAACCGAACTACCAACTGAAGGTGCAATGAAACATCAGCATGAATTATGGATTCAATGCAAAATGAATAAAATTTGTATACTACAATTAAGGGTATAATGGGGATAATGAGAACAATTAAGACACTTAGAAGGGCATTATAGTCATTTTACCCACCTATTCCTTTGCAATATGAAAATTGTGTTCCCATCTTGCCCTCTCCTCCCTTTCATCTTCTCCTTCCTATAACCGAACTACCAACTGAAGGTGCAATGAAACATCAGCATGAATTATGGATTCAATGCAAAATGAATACTACTCTCATTTATATTTCAGTGTTATGCCTTTTTATATTGATGGATACGCAGAGAGAAGAAGAGAGAGATGGGGTTGTTCCTGGGGCCTTCTACGAATCGCTTCGGAGCTACCTCTCCGGCGATGAGAGTGGTGGTGCTTGCCAACGCAGCCGCATATCAGTCCTATCAGGTTCTAATTCCTTTCTTCCCCACATTTCTATCTACCTTTGATTCTGATTTTAGTTTAGTTCTCAACTTGTTGGATTTTATATTTCGATATAGAGTGTACTGATTTTGGTTAATATTTGTTGGTGTTGATTTAGTAGGTTGAAAGCTACTATAGATACAACTAACTGATTATCTATGCATTTGATTTAGTGTAGATCTTTATTTGCAACGATGGTTTAGAATATGATTTGGGTATTAAGCTAATATGGTCTATTTTGCATCTACCCACCAAGTGTTGGATCATTTGCCTCAGTGAGCCTATCAGTTCAATAAGGGGTTGGCTTTGTGGGATCTTGACTTTGTACTTGCTAAAACTGGTTCTTTTCTTTTGGATACGATACACCCTCTGCTGCCGCCACTACTCGCGATAATAATCCAGGTTTGGTTTGTAAAGAAACCCATTGTTTCTTTTAACCGTTTCAGCATATTAACTACACATCATGAATACAAATCATTCCAGGTCTCTCTTTGAACCAATTTTGAAACAGCCGCTACTCAGTTTATTCCAATGGTGATTCTGAAGTTGTTTGATTTCCTACTCAACAACCACAAGTCAGTTCTCTGGCGAAGAGGTAAGATTCAACCATTTCAATTTCGTATTCATGTCATACCTTCCTTGATTTATCTCTAATTTTGGAATCCCGACGGTTTCTCAACCGTTTATGGCTGTACAGGGGCTGTAAGGACAACAGACACCGCGCTGCGGAACAGGCGTCAGGCGGTTCACTCAGGTTATAGACCGTTCATTGCAGATTCTATTTAGTTTAAGACGATCTGTTTACTGCAGTAATCATTGCAGTTTTCTTTACATCATCCAAAGCTCTTTTTTGTAACCATTAGTTTACCTTGCCTGAGGGGATCGTTTTCGTGTTTGAGTTCTTTGTTGGATGCTTTGCATGAGACTTTGCTTAGGGACAAGCAAAACTTAACTGTGGGTAAAATAACCATTTTTTTGTTTTAACTTTTAACTATAGTAAACACAACCTGTTAATCAATCCCACAGTAAACATAATCAGCTTTCTATGCCTGAATATGGCACATTTGGCTTAGTCGCTGGTGAGGACTGAGGATAAGCTATTTGCAAATGCCATTCTTTTACGGCTTGTTGACATGTTCATGTCAAGTGAGAAACACACCAAACTTTGTGTTGTAAAGATGTTCTTATCTGAGTTGAAGTACAGGAAAAATAAAAGTTCCAACGGGAAAAACAAACACAAAATTCATTTCTTTTATAGTTTCAACTCATTACTAATTATATAATATAACATTCATCTTTTATTTTCTTTTCGTTAAAGTGCTTGCTTTTGAAGATGCAAGAAAACATAAAATTTGAAACAACACAATTTTTGCAGGTTATTTTATCACCTGTTTTATCTTTATTTGTTTTTTCTTTTTACTAAAAGTATACATGTATGAGTGCACTTTTTCCTACACCTGTATTGCATAATTGAATCATACCCCAAAATGTTTTTTTTTTCTTTTTTTTTTAACCCAAAAGATTAGAAATAGAAAGAGGATACAAAAATGTTTCAGGTCAACCAACCGATCTGACCCAAATTTGATGCATTAACCAACTCATACAAATTATAATTAGTCATAGATTTTCAACTAAATGAATACTAACTGTGTTTCAGATCAACTAACCCAAATATTAATGTTTGTACTCTTTTGTGATATGTAGTTGAGCATGAAGTGGGTTCCACCAAAAAAGTCCACACATATGTATGTTTTCAGTTAGACTTTACTTGCTTGCATACATGCTTCTTTGTTTTGTTTCGTTTTATTTCAAATCTTGGTGATCAAAATATAAAGTAATTATTGAAAAAAGAAAAAAAAACTACACGTGAAGTGTTATCTTTATGTACATAGGAAGATATTGGTACAGTTGAGGCCTTTTATAATGCCAATTTAGGAATTACCAAAACGCGAATGCCTTATTTCACTTAATTGAGTAACTTTTTTGGCGACGCTATTGGTGTTTCTTGCACTCTATCAACCTCGTATGTTCTTGAATGTTTCATGCAGCTTCTATGATCATGCGGCTCCCGTTTACACCCAACATCGATATATGCTTGCCTCCTTGAAAGACGCTTGATGTTGATATCATCGATAGCGTTATCGGTGAAGGGTGCCTGATTAAGATTGAGATTAACTTTGTAACAGGATGATCAAGTGCTCCAATAAAGAATAAGAAACACGATAGTGTTGCACCTGGCTTCGAAAATCGGCAATGCTGAAATGATACCCTTATTCTGGAATTGAGTCTTGATATGGTGGCTGCCAAGAACGGTAACTCGGAGATGCCAATTCATGAAGAGTGTTGCATGGTGCATGAGAAGGTGGTCAGATTACTTATGGCAAAGAACCAATGAGTAGCAAACAAGCTTAACCTTGAGAACCAGAGTGCCCTGTATTTGCCTTATACTTGCAGGCATCTTAACATTGTCTATTTCCTCTTGAGTCAAACCGGTTTGTTGTTGGATGTTGTGGTATGCCTTCGTGTGTCCCTAGGCATGTCAACTATTTTCGAATGTTTACTTCATTTTCCTTTGTGTGATCTAATCATTTGGCAAGTTAATTTGCTTTTGGTTTTGTATATGTTAACAATTTCCATTGAAAAAGAAAAATAATTTAAAGTAGTTTATATGTTTTGCAGAGTTGATCGTCTATTTAAAAGCAGTGGTGAAGACAAGTGATAGTTTAAATCTTGGTTGATTTGGTGTACAGGTACTGCTAAAAATTTTATACTTGTATTAATTTCATAATGTTGTGATAATATTTCGAAGCACTAAATGATCATCAGCACCGATGTTAAGCTGCATAACATCATTTAAGACGGAACAACAACAATATTGATATGGACAGCATGATCGATTAATGATCGATTAATGATAAATTGGAAGAGCATATAATTTTTTCCATTTTTCTTTAATTCAGCAACTTACAAAACAACCCAACCAAAATTACATTTTTTTTTGGAAGCCATTCGGAATCGATTATAACATGTTACCCTGCGCGACCCGACCTGCTTGTTTTACAAGGTATAGAAAGGTGCATAACATGCGTCCGGTCTTTCTTTTTCAGGTAAGTTGAACTGAAAGAACAAAACTGAGCACTTCTTAAATACATAGACTACTACTTTTACTAATTTTTCACATTTTTTTTGACGCTTAATAGCTATATTTTTGCAGACTCATGAGTTGTTAGAGGGACAAGAAAGTGAAAGAAAACAGTTGGATTCCTAGAGGTATTGTATATTTATATTACCTAAAACAGATCATATTTTCAGTTTTTTTTCTTCCATTTTATATTGAAATTTCGATACCTTTTATTTATATACATGCATTCCTTCCTTCTCAAATAATTGCAACCTTTAACCTGCCACATAGTTCAATGATGCTCTTTGACGTTAGTCAAATGGTTAGAACTCCTCATGAACAAACATCTTAGCGGGAGTTGTAGATAAAATCAGTGTTATCTGCATTTTGTTTGTTTCTAATATTTGTTTGATAGAAATAGCTCAACTTAGTTTTCTTTAGTTTGATGCTTCAAATTAATTGCAGGTGGTTATGTCTATGGGAGAGGAAGGTTGTGAACCACAATGGTATACGTACATGCATAGGTGCTAAACTTACCAACCATTCCCTTTTCATTTTTCATTTATTTGAAGATCAATTATTTCAGACAAAAAAGTGTTTGGATTGATGTGAGTTTTTCATATTCGGTTCCAATTTTGATTCGGTTCATTACGATATTGGTACTGTACTAACACTCGGTCTAACAACCAAAAAGAAATTGGTTTTATAAGTAAATTACGCAAACCTCGGTCACGCAACGTACGACAATAAAACATATGTACCCGCGGCAACGCGCGGGCATTTCCAGTAGTTTTAATTAGGGGATAGAAGATTTAGGGGTGGGGTAGTGATTTTTAGTGTAATTTAATGGAGGGGATGTGAATGCTCTCACTCTCTCACCTCGGTCATCTCTCTCTACTCTCTCTCCATGTCTACCGATCTCTCACTCCCTCTCGACTTATAAATAACAGTCGGCCACCACCATCTTTAGAGGTGGCGGCGGTGCTGGTGAAGGGTGCAGGTGGTGGCAATCGGGTTTGGTTGGTGCTTGTGGGGTGGTAGTTTCGTGTTAGGTGACAGTGATGGGTCACGGTTGTGATGTTGGTGGTGGTCGGGGGTTGCTGTGGATGGTAGGCGGTGGCCGATGTCCTAGTTAACAGGTCATGTCTTTGAATTCCAAATTGTATTTTTCAATTCTAGCGAACTTTCTAATAGCGACGAAGGTCGATTCCTTATTTTGTTTGTTTTTTTTTTTTTTTTTGGTATTTTGGGTATATATATAATTTTTTTGGTATTGTTCTAGTGTGACAATCGGCAAAAATAAGGTAATTTCGTATAAATCAATTTTGTGTGATTAACTTAATGAAGTGCAATTTGGTATTAATTATATTAATATGGCCTTTAGAGAATAGCAAATTCCCATAGGATGCACAGGAATGCATTTGTTTAATTCAAATCGCAGCGCAATCGCGTGCGAATAAACTTGTCCAGAACGGACGTTGGTGATTACCTTGTACCGATTAATTAACCGAAAACGATCCTGAACACCCAGGATATAAAATAAAGGGTATTTTCATGAAATATAATGTGTTTTGGAACTCCAAAACCATAAATGAAAACTCCAAATACAAATCTTCCGATAACGAATAAAGTGCGCGTACCGCACGCGGTACGCGTATAAATTATAATTTCACCCAACGAAAGCCTAACCAACCAACCAACACTTAAAATAGGCAACGTTTAAGGGTTATTTGAGGCAATTATAATGTCTGGATAACGCGTAATTAAAATCCGATTAAAACCCGAACGGAGCCGTAACGATAAAAATTAAGATGTAAATAGTAATTTGTAGATATTTGCTGGGTGGACCCCGCCAAATCCAAGCCATAACTGGCTCCTCATAACCACACCATACCCAAAATATTTTTCTTGTACAACATTCATGTTTTTAAGGATTTAAGGAATGGTCTTGAAATTATAATATGTGATTTGGTGTACTAGTAAGATCTTGTGTGGATTTATAAAAATCTAGAGCTTCCATTAAATATTCACAACATAATCTCCTTCCTCCTTCCTATTTTGGCCGTAGCTTTTCATCCACCCATATACCTTTCATATTTCCATTTTACAACTCAAAATTTATCATAAAACTAAACCTTTTAGTGTCTTAATCAAGCTTGGAGCTTAACCCTTTAGAAGAACACACAAAACTCCATCCAAAATAAAGTGTTTTTGTCTTTCTTAGCCTTGTGATAATAGTAAGTTTCTTAATATTTCTTTTGTTCTTTAAATGTTCATGTTTTTATGTTTTTGAAGCAAGTTATACATAGGGTTTAAAATATGGTTTTGAACATAAACTTTAGTATGTTTTTACAAGACTAAAATGGATGTTTAAAAAACTAACATATGCGCCATAGGTTGTTGGGATGGATGTTATTGTTTTTGTAAGTTAAAAAAATTACACATACACTAATATAAGATGATGATCTAAACATATAAGTTTGTTAATGAAACTTGAATAACCTTAAAAGTGGTCTTGGTCATCTTAAAATAATCATCTAAAACTTATTATAAAGTTGATCTTGATAAGAAATGAAAAATATAAAAGTTACATTTTCAAAGTTTACTAACTTTGAAACACCAAAAGTGGACATTTTGGACTTAATACACCTATTATTATCCTTAATGAGGTTATTATAGATTATTAAAAATGTTGACTCATAATAATAATTTATAATGACAAAGTTGACAAAAACTAAGTTTACTAGTTTGGTAAAAAATTGTCACTTTTGAGAGAGTAAGGATAAAAATGTAACTTTTAAAAGTTAAGGATATTACTTGATGAATTTAAAAGTTAAAGGGGTGTAAAATGTCATTTTAAAACTTATGTTTAAAAGTGTGACATTGAAAAGTTTGGTGTCAAAAATGAAAAGTTGTAACTTTCAAAGGGTTGCAAGCAAAATATCTACAAACTTACAAAAATGTATTTTTGTATAAAAGGTATTTTTATAAAATGGGATTTTATAAAAATATGAAAATTACCAAAGACGTCGAGAGAAAAATAAAAACTAAAGTTTCTATTTCAAAATTTTATAAAAATGTTGGAGCATTTTATGTTAAAAATAGCATTTTTATGTCTATGGGAATATAAAAATGTTGGAGTGTTTTATGTTAAAAATAGCCAAGTCTTGGTTTTGGAAAATACAAAAGTTATTTTATAAGTTTCCAACTAAAATATTTAGAAATTAAAGGATGGCTAATTTTAAGAAAAACATATTGTTGGAAACTTTTGGAAAATAACAAAATATATATATTTCGAATAAATAATATTCGACGAGAAGTAATTATTCCTACAAAAATATATATGTGTAACTTATATTATTTGAGAGGCGAAAAATATATAAGTTTAAGTGACCGGATGTGGACGTGTTTATATTACGACGAGTTATCAGACAAAATGTAAAACGGACGAATAAATATATATTGTATAACTTCCTACAAGATACATATATATGTTATTGCGTCTTATGTGGATATGAAAGATATATTTTATGAACTAAAATATATAACTTGGGTGAAAATACATGACACTTCCCTAAGTGTTGAAAATATATTCATGGGAGAATTAACGTAAATAATCTACAAAATTTCATGTTTAAAACAAGTCTACGAGCTTGACAATGTTCGGCCCGACGAGATCCTAGTATATTTATTTAATGGGAAAGTAAATATACGGTAAAGTTAATCGATTCAAGTGTTGAAAATGTAATCTCGATCGACAAAATCCTAATATAACTATTTAATGGGAAAATAGCTATACGGTGTGGTGAGTTGAGTCGATGGTAATGTAAACAAGTTAATTAATACAAGAATATAAGTGTAACTTATACTTAGGGTAATCCATCACCAACGAACCTAGGATACACGTTTAATTAAACGGGGAATTGTTGGATCAGTAATGCTCTTTTATGAGTGATAGCACAGCAGAATGATATGAGTTTAAAGCTACACTTATCAACAGGAGTTATTAATCCCCCTGGATGTTTGAGAAACTAATAAATGATAAGTATTTATCGAGAACCTACGTATTGAATGAGAATGAAACACTTAGACAGATTCTCAATAAATATGAAATGGAAATAACAATAATAAGCTTTGAAGGATTTCTGTATTAAAATCAATGTCTAAAACAGAGGGATGAACCCTTCTATTTATAGACTTTACAAATACATGAACCTTGCCAAAAAGCAAGTTCAGAGACAAGTTGCAATCTTGGAACTTGTACATAAAGTAAAAGTAATACTAAACTAATAAACTACTGATACAAAAGGCGGTGGAAAAGATCTTCACATAAGTACTGATCAATGACAAACTACTGATGAGTAGTTTGTCTTCAGTAGTTCTTCAGTAGAAATGTCTGGTTTGGACTTCAGAACTTCTGATGACTTTTCTTCTTCAGTACTTGTGTAATCTCTTCTTCAGCAGTTTGATCTTTCTTCTTCAGCAGTTCTATACTTAGAATATTTTGACAGAAGTGAATTAGACTAAGGTTTGCAAAAGTGGTTTCACCAATCCTCTTTGTCCTAACAATCTCCCCCTGGATTGATGAAGCCAAAACCTTTCTAATTCCTTATTGTTTTCTTCTGTTATTCACAATCTTCCATATTCCTTTGAACATGGAATTCTTCAGCTGGTTCAGCTGTTCATCAGTAAGAGATCCTTTTTGTGGTTCTAGATGTTGGATTGTAAGCAGGTCTTGAGTTGATAGCTTCTTCAGATCATTCATCGACTTATAGGCTCTGCTTTTCTGATCTCTTCTTGTCACTTGTACTTAGTTGTTATCAGTAAAGGACCATCTGATGATAGGTACTTTAGACTTGTCAAAGTCTAAAGTGTAGGGAACCATGGTGGTACCCTGGGATGCTCCTGAGTGTTGGATATTTTCAACTTCAGTGACTCTCAGGTGGGATTCACTTCCTTGTTCTTGTTGCATCACATTAGGTATCTGAAAAGTTGGCAAATGATGCTCAGTAACTACCTTAGTGTGCAGTTTGTCTTTGATGGTTTTCTGGATTTGATAGGCAAAGGTGGAAGGATCCCTGAATTGTGTGATCAGAGGTTTTTCTTCAATGTCAAAGTCAGAATGAACTACTGTACTTCCTTCTAGTAGTACCATTCTGAAATCAGTCTTCACATTCTCCTCTGATTTCTTCTTTTGAGTAGCTGGTCTTCTTTGAACACCAGAAGTTCTAACTACTGAAGTTGGTACTTCAGCAGTTTCAAACTTCTCTGGATTTGCAGCCCTTGCAGCCTTGTATTTTCTGTAAGTGTCCATTAATCTTTCTTCTTTCCATTTGGACACAGAGGCTTTTGAACCATAACCATTAGCTACTAGTTCTTCTATCATTTGGGCTCTCTTGGCTTTTGTATCTTTACTTGTTGCAAGTTTGTCTGCAATAAGTTGAGCTCTTCTTGTCAGCTCTTCCATGGAGAGTCTCTTTAACGTATGGGCTTTGATCTTGCTGTTCTTAGTAATATAAGACATCAGTTGATGTCTTTTGTCTTCCTCGGCAATTCTGTCTAGGCTAGCATGCCTTTGAAGTTCAGCTTCATAAGCCTGTAGCTTTTCATCCAGGCTTAAGTCCAAGTCATCCCTTTCTTCCAGATTTTTCCAAATCTGATCTTCCTTGGCTTTCTTCTGAACTGCCACTAAACTCTTCTCAAGAAGTTCTGTTGATTGAGAGATTGGAGAAGGGTTTAGTACAGTCATAGTGGTAACTGTTGTAGTAGGCCTAGGAAGAACAGGAGTTGGTTGAGTAGGTTCAGTTGATCTGGAAGGCTCTTGTTCAGCAGTTTGAGTGTTGGAAGTGTTAACATCTGATGGGTTGACAACTACTGAAGGTTTGTCAACTACTGAAGGATTGTCTTCAGTACTTTCTGAGTCTTCATCAGAACTTTGTCCATCAGAGGTTTCTTCATTGTGCCCTTGGGATTCATCAGACTTTTCAGCATCTTCTATTTCTTGAATAGAGACATCAAATTGTTGGGCCAGTTTTTCTTTTCTGGCTTGGTTTCTTTGTTCTCTTTCTTGGATAGCCACTCTTGCCTTTATCCTGGCTTCGAATGACTCCCTAGGTTCCTTAATTTTCTCCCCCTTTTTGGATTCATCAATTTTTGAAGTTGAAGGTTGGGAGAAATGACCTGTAAGAGTAGCAATCTGTTTGCTGTTGAAGTCAATCTTGTTAGACAGATTGTTCATCTTTGTCTGTATCACTCCAAATTGGTTCTTCATGGACAGCTCCAAGTTAGCTGTGTATGTTTGGAAGTGATTTTTGATGAGGGTGTTCATCATGTGGTATAAGGGACCATCTGGGCTGCATAGCTGGTTCATGTCTATGCTGGATTGCCCAGGGAATTGGGTAGGCATTTGTAGTGAGGGGTGTGTTTTTGGTTGATCTTCTTATTATACAGAAGATGCCACTATAGGGGAATCAGGGATTAAGTGGACTTTAAACTGATCTGGTGTGACTAGCTTCTTGAGCATAGATACACCAGGTGCAGGACCTTCACTTGTAGCCGTCAATTCAGTAGTTTGGTGTTTTGAAACATGATCCAAGTCAATGGAATCATCTGAATCCCTGATTACATCCTCAATGAGGACTGTATCAGTTACATCATGAGCTGAGCCCAACTCATTTGTCTCATGTACCTCTTTTTCTTGGTTCAGAGGATTTCCTACCTCAGGCATTAAGCCTTCATCAGTAGTTACCACAGTTGAGGTCTTAGCTATGTTGCTTCTTTCCTCAGATCCACCACTGGGTGGTAAATGAGTAGTAGCAGCCTCAAAAGTACCAAGAGTTTCTAAGTTTGGGCTTAGAGACCCTGGTTCATCCTCATCTCTTTGGTTAGGGCTTTGAGTGTCCACATCCATGTCAAATTCTGAGGCTATGTCCCCTGTTTGATGTGGTTGTTGGGGACTGACATGTGTAGATGGGACTTTCTCTTTTAGCCCAGAGAGAAGTTTGGCTATTTCAAAATCAGGTTCAGAAAGTTGGGGTGTTGGTTCAGTAGTTTGGGCAGTGGGTTCAGCAGTTTCAAAAGAAGCATCAATAAGAATGGTTTTCTTAAGTCTTTTTCTTTTGAAAAGAATTGTGATTGGTGCTCTTCGTGGGGTTTGAGATGGATGAGACTGAGAGAATGTTTCAGTCACATCTTTAGGAAGTGCAGATTGCACAATAGTTTATTCAGGCATCTCAACCTCCTGAACAGCTTTTCTTTTTGGTTTGGTGGGTTTTTGTTTTTGTTCCTTGGGTTTCTTGGCCTTTGGTGGTGTAGGTTTGGAAGATGAGGGTTCCATGGGGACTGGTTCTGGTTCCCCTTGGTCATCTTCTGGCCAGGCAGCCTGTTTGTTGTGCCTAGAGTATGCTTGTGAGGTTAAGGGTTTCAAAATTGCAGTTTTTCCCACAAGCACCTCATCACCCAGTTCTTTGATTATGCATTGCATAATGAACCTTGGGTATAACAAAAACTTCTTTTTAGTGTTATTATGATGTAATACCAACTCATTAAAGAAAAGTTTTGATGCCCTGTATTTTGTTTCATTCACTATGGAATGAAAAATTGGTTGAAAGGTTGAGGGCATCTGGTCATAAGACCCTGTTTTAGGACTCAAACACATAATGATATAATGAAACAAAAGTTTGTATTTTGGTTCAAAATACTTTTAAAAGATTGTAGCTTGTGAGAGAGTACCTTGATAACCACATTCAGTCATGGTTAGGTGGATTTCAGAGTTTGCAACCTGTTCAGGGGCATTCACATCATTCAACCCTAGTCTGATTGCAAGTGTGGCCGGTGTGATGGCCATTTGTCTCCCTTTGATTGTTGAGTTGAGAGAGATAACCTCATCGTCCACCATCACTGTCTCAGCGTTAGCCCAGAACTCATTGAGAGTTTCATGATGTATTGGTGGGTCTATTGTGAGAGCGGTGAGATATTGGGATTTGACGACGAGATCAATGATCTCATCGTATTGGGACCAGCCTTCTTGTTTCTCTAAGTAGGCTCTAAGATTGTGTCCCTGTTTTAGAACTAAAGCCATGTGGTTTGGGTGTGTAGAGATCGAACAGTGTTTTTGCAGGTTCAGGGTTTGAGAGCTTTTTGAGAGAGAAGGAGGGAATTCTTGCTTTTTGAAATGATAAGTGTTGAAAAAGGTATTTATCAGAAGTTTTACACTGCCTAGGTCAAAACTTCTGATGTGGGAAAAGTCTGATTTGCCCTTTTTGACTAAACTGTTGATGAGGAATTGTTTTCATCAGTAGTTCCCACTTTCTCTTCAGTAGTTTGAAAACAACTGATGAGAATGTAAGTTCTGAAGATTATTTTATCAGAAGTTTAACCTTTTTCAGAAAATATTCCCATACTGATGTTTTTTTCATCAGTAGTTTCTCTCACTTTGGTTTTCAGAAGTTGTCAGACTTTTTAGTCAGTTGTAAGTGAAAAAGGAAAAATATATGCAGAAAAATAAAAAGAAACACTTACAAATTTAGCATCCCAAGCATGGATACTAACTTCTGAAATGTTGATGTGTCAAGGGGTTTAGTGAAGATGTCAGCTATTTGATTAGCTGTTGCTACATGCTTCACTTCAATCTTGCCTTTTCCATAGCAATCTCTTATGAAATGATACCTGATTTCAATGTGTTTAGTCTTTGATATGTGATCAGATAAACCAGGGCTCTGATACCAATTGTTGGACAGTAATGCTCTTTTATGAGTGATAGCACAGCGGAATGATATGAGTTTAAAGCTACACTTATCAACAGGAGTTATTACTCCCCTGGATGTTTGAGAAACTAATAAATGATAAGTATTTATTGAGAACCTAAGTATTGAATGAGAATGAAACACTTAGACAGATTCTCAATAAATATGAAATGGAAATAACAATAATAAGCTTTGAAGGATTTCTGTATTAAAATCAATGTCTAAAACAGAGGGATGAACCCTTCTATTTATAGACTTTACAAATACATGAACCTTGCCAAAAAGCAAGTTCAGAGACAAGTTGCAATCTTGGAACTTGTACATAAAGTAAAAGTAATACTAAACTAATAAACTACTGATACAAAAGGCGGTGGAAAAGATCTTCACATAAGTACTGATGAATGACAAACTACTGATGAGTAGTTTGTCTTCAGTAGTTCTTCAGTAGAAATGTCTGGTTTGGACTTCAGAACTTCTGATGACTTTTCTTCTTCAGTACTTGTGTAATCTCTTCTTCAGCAGTTTGATCTTTCTTCTTCAGCAGTTCTATACTTAGAATATTTTGACAGAAGTGAATTAGACTAAGGTTTGCAAAAGTGGTTTCACCAATCCTCTTTGTCCTAATAGGAATTGAACTAAATAGTGGTGTTGGGAGTTGGGCGTACAACTTGCCGAAACACACGTGCTATAGACTTAGTGATTTATACGTCTAGGACATTGTAGGTGTTTGAACCCGGACGAGCTATTCTCTTTATTGGATTTGCATACTTTGCTTGAGGTGAGTTTCACGGCCCCATTTTACTATTTTTACTTTTCGGGGGAAAGATATGTTAGGGAAATATGTGATATGTTGAATACTTGAGTTTGTTGTTCGCCACTCGGGGTGAGTCCTCGTTACTATAACCATTTATTCGTGTGTACGTATGAAATCAAAAACCGAAGAAATATTTGGATAGTACTATTGGTGCCTGACAAGGCCCACCTCTAATTGATAGCGTCGATTTATGCAACTGTGTATGCTAAGGGTGCATGTATTCTGAACTAAGTTGTTATTTTTCGAGAAACAACTATGAACGAGGCATTATTAGTCTTGGTTTGGTTATGAGCTCAAGTAGATTGTAGGAACTTGCAACTCCTATAATAGTCACTCTTGTGTTTATTTCCCAAAAATGTTGTTGTTAAAATGTTTGTAAATTAAAACCTGTGAACTCACCAATATTTATATATTGATGATTTTTAACATATCTTTCGGGTAACTAATTTGCTGGAAGTCTACATGGCTAGAAGCGGGCGGGGATCTCATAAGACGTCGGATATTTTGATGGGGTTTTACCTTTATTTTCAATGGGTGGGAATATAATAGTGAAACCTCTACTTTTGGGTTTTTAAACTATGTTGTTTTAAGAATGTACGAACATGAAACTACTTTCGATGTTTAAATAAATGATCATTTTCTTAATTACTTATAGTTTGTGTTAATCTTGGTTTTACACTCTTCAAACATCGCACCACGTGTTTCCGCCATTAGCTGGGTGTGACATCTAGGGTTTTAGGTAGGGCTGGCATAACAGGTTACACGAACCTGTTAAGATACGAACATGAAACTTGTTAACACGAACACGACACGAAATCTAATCGTGTCATTTTTTTCAAACACGAACACGAACCTGTTTATAATAGGTTAACACGATAAGACACGACAAGACACGATAAGGAACACCTAGTAAAATAAGTTAACACAACAAGACACGATAGACCTGTTAAGACACGTACACGATAAGACACGAACACGAAACATGTAAACACGAACACGACACGAAAATAAATAGGTCTTAACTGGATCTAACGGAATTTGTTTTGATATCTAATTCATATGATTTCTTTGTGCGAGGGGTTCTCATTTGGATCTAACGGTAGGAAGAGGATGTGACCACAACGAGTGTATATAAAAAAAATGCATAACATGTATCCAAGATCCGGATGCTTTGTAAGTCATAACTTTGTGTATTTACTCTTATTATAGATGTGGAATGACACCAAATTCGTCACGGACCAATATATTGATATTCTTGTAAAAAAGTTGATCCCGATTTTTGTTAGTGAGTTAGATATTTCTATTTAGGTTAGCTTTGGACATTGATGTTAACTTTGTGAAAACTCGTTTGAATAGCTTTGTGGATGGATGTGTATTTAGATATTATATTAACTTTGTATTTTCGGATTGAATGTATATTGGATCGTTTTGAACAAGTTCAGAATGATGTATTGGGCTGATTGAATTATTGTGCACACGGTTTTGATTTGGTATGAAAACCGAGACGAATTGAGTTTATTGAATAAGAAGCAGGTTTAGTAGTTTCTGTAACAAATAATCTAATGTCTTTTTAAGGGTGCTAAAGACGGGGTTATTTTTAATTAATATAATATTATAAAAGGTTAAAAAGACAGGGTCAAGGGTGGCAAAAGACGAGGTTCGTTGAACCCCATCTCTTGGTGAATGACCAAAAGACGCGATGGCATATATAGTAAACTCCGTCTTAAAAGCTTATTCACCCCGTCTTTAGCCAATGATTTGTACTAGTGAATTGAAAATTGTAAAGTATTTAGGTTTACAAAATAATCTTGCTTAACTTGTTAAGTTTTTAAAGAGGTTGAGATGTGGGGCCGTGGGGGACTTGAGGTGGTGGTGACGATAACCTTATCAATGGTTGTTACAACGAGGACGGGATGGTGTTGGCGGTAACGTTGGAGGTGGGAATGACTATGATAGGACAAAACGGGTTGGGATTAAAATTCAAATTCAAATAAATTTTAATTCCGTTAAAATTCTGGCACTGGAAGCTATACGTTTTTTTACCAGTTTTTTTGTAACATCCGGCCCCTCTCACCACCAATATTGTCTGCTTTGCCCCGATGGGTTGCCCATCCAGAGCTCACGGATTTGTTTTTAGTCGCCCCGGTGGAGACTTCCCAGTAGGTCACCCATCCTGATACTACTCCCACCTGAGCACGCTTAACTGTGGAGTTCTCCTCTCATCCACTAGCATTAAGCCCAAAACGCGTTGGTGATTTAAGAGGCTTTGGATTACTTATGAACCAAGGATCTTTCCTGGCCACGGCCGATGTGGGATTTGCCTAGGGTTCATACAAAGGTCCATGTTAATCTCTCAGAAATCAGTACTGTTACAATCACCCCCCCCCCCCCCAAGGGACTCATCGTCCTCGATGAGGTTTGCCCCACCATCCCGAACGGCACAGGAGTGGCTCTGATACCATTTGTAACATTCGGCCCCTCTCACCACCAATATTGTCCGCTTTGTCCCGATGGGTTGCCCATCCAGAGCTCACGGATTTGTTTTTGGTCGCCCCGATGGAGACTTCCCAGGAGGTCACCCATCCTGATACTACTCCCACCTAGCACGCTTAACTGTGGAGTTCTCCTCTAATCCACTAGCATTAAGCCCAAAATGCGTTGGTGATTTAAGAGGCTTTGGATTACTTATGAACCAAGGATCTCTCCTGGCCACGACCGATGTGGGATTTTCCTAGGGTGTCATACAAAGGTCCATGTTAATCTCCCAGAAATCAGTACTGTTACAATAGGGAATACGAAAACCAAACGAACTCTATTTCAAACTCAAAACCAAACTTTTATATCGAATCAACTGAAGAACATATTAATCCAGGCAAAACCTGATACTTGACCGGAACATAATCAGACACATGCCGAAGCATATAAGAACAATATCAGAAACTTATCAGAACAGATACATACATCAAACTACGTGACTATTCATATAAAGAAAGTAGGTCACGTCAAACGGAAGCACCCACGAGCCTAAACAAACTTACAAACTGGTACATAGCTAGCTAGTCCATGCACCTATGAGACGGTGAGTGTGGCGTACATCCATTATTCCAATCTCCACAAAACAAAAACATATAACAGATGTTAGAATCAGATCTAGGATATATCCATACGCCTCTAAGGGACCATGTTAAAGACGCCGTGATTTTGATTACGCACTGTCACGGAAAGTGTTCATGTCGTTGACGCCCCAACGACAAGTCATAACAAACTGCTCAGGTGACAAAGTACAAAAGCTAAGGCCATGTAAATAATTATAGGAAAACTAAAAATGACACTTGTTGGAACATGCAACCATGAGTACAAGTCAGAGGTATGGCATGCTATGACACACTAACAACAAATTGACAAATACACACCGACCCGAATAACGAACCAAATACGAACCGATAATACGTATAAAACGATGACAGACTCTAAACATAGACGTAAGTCCGTACTACAAAGTAGCGGATATAAATTTCATACTATGATGATACGACTAGCGAACCCGTACACATGGAAGGAAACGAAAGTTATACTAAGATTAAAAGAAAACAGAATCCGTACCTTAGTTTTAGCAAGCAAGGCAAAGCAAAAACAACATCATCTTCAATGAGTACGCGAACCTATAATTTCATTTTATGACAAATTAAATCTAATTAAGGCCAACTATATTATTCTACTCGTAGTAAGTTAATTTCCGGCGGTGAGACATTTTATTTTTTGGTTTAAAAGTTTAAAAAAATGTATCATGTACGTTATTTGTTCGTCGTAAAAAGAAGTCAAAAACCTTATATTTCGTCGTAAAAACCTTATAATAGCAACATGAACAAAACATTAGCTTTTTGATTATATCATGTCATACCTGAAAACAAAATGTAATGTAGATATACATGTTTCAAAGTTATTTATTTACGTAATTATTTTAGGGCCGACTTATCCAATTAAAATGGTGTATGTGTAAGTGGTAAAACTAAACCAAATTCATGATCCTATAATCGGCTACGTGTACAGAACGATCAAGTTGAAGCTTATGAGCCAACCTCATGGCTTGAGTTGTTACTAAATAGGTATGTTTTTAGTCTCCGAAACAATCGAGATTACCGACCCATTTTTGAACAAGTTAATTATCAACAAACTAGAAGCAACGAAAGGGATATTACCTCAATTGCCGAACAAAAGTGAACCGTAGATTTAGACAGTGGTGGTGATACACGGTGAGCGACGGGGCCAGATCATGAAGAGGAAATCGATCTGGATGGTGCGGTGACGGTCATGACGGAGGAGCGCGGCGGCGGACTAATTGCAATGGTCACTCTCCAGCGAAACAAAGTTTTTAGATGAGGTGATATGAGGGGTTTAAGGATTTTAAATACAATGCTTATTCGTTTGATTTACTCCTAATTATCCGTTAGTTAATTTCAAATTTTGAAATGGATATCGTTGGAAATGTAAACTTTTGATTTGGGTTGGGTCAAGAATAAAGAATTCAAAGTGGTGGTTGGTTTACGTTAGTTATGCAAGCAAGATTGGATTAATATTGTTTACTTGTTTCATATATACTAAGCCAAATATTGCATACATTTAGTTCTATATAAAAAAAAACAAACAAACTTTTTAACTAATCCTTAATCCTATTAGATTATTAACATCAATATGTAACTAAACTTTATTTATTCACATATATTAAATGAACTTGTTTCTAAAAGAACCATATACATTTTAAATGCACACTTTTAACTCATAAAAGATGTTTAGTTAATCTAAGCAATTATATTAACAATCTGACAAATAATAAAATTTTCTATTTTTTTATTTATAATTTATTATATAAATTTTCAAATATTACAATTCTACTCCCCTTAAAAAAATTTTGTCCTCAAAATTGTTAAGTACGCGTAACAATGAAAATTATATATGATAGATACGAACATATTTCACATATCATAAACATAAACGGATACCAAAGACCACACGAGTTACTGTGTATTGGATTTACATGTAAACGGAAACTAAAATGTGTCAAAATGCGAACGAGGTCAGATAAAAAACAACATATCGGATATCAGAGTACATAAACGGATTTGGATAGACACCTATCTACATAATAGAAATCCATAAGCGCACATATGTACATGTAATTCATGATTGCGTTCGCTACCGTAATCATCAATTACCTAACAATGGTGCCCTAACGGTTCTCTCGTCATGTATTTTAATGACATATCCGATTGTGAGAAATAGAGAAACGAAAGTAGGGGAATCATGGTCAACTACAAAAGTCTAGGAAATCACGAGACAATAACTAGAGCGAGTCATTAAGCTGGTATATATAACAAATGTGAAACACCTCTTGAATTCAATAGTGAAATCGTAGTGAAGACAAAATAATCATTCGATGCCGTCGAGATCTAGAATAAGCCAGTAGCAATTGACAAAGGAAATCCGTATAACACAGAGACTTAAAGAGGACAAAATGACGAAGTACCAGGGTTGATCAAAAGTTCAAAACCTAACCCAGCGTCTACCCATTTCCTCACAGGTTTAATTTTAAGGTTTAAGTTTTCTACATAATAGAAATCCATAAGCGCACATATGTACATGTAATTCATGATTGCGTTTGTAACATCCGACCTCTCTCACCACCAATATTGTCCGCTTTGCCCCGATGGGTTTGCCCATCCAGAGCTCACGGATTTGTTTTTGGTCGCCCCGGTTGAGACTTCCCAGGAGGTCACCCATCCTGATACTACTCCCACCTGAGCACGCTTAACTGTGAAGTTCTCCTTTCATCCACTAGCATTAAGCCCAAAACGCGTTGGTGATTTAAGAGGCTTTGGATTACTTAAGAACCAAGGATCTCTTCTGGCCACGGCCGATGTGGGATTTGCCTAGGGTGTCATACAAAGGTCCATGTTAATCTCCCAGAAATCAGTAATGTTACAATAAAATGCTGAGCACAAGGATCGAACCGGAACACAACAGAACACAAAATGCCACCAAACCAAGTCCAACAGGTTATACATAGTAATGTTTCGACTCCGCGGGGGGGGGGGGGGGGGGGTTGTTTTCAGTATACTAGGGTTTGCCGTACAAAAAGGGGTGACGGCGCAATTTGTTGTCCGGTTGCCTGCTATCTTGATGTAATTTTCACTTTATGGAATGGAATGAAATTGTCATTGGAACTTTCATAAATATATATATATATATATATATATATATATATATTCAATGATCATAACTCTTTAAATCATTTCCTCACATTTTGTCCAAATTGACCAGAACCGCGAACATCTATTTGGTTTGGTTTAGGAGTGAAGTAGACAGATTATTTGTATCCATATACTTTTTGCCAACTCTTCTTAATATTCCTCTTGATGTTATTTTCTTGTTTACTTTGTCATGTTTTATTTTGAACAAAACGGGCAATGTGCGTTTACTTTGTTATGTGCGATTAAGTTTTGTTCTTTTCGTGAAGAGTTGAAAATATGTTACTTTGACCGGTACTATTGCTTCATCATTACATAAATATAAATATTATTCCACGCTCAATTTCATTTGGATGAATGGTAACCTCTCGCCTAAGAATTTGCCACATTTATTTTCATAGCTTTTTTTATATTGTAATTCATCCTTAATAATATGATATATAACGTTAATTCAATGTTTTCTTAACTAGACCGGACACCCCCACTGGGTCAATAGTCCGACCAGTTCTGCCCGGTCAATGAAGCGGTCAACGAGTCAAAAAAAATCTATAAAATTCCAGTCCGACCCCTATTTTTCGGGTCCAACCGGCCGTTTCCGGTTCGCCGGTCCAACACCGTTTAGCTAGATTTCCGGTCCAACCCTCTGACCCGGACCGGGCCAAGTCTCGAAACCCGATCCGACTAGCCAATCCAGTCCGGTTTTAAAAACACTTATTTTTATAAAATAACTTGCGTTTGTTAATTTCGTTTTTAATTGATAATTACATAAATGTGTTTAATTTGTTCTCAACATTTCGATACAAATTTTATTTAAAAAGAAGTTATATTCCAAATAAATATTGTTTTTGGTATCATAAACTATATCGAGTATCATTACTGTAGTAAAAATTAAAATGAACCAATATCGATTTAACAAATTGGATACTCAATTGTGCTTGATATTTTTCTCTCATCACCATAATAGAAAATTTATTTGAAACGAGTTGTATTCAAAATAAAATATATCTGTGGTATCGTAATTATATTGAGTATCCATATCGTAAAAAACCGAACCAATACCGACCGAACAACATGGATATCAGAATTGTCAGAACCGGTATCTACAAAACCTCATGAAAAATTAAAACAAGAAAGGATGTCGAGAGGTTGTTCTGTGGAATAAGCTCAATGACACATATAGAAGCCAACAAGGATATATAACACAAAAATCATAACCAATAGAATGCATCCTTGGTGTAGTTAGGGGGTCGTAGTTTTGGGTTTTGAGTTTGGGTACGATCTATTAGGCGAAATGTGGTGGACTGTATATTGTTGGCCAGCTTCTTGTTAGTCGTTTGGGAATAAATAAAAGTTTCGTTTGGCTTGTAATATAAAAAATAAAAAAATGCATCCTTGTAACACAAAAATAATAATCAATACAGTGTATGCATGCATTGTATATTTCATAACATTATCATAGAAGATAAATGATACATTATAATCAAGTCGTCCAATAACGAGGAGGATGAAGTAGAACCAACAAGCCACAAACTAACATGTAACTATTGAAATCATCATGCACTTCGTAGATTTAATGTGCATGTATCGTCTATTAAACAATAGTTTTTTTTTTCTCACATAATTTCAGTTTATGTAACCCTTCATTTTTATTTATTTTAATATTTAACTATTTATTTCTTAGTACGTAATTTAATTTCTTAGTACGGATTTGCTATCCAGAAAGGGGTGGCGGCGCAGCTTGTTGCCCGATTGCCCGCTATCTTAATGTAATTTTCTTTGTCCTGGAATGAAGCTGAGGTACTTATTTTAAAAAAAAAAAAAAAAAAAAGCTTTTAATCAAAAAAAAAAAGATCAAATTATATTAGAAATTATTTGATTTAGACCATGTGTAAACCAGGTGTAATGGCATGTGAATCGGGCGTTAAAGGGCAAATTTGGCGTCCCATTAACCCAAGAACACCCCCCAATGATAAAGGATGTGAACCTTGCCTGGGCGAAATATTTCGCGTAGGTTTTGTAATGGATAGGCCAATCATAATATGACACTTCATTTTTTGCTTATTTTTCTTTTTTTATTTCAAATTTAATATTCATTATTTACACACACTCACACCACACCACTACACTCGTTGCTTATTTCAAACTCCTTTCACCCATGGGCTTGAAAGGGGGGGGGGGCGGTGGGTGAAAGGGGCATTTTTGACGTTTGGCATGTGAGGCCACTTTGGTGGGTGAAATGAGCTTGAAATGGGCAAGGGTGTAATGGTGGGTGAAAGAGGCATTTAAAAAAAATGATTGGTGGTTAATTGCTTCTACCACGTGTTCACATGGGACTGGAAATGTTTGAGCTGCACGAAATATTTCGCGGGAGGAAGGTTAGCGCCCCTTAACAAGGGGGGTGTGCGTGGTGAAAGGGGTGCTAAAATGCCCTTTTACGCCCTTTTTTTTAACGGCCAACGAATCAATTTCCGAACATTCTCGGGTACCTTTTTGACGAATCAGGTACTCGAGAGTACCCGGGCCACCGATTGCCACCAATAAGTGTAAAAGTAAGCGATAACTTAAAAAAGGATGTAGTGTTGTGGAACAATAAATGCTTTTAAAGAATGTCTAGAATTAATGTGATATCTATACTACATTATAAAAGGGGAGCCATAGATAAAAATGTCTAAAATGTTAAAATTAAGATGGCATACCAAAAGCCTCAAGTGTAATCTCCAAATTTTTACCCTCTTTGTTCCATTTATACCCTTACTAGTTTTTATCCCGGGAGCGTCCCGGGTTGAAATATCTAATATAACATAATAAAATATATTATTATTATTATTATTATTATTATTTTAAACAAATCTCTGCCATAAGTTATCATATTCAAATATCAAAAAAAACGAATCTCTGCGCCGGGGTATAAATCTAGTGCCATTACAAATGAATTCGGAAGTTTGTAATCGATCATTCTAAAAAGAACTAACATGAAATAAGAAAAAAAAAATTAATTATTGAAATATCGATCGTATTAGTCTAAGGGTTATGTGATGCGTTAAAAAATTCATGAATATATGATCGGGTATGTAGTTCGGGTATTTGGGTATGTTGTTTCGGGTTATCGGGTCGGATATCACCTAATCCCAGACCCGACCCAAAGCCACAATTTTTTTAAACTAATCCCAAACCCGACACAATACCTGTCGGGTTACAAAAAATAGTCATTTTTTTCTCCGATTTTTATATAGCACTATGGTACTCGTTGGAAAGATAATAAAACGCTCGTTAATTTGGTGTAATTTTTTTCTTTAAAAAATCTCGTATATAAAAGATATTAACGTTTAAAAGTTATGGTAGGAAACACGAGAGATAAAATAATAAAGGTTTAATATTTAGATTTAGTAGATTATGTATTTAATAGATTAGGTTAAAGATTATAATAGATTAGGTTAAATCATATTTTTTTTAATTGGTTTAGAGTTGCCACATCACATCCTATGTGACATCTCTCAAAGGAGAGATTGCATAAGAGTATGACATGCAGGATTAATCCCTTTGCAATATATATATATATATATATAGATGTACCACTTTTAATAGCAATTGTACAAAATAATAATACAACTTATAAACTCTATCATTAACCATCGAGACATCTATCACGGATCGATCATGAACAATGCAAAATAATAATGCAACTCATAAACTCTATCATTAACCATCGATACATCTATCACAGATCGATCATGGACAATGCAATATAATAATGCAACTCATAAACTCTATCATTAACCATTGATACATCTTTCACGGATCGATCATGGACAATGCAAAATAATAATGCAACTCATAAACTCTATCATTAACCATAGATACATCGTGTTTAGTCAATTTCGTGCAATCACTAAAGCATAGATGAATAAAGTGATTAATTTTTTTATTTTCTTTTTTACATGTCATTCTGGCTATCGTAAGTGTGCCTATTCGCCTTGTCGACATAGTTTACAACATAAATATTTCACATTCATAACTATCATATCACTAAGCCGGAATTTGGTCCCCTATTCTTATTAAACAAAAATATTTAGAGAACATTAACGACTTCTTAAATGCTTTAGAGTGCAACTAGCATCTTATAACATGTCTTTTAGATTGTGTATAGTAGCGTTATATTAGAGGTTGTGTACCCGCCGCATCGCGCGAGCCAACCCACTAGTATAACATAACACGTTTGTGGGTGTTTTGAATTAGTTAGCATGGTGTATTTTCTTAGGGCGTCTACATTATTGATGAGGTGTGCATGTCCAGAATTCCTAAATGAGAAGAAAACAATACTTCAGCGTTGTGGAGTCGTCCTGTTTGAGCTCGTCGAAAAATCCAACCCCCCCCCCCCCCTCATTTACATATTTCGGAGGGTGTTGCGAAAATTCATAGCGATGCAGGAGAAACTAGTGTTTTAAAAGAATGTTTGGAATTTCATTTGGCAACTAAGGAGAGAGTTTGTGCAAGTGTGGTGTTCTAGATGTTCTTAGCTCCTTGCATTTGTTACAATTGTGTAAAGAATTTTTGGTCTTGAATTTTCTTTTTCTAGGAAATTATGTGCTTGAGATGGAGTTTTTTTCTTTTCTTTTCTTTTTTTTTTTTTGTATTGCTATTTATTTTCACATAATTCCAAAGTCAGGTTTTAGAATTGTTTTCTTGAGACGGAAAAATATCCAAGATATTAATGCAAGTTTTTTTTGAACGGCATTAATGCAAGTTAAGATTATTACATACACGCGTAGACTAGTAGTGTAGGTCTCTGCATTAATATTTCTTAGAAAAATATCCAACACCACAATCAACATCATAATCACATTTATATACTAACACGGCATCCCTCTCATGTTCAGCCATAAACCCGTAATCCTTTCTTTTACAAATATGAAGTTCTTTCAAGCGTACCCACATACAATCCTTTTTTTCCTTTTGTTAACATCCACACCACCAGCAATTGCAAAGTACACCAAGACAGGGTGCAATGTTACATGTGGGAACAACGTGACGATTCCATTCCCTTTTGGCATCGGTCCGGATTGTTCGGTAAACAGATGGTACACCGTTAATTGCATCTCCTCTAAGCCATATTTGCCTAAACTCAACAACCTGGAAGTCTTGCGTGTAGACTTGGGAAATCCAACAATCACTGTTAGTACGCCGAAAATCACTGATTGTCGAAAGAGAGTTCTGAATAACAGTGATATTTTGGGTATGGATCTCGTTGACAGCCCATTCTTGTTCTCCAAATTAAGTAATAAGTTTGTTAATGAGGGGTGTGGTAGTGCTACTATGATAGCAATTAATGGGAGTGAGCTCACAGGGTGTTCATCCGTTTGTGACAATGTTACGTCTAGTGATAGAAGAAATTGTTTTGGAGTTGGTTGTTGCCAAACCCCAATTCCTCATCGGGTCAAGTCGTACATCATTAACCTTACGCGCTTGGAAGAAGACGAGGGAGGTTGTGGGTCTGCCTCCTTGGTGGATGAAGCTTTATATGACCAAGGAAACTTTTCTATCAGGGATAGCTCTTTTATTCCGATATCACTTGTGTGGACTCTAACAGATGCGGATCAAATAACTTGTTGTGATAAAAAAACCCCGGAAGAACGCCAAGTGGCTCTTTTTGATGGTACTCCCGTGGCTACATGGGTATGCGGTACACCATCAGTAGAAGACAACCCTTATTTGATAGATGGATGCAATACCATTAGTATGTGATGATTCAATATATGGAACATTTGTTTTGTTTAATTTTGTATGTTTCCTTTGTTTGTTTGTTTGTTTTCTAACATGTAACTTTGTCTTATATAAGGTGCAGAGTGTAGAAGCTGCAGAGATCTTGGAGGACACTGTCAAAATGTCACGATATTTGACATTGATGGTTCAATTTTAAGTCAGAAATACTCTTGTTATAATGCAACATTGAAACCAAGCGAAACGACGCCCATGGGTGTAATTCTAGGTAAATTTCTTTGCGCTTTTGATCCATTTGCACCCGATATTCAAAAATCGGGTTAGTCTCGTACTGGAAGGCTAGCTTGATATTTAAGGCCCGCTAAGATCTTATGGAAGAATTTGTAGGGAATTGAATGAATCTTTTAGAGTAGTGGATCTCCAATCAATTGGAAATCGCTATTTGATTTGGATTTTTCCATAAGTTGTTACCAATTGTATCTTTTGACTCAATATATTTCCACACACAATATCATTCTTTGTTTTTATGAAAAACGGTGAGAAAAATAGAATTTGATAAGTCACGAGCATATATATATATATACGCGTGAAAGTAGCTTATGTTATGACCATAAAGAAAATTCTAAGATATGAAACATGTGAGTTATGCCTTCAATGCTTTCGTTATGATTTGTTTTAAGAAAGTTGTAATCTTTAGAAACTTTAATATATATAGAGTAAGAGAAAACTTGGAAAGTACATATGACTTGGGCATGTTTCACTTCGATCTTTGTGATGTTTAGTCTAATTACTAACTTGCAGTTTTGTATTGGCATTCATTTAGGTGTTTGCATAAGCATGGGTGTATTTTTTATTTTCGCATTCAGTTGTGTATCGTTCAAGTTGATCAAGAAAACAAAAGAAAGGAGGCAAAAACGGAGATTTTTTAAACGCAATGGTGATTTACTTCTAAAACAACAAGAAGCAACCGATCCATCATTAGTTGATAAAACCAAACTTTTCACATACCGTGAATTGCAAAAGGCCACTAACAACTTTAACGAGAATAGGATTCTTGGCCAAGGAGCTCAAGGTACAGTTTATAAAGGCATGCTGATGAATGGAAGGATTGTAGCTGTTAAGAAATCAAAAATAGTTGACGAAAGCCAACTAGAGCAGTTTATCAATGAGGTAGTGATTCTTTCACAAGTAAATCATAGGAACGTTGTCAAACTATTGGGGTGTTGCTTAGAGACAAATGTTCCTCTCCTTGTTTCTGAGTTCATTCCAAATGGTACCTTGTATGATCGACTTCACAACCGAACTGAAGAGTTCCCAATTTCTTTTAACATGAGATTACAAATTGCTACCGAGGTTGCAGGGGCAATTGCTTACTTGCATTCAGAAACTTCCGTTAGAATATACCATAGAGACATCAAAACCAATAATATACTTTTGGATGACAAATATAGAGCCAAAGTTTCTGATTTTGGGACTTCTAGGTTCGCCTTAGTTGAGCAAACTCATTTGACTACCATAGTCAAAGGCACATTTGGCTACCTTGATCCCGAGTATTTTCAATCTAACCAATTCACTGAAAAAAGTGATGTTTATAGTTTTGGGGTTGTTTTGGTGGAACTGTTAACCGGAGAAAGACCAATTTCCGAGACTAGATTTGGTGAAAATGGAAGTTTGATTACACACTTTATGTCGGCTATGGAAGAAGGGCGTGTTATGACGATTTTGGATGCAGTGGTGATTAAAGAGGGTACTGTGGACGAGCTTATGGCTGCAGCTAACCTAGCAATGCGATGCTTAAATCTTAAGGGAAAATGCAGACCAACAATGAAAGAACTAGCTACAGAGTTAGAAATTATACGAACATCACACATTCCCTCTAGGATTCAAATGTATACCAATTCTATGGTGTATGGGGAGGAACTATCGATGCTAACCTATGGTGAATCGTCGTCAACCTTCATGGGTTTTACCGATAGCATTAGTCAATGATGAAAAAGAGCATGATCGGTTGTATATTGTAATAAAGTTACATGTCATATCATTGTATATTCACTAAAAGTTAAGCATCAATTTATTTATTAAATAAAAATTATTTATTTGACCTTACTTTTTTAACGACAATTCATTAAATAAGACACTAGCAAGAAGCTAGCGCCGAAAAACAACCAAATCACCAGTTAAACCTACATCAATATTTCCATATCAAACTTTTTAAAGGAGACCTATTTTTAACCTAAAATATAATAGCATATTTGTAAATTAGGAATGATTGTATATTATTAATTCTGAATATCTCCACCATTATAGGAGATATGGTTTCTACTCTATATATTTGTAAATTCTTAATGAGAAATCAATTAAGAGAAATATTAGTACACATGGAATCATTCCTTTGATCCTACCCTACCTCTTCTCTGCCCTCTGATTCCTTTTGTCGTCGCAGACATTCTGCCGGCCCTGCCATCACATAATATTATTCATACCTATCTCCTTTACATCGACCATCCTCCTTTTCCTTCTGAATCTCTATTTCCACACCCAATATTTACCAATCACATAGTATACCAACCCCACCCAATATCTCTATTTCCACACCTTCGACCATCATTCCTTTTTTTCTTGCTGTATCTCAGTTTCCAACCCCACCATACGTCTCTTTCCCTGTATCACCCAAACCTTCGACCAACATTTATTTTGTTGTATCTGAGTTCCCTACCCCAACATATTCTTCTTCGTCTCTTTCCCTGTATCACAGTCTCAATGGATCCGAAACTACAAATGGCCCTCACAGTCTCGAATATCAAAACCCATGTCCCCATAACTTTTGAAAAAGACTCGACCCATTACACTACGTGGTCAACCCTCTTTAAAGTTCACTGCCAGGTGTTTGAGGTACTTGATCATCTGTCTCCTCGGGTTCAACCTACTGCTGCCTCTTCATTCGAAACTCCCAAACCCGATGCAGTGGCAGGCGCTGAAGCACTATGGAAACGGCTTGACGCCGTAGTGTTACAGTGGATTTACGCCACTATTTCCCCGACTCTTCTTCACATATTACTCATACCCGGCCAAATAGCTCACAACGCCTGGATAACCCTTCTCAACGAATTCAATGATAATAAAAACACCTGTGCTGTCTTTCTTAGTCAAGAATTTGCCAATCCAAGTCTCGAAAATTTTCCTCCATGGTTAAGTATTGTCAACACTCTAAATCTCTTGTGAACAACTTGACAGCGTAGGTTCCCCGGTTGATGACCGTATGCTCGTCATCAAGGTGCTAATCGGCCTCATCGATCAATATGACGGTATATCTACCGTCTTTCAAAACCGTGAGCCCCTCCGTGATTTTAACGAGGTTCGGTCTCGTCTAAATATGGAAGAATTACAGAAGAAGAAAAGACAAGTTGCTCGAGCCACTAAATCTTTGACTACTTCTTTGGCTGCATCTGTAACTTCAATGCAGCCACAAAACAATCAGCCGGCCTTCTACTATCCTACCAGTCAACGTGGACGTGGTCGCCAACGTGGTCGGGGCCGTGGCCGAGGTACTTCCAACCGAGGTCTTTCCAAGCTCTTGGACGGCTTCACAATGGGTTAGCCTACTTCACAACACCTTTACAGCCTCAAAACTACAAACGGCCCAACCCCCATGCCCATACCCCTCACGTCCCAACAATTCCCAGGGGATACTCGGTCCACGTCCTGACCAACAGCAATATAATGGTTATACTCCTACTGACATTGAGCAAGCACTCTACACGATGGCTTTGAACCCTCCATATCATGGTTTCATGGACACCGGTGCTTTGGCTCATTCCGCAAATGAGCAAGGGCAACCAGACCTTACCTCGACCTTTTCCACCTTTAAAACTTAACTAGTGGCGTGCTTGCGCGTTGCGGCGGGTAACATAATATTTGGATTAGTGATTTTAGGGGTGTGAATAGGCCAGTATTTTGGTTTGGAACCGTAACCAATACCAAAATTTCCGGTTAAGGTGTTTCAAAAGCCGATTGGATTTGGTTATTTCGGTTTTGGTTAATCAATATCTAAATGATCCAAGGCTGAGCCAAGGTCGGCTCGGCTCATTCGTTTGGCTCGACTAAAATCACACTTTTAGATTAGCATTATATACCTAGACAATAAAATACGGTTGCAAACTTTGATGGATGAACTTCTTGAAATCATTGGTATGAACTTTTGAGTTGCAAACAAATGCACTAAAAAAATGCAATTCTTAAAAAACAAATGTAGTAAAAAAGAATACAGTAACATGCTTATTATATTTTATGTTTAGAAATAACGATAAAAAAACAGAGAAAAAGGTAAAAATTAAAGGTACAACGAAGGAAAAAATAAGTACATCGGTCCTAAAGCGCCTATAAATAACAAAGCGCATATTTTTTTGTCCATCCCACATCGATCCTAAAGCGCATGTAACTTCAAAGTGAAGAACCCACATTTACATATTTAAAGGCTTGAATGAATGTTCAGTTTCAAAACAATCATCTAGAATAACTTGCATTAGTAATTTGTATAATCTTACTCTATACTACATTATAAAGGGGGAGACATGGGCAAATATGTCCAAATTGTCAAAGTTAAGATGACATTTGAAAAGACACATGCTTTAAACCTATAATGTCATATAAATCTTTCCCATAATACCCCTTGATGCATTGTTACTTGTACATCCATTGTTTCACTCTTCACATATCATTTAAATTAATTTTAAGATGACATTAAAATTGTTTCATGCTTAAAACCCAAATGTCATGTAATTTTTTTTTCCTTTCTACCCTTCATGCAAAACCTACCTGTACATATTCTTTTATCATAACCTTTAATTACCATTAATTTATATCTATAATATCCTTATGTCTATGTTTCTACCACAAAAAAACCACACGATTTCAATCCACCACAATTTCATGTTTATTTAGAATGATAGTTTTCGGTTGTAGTATAGACGGACTTGTGCCATATGACCACATATCATGTTTTAAGAAAAATGTTTTTAAAGTGGAATTACTATATATGGTGTATGAAAAATATTACATACTTACGGCAAAAAACCTAAGTATCATAATGTTGTGTTACAACCCATTTGTGAATCCCGCTGCAACGCGCGGGTAAACCCACTAGATGGTATTAAAATTTGTATATAAGGGCATAAAGGGAAGAAAATGGATAAAAAAATAGAGGATTATATGTGTGCCTCTTGATATGCCATCTTAACTTTGACAATATGGACATATTTGCCCATGTCTATCCCTTTATAATGTAGTATAGATATAGATATAGATATAGATATAGATATAGATATAGATATAGATATAGATATAGATAATGTCTTGTTTGCCCCTAAAATTATTAAAAACCGTATCTCGGTCCGTCACCTTACCACTGATAATTTACTTTCTATTGAGTTTGACCCATTTGGTTTTCTTGTGAAGGATCTCAAAACCAAGGCTCATATTCTACGATGCATTCTAAACTTCTAAACTTCAATATTTAACAAATACATTGTGAGATTTAGACCGTCTATCATTTACCATTATTAGGGCTGCAAACGAACTAAACTTTCAACGAACAGTTAACGAACCGTTCGGCGGGAAGTTCGTTTGTGTTCGTTCGTTTAATAAAGGAACGAACACGAACAAAAAAAATTGTTCGTTTAGTTAAACGAACGAACATGAACAAAGGTCGCGTTCGTTCGTTTATGTTCGTGAACGTTCGGTAACGTGTTCGTTTAAGTTCATTTATATTCGATAGTTTAATAGGCTTATTATTTTTTTTATAATGTTTTTTACATTCTTTAATTTTTATTTATTTTACCCAAATAAGTAAATAATTTATGTGAGGTAAGTATATGACTATACAAGATCAACAAACCCTAATTTTAGTATAATCATTAAATAAATAATTAAAAAAGAGTTCAAGTTTAAAAACCCAATTAATGAAGACTTCAAGTTTAAGATGCGAGCTTACTTTTTGTGTAGACACTACTTTATTATGTTTTCCACTACTATTTGGTATGAGATAATGGAATGGATGAGGGAATGGAATGAACGGGGTAATGGAATGGACAAGGAAATGGAATGGATCATTACCATTCCATGTCTTGTTTGGTTGCCATGTGGGAATGAAACAAAACATTACTTTGTGTTGCTGGATAGGCAGGAAAAGACGAAAGAATAAAATTGGTGGTGAGTGGCTGTGGTGGGTGGTGGTTAGTGGCGGTGATGGTAGGTGGTGATATGTGGCGGTAGCGACGGTGGTGGGTGGTGGCGACGACGGTGGTGGGTGGTGGCAATAGTGGTGATGGGTGGAGGTGGATGGCGGTAATGGTGGGTGGGTGACGATCGTGAGTAGTGGCGGTGGTGGGTAGAGACGGTAGTGGTGTGTAAAGGAAATTTTGGTCAGTGATAGTGGCAGGTGGTGTAGGAAGCGGTGGGTAGGTGGCGGTGATGGGCGGCATTAGGTGGTGTTGGATGGTGACGGTGGTGGTGGGTAGGTGAAGGTAGTGGGTAGCGGTGGTTAGTGGCGGCGACGAAGACGTTGGTGGGTGGTGACGGCGGTGGCGACAACAGTGGTGGGCGATGGTGGTGGGTAGTGGGCGACGGTGGTGGGTGGTGACGGTGGTAGTGGGTGGTGGTGGCGACAACGGTGGTGGTGGTGACGATGGTGGTGGGTTGTGGGTTATGGTGTTGTTAGTAAAGGGTGAATAGGGGATGGAATGAAAAAAAACATGGGGGGTGGATGGAATAGTTTTGAGGGAATGGAATGTCCTGTGGAATGAAGGATTCAATTCCTTTAACTAACCAAACACACTATTTTTCATTACCTCGTAATGGTCAATTCTATTCCCCCTTCCATTTCATCATACCAAACGCTACATTATATTAAGTATGTTTGTATAACTAGCTTATATTTTGGGTGGATGTAGTTAATTTGTTAGTATATGTTAATTCGATATTATTTGAAAATTAATATATGTCCCTTTGTGTTTGTTTCTGTTCATGAACACTTTATATTCATGCCCACTTGTTTTTGTTCATTAATGTCCGATTGTGTTCGTGAGCGTTCATGAACAAAATTAACAAACGAACACGAACACGAGTGTTTTCTTAACAAACGAACACGAACAGAAAATCTCGTTCAATAGTATTCATAAACACATAATTTCCTTAACAAATGAACACGGACTCAATTCGTTTGCAGCCCTAACCATTATTATTCAATTATATCGTTTTAACACCTTTTCATTGATAACCTACTTGATACAAAAGTAATTAAAGTTATTATATTTTATGCACATATCAATGCATTCAAATAGGTCCGTTCCAACATAGCAACTGTGACTGCCAATATTACCAATTTGTCCACTCTAAACTCAACCTGTCTAATTCCAACCAAATGTATTATGCTTAATAATATATAAAACTAGATTATACCCTGGGAGTGTTCCGGGTTGAGAAATTTAATATGATACATCAATTTACATATGAAATAGACTGATGTATAACTCTAATATTAATATCTAACCTAAAACAAATTAACAATGTACAACTCCAATGCTAACACCTAACCTAAAAGAATGTAGAACTTTATTGTAACTCTAATATTAACACCTATCCTAAAGACTAAATAAATGTACAACTCTAACATACTAATATTGATACCCAACTTAAAACAACGTATAACTCTATTAACCTATTCGGCTCTAGTTGAAAAAAAAATCATATTTACTGATTTAAACATAATTAGTGACTTGTCTATACATGATTAATGATTTACTTGAACACTTTGTGTTTTTTTTCCTGTATGAACAAAACTCCACAAAAAAATTTCTCCGTTTTTTATATAGCACTATGGTACTCGTTGGAAAGATAATAAAACGCTCGTTAATTTGGTGTAATTTTTTCTTTAAAAAATCTCGTATATTAAAGATATTAACGTTTAAAAATTATGGGAGGAAACATAAGGGTGAAAAATCTAATTTTGTTTTTAAATTATTTTTTTTCTTAAAATATCTCAATGCCACATGAATTGACACATGTCACACTCAAAGAAGAGAATATATATATGAGTGTCATGTCATTAAAATGGCTTTGGTTTATTATATACTAGCTGATTACCCCGGGAGGGTCCCAGGGTTGAAAAATCTAATTTTACGTGATAACCTATTGCAAATGGCTTAAGTTAACTAACCACAAACACTTAAGTTGGAAGTTGTAACCATTGCATCTCATTATGCCACGTGGCATAATCAAGAGATGGTTGAGGCCACCATTGAACGCCAGGTTAGCAACTATCAATTCTTCCCGGGAGCGTCCCGGGGTTGAAAAGTATAACCATTCTAATAATACTAATACTAATAGTAATAATTATTACTCTTGTAATTAAATAAATAAAAAAATAACCTTGCTATAAGGTGACACCATGTGTTGCAGTGTTGTGCGATTCTTTCTCCTAACTTCTCTTGATGAAGTATACCTAGTAAAATTTTAATGATAACATGGCGATTGAGCTGATTTTCAACATCGTAGATAAGAACCTAGTTTAAAAGAAAAAAACATGATTAATGAATAACATGAACACTTTGTGTGTTTTTTTCCTGTATGAACGAAACCCCACAAAAAATAGTCGATTTTTTCTCCGCTTTTTATATAGCACTATGGTACTCGTTGGAAAGATAATAAAACGCTCGTTAATTTGGTGTAATTTTTTTCTTTAAAAAATCTCGTATATAAAAGATATAAACGTTTAAAAATTATGGGAGGAAACATATATAAGAGACAAAATTTTAAATTTTTAAAAAATTTTTTTTTCCTAAAATAACTCAATTTAATTAAAAAGGGAAATAATTCAAAAACACTAAAATTTTTCAATTATGATGCCACGTGGCAGTTTCATGGAGAGGTTAAAGGCATTATTGCACACCACATCAACAATGTTCAATTCTTTTATATATATTAACTAGTTGATTACCCGGGAGGGTCTCGGGGTTGAAAAATCTAATTTTACGTGATAACCTATTGCAAATAGCTCAAGTTAACTAACCATAAAATCTCCCAATCATTGCATGTTCATAGTATTCTAATCAGTAATAACTCATATTCCCTAATCTAAAATCTGATCAGTAATCATCTAAAGAATCACTTATGTAAGCTGCAACTATTAAAAAACTCATCACATCTCTCTAATTTCTCACATTCTAATGGCTCTTATAATTCCTAACCTAATCAACTAAACAAACACTTAAGTTGGAAATTGTAATCATTGCATCTCATTATGCCACGTGGCATAATCAAGAGATGGTTGAGGCCACCATTGAACGCCATGTCAGCAACTATCAATTCTTTTCGGGAGCGTCCCGGGGTTGAAAAATATAACCATTCCAACAATACTAATACTAATAGTAATAATTATTACTCTTGTAATTAAATAAATAAAAAAATAATCTTGCTATAAGGTGACACCATGTGTTGCAGTGTTGCGCGATTCTTTCTCCTAACTTCTTTTGATTAAGTATACCTAGTAAAATTCCAATGATAACATGGCGATTGGGCTGATTTTCAACATCGTAGATAAGAACCTGGTTTAAAAGAAAAAACATGATTAATGAATAACATGAACACTTTGTGTGTTTTTTTCCTGTATGAACGAAAACCCACAAAAAATAGTCGATTTTTCTCCGTTTTTTATACAGGACTATGGTACTCGTTGGAAAGATAATAAAACGCTCGTTAATTTGGTGTAATTTTTTTCTTTAAAAAATCTCGTATATAGAGATATAAACGTTTAAAAATTATGGGAGGAAACATGAGAGAAAAAATTTAAATTTATTTTTAAATTCTTTTTTTCCTAAAATAACTCAATTTAATTTAGGGTTTTATGTTTATCTTTTTTATTAAATTAAAAAAGGAAATAGTTCAAAAACACTAAAATCTTTCAATTATAATGCCACGTGGCACTCTCAAAGGGAGGTTGAGGCCTCCATTGCACGCCACGTCAGCATATATGTTTTCTTTTATATATAGACTAGCTTTTATCCCGGGAGTGCCCCGGGGTTGAAAAATATAACCATTATAATAATACTAATACTAATAGTAATAATTATTACTCGTGTAATTAAATAAATAAAAAAATAACCTTGGTATAAGGTGACACCATGTGTTGTAGTGTTGCACGATTCTTTCTCCTAGCTTCTCTTGATGAAGTATACTTATCCATTTTAAGAAGTGTAAAATTCCAATGATAGCATGGCGATTGGGCTGAATTTCAATATCGTAGATAAGAACCCGGTTTAAAAGAAAAAACATGATTAATGAATAACCTGAACACTTTGTGTTTTTTTCCTGTATAAACAAATCCCTACAAAAAATAGTCGTTTTTTTCTTCGTTTTTTATATAGCACTATGGTACTCGTTGGAAATATAATAAAACGCTCGTTAATTTGGTGTAATTTTTTTATTTAAAAATCTCGAATATAAAAGATATTAACGTTTAAAAATTATGGTTGGAAACACAAGAAAGAAAAAATTAAATTTGTTTTTAAATTCTTTTTTTCTAAAGTAACTCAATTTAATTTTAGTAATTGAGAATGTAGAGATAGAGAGATAAATTTAGGGTTATATGTTTATCTTGTTTTTAATTAAAAAAGGAAATAATTCAAAAACACTAAAATCTTTCAATTATAATGCCACGTGGCAGTTTCATGGAGAGGTTGAAGGCACCATTGCACGCCACGTCAGCAATGTTCAATTCTTTTATATATATTAATAGATAATAGATATAGATAGATAGATTACCAATTATGTTTAAAATCCCCACATCTAACACCAATCTATATATCTATATCTATCTATATCTATTAATTAATATATATAAAAGAATTGAACATTGCTGACGTGGCGTGCAATGGTGTCTTCATCCTCTCCATGAAATTGCCACGTGGCATCATGATTGAAAGATTTTAATGTTTTTTGAATTATTTCCTTTTTTAATTAAAAAAAAAAGATAAACATAAAACCCTAAATTTATCTCTTTATCTCTCAATTCTCAATTACTAAAATTAAATTGAGTTATTTTAAGAAAAAAGAATTTAAAAACAAATTTAAATTTTTTTCTCTTATGTTCTTCCCATAATTTTTAAACGTTAATATCTTTTATATTCGAGATTTTTTAAATAAAAAAATTACACCAAATTAACGAGCGTTTTATTATCTTTCCAACGAGTACCATAGTGCTATATAAAAAACAGAGAAAAAAACGACTATTTTTTGTGGGGTTATGTTCATACAGAAAAAAAAAAAAAAACAAACACAAAGTGTTCAGGTTATTCATTAATCATGTTTTTTTCTTTTAAACCAGGTTCTTATCTACGATATTGAAATTCATCCCAATCGCCATGCTATCATTGGAATTTTATTTTTCTAAAGATGGATAGATATACTTCATCAAGAGAAGTTAGGAGAACGAATCATGCAACACTGCAACACATGGTGTCACCTTATAACAAGGCTATTTTTTTATTTATTTAATTACAAGAGTAATAATTATTACTATTAGTATTAATATTATTAGAATTGTTATATTTTTCAACCCCCATCATGAATTCTACATCTATATAAGTCAAAGTCAAATTGTAACATATTTTAAATTACGTGAAGATGATTATATGTTGAAGGTTATCTTTTTAATACTGTATTATGTTTAATATGGTTTATGCTTTTTAACTTTTTTTAACTTTTTAAATAAATGTTTTTTTAACTATGATTGATTATGTTTAAATTATTTACGCTTTTCGTGATTTGAGTTTTCTTCTTTTATCATTTTTTGTTATCATTTTTTATTAAATCATATTAAATTTTTCAACCCCGGGACCTTCCCGGGTAATCAGCTAGTATATATATATTGCAAAGGGATTAATCATACATGTCATATTCTTATGTAATCTCTCATTTGAGAGATGCCACATAGGATGTGATGTGGCAACTTTAAACCAATTAGAAAAAAGAAATAAATATGATTTAACCTAATCTATTATAATCTTTAATCTAATCTATTAAATACCTAATCTACTAAATCTAAATATTAAACCTTTATTATTTTATCTCTCGGGTTTCATTCCATAACTTTTAAACGTTAATATCTTTTATATACGAGACTTTTTAAAGAAAAAAATTACACCAAATTAACGAGCGTTTTATTATCTTTCCAACGAGTACCATAGTGCTATATAAAAATCGGAGAAAAAATGACTATTTTTTGTAACCCGACAGGTATTGTGTCGGGTTTGGGATTAGTTTAAAAAAATTGTAGGTTTGGGTCGGGTCTGGGATTAGGTGATACCCGACCTGATTACCTAAAACAACATACCCAAATACCCGAACTACATACCCAAATACCCGAACTACATACCCGATCATATACCCATGAATTTTTTTAACGCATCACATAACCCTTAGACTAATGCGTTCGATATTTCAATAATTAACTTTTTTTTTTTATTTCATGTTAGTTCTTTTTAGAATGATCGATTACAAACTTTCGAATTCATTTGTAATGACACTAGATTTATACCCCGGCGCAAAGATTCATTTTTTTTATATTTGAATATGATAACTTATGACAGAGATTTGTTTAAAATAATAATAATAATAATAGTAATAATAATAATAATAATATATTTTATTATGTTATATTATATATTTCAACCCGAAACTAGTATCCATTATATTGAGGGTTAATAATAGCCCAAGTTGACGAACCGTGCACCACCACTATAACACAATAGTTTTTATTTTTTAAACATCTGCTTATTATTTTGACTTTTGAGTATAAAGATCTAGACTTTTCTCCCTTTATAATCTTCTAAACATCATTCGTGATATGCAATCAATTTATCTTTTTTCTTTTTTATTGCATTTCCACAACCCCAACCCATACCCAATACAGTAAAAAGCCCAGCCCAGCCCAGCCCATTTCAATTCAAATCCCACTTTCATCCGACTGTGTTCCACGAAAAAAAAAAAAAAAAAAAGTAAACCTAAGAAAACCCTAAAAAAATCGATTGGGTCAGACTTCAGTGTGTTCTTCGCTCAAACGAATCGATTGGAAGGTTAGTTATGTTCGATTTAATCTATTACATTCACATGCTTTAATATTTTGCACCTTATTTTATACCTATGTTTAATCTGAATATAGAAAACTTCTATGCTTTGTAATTAAAAATCTGTAATAGGTTTAAGCTATAAAGGTCCTATTTTAGCATTGAAATTGGATTTTACTAAAATGTTTTGGTTATGTGTACTTTGACGTTTTGTCTGCAGAAGGAGAAAACCAGATAAGCTAATTGAGTATACCTAACCAATTTACTTCATTCCGCAAACAGATTTTATTCCGTTTAAATCGGTTTGTTCGGTTACAAACTTAGGTATCGTTCATTTCATGGAATGGAATCGAATCAGGGTGGAATTGGAATGTATATTTTATTTCTTATATTGTTCGTTTCAACAAAAGAAGGAATTGGAACCGGACAACAACATACGGAAGGGCATCCGCAATCCAGTTCCATAAAAATTCCGCTTTGTTCAATGAAACGAACACACCTACATTCCAAATCAAATTCCACTTCCCGCGCGAATTCCAATTCCTTTACATTCCACGGAACAAACGCTACCTTATTTTATTCGGTTCGGTTTCTTTTTGGGTACAACAGAATAAAATCCAAAACTGGTAAATCCCGTTAAACCGAAAGCCCAACCGATGAGCAAACCTACGGCCGTTGGCTTACACTAAGTTCAATAGTAAAACCCTAAGTCGTGAAGTGACAGTCTTGACTTCTTTATCTTATTAACCAAATCATCGCTTGATATCACCCTATACCACAATGCGATAGTTGGTCTCTCTAATATGCCAGTTGCCTCACTAGCCTCAACATAAGCCTCATTCTCAAACACACGGACCTCAGTATTAGTGTTGTAATCAGACAGTTCAGCCTTAGTCGTCACCCGATAACGAAAATATCAAAGGAAACATCCCAAATTTATAGTTGCTAAATTACTCTCTGCTCGTCACACGTTTGACACTTGCTCAGAAAAAATCTCTTTGGAAAAATGCTTCCTCAGTTGTAACCAAGCCCTCGCCTCAGTTCAGTTTGTAAACGAGCTAATCATGAGAAACGGTCCGCTCAGTTCGGTTGAGCTCGTGAACAACCCTAACCCCTTATAAACAATCAGTTTTAGGGTATGTTTGGCAAAATTAGCTGGAATCTTTTTAAATATATTTTGGTGTTTGGTAGAGTAGCTGGAGCCTTTAATAAAATGTATAAAATGACCAAAATAGACATAATTAAAAGCTTGTAAGTAATGTTTTTACTTTATTTTTAAAATAGAATGGGTATTTGTGTCATTTACTAATTAAAAGCTTGTAGCTTGTAAAGTTTTTTCTTAAACGCTAGTACTAGTAGCTTTTCACTATAGAGCTTTTTCTCCTAACTTAAAAGCTTCATGCTCTTTCAACCAAACAAGACTTTTTATTGAGTATGGGTTTTTTCTTAAAAACTCATTGCTAAACATACCCTTAGAATTATAACGGCGTAGGAAATACTTTTTTTTGTTTAAGATCCGGGCCGGCCCATTTTAGTCCAAATTGTTTAAGCTAGGGTTTAGATTCAAACGTGTAGGTGACTTTTAATTTCTCAACTTCTTTCTTTCTAAATTTTCGTTTGCCCCTTCGAGTTGATTGCCACCCTGGTATGAACCTTTTATAATATGCCTTTTAGATCGGATTATTATTATTTCTATGTTAAGTTTGCTTTTGGTTGCAATTGTGTCTTAATTAATTGATTATCAACAATGAAAAGACTGAAAATTAAACTCAGAAATCGTCCAGAATGGTTATTACACGGTTTTTTAGCTCTAAAGTTGGAACCTCTGTAATCCTTTTTAATGTTAAAGCATTATTATGAATATTAATAAAAAGAATTTTTTTATATGTAGTTGGTTGTATATGCTGATAATAATCTTAGGGTTATCAGCTAAATCAGGATTAAATGTTACTTGTGCTAGTTTGGGTTTATTGAATTGTTCCATTAGCTTAATTTAGGGATCTCTTAGTTTTGTAGGTTATTAACATATATTTAGCTACTGTTTTAATAAACGCTAACTTGATTCTTGTTGATGGTTGGTGTTTGATACTTGGTTGATGTCATTACAGTAGGTACTTCTGTTTCTAATATGCAATTGGAGGAAAATGTGCCATCAGGCGACGAATCAAACCCTTGCCTCAGCAAATCCACCCGTCTTCCACGAAAGCGGTTTTACAGAGCTCGGGCTCATAGCAACCGTTAAGCGATTCCCATTTCCCAGTCCCGACTTCCCCTAGTCATGTAGATTACTCTCTTCACTTTCCTCACTTCTTCCCATCATCCGATTCCCATTCCAGTTCCAAAAAGATCGAATTTGCAGATATCGGCTGTGGGTTTGGAGGACTTTTAATTAGTCTCGCAACGCTTTTCCCAGATACCCTAATGATCGGAATGGAGTTGAGAGATAAAGTAACGGAATATGTTAAAGAACGGATTCTAGCTTTGCGTGTTGCAAATCCAGGGCAGTATCAGAATGTATCCGTTGTTAGAACCAATTCGATGAAGTACATTCCTAATTATTTTGAAAAAGGGCAGCTTTCGAAGATGTTTTTCTTATTTCCGGACCCTCATTTTAAAGAAAAGAACCATCGTAGGCGTGTGATTAGTCCGTTTTTGTTGGATGAATATGCGTATACTATTAGGCCTAGTGGGATTATATACACTATAACTGATGTGGAAGAGCTTGGAGATTGGATGAGATCATGCTTGGAAAATCATCCGATGTTTGAACCGCTTACTGATGAAGAACTTGAAGCTGATCCGGTGGTGAAGTTGTTGAGTTGTGCAACAGAAGAAGGGCAAAAAGTGTCGAGGAATGGAGGGCAGACTTTTAAAGCGGTTTTTAGGCGTATTGTCCTCAAAGATTGAGGTAAGTTTTGTAGTTGCTTAGCATTTTAAATTTGTTTTTGTGATTTTGGATTTCAAATTTTGGTGACAATTTGTTTGCATTTCTGCTGTAAAAGACCATGCTTTAGAATTTAGATTATGTAACATTAAATTTGATTTTCCTTTCATTGTTATTTGTCCGTATGGAGACGACAACATATATATGAACACTAGGTTAGAAGCCCATGTATTACATGGTTTGAAATTGAATAAAGGAAATATGTTAAAGTAGTTGGTAATGGAGATTTAGGAGTGTGATAAAACGATATTTTGAGTCGAGATGTATTTACCGAAATAAGAGAGAATACAAAAGGGGTGTATTAAGAGAAACGGGGAAAAAATCTTGGGCTCATAGAATTGTGACACGTACATGAAATAAAAAAAATATGTGTGTTTTAGAGTATATAGCATTGTAGAGATTTGAATCACATTTTAACTGCTTTAACTGTAGTATATTATGTTTGGCTGGTTTCTCTACTGTTCTAGATTAGCTTCATGCTCATGCCTTCATCTGCCTGACCCATATTCCTAATTTGCAAAATGGGATGAACTTAAAGAAATTGAACAAATGAAGTCTAGTAGCCTTAGTTTAAAAAAGCGCACCTGGGGCACGCTTTAAGCGTTCGAGGCGCGAGGCTCCAAGAAAAACGCTTTTTTTGCCAAAAAGCGCTGAACTACATGAAGCGCCGCCTCGAGCGCTTGAGGTGCGCGCTACAGTAGCTATCAGTAGTTGAGGCCCACACTTAAATCTAAGACTCTTGAAGTCATAATCTTTGTTTTTCTGTGACAATGAGAAAGTAACATAACAAAATTTTCATGATTAAAACTAAAAAATGAACATGTAGGATCAAACTTTGACTTAGTAAATGGCTCTGTTTTTAATTAAGAAGAGGATCAGTAACCAAAATCGTATGCAGGATGTAATATTTTCTTGCCCAAAACAAATTAAATTGAACATTTTTACTTTATTAAACCAACAATAACATACTTGATAAATTCATTAATTTGACTATGTTAATAAGTTCGATTCCTGCCAATGATCTCCAGCCCAGCTGGTTTGAGGTAGGGTGGGTTTTCCCTTAGGGGTTCCCATCCTGGGGGTAGGTCACAAGTTCGATTCATGCACACCACAAAAAAATTCCCCGTGATGGTTTGAGCTTAGGCAAGGAGGACACCAGTGTGTGGGTATGGATTCGAACTTGAGATCACTAGGTTAGGGTTGTACAAGGATTTCCACTGAACTAAGCCTTTCAAAAAAAATAAGTTCGATTCCTGAAACCATAGTCACTCATATGTCATTCTTAATAAATTCAACACTAAATTAGGAATAAACTCGAGTAATTTGTCTTTTTCTATTAAATTTCACTCATCTGCATTCACTAAAGCATTAAGTATTTTTTTTATATTCAAATAGAACTCAACTTTACATGAAGTTCCTACAATATTAACAATTACAGCAGTGTAACCGAAAGCGTAACTAAAAACGCATATGTAATGATATAGGCACTGTCAATCAACTATAGTTGGTGAGCGCGAGAATGAAAACAACATGCATGCTTGTTTTCATCTATTTTTCTGTTTGTCCATCTGCATGCCAGAAGCTCCACTATGTTTCTTCTACCTCTAGACATTGTAAATCCATGTTTTGCAAAGAAATTGCTAATATCAATTTTCAAGGACGATGCAAAAATGCGAGTAACATGCCCTACCCAATAAACCGTGCGATGATTTACCTCATACCCAAGAAACAAACGTACCCGATATATATAAAACAATTTGACTATGGGGGTGTTTGGGATTGATTATTCAAAACAGATTATGCGTTTTGGAAAAGCAGGGGTGCAGCTGCTTTTAGATTATTGCGTTTTGGTAGCCTAAAAAACTGATTATCTGCATTTTCAAAACACAATCCAAACACTAAAAACTGATTATCTGCGTTTTCAAAACGCAATAATCTAAAAATCAGATTTAAAACGCAATCCCAAACACTCTCTATGCCATTTGCCAAGTTGACTTTTAGCGTTTTAATCTTTTAATCAAAGTCGACATCTCTTTGAATAAACAATTAAACATAAAACGATTTGACTACGCCATTTGCCAAGTTGATATTTTGCATGTTAGATGGTGACCAATGTCATATGATATTTCTCCATTTAGGTTTGTTTATAATTTTCTTCTTTGACCAAGTAAAATACATCAATTATCACTTTACAATGTTTTAACAGTAGTTTTGAAGAAATGGAGGCAGACTTTTAAAGCAGTTTATAGGCTTATTTTCCTAAGTTTTATAGTTTAGCATTTTAAATTTATTTTCTGATTTTGGATTGCAACTTTTGTTGCCAATCTGTTTGCATTTCTGCTGAAAAGACCATGTTTTAGATTATGTGACAGTCCATTTGAATTTTCCTTTTATCTTAGTTCACATTTTGCTTGTGTCTGGAGACAACTTATATGAATATTAACATACTAAAAATTATATTGGTGCATGAAGTAAAATCTAAAAGAATTGTGTTCTACATTTGTTTTGTTTCCTTTCTTACAAAACCTGACCATAAACAAACCTTTTTTTCAAAATGGGCCAACGCCCGAACCTGTGAGAAATTGAGTAGCTGTGTAATATAGGCAAAATGGGCCAACTCTATTGACGAATGAAGTCTAATTGGTATTATTAATTGAGCCAGTATTTGCCCACACTTTAATCTGAATCATAATCTTTGTTTTTCTGCCTCTTGTGATTCAAGTTTCTCCTACTTTTTCTTCACCACTGACTAGGGCTATTCACGAGCCGATTCGAGTGGAGCTTTGCCCGTGCTTGGCTCGTTTACAAATCGAACCGAGCGGAGCGGCTCGTTTATAATCGAGCCGAAAACCGAGCGAGCATTTTTTTGAGCGCCAATTTTTTCGAGCGAGCGCCGACCGAGAATCGAACAAAGAATAATTTGGCAACCATAAAATTGGGATGTTTCCTTTGATTTTTTTCATTGTCGGGTGACAACTAAGGTTGAACCGTCCGATAATAACACTAGTATTGAGATCCGAGTGTCCGAGAATGAGGCTTAGATTGAGGTTGGTGAGACGATGAACATGCTATAGAGAACAATTGTTGTATTGTGACGTAGGATGATATCAAGCAACGATTAGCGATGGACGACTAATATAATAAAGAACTCAAGACTGTCACCTCTTGACTTATGGTTTTACTATTAAACTTAGTGTTAAATTTTTTATTGGGTTAAGTGGGCTAGTTGTATTTTGTTTGCATATATTTAAGCGAAATCCAATACAATGTTATGTATAAAGCTATAAATATATATGTAATTTGTGTCTATATTTATAATTAAACATATAATAAATAAATAAAAATTTATTCGAGCCGAACCGAGCCGAGCGGACCTTTGCTCATGCTTGGCTTGTTTACGAATCAAACCGAGCCAATCGGCTCATTTACAACCGAGCGGAAGATCGAGCGAGCATTTTTCGAGCATTTTCCGAGCGAGCGACGACCGAGCCACGAGCGATTTGAACAGCCCTACCACTGACAATGAGAGAAAGATTCATGATCAAAATTTTGAAATGATTATGTAGAATGCAAATTTTGTTGCACGCTCTCTCGCACTACCAACTCAACGCTCTGCAAATCCCCCCCCCCTCCTGGGGCGGATCTAGGTGTCTTCGGGTGGGTTCTCGGGAACCCAGTCGGTTTGTAATTTTTAGTGTAAACGTATATAGAAAAATAGAAAGGAACCCATAAGAAAAATGATTTAGGAACCCATTACTAAAACTTGGAGGTGGTGTAGTGGCTGAAACCCGCCCTCACATTCACAAGGTTCCAGGTTCGATTCCTCCTTCACGCGTATAAATTTTTGGTTTCTAAACTTTTTTTTTAGTTCAAATCTAGGGTAAAACCCAAACCCACCTTTCACTTCTTCCAAACAAAAACATACAACACAACAGTGAGTAGCCAACATCAGTCCCCCAACCCTCCTCCCCCTGACCTCTGCTCTCCGCCTCCTACCCTCCTCCTCCTCTGTCGTTCCCATCCGCCTCATGCCTCCCTCCTCTTCCGCCGTTCCCGTCCGCCTCCTGCCCTCCTCCTCCCCTGCGTCTGCACTAAGCTGAAAAGTTTGCCCCCTCCCCTAACCAATACTACATAAAGCTTCAATCTTTATCCATTTCATGCTTTCTTTGACCTATCCATTTCAAGTTTCTCCTACTTTTTCTTCACCAATGACAATGAGAGAAAGATTCATGATCAAAATTTTGAAATGATTATATAGAATGCAAATTTTGTTGCCTGCTCTCTCGCACTGCCAACCCAACGCTCAGCCTTATCTTGTTCCCCTACGCATAAAATTTGATGTATTAGTTTAACGTGTGCGTCGACCTCATTGGGGTGTTCCCATTTGTGGGGTTGCGAGACATTGGCTTCATTCTGGGACAGGCGGTTTTAAAAGGCGGATGCTAGGAAGGTTGCTAAGCACGAGGCAACATGTTTAGAGAATCAGCATGTGTTAATTCCGCTTGCCTTCGACACATTTGGATCCCTAGCCCCTGAGGCAGTTCGCTTTTTGGAGCGGGTGCAGAAGGTGGTCCACAGTGACTCGTAGAGCTCGAAGAACCAAGGGTTTGTATTTAGTAGAATAGGCTTTGCAATTCAAAAGGGGATAGCGGCACAGCTTGTTGCTCGCTTACCCATTATCCAGATGTAACTTGGTTTTTATTGTGGAATTAAACATTATCATGTTTGTAAAAAAATAAAAAAATTACCTGTCCCTATAAGTTTGCAAAATCATTGTTATTTCCCAAATACAGATATACTTTTTGCATGGAAGCTCAAAAATAATCGCAACCATAAAATGTAACATTTGTAACTACAACATATTTAAAAGAGAAAATTGCAATTTTCGTCCCTGTGGTTTGCTTAAACTAACAGGTCCAGCCCACGTTTAACACCCTGAGTACCTAAGGTTTGTTTTCCTAACACTTTACGTCCCTCCTTCTAACGGACGACATGTTTTCTGTTAGTTTGTGGTGAAATGACTATTATACCCTTAATTTTTTTTAGGTGAAATGACTCTTATACCCTCCCATCTTCTTCTCCAACCCACCCACCCACCACCACCACCACCACCATCACCACCATCTCCATCATCTCCACCACCACCACCACCATCTCCACCGCCACCCTCCCTCTCCTCAACATCTCATCTCTCCTCCACCATCTCCATCTCTCCTCCACCTACCCGTCATATTTTTCCTAAAACTGACAAAAACACCATCGCAGTCCCCAACCTGCAAACAATCATCGCCATCTCTTACCTGCAAAACACCGTCAACGTCTCCATTCAAGTCCAGTCCCAACTTGGTTGGACCCTGAACACAACAAAGTCTAGAAATGGAATTTATTTAACCACTATTCCAATAATAGCTCGTCTAAACCAATCAATTGAACATGAATACGGTTCTGAAAATCAAATCAACCACGAGGCTTTTTAAGAGCACATAAAAATGAACATAATGTAGGCACATGAACATTGTCTTATGGAAATTGAAAACATAATATCTTGAAGCTGACAAAAGCCATCAAGGTGATACCACGGTGTGCATGCTCGAACCCTTCCCTCAATCCTCTGTGGCCCTCCATTAGTTACCTGAAACACATGCATAAAGGATTTTGTCAACAATAATGTTGGTGAGTCTATGGGTTTTGAATGTACTATGAAATGAACGTGTCATCCGTGTTTGACCAATCATGAGCTAGCTAAGCAAATGATCATTGTGAGAACCATGAGTCCTGTAACCAAACCTCGTGACTATGGTGCCTCGTGCATTGTACACTAAAGACAATGTATGTATAGTAGAATACTAACACTCTTTTGCATGTGGCTGGGTAGCGCGACTAACCAAGAGTGGGGGTGTCAACCCAATAGATCTATTAAAGTGTTCCATGGCTAAATGTCTAGCTAATGGTTACAGTGAACGATGTATGAGGACTAGTGAGCTCATGAACCAATATGTCTCATGTTCCACATGGTAGTTATGCTAGAATGTACACACACTTGAAATTGACACAAGTATTGATGCATGTATTTCCCCCAAAATGTAAAATAGTAAAATGGGGCCATGGAAAACTCACCTGTTTGAGTCGTGTGGGGTCTAGTGAGCTAGTAGATGATCACCGTCCTGACAAATGATACCTTGAATGCGAGTGGAGTAGCCGAGGTAAGAAGCCTTACAAGCTCTTGCTCTTGATATAGATCGGCCGAGAGAAAGAATGGAGAGTAGGAGGAGTGTGGTTCAACCTAGATAGAGAGCCGAGAGAGAGCTAGAGGTGAGGTGTGGTTTCAAGTGTTCTTTGATACTCCTATTTATAGTGGATCGATGGCTAGATGACAAACAAGGGAAAGGCACTAGTACCTTCATAGGGTGGTGGAGTGTTTAGGCTCTTTAGGCACATTTTGGTGTAAGACATTGTGTAAGATACTTGTCATTAGTTGGCATGCTTGGCCGCCCCTTGGGAATGAGCAAAACAAAAGAGAGTGTTGACTTTACATAGGAAATTGAGTTCTTGTTTGGCTTTTATCTATTTTGGTGAAAGTGTTTGTCAATTATACATGTGCACTTGACTATTTCTTGTCTTGGCCGATTAGCATGCTCCCAACAAAAGAGGATGGGGTTGACTTAGATTTTCTAGTTGTCATAGATGGTTTGATGCCAAAAGGGTGCAAGTGATCACATCATCTTGCTTCTAGATGGATTACCTCTTGTATTTGGGTATGTTGGGAACCGATTCCCTTCTTGTTTCCTTGTATAGAGTCGGCTATAGTGTTTCTAGGCAATTAGACTAGGTAGTGACATTCCCTTGTTTCCAAAGCATGCCTCTAGATGTTCTTATGGGCCGCAAATTAGGAGTAGGAGTGGGAGGTTTTGTCGTTTTCTAAATCAAGTATGACTTCTTCTCTTAGATAGTCTCTATAGGGTGTCAAATGATCATAAGGAGAATGGTAAAGATAGATAGCTTAGAAGCTAAATATTTAGGCATGTGGATGTGTATATAATGTCGTGCGTGTGTGTGTATATACATATGTTTGTATAGCTCTTAAAACAATAAGCTTGATTATGTTCCAATGCTTAATCATGTTATGTTAAAATAAGTCGGCCTATTCATAGTGTTGTGATTATTTGTTGTATAGCCTCTTGTACACCTTTGATATAGGAATATCATCCGGTTTCATAAGAGTAAGAGTTTGTTAAATTCCATGCCTCTTGATGACGACATTAACATGTATTTTGTCTCACGTGTGTCATGGGTTTGTTGAATGACTTCCCATGATGATCTTGGTGTTCACAATCGTGTGTTAGAGGTGTATTAGCATGAGTTAGTGAGCATAACCTCTTGTAATGCTTGTTTTGATGGTGTGTTCGGGTGTTGTATGACTAAAGAAGTGCATTATATTGAGTTTCCTTGTTTAACTCATGCTCTACTAGCCAGGGGGTATAATGTATGCAAATTGTCTAAAAATGCACATATAATGACTCAATAAATGAAACATGTACGGTCGTTGACCTGTTACGTTGACTGTTGTCGCATTCCCCCTTGTTTTGGGAATTTCGTCCGCGAAATCGAGTTTCCCTACTAGTGTTAGTAGTTTCAGGGAAAAGAGCTGGGTACTTGTGTCTCATTTGGTCTTCGCGTTCCCATGTAAACCCGGGACCACGCTTTGCATTCCATCTGACTTTCACAAGTTTAGTGCGGCTCCTTCTCAATTTTTGGACTTTCCAATCAGTCATCTCGATTGGTTCCTCAACGAAGTGCAGCTGATCGTCGATGTGAATCTCTTCGGGAGGAATGATCAAAGATTCGTCGGATAGACATTTCTTTAGGTTGGATACGTGGAATGTGTCATGAACACTACTCAGCTCCTCAGGTAGCTTGAGTTTGTATGCCACGGGACCAACTCTAGAAAGTATCTCGAATGGACCAATGTATCGGGGGTTGATTTTCCCACATTTGCCAAATCGTGGTACTCCTTTCCAGGGTGATACTTTTAAGAGTACTTTATCGCCCACTTGAAATTCGAGTGGTTTACGACGACGATCAGCGTAGCTCTTTTGACGATCTCGAGCTGCTTTCAAGCGATCACGGATCTGGAATATCTTATCGGTGGTCTCTTGAATAAGCTCGGGGCCAGTCAAATATTTGTCTCCAACTTCTGCCTGTAACACCCCAACCGATGGCGGAAACATCGAGGTGTCACGAAAGAATGAGTATACAGTAGCACATGGTAATCAAATTTTAATTGAAATTAATTTAAAGTGCAAATATCCAAAAATGAAAAATACATAATGAGTTTTAAGTGGAAATCTAATACATCACAAAAACCAAACAAGCATAGACTTCAGTTTGCCTTCTCATGTAAATACTCTAGTCTTCATGCATCATTATTTCCTGTTGAGTTGTAAAAATAGGGGGGGGGGGGTCAACTAGAAGTTGGTGAGAATACATAAGCCATGTCAAGCAAATAGTTTAAGTATAAAAGTTTAGCAATTCATATGTCTATCGTAAGTTTAAGTCTACATGAATAAACATGATATGTTGAATCGACATAATCAAACCTCCGACTAGTTTAGGTCCATCCCGTCATCCACGGTTCACCTTAATAATATGTTGGAACGATAACAATCACCCACGCTACCTATGTAGGAGGTACACGTATCCGGGTGGGATTGTCAATCCAATAGATCTATTATTGAGTATCGCCGGCTTGGCCATAGTTAATGATTATGTAATGTTGAAACTCGTTGAAACTGTTGTTGTTGTTGTCTAAATCATGAGGCATTAAAGTTTACAACTAGACATGCATGTAGAATTGCTTAAGTATAGTGTTGCAAGTATGAAGAATTGCATAAACATGGTTACGTAAACTCACCTTAGTATAGTATTAAGTCTCGAGAAAAAGTGTAAGTGTAGCCCCAAAGATTGCCAAGTATTACCCTATGTATAAGGTAACAAATAAGTCTAAGTCTATCTAGTCTACAAGTATATTCTAGGGTTTCGATTTGGGGATAAACATTTGTTGGATTAATAATAAAATGTTTTAAATAAATAAGAGAAATTTGATAATTAAATAAACAAAAGTCTTTTTGTAAATTTTAAATTAAAGGTGGTCACAATATAAAGTTTAAGTATGAAAATAATTTTTTAATAAATTATTTTCTTAAAAATAGAATATTAAATCTATTTATTACAAATTGTCAAAATATAACTTTAATATTTAAAAATATTAAATTTACAGAATTATTAATTTAAAAATTGTATTTTTGTTCCAAATAATCAGAAATAATTTATATAAAATTTTGGTGTAAAAATATTGAAAAATGAATTTATTATGATTTGTTTATGATTAAAACTAACAAAAATTGATTAAAAATATTAAATAAATGATTTTTCAGAAATAAAAATCATTTCAGAAAAGTTTATTGTTATAAAAACTCAGAATAATTTTTGTGGAAATTTATAAAACTGTTTTGATATTTTTATAGAATTATATAAATAAAATAGAATAAACTTGAATTATTTATTATATATATTAAATAAATAAATTTTTGTAAACTAAAAATTGTATGTTAAACTTTTTCACTAGATTAACATAATATAATTTTTGTAGAATTTATAAAAGAGTTTTAGTATTTTAAAATGAATTTTTAAAATAATATAAAGGAATATATATATATATATATGTTTAGTAAAAAAAAATGTTGTTGATGCCGTGGTTCGAACCCGGCCCTTGGCCGGTTCGTGGGTTTTAAATCACAAGCCCAGACCAACTGGTCTGGACCCTGAGAACGTTTAATCTCTGGTTATTTTAATTATGTAATATAAGTGAATTTGATTTATATTATATTAAAATGAAAAGAATAAAAACTGTTTTACAAGGAACTCGAACCCGCGTGTATGTGACGACAAACATCAGACACAACCACTTGATCTAGATCAGTGGTTGTGTTTGATTCTAGTTTCTTTAAATTATAAAACGTATGCAAAACTCTTCTTCCCCAATTCATAAACCGTTCGTGCCCTAGCTTTGCAATTACACGATTCACACAACAATAACCCAATTAATCATGGGGTTATTGTTGTGTGATTGCCGAAGGATAAAACCCACAAAGAAAACGTCACTTACAAATACGATTTCGTGTTTCTTATGCGGTCAAGCCCAAAAGTCAAACACGAGCAGAAAACTCAAGAACAGTGAATTGAATTTAGAAATTGGGGATTGAGAAAGATTATTCAGCGATGTGAGAAGGTTTGGGGAGGTCCAATTTATAGTGATAGGGCCTGGGTCGTCGAATTGGTAAGTTGACCGTGCATTCATGGTGATGACGCGTCAATATGTAAAATTGGTATGATTTTGAATTCAATTCAGCGGGTAAGGGACGCGCAATCAATCTACCAATCTCCAATCATTCCTAACTTGGATTAGAAACGCGTCTAATATGGTTAATTATGGTAGATTGTGTCACAGTTGACTTTCCAAATCAACTGTGATGAACAAAGGGCTCGTGATATAATAATTATGAGTTGGGTTTAAAACAAGAAGTGTGGGTAGATCAGATGGTTAGGTTGGTTGTGCTTGTGACCCGGCTTGGGGCGCGGGTTCGATTCCCGGCCCAAGCTTATATTTTTTGACATTTATTATATATATATATATATATACATATTATATATAAATGATATAGTATAAGGGGTCCAAATACAACACAATAATAATTAAAAACGAATAATAATACTGAAACTTGACGTTTTTATTCATAATAATAGTAACGTACAAGTGTAAATGCGTAATGTTACAGTCTCTCCTACTTTTAGGAACTTCGTCCCGAAGTTGGAGTTGGAGAGTCTGGTGGAAAAAGATGTGGGTATTTAGACTTCATCTGGTCTTAACGTTCCCAAGTGAACTCTGGACCTCGTTTAGATTCCCAACGAACCTTAACGATCGGAATGCGACTGCGCTTGAGTTTCTTGACTCCAGTATCAACGATCTCGACGGGTTTCTCAATTATGTGCATAGTTTCATCGATTTGTACATCCTCAAGAGGAACATGGAGGTTCTCATCTGCTAAGCATTTCTTGAGATTCGAAACATGAAAGGTCGGGTGAACATTGCTTAGCTCAAGTGGAAGATCAAGTTTGTAAGCCACTTTTCCAATCCTGTCAAGAATTTTGAATGAGCCTACGTATCGAGGAGCTAGTTTTCCCTTTCTACCGAAACAAATCACTCCTTTCCAAGGGGATACCTTAAGAAGTACAAGGTCCCCAACTTGAAATTCCAAGGGTTTACGACGTTTATCAGCATAACTCTTCTGACGACTTCTAGCCTTGAGAAGATTATCCTGAATGAGTTGGATTTTGTCTGTGGTTTCCTGGATTAGTTCGGGTCCAGTGATCCGGGCTTCACCAACCTCAGTCCAACAGACAGGTGAACGACATTTACGATCATAAAGTGCCTCGAAAGGAGCCATGTTAATGCTGGCGTGATAACTGTTGTTGTATGAAAACTCGACCAAAGGAAGATGAGAATCCCATGTGCCACCAAAATCGATGACACATAGCCTGAGCATATCCTCAAGTGTCTGGATGGTCCGTTCAGTTTGACCATCTGTTTGAGGGTGATAAGCAGTACTCAGGTTCAACTTGGTACCCAAAGCATCTTGTAAAGAATCCCAAAAGTGAGAGGTGAAACGACCATCACAATCAGAGATAATGTCAAAAGGTATACCATGACGACATACGATATCACTTACGTACATTTTTGCCAACCTTTCCACAGAATACTTCTCACGAATAGGTAAGAAGTGGGCTGACTTGGTCAAACGATCGACGATTACCCAAATACTGTCAAAACCTTTGGGTGTACGAGGGAGTTTTGTGATGAAGTCCATTGCTATGCTCTCCCATTTCCATACAGGAATTTCTGGTTGTTCGAGCATACCAGATGGTCGTTGATGTTCAGCCTTGACCTTTGAACAAGTGAGACATTTTGCAACGAAAAGAGCAATGTCTTTCTTCATACCAGGCCACCAATATGAATGACGAAGATCTTGGTACATCTTGTCAGCTCCAGGATGAATAGAATAACGAGACTTATGAGCCTCGTTCATGAGAAAGGTACGAAGATCATCACGGTCAGGAATCCAAAGTCGATTAAGAAAATAGAGTAGACCATCAGGTTTAGTTTCAAGTTGAGTCTCAGCACCACAAGACATTTCGTCGTACATGTTACCTTGGGTGACTGAAGTATGTTAAGCCTGGAGGACACGATCCTGAAGATCTGTACGAACTCTCGCACACTGAAGTTTGATACACTCTTTACGACTAAGTGCGTCAGCCACAACATTCGCTTTGCCAGGATGGTAGCGAATTTCGCAATCATAGTCGTTAAGTAACTCAACCCAACGTCGTTGCCTCATGTTAAGATTTTTCTGGTCGAAGACATGTTGGAGACTTTTGTGGTCCGTGAAAACCACACATTTGGTTCCATAAAGATAGTGTCTCCAAATCTTAAAAGCAAAGACAACAGCGCCCAATTCAAGATCATGGGTGGTATAATTCTTTTCGTGAGTCTTGAGTTGTCTAGACGCATAAGCAATAACCTTTCCTCGTTGCATGAGAACACAACCAAGACCTTGGTTTGATGCATCACAATAGACCACGAAGTCATCATTACCATCAGGTAGAGACAGGATAGGAGCTTCACAGAGTTTCAGCTTGAGAGTTTCAAATGCTTCCTCTTGCTTTGGTCCCCACTCATAGGGTTTACCCTTGTGAGTTAAGGCAGTGAGAGGAACAGCGATCTTGGAGAAGTTGGCAAGGAATCGACGATAATAACCAGCCAAACCAAGGAAGGAACGGACTTCAGTTGGAGTTTTAGGAACACTCCAATTCTTCACAGCTTCGATCTTTGCGGGATCAACATGAATTCCGTTCATATCAATGACATGTCCCAAAAATTGAACTTCTTTAAGCCAAAATTCACATTTCGAGAACTTGGCATACAGTTGTTCTTTCTTTAGGAGACCCAAAATGGAGTGAAGATGTTGTTCATGATCGGACTTTGATTTTGAGTAAATCAAAATGTCATCGATGAAGACGATCACGAATTTGTCGAGGTAGGGTCTACAAACCCGATTCATTAAATCCATAAACATTGCGGGAGCGTTGGTCAATCCAAAAGGCATGACCATGAATTCATAGTGGCCATAACGTGTACGAAAGGCTGTCTTGGGAATATCTTCATCGTGGACTCTAAGCTGATGATAACCAGAACGAAGATCAATCTTCGAGAAGTGGATTGCTCCTTGAAGTTGATCGAAAGATCGTCAATCCTAGGCAATGGATAACGATTCTTGATAGTGAGTTTTTTGAGTTCACGATAGTCGATACACATTCTAAGAGATCCATCTTTCTTCTTAACGAACAAGACAGGGGCTCCCCATGGAGAAGAACTGGGGCGAATGAAACCTTTATCAGAAAGTTCCTGTAGTTGACTGGCAAGTTCTTGCATCTCAGAGGGTGCAAGACGATAAGGAGCTTTGGCGACAGGATTAGCACCAGGAACAAGATCAATTCTAAATTCCACTTGTCGAGCAGGAGGTAAACCAGGTAAATCCTCTAGAACGACTTCAGGATAGTCCCGAATGATTGGGATGTCTTGGATACTTTTGGCCTTGTCCTTCTTTTCTATCACGTTAGCTAAGAAAGCTGTATACCGCTTTCGTAAGTATTTTTGGGCAGTAGTACAAGACATGACCTTAAGCTCGCCACAAGGCTTCTCACCATAGATCTTCAAAATCTCACCAGATTCAAGAGGAATGCGAATGACTTTCTCAAAACACAGAATTTCAGCACGATGGGTTGACAACCAGTCCATGCCTACTATGACATCAAAACTCCCAAGATGCATAGGGATGAGATCGATAGAGAAAGTATGTTCGTCGAGGAATAGCACACAGTTACGAATAATAGAATCAATCGAGATAGACTTCCCATTAGCTACCTCTACCACTAAAGGTTCCTCTAGGTTAGTTTGGGGTAAGTTAAGTAAAGGTTCAAACTTTAGTGATACAAATGACTTATCAGCTCCCGAATCAAATAATATGGATGCATAGTGGTTATTAACGAGAAACGTACCATTAACCACCTCGTTGTTGTCACGGGCCTGGTTAGCATTGAGATTGTAGGCGCGACCTCGAGCACCTTGGTTCTGGTTGCGGTTCTGGTTCTGGTTTTGGTTGCGGTTTTGGTTCTGGTTCTAGTTTTGGTTACGATTGGGGCAAGCATTGATATAGTGGTCTGGGCTGCCACACTCGTAGCACTGACCACGAGTAGGTCTGTTGTTTTGTTGGTTGGGAGCTGGGTTATTTCTGGGTGGGTTGTTTTGGGCAGTAGGGGCTTGGCAAGCGTTGGTGTAGTGTCCATACCGCTTACAGTTATTACATTGGCGGCATGGTCTGCCAGGAAGATGGTGGTATTGACAAGTGTTGCAAAGAGGGTGGCTCCCGCCATACGGCTTCTTGGCTGGGTTTTGTGCTGCAGGTGGAGTGGCAGCAACCATGTAGTTCCTAGCCTTGCGCTTCTTGCTGCTTGAGGTCTCGGGCTTAACCTCAATAGCGGGCTGAGGAGTGTCTTTTGCAGCAGTCTTCTTAGTGCCCTTGCGGAAGAGAGTACCGTTCTTCACATGATTATCAGTGAGAGTAGCCGCCAGACGTTTGGCTTCCTCCAAGGTGGCAGGATTCCTTCCCCACACTGTGTCCTGGATTTGCATGGGTAGACCACCGATATACTTTTCGATGGCTACAGGCAGGGGAGTGACTTTATGGGGCAACAATAAGCTAAGCTCGTGAAAGCGGGTATTGTAGGCAAGGTTTTCCCCACTATCTTGAGCAAGGGTGTGGAACTCATCTTCTAGCTTCTTGACCTCGTTGCGGGGACAGAACTCATCCTTCATAACTTCCTTGACTTGATCCCATGTCATAGCAAGTGCAACTTCAGCTCCACGGGTACGCTTTTCCTCATTCCACCAAGTGAGTGCTCGTTTGTGGAGAACACTCATGGCGTAACGAACCTTAAAGTTGTCGGGGCACTCACTGTTAATGAAGGTATTCTCAATACCCTCGAACCATTGTAGGAGTCCTGTAGCTCCTTCTTCTCCACTGAACTTAGGGGGATTACAGGAATTAAAGTGCTTAAGAGTGCAGGCTGGAAGACCATTCCCATTCCCGTTGTGGTTTCCGTTTCAGTTCCCGTTGCCGTTACCGTTCCCGTTGCCGTTACCGCTCATCTGGATGACTTGAGCTAGTAAATTAGGAACCAGAGTCGCGATTTGCTGCGCCATTTGTAGAGAAATGATCGCAGCCAGTTGGGCATCAACACCATTATTGTTGTTGTTATTGTTGTTGTTGTGGTTAGCGTCGTGGTTGTTGCTATTCACTTCATCTTGATTGTCTCCATTGTTAAGGCGAGTGCTGCGACGTGGAGGCATGATCTGTAAGAGACACAATGAAATGAATGAGGTTATATAAAAAATGTAATCATTTATTCATTAATTAAAACGAATAAACGAAAACGTTGACTTATCAAAGATTCTAGATTCTAATAACATATGAAGACATGCTTTAGCCTATAAGTGAACACTCATCCCGAGAATTCCCATGTAGGCATCCGGGTCCCTCGTCTGATTGGGATATATGCGCAATGCCAGCCTAGACAGAAGACTCAGAATACAGACGTTCACCCTTCCAGATTGCACGTGTTCGTTATTAAAATCTAGAACTTCGACGGGATCTCAAGGTGGTTCGGGTTAAACCTGAGGATTTTGTCCTATAATCTAATGGTGGATCAGGATTGCAGCAGACGAATAAGAGTAGTCACTTGTAGGCTTAGGGTTGTATAAGGTATAGGATAGGGAAGCAATTAGGGTTACAAGTAAGAGAAGCAAGTACTGTTTAAGTCCCTAAGGTTATAGTCTAGATTATTTTCTAATAACCTAATTCCCTATAACCAAGGCTCTGATACCAATCTGTAACACCCCAACCGATGGCGGAAACATCGAGGTGTCACGTAAGAATGAGTATACAGTAGCACATGGTAATCAAATTTTAATTGAAATTAATTTATAGTGCAAATATCCAAAAATGAAAAATACATAATGAGTTTTAAGTGGAAATCTAATACATCACAAAAACCAAACAAGCATAGACTTCAATTTGCCTTCTCATGTAAATACTCTAGTCTTCATGCATCATTATTTCCTGTTGAGTTGTAAAAATGGGGGGGGGGGTCAACTAGAAGTTGGTGAGAATACATAAGCCATGTCAAGCAAATAGTTTAAGTATAAAAGTTTAGCAATTCATATGTCTATCGTAAGTTTAAGTCTACATGAATAAACATGATATGTTGAGTCGACATAATCAAACCTCCGACTAGTTTAGGTCCATCCCGTCATCCACGGTTCACCTTAATAATATGTTGGAACGATAACAATCACCCACGCTACCTATGTAGGAGGTACACGTATCCGGGTGGGATTGTCAATCCAATAGATCTATTATTGAGTATCGCCGGCTTGGCCATAGTTAATGATTATGTAATGTTGAAACTCGTTGAAACTGTTGTTGTTGTTGTCTAAATCATGAGGCATTAAAGTTTACAACTAGACATGCATGTAGAATTGCTTAAGTATAGTGTTGCAAGTATGAAGAATTGCATAAACATGGTTACGTAAACTCACCTTAGTATAGTATTAAGTCTCGAGAAAAAGTGTAAGTGTAGCCCCAAAGATTGCCAAGTATTACCCTATGTATAAGGTAACAAATAAGTCTAAGTCTATCTAGTCTACAAGTATATTCTAGGGTTTCGATTTGGGGATAAACATTTGTTGGATTAATAATAAAATGTTTTAAATAAATAAGAGAAATTTGATAATTAAATAAACAAAAGTCTTTTTGTAAATTTTAAATTAAAGGTGGTCACAATATAAAGTTTAAGTATGAAAATAATTTTTTAATAAATTATTTTCTTAAAAATAGAATATTAAATCTATTTATTACAAATTGTCAAAATATAACTTTAATATTTAAAAATATTAAATTTACAGAATTATTAATTTAAAAGTTGTATTTCTGTTCCAAATAATCAGAAATAATTTATATAAAATTTTGGTGTAAAAATATTGAAAAATGAATTTATTATGATTTGTTTATGATTAAAACTAACAAAAATTGATTAAAAATATTAAATAAATGATTTTTCAGAAATAAAAATCATTTCAGAAAAGTTTATTGTTATAAAAACTCAGAATAATTTTTGTGGAAATTTATAAAAATGTTTTGATATTTTTATAGAATTTTATAAATAAAATAGAATAAACTTGAATTATTTATTATATATATTAAATAAATAAATTTTGTAAACTAAAAATTGTATGTTAAACTTTTTCACTAGATTAACAGTAGAATTTATAAAAGAGTTTTAGTATTTTAAAATGAATTTTTAAAATAATATAAAGGAATATATATATATATATATATATATGTTTAGTAAAAAAATTGTTGTTGATGCCGTGGTTCGAACCCGGGCCCTTGGCCGGTTCGTGGGTTTTAAATCACAAGCCCAGACCAACTGGTCTGGACCCTGAGAACGCTTAATCTCTGGTTATTTTAATTATATAATATAAGTGAATTTGATTTATATTATATTAAAATGAAAAGAATAAAAACTGTTTTACAAGGGACTCGAACCCGCGTGTATGTGACGACAAACATCAGACACAACCACTTGATCTAGATCAGTGGTTGTGTTTGATTCTAGTTTCTTTAAATTATAAAACGTATGCAAAACTGTTCTTCCCCAATTCATAAACCGTTCGTGCCCTAGCTTGCAATTACACGATTCACACAACAATAACCCAATTAATCATGGGGTTATTGTTGTGTGATTGCCGAAGGATAAAACCCACAAAGAAAACGTCACTTACAAATACGATTTCGTGTTTCTTGTGCGGTCAAGCCCAAAAGTCAAACACGAGCAGAAAACTCAAGAACAGTGAATTGAATTTAGAAATTGGGGATTGAGAAAGATTATTCGGCGATGTGAGAAGGTTTGGGGAGGTCCAATTTATAGTGATAGGGTCTGGGTCGTCGAATTGGTAAGTTGATCGTGCATTCATGGTGATGACGCGTCAATATGTAAAATTGGTATGATTTTGAATTCAATTCAGCGGGTAAGGGACGCGCAATCAATCTACCAATCTCCAATCATTCCTAACTTAGATCAGAAACGCGTCTAATATGGTTAATTATGGTAGATTGTGTCACAGTTGACTTTCCAAGTCAACTGTGATGAACAACGGGCTCGTGATATAATAATTATGAGTTGGGTTTAAAACAAGAAGTGTGGGTAGATCAGATGGTTAGGTTGGTTGTGCTTGTGACCCGGCTTGGGGCGCGGGTTCGATTCCCGGCCCAAGCTTTTATTTTTTTGACATTTATGCTATATATATATATATATACATATTATATATAAATGATATAGTATAAGGGGTCCAAATACAACACAATAATAATTAAAAACGAATAATAATACTGAAACTTGACATTTTTATTCATAATAATAGTAACGTACAAGTGTAAATGCGTAATGTTACACTGCCCAACACAGAGGAGATCTACACTTGCGTCCATACAAGGCTTCGAAGGGGGCAGCCTTGATGCTGGTGTGGTAACTGTTATTGTAGGAAAATTCAACCAATGGTAGGTGTGAATCCCAGTTTCCATCGAAATCGATTGCGCATGCCCGGAGCATGTCCTCCAATGTCTGGATTGTACGTTCACTTTGGCCATCTGTTTGCGGATGGTAGGCTGTACTCATGTCTAAACGAGAGCCTAGTGCGTCCATCAGTCTTTGCCAGAATCGGGAGGTAAATCGACTGTCTCGTCGGAAATGATTGAAACAGGCACACCGTGTCTGGTTATAATTTCCTTGATGTACAACTTGGCAAGTTTCTCCAACTTGTCGGTTTCCTTAATCGACAAGAAATGCGCGGATTTAGTCAACCGGTCAACATTGACCCAAATTGTATCGTGACCACTGGACGTCTTAGGTAACGTGGTGATGAAATCCATGGAAATCTGTTCCCATTTCCACACTGGGATGTCTGGCTGCTGGAGCAGACCAGATGGCTTTTGATACTCAGCTTTGACCTTTGAACAGGTAAGGCATCTGCTGACGTATGTGGCGATTTCACCTTTTAGATTGGGCCACCAGTAAAGTTCATTTACGTCTTTGTACATCTTGTCAGCACCAGGGTGTACGGAGTATCTAGACCTGTGTGCTTCCTCCAAGATTAGATTACGTAAGTCACCAAACCGTGGCACCCAAATCCGGTTGGCGAAATATACCGTGCCATCAAATTTTGGTTCCAATAGATTAACCATCTTAAATAGCGACTCGTTTTTAAGATTTTCACTTTTCAAAGCTTCTTGTTGAGCGTCGTGGATACGGGTCGTGAGATTTGTATGAATGGTTAGACCTAGTGCACGCACATGTAGGGTCTTAACTCGCTCCTTCCGGCTTAACGCGTCAGCCACAACGTTGCCTTTGCCCGGATGGTATTTAATCTCACAATCATAATTGTTCAACAGTTCAACCCATCCGCGTTGCTGCATGTTCAACTCCTTCTGGTTGAAGATGTGCTGTAAGCTCTTATGATCGGTGAAGATGGTGCACTTGGTACCGTAAAGGTAGTGCCTCCAAATCTTAAGTGCAAAGATCACTGCACCCAACTCTAGGTCATGAGTAGTGTAATTCTTTTCATGAATTTTGACTTGCCGGGATGCATAGGCAATGACCTTATTCCTTTGCATGAGTACGCATCAAGACCTTGATGCGAAGCATCGCAGTAAACTACGAAGTCATCTGTGCCTTCAGGAAGGGAAAGAATTGGTGCACTGCACACGCAGTCCTTCAATACTTGGAACACATTCTCCTGCCGGATCCCCCAATCGAACTTCTTGTCTTTTTGCGTCAAGACAGTCAGTGGTTGGGTAATCTTAGAGAAGTTCTCGATGAATCGTCGGTAATAACCGGCTAATCCCAAAAATTGTCGCACTTCAGTTGGTGTCTTGGGCACAACCCAATCCCTGATTGCTTCGATTTTTGTAGGATCAACTTGTATACCCTTCTCGTTCACTACGTGACCGAGGAAATGAGCTTCTCGAATCCAGAACTCGCATTTCGAGAATTTGGCGTACAACTTCTCGCTTTTGAGCAACTCCAACATCAATCGTGGATGTGGTTCGTGCTCCTCTTGAGTTCGTGAATAGATCAAGATGTCGTCGATGAAGACAATGACGAATTTGTCCAAGTAGGGTTTGCAGACACGATTCATGAGGTCCATGAAAACTGTTGGAGCATTCGTTAATCCGAATGGCATAACCGAGGAATTCGTAATGCCCATAACGAGCTCGGAATGCAGTTTTCGGGATGTCGTCCTCCTGAATTCGTAGCTGATGATATCCTGACCGTAGATCGATCTTTGAGTAGTAGCTAGATCTCTGCGGCTGGTCGAACAGGTCGTCGATCCTTGGCAACAGATACTTGTTCTTGATCGTCAGTTTGTTCAGCTCCCGGTAGTCGATGCACATGCGGAAAGTCCCGTCTTTCTTCTTCACAAATAAGATAGGTGCTCCCCACGGGGAAGAACTCGGACGAATGAAACCTTTGTCTAGCAACTCTTGGAGTTGATTGGACAGTTCCTGCATCTCAGATGGGGCTAAGCGATATGGAGTGCGGGCTACTGGGGCAGCTCCCGGAACAAGATCGATGCGAAACTCGACTTGTTGCGGTGGTGGAAATCCTGGCAAGTCTTCTAGGAAGACTTCGGGGTAATTTTGCACCACTAGGATGTCGGCTAGTTTCCGATCTTTAGCTTTTTGTTCAACGACATGTGCGAGGAACGCGACACAACCTTTCCTTAAACATTTTTGGGCCTTAATGCAGGAGATGATACGAAGAGTGGGTAAACCCTATCTCCCTCGAAACATTAAGGTTTCACCATTTGACAAGGGGATTCGTACCAACTTCTCGTGACAGACAATCTCTGCACGATGTTTGGACAACCAATCCATGCCAATGACGATATCGAAACTTCCTAATTGGATAGGCAGTAAGTCGATACTGAATTCGTGGTCGTCGAGTACCAGAATACAATCCTTAACGATCTCATCGGACGAGATTAATTTACCGTTAGCTAGTTCTATGGTAAATGGTGTGTCCAACTTACTAGATTCTAATACTAAGGATTTCCTAAAGTTTGTGGACACAAAGCTAAAATCTGCGCCGGAATCGAAAAGTATTGATGTGAATTGATTGTTAAGGAGAAACATACCCGTAACTACATTAGGATCATCTCGCGCTTCGTTAGCTCCTAACACAAACGCTCTGCCACGGGCTTGATCCTTGGACTTGGGACAGTCCTTTCGGAAATGTCCTGTTGCACCACACTCGAAACACTCGTTTCGGGCAGGAGGAGTGTTGGCGGCTTTGGCCCTGCAGTTAGCGGTAGAATGACCACGACGGTTGCAGTTCTTGCACAGAATGCTGTCGCAAGTACCTATGTGGTGGTAGATGCATTTGCTACAGTGAGGATGAGGTCCGCTGTACTTGCGTTTGGGTTCCTCAATAGCAGTAGCAGCAAAACCTTTCACAGCATCCTGTGGTCGGTGAGAGGAGTGCTTGCTCTTCCGGTCGTCGGAACGTTTGCGCTTGTTCCCGGAACTCTCACCGGTAACTGTTACCTTCTGGGTCAGTGATCCCATGCATACTGCGTCGTCGGTCAGACTCTGAGCTAGGGTAACCGCAGCCTGGATGGTGGAGGGTGCCGATGCAGTGACCATACTACGGATCTTTGGAGACAGACCCCAGATATACCTCTCGACTCTTTTGTACTCAGGTGTGACCATGTGCGGGACCAGTCGAGAGAGCTCGTGATAACGAGTGGTATATCTCGTCACATTGGCATCCACCATTGCTAGGTTCCAGAACTCGGTTTCCAGCTTTTGTAGTTCGCTTCGAGGATAGTACTTATCCATGAGCATTGTTTTGAGATCGGCCCAGGCAAGACTGTATGCCGTTTCTCTGCCCAAGGTTTGTACCTGCAGATTCCACCAAATGAGGGCTTCATCCTGAAAGGTACAGGTGGAGTACTTTACCTTCTGATCCTTGGAGCAACCACTAATGTCGAGGACTGATTCGGTTTTCTCTATCCACCGGACAATTCCTACAGCACCTTCATTACCACGAAAGTTCCATGGTTTGCATGCCATGAAGGTTTTGTATGAACAGCCATGACTAGAGTTCTCAACCTCGTGGTTTGTTTCGCTTCGGCGACTCCCGGTACCACCAGATCCTCCGCTTGAGTCGGCCCGGGCTGCATCGTGTCGAGCAATCGCCTCGGCGATTACCCTGGCCAACTCGGCGGGTGTGGATGGTAGTAGCTCGCCTTCGGTCGTTCGTGTGGAATGTCGGGTCTGCATAACTAAATGATGGAACACAATAAACATGAGTATAACATATAAACACATCATAACCAACATAATCATATAAATCAAACCGTACATCACTATATCACATCATGTCATAGTTTCTCAAAAGCAGTTAGGTTTTTAATACAAAACAGGCGGGTGAACCGCAATTAGTTTTTAGATCATAACATTCATACAAAACATCATTAGTCAATCACATGCATAATCATCATAAACCATAATCTAAGAAGGGGGTGGGAAAGTAGCAGCAAGAGAAATAATAGCCTCCCTCATACGATTATCTGTCTCCCTCGCCCTACGCTCTAGTATCTCCAATCGTCTACCCATCTCCGATCGTTCTAATATGGCGGCTAACCTACCCTACTCGGACTCTACTAAACGATCCTCGAGCTCCCGAACTCGGCCCTCCAAAGCCACCAGCTGGACGTCATGTGAGATAATAACGCTGCGCTCGGAGCGGAGAGGTCTCCCCAATGAGCCTCCCAAGCTCATGGTCTCGAGGTCATCCTCCTCGTCTCGATGCGCAAGATCGCTGGTAAGACTAGGTAGGTAAGGCCGTTTGCGGGCCTGTGAACGTCTCTTGAGCCTCTTCGATGGCTCACCTACCTCGATGGCTAAGGGTATAGGCTCAGGAATGGCCGGCTGGACGGGCGCAGAAACAGGGACAGTAGGGAAAATCGGGGTCCTAGCAGGTATAACTATTACTAAGGCCGGTCGAATCCTCTTGCGAGGAGTACACTTAGTGACTAAATGTCCCAAAGTGTCTAAGCGAAAGTAGGGGTTTAGGCTGGCCGGTGGAGATGAGACAGAATGGGTGACAGAAGGATGGGGGTCAGAGACAGCTAGGGGTGGAGTGTCATCGTCCGTCTCGTCATCGAAAGTACGTCTCTGCACAGGAGGTGAGTCAATGTCCATCTCAGACTCGGATAGCCATCCATTATGATGAGACTCGGGGGCTGGCTGGGTGAGAGGTAAGTCATCTCCCTGTAAACCATCTACCAAATAATCTGACCCTGACTCAGGTAAAGAAACAAGATCAATAGTAATGGCCATGTTTCCTGTCACAACATACACATATATGTAAATAATCATATGCATAAATAAACCATAGTACCCGTATTTCTTCGTGGAGCGGCTTGAGGTTTGAGGGTGCATGGCGAGACTTCGTGGCATTTGGTGAAAACATTTCAAAAAATATTATAAGTTATAGTTGACTCCAAAGAATCTTAGTTCGCTATAACCTCGTGCTCTGATACCAATCTGTCACACCCCGCCTAGGCGGAAACACGGGAATGCAACGATCAAAAAGGTTTCAAGCACAAGGTTCAAGCAACACATATTTATTAAAAATAGTACCACCATAAATTTGGAATTCGTCATGATTTTATTGAAAAATAAGCATAATGTAGGCACATGAACATTGTCTTATGGAAATTGAAAACATAATATCTTGAAGCTGACAAAAGCCATCAAGGTGATACCAAGGTGTGCATGCTCGAACCCTTCCCTCAATCCTCTGTGGCCCTCCATTAGTTACCTGAAACACATGCATAAAGGATTTTGTCAACAATAATGTTGGTGAGTCTATGGGTTTTGAATGTACTATGAAATGAACGTGTCATCCGTGTTTGACCAATCATGAGCTAGCTAAGCAAATGATCATTGTGAGAACCATGAGTCCGGTAACCAAACCTCGTGACTGCGGTGCCTCGTGCATTGTACACTAAAGACAATGTATGTATAGTAGAATACTAACACTCTTTTGCATGTGGCTGGTTAGCGCGACTAACCAAGAGTGGGGGTGTCAACCCAATAGATCTATTAAAGTGTTCCATGGCTAAATGTCTAGCTAATGGTTACAGTGAACGATGTACGAGGACTAGTGAGCTCATGAACCAATATGTCTCATGTTCCACATGGTAGTCATGCTAGAATGTACACACACTTGAAATTGACACCAGTATTGATGCATGTATTTCCCCCAAAATGTAAAATAGTAAAATGGGGCCATGGAAAACTCACCTGTTTGAGTCGTGTGGGGTCTAGTGAGCTAGTAGATGATCACCGTCCTGACAAATGATACCTTGAATGCGAGTGGAGTAGCCGAGGTAAGAAGCCTTACAAGCTCTTGCTCTTGATATGGATCGGCTGAGAGAAAAAATGGAGAGTAGGAGGAGTGTGGTTCGGCCTAGATAGAGAGGCGAGAGAGTTAGAGGTGAGGTGAGGTGTGGTTTCAAGTGTTCTTTGATGCTCCTATTTATAGTGGATCGATGGCTAGATGACAAACAAAGGAAAGGCACTAGTTCCTTCATAGGGTGGTGGAGTGTTTAGGCTCTTTAGGCACATTTTGGTGTAAGACATTGTGTAAGATACTTGTCATTAGTTGGCATGCTTGGCCGCCCCTTTGGAATGAGCAAAACAAAAGAGAGTGTTGACTTTACATAGGAAATTGAGTTTTTGTTTGGCTTTTATCTATTTTGGTGAAAGTGTTTGTCAATTATACATGTGCACTTGACTATTTCTTGTCTTGGCCGATTAGCATGCTCCCAACAAAAGAGGATGGGGTTGACTTAGATTTTCTAGTTGTCATAGATGGTTTGATGCCAAAAGGGTGCAAGTGATCTGTAACACCCCAACCGATGGCGGAAACATCGGGATGTCACGTATTGATGATTGTTTCAGTAGCACATGGTATAAATTGAATTTTAAATAATTTATTCATAACATAAATATCCAAAATAAAGTGGTGTCTAGAAATCCAAATACATGATATCAAATAAAGCAACAACTTCAAATAACTTCAAACAAAAACTTCATGATAAATCCTCATGCATACTCAAGCCTCAACTTCATGATAAATCCTCATGCAAACAAGATTAAGTGGGTAGGGAGACGACTAGACGAGGTAGTAGTTTATAACAAAAACGTGGGTGAATGAGGATACTATCAAGTGTGATAGCTCTTAGGGTTAGCCAAAAGTGTCCTCTCTATTAAGGATATGATCCTTTATATAGAGATGGACGTATGCCACCATTACCCAAAACCCTAATCGTAATGGGCCAGGCCCGATTAGGGTTGTCTCCACTACCCCAGGATTATATTAGTAAAGTAGTTAAGAGATACCCATAAATAAGGAAACATGGAACGATTACCGCTTTTACCGCTCACGCGCGCGGGCATTACTCCGTAATTATAGGAGAACCGTTACTGCTTTGCTTGCTGGCGAAGTTTACTTTGCGCGCGAGAAGCCTCTCCGCGATATTGCAATTCGGGTTTGGGTATGCTTTGCGCAGTGATGAGCACCCAATCCCATCAAGTCCCCCCAGTCCAGTGTGTACCCTTTTCTCGAGTGTATGAGGGAAGAGGGTGGATGGTGGACTCATAGTAGTGATGCTCTGATGATAGCTCATCCTGCTTTGGTAGCGAAAATAAGGTTGTTGGTGGAGAATTTGTCCGGATTAATGAGGACCCGGAGTGTCGCTAACGCGGGTTACGGAGAACGGTACTTTGTTTGACGTAAATTCTCCGCGACCGCGGACGTGCCACGTTGATGGAGGACAGTTGTCTATTTTCGAGCGAGGCATGGTGGGTGGCGTCTGTTACAAGCTATGCCTGTGTCAGTGAGCATCCCATCAGTTATGGCAGACGGCTGCGTCAGTCGCGTGAAAGCGCGTGCTTAGCGCGTGTGCCGCCTATTTCGCTATTCAATGCCACGTGTCGTGTGGAAAGTCGTTTCCACTTACCCAGGCTGACGTCACTGGCAGTTATTGCACACAGTATAAAGGCAATTCAAAGTTTTCTCAACTGACACATTTCCCACTCCTTTCTTGACCTGATTTCTTTTCCCCCATCTTCCATAAAAAATGTCTCAAGAAATTTCCGGTGCTGCCGACCAATCCAAAGTGACCGAGAAGACGAGAAAGGTATTACCACCACCGTTGTCAAGTGGGATGCGTCTTCGTTTTCCACCTTTCTTGACCAGTACGGGATTGAAGCCGCCTGGGAGCCGGAATTACCGGCCGCCGGTAAGACGGCGTTGGAAGCTTCCCCTGGCAAGATTGCATTATATGAAGCGTTCTTCACCCGGTGTTGCTTCCGTCTTCTAATTACGAAGTTCCTGGTTAGTGCCTTTATGAAATATGGGGTTCATCCCTCACAGATGACTCCTTTTGGGCTATCAAGACTGGTACATTTCGAGGCGACCTGCCGATCGTTAGACTTGGAACCGACCTTTGATATGCTGAACGTGTTCTATGTTCTGGAAGAGGCTCGTGGGGGACCCGGGTGGTATAGTGTATCACCCCGACGGAATCAGACTCAGGTTGTCTCGGAGAGTCCAAAGTCGATGTATGACTGGAAGGAAAAAATTTTCTACATTCATAGGGGGGTAATCCCTGTTGCTCTACAGTGGATGAGCGTTGGTGTGAAGGAGAGAATTGCAGAGTTCCCTCCAATGAAAGATTACAAAAACCAACCTTGGTATGAAACCCTGTGTGCTCATGCTACTCCTCTGTCTATGGAGAAATGCCCTGAAGGAGTGCTTGTAATGTTGGGTCTCAGCCGTTTGGGGAACCCGGAGGGTCGTGAGCCTACCGCGGCTGATGCCAGTAAGTAACATGTCTACTCCCTTTTCGCTTAGTGGTTTACTTCAATGTGGTATTTGCTTCTTATATTTCTGTCTTTGTAGGGATGACGAAGTTTGATTTGTTCGATGCTCGTGGTGCTGCTAAACTAAACTACATAGCTCTACCCCCTGGTACGCCTTCAGTCATGGAGCGATTGGAGCGCAATTTCTTGATGCCTCAACTCAAAGATGCTCCACGCCATTATGCGCGTACAAGTATTCTCTTCCCTTTGTCGCTATGTGTCGGTTATGACAGTCACGGTAGCGGACTGTTCCTGCGCCAAAAAGGGTGCGGTGTGATCCGCGCATTTCCTACTCTGATCCGGCGTGCCCTTTGTTTCAGGCGCAGGAATCCACTCTGTGAAGAAACCTGGGGTTGGCCAGGGGGAGACCTCCCCAAGTCGTAAAAAGATGGCATGTACAGGTAAACCTATTTGTAGTTGTTTGAATGGTGATGGCCTCTGAAACTGCGTTTGTATGTGATTTTAGGAACTGGGCCGAAACGCCAGCGCAAAGAGTCGCGCAAGGGGAAAAAGGTGGCCTCGAGCTCCGCAGCGTCTAAGGGAGATGATGAGGCAACGGAATCCGATGAGGAGGTTAAACGCCAACGTACCAGCGGGCCTACTCCACCGGACGATTCCATTGAAGTATCAACTGAGTTGTATCAGAAACGCCTTGACGAACTTGCCCAAACACAAGTGCAAGTCCCGAAGCCAACTTCGGAGAGCGTGAAGGTGGCACCGTCAAGTGTGGGTGCGGATCCGGCTACTGGTGGGGAAACGAATGCTATGCCGAGCGGAGTGAAGTTGGTTGTTAAGCCTCCGCCCAAACGTCAACCCCTGTTCATAAAATCTGTCAAGCAAGCCTCTGGTGAGCTCCCTGGTTAGATTTCGTTATCTCCCTCATTGATGGAGAGCATAAGTTAATTGATTTCCCTTGTTTGATTTTTCAGGTAAGGGTCCTGTTCAACCAGGGACTATGAAGAAACCGGCTGTGAACGTGAAGGAGGTGAGTGAGCCCGTCCCCGAAAACGCGGAAGGGACGAATTTGTCTGTTTTGGGGACTCAGTCGACTGTACCAGCTGAAGGAGTGATGTTGACTCCGGAGGCAAGCAAGAAAGCTGGGAAACGCCCGCTGATGGAGCCATCGCATGTGGATGTTGATGTTGCAAATGTGGCCACTGACGTTTTTCATGAGGAGGGAGGTATTCAGCCTGAGCAGCCTCCTGCACCGAGTGTACTTGTTACCATAGAGGTGCATGCAGAGAAAATGTCTGCGAGTGTGATGTCATCTGTCTCAACCCCTAAAAAGAGTGCAACCGAGACATTGCAGGGTTCGGGGAGAACAAGTGGAGGTAGGGGAAGAATAGCTCCCCCGGACTATGATCCAAACAGACCTTATCAACCTCGATGGGACATTAGGCAGACGACTCGGTTTACCAATCCGCTTGTCGCGGAAGAGTTCATCGCCTACGCTGTACCGCCTAGTGAACGAGACTACCAGGATGGCATTGACCGTCGTTCGCTGATGTCTGATATGAGCTTGAACCTGGCGCTCTGCTTTAGTAACTATGGGTCGATCATGAGGCAAGAAGAAGAGTTCCAGCGATCTTGGCAAGCTTTGAGGAGTAAAGAGGACGCACAAAGAAAAAAGGAGGAGGAGTTACAGCGCTCCCGTGTGGACTCTCGTTCGGAAGTTGAGCAATTAAGGGGTCAACTTCGAACAGCCGAAGGTGAGATTCAAAAGTTGAAGGCGGAGAAAGCTGAAGCTGCCAAGCAGTGGAAAGAATCTTGTGAGCGTACCAACCTAGACCTTGAGCGTAGGGGGAAGGCCGTTGAGAAGGTGAAGAATGATCTTGCCCGAGTAGTGCTCGAGGCGGAGGAGAAGCAGAAAGCGCTTGATGCCAAGCAGGCTGAGTTGTCCGACACTGTGATAAAATTGAAGGAACAGCATGAAGCCCTTGTAACTGCCACAACGCGGATGTCCGAGTTGGAAGGACAGGTTAAGGGGCTTGCTAGTGAGAAGGCGCAGCTTGAGGAGACGAATGCTTTGTTGGATTCTTCGCGCGTGCAATTGGAAGTAAGCCTTCAACAGACTCAAAATGAGCTTCAAACTGCCGTGCAAACTTCTCGAGCTACGCAAGAGCGATTATCTTGGATGATGCAGCATGGTCTTCAAGGGGTGAGATTATTCGTAATTCATGTCCTATTCTTTTTGTTATGTGGTGTTAACTTGACTGGTTCATGTGTAATCCATAGGTCTTCAAGCGCATATGGAATGAGCCTAAATTTGGCGATGCGGTGGCGAAGATTGGAGCCACATCCATGCGTAGTGGTTTGCAACAGGGATTCGCTGAAGGTTATCATCATCATGCTGCTGGCTTAGCGCTCGAAGATGGAGAACATTTTGGTAAGCCGTATGAAGATGAAGCCGTCACTGCACAGCAAGAATTCGAGACCCTTACATTTGATGTGTTTGATGTAGTGGACCAATGCTTAAGAACGGAAGATCCCATTGGGCAGCTTCGCAGCTACTTCGAAGAGTCTGACCGCCTTGGCGCGGAGATGGAAGAGAAAGAGCGCAGGGAAGAGGAGGCGCGGAGAGCTGCGGCGCAGGGAGGAGGGGAGTCGTCCGCTGCTGGTGCAAGCTCTGGCGCGGTGCATGAAGAAGCTGAAGATGATACCTACATAGATCTTATAGACTATGAGTGATTTTCGTTGTCTTCCTTTGTTGTTTTAACTTTTGTTGCTTTGCTGAACAATTATCTGCCCCTTTGTATTCTGTATTTTTTGGATCTTTGTGCTTAACTTGAATTTGTGTGATAATTAAATTTGTCATAATGATTGCATGACGTCACCATTGAAACGGATGCCACTTGTCCCTGTGTGCTGACGTCGTCTGACAGTATTGACGGCGCTTCAGGTGACTGATGTGACGGTTAGCCTCCCTACTCGAGTATTAACCATTAATGGTAATTAATGGGCTGCCCTTTTCTTCCTATAAAAGGTTAACTATTGTTTACCATCTTCGATACAATACTTTTCCTTTCCTCACTTCTTATTCCAATGGCTTCTCCTTTGAGAATCACCAACATTGAAGTTGAAGCACTCCACGGGATGTTAATGTTATCCGATCATCCTCCTGTGATCAAAGTTCCTCCTACTCCCATGCACCAGCTGGCCACCTATTGCGGTTATCTCCTGCTGACTGGAGATCAAGTGAATCAGGAAGGTCCGTCTGCTGCTCCGGTGAAGATGAAGATGTTGGATGAGCTCAGTGATATGCCAAAGATTCCCAAACTTAGGCTTCGTCGAACATCCACTGGCTGGCAGCATGCCGCGTAGCAGGGATGGTTGTCTTTTGTTGCTAAGTAGTTATTGATGCATATATTGTACTGATTAGGCCACCCCTTTTGCTTTTTGTATGTGTCTTTTTGGTTAGTGGCGTGTATGTAGTATCAGCTTGTCGTGTTGTTTTTTGCAGCTTGTTGATGCTTCGTAACTGATTGTAATGCTTTTTGATCATGATTGTCATTGCATGTAATCGATATTGAAATAGTGTAAAGTAAAATGAAAGTTCTCTTTTATTGAAATTGAAATGAACGTAGCCATAGGCTGTTTATTACAATCATGAAATAATGCCCTATAGGTAACAAATGCGTAACTGGGCTGCGTTCCATGTGCGCGGGATTGGGGTACCATCCAAGCGCTCCAGAGCATAAGCGCCCTTCCCCAATACTTCTTGCACCTTGTATGGCCCTTCCCAGTTTGGTGCGAGCTTGCCTGGCTTCTCCGCGTTGGATGCTTCATTGTTGCGAAAAACATAATCCCCTACGCGGAAAGCTTCTGCCTTAACCTTTGCATTATAGTATCGTTCGAGCTGCCGCTTGTAATTGGCTTCTTTAATAGCGGCCATATCTCTGCGCTCTTCTAGTAGATCCAGATTGAGCTTTAACTCTGTGTCATTGACCCGATGATTTGCCAGTAAGATCCTTGGTGATGCGCAATGCATCTCTGCGGGTATGACAGCTTCTGTCCCATACGTGAGGCTGAACGGTGTTTCTCCGTTGCTTGTCTTGGACAGTGTGCGGTGAGCCCATAGGACATGGGGGAGCTCGTCAACCCAACCAGTGCGCTTTGTACCAAGCCTGGTTTTTATGCCTTCCACTATGCTTCTGTTTGCGCGCTCGACTTGCCCGTTACCTTGTGGGTGTGCTACTGAGGTGAATATCTGACTGATACCCATGGAAGAGAGCCATTCTTGTAAGTGCTGGTCTGCGAATTGCGTGCCATTATCACTTACGACCTCCATCGGTAAGCCAAAACGGCAGATGATGAATTCCCAAATAAACTTCTTGATGCTTTTTCCATCAATTGACGCTAAGGTTTTTGCTTCCACCCATTTGGTGAAGTAATCAATTGCCACCACCAAATATTTGACGTTTCCGGGAGCTGTGGGGAAAGGGCCCACAAGGTCAATGGCCCACTTTTGAAATGGCCAAGCCGTGGTAACGGGTACCAAGTTGTTCTTAGGCCGCAAAGTTCCTGGCGCATGGCGCTGGCAAGACTTGCATTTGCGCAGCTCTGTCATGGCATCCATGTGCATTCCGGGCCAGTAGTATCCCGCGTTCATTATTTTAGCCACAACCATCCTTGGGCCAGCGTGTAATCCGCATGACCCTTCATGTATATCTTTGATGAGGTACATTGCTTCTGCGGAGTCAACACACCGCAGCAATGGCCCTAAATACGAGCGCCGATATAATGTTCCGTATATGACTTGATAATGCAATGCCTTGTTTTGGAGCTTTCGGGCTTCTGCCTTGTTATCTGGGAGTGTCCCATGCATGAGATAAGCTTTGATGGGAGTTGTCCACGATGTCTTGCCGGTTTGGACAACATTAACTTGCTTTTGGGGCACGGATGGATGATCCAACACTTCCACCCGCACATCTTTTGCCAGATGGTCAAAAACTGTCGATGCCATCTTACTTAACGCGTTTGCGGGCTTATTTTGACTTCGCTTGATGTGGTTAACCCTGCAGTATTCGAAATCACGCATGAGAACTTTAACTTGTTCCAGGTACAAAATCATCGATGCTTCGCGCGCTTCGTATGAGCCGTCGATGTGGTTTGCTACCAGTTGAGAATCGACGTGAGCTTCCAAGTGTTGTACACCCATCTTTTTTGCGATGCGCAATCCCGCAAGCAACGCTTCATACTCTGCTTCATTATTTGTTGTTGGGAAATCGAGCCGGATTGCGTATGTGAAATCCTTCCCCTCTGGAGTGATTAGGCGCAAGCCTGCTCCTGCGCCGTCCTCATTGCATGCCCCATCTGTGTATAGCTCCCATTTCTCCGCTGGTTTGGGAGTGGGAGAATTAACGTGTGCTTGTTGACATTCAGTGATGCTTTCGGAGGGGACCTCTGCGGCAAAGTCTGCGAGTATCTGCCCTTTAAAGGAAGTTCTGGACTTGTACTCAATTGTGTGCTCTCCCAGCTCAATGGCCCACTTAGCCAGGCGGCCTGATAATTCTGGCTTGCGCAATATATCATTAATACGGAAGTCTGTGAGGACAATGATAGGATGTCCTTGGAAGTATCTCCGCAACCTTCGTGATGCGTGAACCAATGCCAGCACCAGCTTTTCCATCATGGAGTATCAGGTTTCTGCGTCGAGCAAAGTTCTGCTGACATAATACACTGGGGTTTGAACACCCTTTCGATCAACCAGGAGAACAACACCTATTGCCTTGTCCGTTACCGATAAGTATAACGTTAATGGCTCCTTTGGAAATGGCGCTGTGAGCGTAGGCAAGTGACTTAAACATTCTTTCATTTCCTTAAAGGCTGCCTCGGCCTCATCTGTCCAAGCGAAATTCGATTTCTTGAGGCAACTTTTCAATGTATTCACGAAAGGGAATGACTTGGAGGCATAATTTGAGAGAAAACAATTGAGGGCTACTAGGCGCCCCATGAGTGTCTGAACTTCTCGGACCGAAGATGGAGATGGCATGCGTTCAATTGCCTGTACTTTATCGGGGTTCGCTTGGAAACCATCTTTGGTAACAACCACTCCTAAAAATTTGCCTTCCTCCATTCCAAAGGAACACTTGCTCTGATTAAGTTTCATTCGGACTGTGCGGAGTTGATCAAAGGTTTTTTGGATATCCACAAGCATTTGGTCTTCTTCCGTGCTTTTGATAACCAAATCATCCACGTATACTTCGAGATTGACTCCGATTTGTTTATTGAACACGGTGTCCATTAAACGCTGATATGTAGCACCTGCATTTTTCAATCCGAATGGCATCTTGGTATAGCAATAAGTTCCCGTATCAGTGCGGAAGGATGTCTTGTCCTCATCTTCCTTTGCCATTTGGATTTGATGATACCCTTTATAGGCGTCAAGAAAACACTTGAATCTGAATGGTGCCAGCGAGTCCACCTTTAAGTCTATCTCAGGTAGTGATAACAGTCCTTCGGACATGCCTTATTTATGTCTTTATAATCCACGCACATCCGCCAGCCCCCATTGGATTTCCCTACCATGACCGGGTTAGCAACCCAAGTTTGGTATCTTGTCCTTCGCAGAATGCCTGCGTCTAATAATTCCGCAACTTGTTCGTTTATGGCCCTTGTTTTCTCTGGCCCCATACTGCGTTTTTTCTGGACGATTGGTTTGACAGACTTGTAAACGTTGAGCCGATGTTCCGCAATATGGCGTGGAACGCCCACCATGTCCGCGGTTGAAAAGCAAAGACATCCATGTTCTTGGTTAATAACTGCTTCAAGTGCGCACGTATGGTGTCTGAGATTACTGGGCCTATGACAACCGTCTGATCTGGGAATTTAGGGTTTATAACCCATTTTTCGGGATCAGTGCGGTTTCCCGGTTTCATCATCTTGGGGGGCTTACATGTGTCCGCTGCATGACAGTGCTTGTTTCCCCGTATGAAAGCCACTCCTCCGCGCGTTGGAAAACCGACCATCTGGTGCGGTGTGGACGCGTTACAATTAAACTTTGCCAATCCCTCTCTTCCTATGAGGACATCATGCGATGAACTCACTGGTAGGACCATGAAGTCACAAACCTCCGTGCGAGAGAGTTGTCCGTCCGTCCATGTGACGGGAAGTGTGAGTATACCCAATGGGAGGATCACCTCATGTATGAATCCGGATATTGGCTCCGTAGTTGGAACGAGCTTTGCCTTGTCGTCCGCATCTAACTGATCAAAACACTGTTGGTACATGATGTCGGTACTGCTCCCGTTATCGAGGAACATATACCTTGTGCGGTAGTGTCCAATGACTCCGGTTATGATCAGTGGCGTTGTGGAAGATGCACCTCCTTTAACGCGTGGCATAACGACAGGTGTTTCCTTCCAGGAATCGTCTTGAATAATGGAGTACGATCTCTTCTTTTGACTCCTGTTGTGAGTCATGTAACAGTTGTGGCGTCCTGAGCGTTGCACATGGTGCGCGTTAAGGTTTTTGATCCTCTTGTTATTGGGATCGGCCTCCCCCTGCGAGTCTCTGGACTTCTTCCGCATGTTCTTTACTAAATGGGAGAGTTGGCCTGACTTGATTGCATTCTCAATCTCCATCTTTAGACTGTAGCAGTTGTCCGTCAGATGGCCATAATCTTCATGGTATTCACAATACCTTGATGTGTCCACATTTCTTCTATCTTTGCTTAGTTCCCTAGGCTTAGGGAACTGGATTTGTTCGGTCTTCAAAACTTCCGAAGGTGTTTTTGATAGTGGGGTCCAGTCATAATTCTTCTTACTCGGCGACTTCGAATCGCGTGAGTGCTTGCTGTTGAGAAATTGCCGCGCATCTTGTCCTGAGGAGTATTTCCCTTCCTCTGCGGTACCCGAAATTCTAGACCGCACAGACTGTTTCCCCTTTCCTTTGTCGTGCGTGTTTGTACCTTGATTACCGTTGTGATAGAAGTTTTTCGAGCGTGTAAACGAGCGTTCCGACGACGCATATACCTTCGCTGCCTCTATCAGTTCATCCCATGCTTCAGGCACACCTTCTTTCCCAGTCAGGCATCTCATGAGATCATCATTTCGCACTCCGTGAATGAATGCGGCCCTGGTAAGTTCTTCACCACACCCCAATTGTAGGGCTTCTTTGTTATATCGGACAATATAATCTTCCAGGCTCTCATTATCTTTCCGGGAACATAACAAAATCTGAGCCTTGTCTTTCTTGTGCTTCCGCAGATGGGAGAAATGATTCTTGAATTTCTTTATCAAATCATCAAAGTCTACAAGACTTCCTACCGGTAAACTTTCGTACCATACTCTTGCCGCTCCTGTGAGGGTTTGAACAAACAGATGGCACCAAGCTTGAACCGGCCATGGCTTAGAACTTCCTGCGCGATCAAATGCGTGCAGGTGATCATCCGGATCGCGCAAGCCATCATATTTTCCAATCGTATTTGGCAGCTTACATTCGACTGGCATGGGTGCCAGCGCGATTCTTGCACAGAATTTGGATCTTTCCGCAAACGATTTTGGACGATACGGCTTGTGAAGATCATCGTCTGGGTTAGTCTGATTGCTGGCTACAGATTTATTACGCGGCTTCCAAGTTGGATCGGAATTGATCTCATTTTCAGATTCATAACCGTCAGGTTCCCCAGTCAGGTTGACGTGGTCCTGAACGTGAGTAGTCTTACCACGTTCTCCACCACGTACCGCCTGGCGGGGTTTAGCTGTATGACGAAAAGCAGGTTGTTCTTCGTTTTGAGAGTTATCTTCAGTGTCAAAATTCAAAGTCTTTCTTGCTTCCAACCTGGCCTTTGCTATCAGTTTCCTCTGGTACTCTGCTATTGTCTTAGCATTTTCTTGAGCCAGCCATTCTTCCAGATCTTCCACAGGCTCTTCGGCTGTTTTCTTTTGCGCTGCTAACGCCGTCTTTCTTGATGCAAACATTTGAAAGTTTGTGGTGGCCTGTTTCTGATTCACATTCTTAGTCACCGTCGTTGGTGCTCCTGTGTCTTGATTCGCTTGAACTCCATCATCAACATTGATGGGGTCGGCACGTTGCTCGGTTCCAGAATCCATTTGCACTAGTTTGAAAGATTGGTATACCGTAAGGGATGGCGCCAATGAAGAAACAAGTAGCCTAACCTCCTTATAGGTATGATAGCCTAGATGCAACCACAAGATTGATCCTTCACTAGCACTTCCTGGATTGGAGTAACCTGCAAACAAGATTAAGTGGGTAGGGAGACGACTACACGAGGTAGTAGTTTATAACAAAAACGTGGGTGAATGAGGATACTATCAAGTGTGATAGCTCTTAGGGTTAGCCAAAAGTGTCCTCTCTATTAAGGATATGATCCTTTATATAGAGATGGACGTATGCCACCATTACCCAAAACCCTAATCGTAATGGGCCAGGCCCGATTAGGGTTGTCTCCACTACCCCAGGATTATATTAGTAAAGTAGTTAAGAGATACCCATAGATAAGGAAACATGGAACGATTACCGCTTATACCGCTTACGCGCGCGGGCATTACTCCGTAATTATAGGAGAACCGTTACTGCTTTGCTTACTGGCGAAGTTTACTTTGCGCGCGAGAAGCCTCTCCGCGATATTGCAATCCGGGTTTGGGTATGCTTTGCGCAGTGATGAGCACCCAATCCCATCAAATGTGTTGCCCAACAATGCCAAGTATTACCCTATAATTAAGGTAATAAATATGTCTAAGTCTTTCTAGTCTACAAATATATATTCTAGGGCTTCGAATTGGGGATAAGTGCTCGTTTGATTAATAAATAAAATGTTTAATAAATAAGAGAAATTTGACAAATAAATAAACAAAAGTCTTTTTGTAATTTTTAAATTAAAGATGGTCACAATAATAAGTTTTAAGTATGAAAATAATTTATATAAAATTATTTTCTTAAAAATAGAATATTAAATCTATTTATTTCAAATTGTCAAAATATAACTTTAATATTTAAAAATATTAAAATTAAAGAATTGTTAAATTAAAAATTGTGTTTCTGTTCCAAATAAATAGAAATAATTTATATACAATTTTGGTGCAAAAATAGTGAAAAATGAATTTATTATGATTTATATATGATTAAAACTAACAAAAATTGATTAAAAATATTAAATAAATGATTTTTCAGAAATAAAAATCATTTCAGAAAAGTTTATTGTTATAAAAACTCAGAATAATTTTTGTGGAAATTTATATAATTGTTTTGATATTTTTATAGAATTTTATAAATAAAATAGAATAAACTTGAATTATTTATTATATATATTAAATAAATAAATTTTTGAAAACTAAAAATTGTATGTTAAACTTTTTCACTAGATTGACATAAAATAATTTTTGTAGAATTTATAAAAGAGTTTTAGTATTTTAAAATGAATTTTTAAAATACAAGGAAATATATATATATATATATATATATGCTTAACTAAAAAAAATGTTTGTTGATGCCATGGTTCGAACCCGGCCCTAGGCCGGTTCGTTGGTTTTAAATCACAAGCCCAGACCAACTGGTCTGGACCCTGAGAACGCTTAATCTTGGATTAATTTAATTATATAATAAAAGAGAAAACTGATTTGTATTCATTTTGAAAGAATTGATAAAAACCGTTTATATGGGACTCGAACCCACGCGTTAATTATGATTTTACGTATGGACAATTCCGATGTTTGCGTTACTCAAGCCGACATTCTCGCTTCCGCTTCGTCCACTACCGCTCGCGCGGGTGCTTCACTCTAAGCATGTTTAACAACAACGGACACAACCACTTGATCTAGATCAGTGGTTGTGTTGGATTTGTGTTTGATTAAAATAAATAACCATAAACTGCATCGTGTTCTTCCCCAAATATCACGATTCGAGCCCTAGAATTTCAATTGATTGATTCACACAACAATAACCCAATTAATCAGAGGGTTATTGTTGTGTGAATGCCAAATAACAAAACCCACAAGAAAAAGAGTACTCACAATAACGAATCGTGTGATTTTGCTCGGTCAACAGAAAAAGTCAACCACGAACAAGAATACTTCGTATGATGAATTAATACAGAAATTAGAGATTGGGAGAGTGTATTCGGCGAGTATAGACTGATGTGAGAGGTCCAATTTATAGGGAGAAGGTTGGGTTGATGGAATTGGTAAGTTTGACTTCGAATTGAATGGGTGACGCGTAATTGGGTAAATTTGGCATGAATTAAAGATAATTGCTCGTGTGTATGACGCGTAATTGTTGGATCAGTATTAAGCTGCTCTTTGGTTTGAACTTGCTAGTTGACACTTAAGTGTTTAGCAAGTTCTTTGTGAGTGTTAGCACAACGGAATGTTTATAAGTTTATAGCTACACTTTGTCAACAGGAGTTATTACTCCCCCTGGAATCAAGAACAATAAATGAGAAGTGTTTATTGAGAATCTAAGTATTGAATGAGAATGAAATACTTTGACAGATTCTCAGTAAACACGAAATGGAAATAACAATAATAAGTGTTGAAGGATTTCTTGTATTAAAATCAATGTCTAAAACAGAAGGATGAATCCTCCTATTTATAGACTTTACAAATACATGAACCTTGCCAAAAAGCAAGTTCAGAAACAAGTTGCAACAAGTTGCAGTCTTGGAACTTGTACATAAAGTAAAAAAAATACTAAAGTATTGAACTACTGATATACAAGGGCGGTGGAAAAGATCTTCTTTAAGTACTGATGAATGACAAACTACTGATGAGTAGTTTGTCTTCAGCAGTTCTTCAGTTGAAGTGTCTGGTTTGAACTTCAGAACTTCTGATGACTTCTTCTTCAGTACTTCTGAATCTCTTCTTCAGCAGTTTGATTCCTTGTCTTCAGCAGTTCCATACTTAGAGTATTTTGACAGAAAGTGAATTAGACTAAGGTTTGCAAAAGTGGTTTCACCAATCCTTTTTGTCCTAACAATCTCCCCCTGGATTGATGAAGCCAAAACCTTACTAATTCCTTATTGTTCCTTTCTGTCCTTCACAATTTTCCATATTCCTTTGAACATGGAATTCTTGAGCTGGTTGAGTTGATCATCAGTAAGAGACCCTTGTCTTGGTTCCAAGTGTTGGATTGTAAGCAGGTCTTTGGTTGATAGTTTCTTCAGTTCTTTCATCGACCTATATTCCCTGCTTGTTTGATCTCTTCTTGTCACAAGTACTGAGTTGTTATCAGTAAAGGACCATCTGATGACTGGTACTTTAGACTTGTCAAAGTCTGCAGTGTAGGGAACCATGGTGGTACCTTGGGTTTCTCCTGAGTGTTGAATGTTTTCAACTTCAGTGACTCTCAGGTGGGATTCACCTCCTTGCTGTTGTTCCATCACATTAGGTATCTGAAATGTTGGCAAATGATGTTCAGTAGTTACCTTAGTATGCAGTTTGTCTGTGATGGTCCTCTGGATTTGATATGCAAAGGTGGAAGGATCCCTGAATTGTGTTAGCAGAGGCTTCTCTTCTATATCAAAATCAGAATGTACTACTGTACTACCTTCTAGTAGTACCATTCTGAAATCAGTCTTTACTTTTTCCTCTGTCTTCTTTCTTTGGGTAGCTGGTCTTCTTTGAACACCAGAAGTTCTAACTACTGAAGTTGAAGCTTCAGCAGTTTGAAACTTCTCTGGATTAGCAGCCCTTGCAGCCTTGTATTTTCTGTATGTGTCCACCAATCTTTCTTCTTTCCACTTGGACACTGAGGCTTTTGAACCATAACCATTGGCTACCAGTTCTTCTATCATCTGATTGGCCTTTGTGTCTTTACTTGTTGCAAGTTTATCTGCAATAAGTTGAGCTCTTCTTATCAGCTCTTCCACAGAGAGTCTCTTCAATGTATGGGCTTTGACTTTGCTGTTCTTCATAATGTAAGACATCAGTTGATGTCTTTTGTCTTGTTCAGCAATCTCATCAAGGCTAGCCTGCCTTTGTAGTTCAGCTTCATAAGCCTGAAGTTTTTCTTCATGGCTTAGGTCTAAGTCATCCCTTTCTTCCAGATTTTTCCAGATCAGATCTTCTCTGGCCTTCTTCTGGGCTGCAACTAAACTCTTCTCTAGTAATTCAGCTGATTGAGAGATTGGAGAAGGGTTTAGCACAGTCATTTTTGTAACTGTTGTAGTAGGCCTGATAGGAGCAGATGTTGGTTGAATAGGAGCAGTTGTTCTGGAAGGGTCAGCAGTTTGAGTCTTGGAAGTGTTAACTTCTGATGGCTTGACAACTTCTGAAGGTTTGTCAACTACTGAAGGATTGTCTTCAGTACTTTCTGACTCTTCATCAGAACTTTGGCCATCAGAGGTTTCTTCATTATGCCCTTGGGTTTCATCAGCCTTTTCAGCATCTTCTATCTCTTGAATAGAGACACCAAACTGTTGTGCCAGTTTTTCTTTTCTGGCCTGATCTTGTTGATCTCTAGCTAGGATAGCCACTCTTGCCTTTCTTCTGGCTTCAAGTGTATCCATAGGTACCTTGATTTTCTCCCCCTTTTTGGCTTTATCACCTTTGGAAGTTGAAGCTTGGGAGAAATGACCTTGAAGATGAGCAATCTGTTTGCTGTTGTGATCAATCTTGTTGGACAGATCATTCATCTTCGTCTGTATCACTCCAAATTGGTTCTTCATGGACAGCTCCAAGTCAGCTGTGTATGTTTGGATGTGATTTTTTATGAGGGTGTTCATCAAGTGATACAAGGGACCATCTGGGCTGCATAGTTGGTTCAGGTCTATGCTAGGTTGCCCAGGGAATTGGGTAGGCATTTGTAGTGAGGGGTGTGTTTTTGGTTGATCTCCTTATTGTACAGGAGATGCCACTCTAGGGGAATCATGGATTGAGTGGGCTTTAACCTAAGATGGTGTGACTAGCTTCTTGAGCTTAGAGACACCAGGTGCAGGACCTTCACTTACAGCCGTCAATTCAGTAGTTTTGAGTGTTGAAACATCATCCAAATTAATGGAATCATCTGAATCCCTGATTACATCCTCAATGAGGACTGTATCAGTTACATCATGAGCTGAGCCCAACTCAGTTGTCTCATGTACCTCTTGTTCTTGGTACAGAGGATTTCCTACCTCAGGCATTAAGCCTTCATCAGTAGTTGCCACAGTTGAGGTCTTAGCTGTTTTACTTCTGTCCTCAGGTCCACCACTGGGTGGTAAATGAGTAGTAGCAGCCTCAAAAGTACCAAAGGTTTCTAAGATTGGGCTTAGAGACCCTGGTTCATCCTCATCTCTTTGGTTAGGGCTATGAGTGTCCACATCCATGTCACTGTCTGAGTCTATGTCCCCTGTTTGATGTGGTTGATGGGGACTGACATGTGTTGATGGGACTTTCTCTTTTAGCCCGGAGAGAAGTTTGGCTATTTCTATGTCTGGTTCAGAAATTTGGGGTGCTGGTTCAGTAGTTTGGGCAGTGGGTTCAGCAGTTTCAAAAGAAGAATCTATTGGAATAGTTTTTCTAAGTCTTTTTCTTTTGAAAAGGATAGTTATTGGTGCTCTTGGTGGGGTTTGAGATGGATGAGACTGAGAGGATGTTTCAGTCACATCTTTAGAAGTGCAGATGGCACAGTAGTTTGTTCAGGCATCTCAACCTCCTGAACAGCTTTTCTTTTGGGTTTGGTGGGTTTTTGTTTTGTTATCTTGGGTTTCTTAGCCTTTGGTGGAGTAGGTTTGGAAGATGAGGGTTCCATGGGGACTGGTGCTTGTTCCCCTTGGTCATCTTCTGGCCAGGCAGCCTGTTTGTTGTGCCTTGAGTATGCTTGTGAGGTTAAGGGTTTTAAAATTTCAATTTTACCCACAAACACCTCATTACCCAGTTCAGATATTATGCACTGCATAATGAACCTTGAATATAACAAAAACTTTTTCTTAGTGTTATTGTGATGTAACACCAACTCATTAAAGAAAAGTTTTGATGCCCTGAAGTTTGTTTCATTCACAATGGAATGAAATATTGGTTGAAAGGTTGAGGGCACCTGGTCATAAGACCCAGTTTTAGGACTCAAGCACATAATAATATAATGAAACAAAAGTTTATATTTTGGTTCAAAATACTTTTTAAAGATTGTAGCTTGTGAGAGAGTACCTTGATAACCACACTCAGTCATGGTTAGGTGGATAGCAGAGTTGTCAAACTTCTCAGGGGCATTCACATCATTCAACCCCAGTCTGACTGCAAGTATGGCCGGTGTAACGGCCATTTGTCTTCCTCTGATTGTTGAGTTCAGGGAGATAACTTCATCATCCACCATCACTGTCTCAGCATTAGCCCAGAACTCATTTAGAGTTTCAGGATGAATTGGTGGGTCTATGGTGAGAGCGGTGAAATATTGGGATTTGACGACAAGATCAATGATCTCATCGTATTGGGACCAGCCTTCTTGTTTTTCTAAGTAGGCTCTGAGATTGTGTCCCTGTTTGAGAACTAAAGCCATGTGGTTTGTGTGTGTTGATGAATCGAACAGTGATTTTGTGTTGCAGGTTCAGGGGTTTTGAGAGCTTTCTTGAGAGAGAAGGAGGGAATTTTTGTGTTTGAAAGGATAAGTGTTGAAAAAAGATATTTATCAGAAGTTTTTAACCGCTTGGATCTTCTTTATTAGAAGTTTTAAACCGCCTAGGTTAAAAATCTCTTTATCAGAAGTTTTAAACCGACTAGGTCAAACTTCTGATGATGGGAAAAGTCAGATTTGCCCTTTTTGACTAAACTGCTGATGAAGGATTATCTTCATCAGTAGTTCCCATTTTCTCTTCAGTAGTTTTAACAGCTGATGAGAAATACCTTATAAATACTTTTATTCATAACTTCTGAAGTTTATTTTATCAGAAGTTATTCACTTTTCAGAAATTATCCCCATACTGATGTTTTGTTCATCAGTAGTTTCTCTCTTTTCAGAAGTTTTTCAAGTGTTTTGAAAACAGATGTAAGTGAAAAACAAAAAAAATGTGCAGAAAAATAAATAGAAACACTTACAAATTTAGCATCCCTAGCATAGATACTAACTTCTGAAATGTTGATGTGTCAAGGGGTTTAGTGAAAATGTCAGCTATTTGATTAGCTGTTGCTACATGTTTCACTTCAATCTTGCCTTTTTCATAGCAATCTCTTATGAAATGATACCTGATCTCAATGTGTTTAGTTTTAGAAAACTGAACAGGATTTTGAATGATGCTAATGGCAGATTTGCTGTCTACAAGCAATGGTGTCTTGGTCTCTTTGATTCCATAATCAAGAAGTTGATATTGGAGCCATTGTATCTGTGATGTACAACTTGCAGCTGCAATGTATTCAGCTTCAGCAGTTGAAGTTGCAACAGATGTTTGCTTCTTTGATTGCCAGGACACTAGACAGTTTCCCAAGAATTGACAACCACCAGATGTTGATTTTCTTGACATTTTACACCCTGCATAGTCACTATCTGAAAATGCTGATAACTTGGTATTGCTTGAAGCAGGATACCAAATTCCAAGTGTGGGAGTTCCTTTCAGATATCTGAAAATTCTTTTGACTGCAATAAGGTGTGATTCCCTAGGAGCTGATTGATATCTAGCACAGACACATGTTGAAAACATAATATCTGGTCTAGAAGCAGTTAAATATATAAGGGAACCTATCATACATCTGTACATGGTTTGATCAACCTGTTTTCCTTGATCATCTGGTTCAACTTGTGTGGTTGGTGTCATGGGGGTGGAACATGATTTACAGTCTTGTAAAGAAAATTTGTTTAATAATTCTTTAACATATTTTGATTGATGTATAAAAGTTCCATTTGTTTGTTGTTTAATCTGCAGTCCCAAAAAGTACTGCAGTTCCCCCATTGTACTCATCTCAAATTTGGATTGCATGAGTTTCTTAAATTCATCACACAATTTTGTGTTTGTTGAACCAAAAATGATATCATCAACATATATTTGAACAAGTAAGATATGATTTCCAACATGTTTTATGAAAAGTGTTTTATCAATGGCACCTCTTGTGAAGTTATTTTTGAGCAAAAAGGTTGAAAGTGTATCATACCAGGCTCTTGGAGCCTGTTTGAGCCCATAAAGAGCTTTGTCTAGTTTGTACACCCACTCAGGATGAGAAGGATCCTCAAACCCAGGTGTCTGACAAACATACACTTCCTCTTTTATCTTTCCATACCAAAATGCACTTTTGACATCCATTTGATAAACTTTTATTTTGTTGGAAATGGCATAGGCCAGAAATAACCTGATAGCTTCAAGCCTTGCAACTGGAGCAAAGGTTTCATCATAGTCAATGCCTTCTTCTTGAGAGTAACCTTGTACTACCAGCCTTGCCTTGTTCTTTATTATCATACCAGCTTCATCTTGTTTGTTCCTGAAAACCCATCTTGTGCCAATTGGTTGCTTGTTTGGTGGTAAGGGACAGATTTCCCATACCTGTTGCTTGTTGAATTGAAGCAATTCATCTTGCATGGCCTGCACCCAATTGTTGTCTTTGAGGGCTTCCTGGTACTTCTTTGGTTCCAACTGTGAAATAAATGCTGAGAATAGACAAAAGTTGGAAAGCTGGTTTCTTGTAAGAACACCTGATGCAATATCACCCATGATTTGATCAAGTGGATGATCTTTGTGTTCGATCAGTTGTTGTAAACCACTGACAGGTGTTGGTGGCTCATGTTCTTCAAACAAACTACTGAGGTCTATTATATCTGGTTCAGCAGTTTCTGTGTCTTCAGTAGTTGCAGGTGCTGAAGCAGATGTTTGAGTTTTGCCTTCAGTATTTGTTGAATCAGAGGTTTGTGAAACTTCTGATGGTTTTGAAGTTGACTTAATGACTGTTTGAGGAGTCCATGGTGCTGGATCCTCATCATCAAACCTTTGATCACCATAATAAGTAGGTTTGGATGAAGTGACAGTCTTTTCAGGTTCAAAATGAAAGTTGTCAAGGTCAAAGAGTTCAGCAGGATGTGCTGGATAGAGAGTGTGTTTTGACTCATTGAACTTGACATTCAGTGTTTCTTCTACTATCCTGGTCTTTGAGTTAAAAACCTTGTAGGCTTTTCTAGTTGATGAATAACCAAGAAAGTAACCTGAGTCAACTTTGGCAGCAAACTTTGAAATAGATTCCTTGATGTTCAAGATGAAACATTGACACCCAAAAGCCCTGAAAAAGGAGATAAGGGGCTTCATGCCATGGAGAACTTCATAGGCAGTTTTTGAATGTCTCTTGACAACAAGAACTCTATTTTGAACATAACATGATGTGTTAACTGCTTCTGCCCAGAAGTATAAAGGTAGGCCAGAATCAGCTAACATTGTTCTTGCTCCTTCTATTAAAGTTCTGTTCTTCCTTTCTACCACACCATTTTGTTCAGGAGTTCTGGCAACACTGAATTGTCTAATAATCCCTTTAGACAAACAGAAGTCATTCAGAGTTTTGTTCCTGAACTTTGTCCCATTATCACTTCTAATGGTTTTGACAGGTAGAGAGTATTGCTTCTCTACTTGTAGAATGAAGAACTTGATGATTTCAGCAGCCTCATCCTTGGAAAATAAGAAGAATACCCATGTAAATCTTGAGTAGTCATCAATGATGACTAAGCAGTACTTCTTTTTACCAAGGCTCATGATCTTTACAGGCCCAAATAAGTCCATATGGAGTAGTTGAAGACATGCAGTTGTTTTTTATTCTTCAATAGACTTATAGGAGGACTTATGTTGTTTACCCTTTAAACAGGATACACAGTGCTCTTGACACTGGTATACTTTTAAGGGTAGACCTCTGACCAAGCCCATTTTTGTGACTTTATTTATGGTTTTAAAGTTCACATGGCCAAGTCTCATGTGCCAGAGATCAGTTTCTGAAGTTGATGCCCTTGAGAAGAAACAGGCAGTGTTGTTCAGTACTTTGTCTTTTTCAATGTCCACTGCATAGACATTGCCACATCTTTTGGCAATTAACAAAGTATGATCTTCAATGATCTTCTCTATCAACTTCTGGCCTTCTGGTGATATGATCTTGCATGCTGTCTTTGTGAAAAAGGAAGAATATCCTTTATCACACATCTGTGACACACTAAGCAAGTTGTACTCAAGGTTTTCAACCAGATTGACCTTGTCAAACTGTATTTTGCCAGAGGAGACATTGCCATGTCCTAGCACATATCCCTTAGCATTGTTCCCAAAGGACACAGATCCATCTCTTTGACTGATAAAATTGTTTATCAGGTATCTGCATCCTGTCATGTGCATTGAGCCTCCACTGTCTACATACCAAATGCTATTCAAGCCTCTGGAAACTCTCTGCACAATATAGCAAATTAGTTAGATTTAGGAACCCAAGCCAGTTTGGCTTTGGGTTTGCTCTTGAGAACATTTACAGTTTGTTCTTGACCAAGTTTATAAATCCATGTCTTTTTGGCAATGGATTTTGCATTAAGCACAATGGTGGTATCCTTTTGAGGACCACCATCAACTTTGGTCATCAGTAGTTGTACCATGTTCATAAGATCTTTAATCTCAGCAGTTTGTGAAACTGCTGATGATTTAGGTCTAACTACTGAAAGAGAATTTTGAGAAAAAGACTTTTGTTGAGATTTTGTCTTTTTCTGAGAAAGGGTTTTTGCTGGTTGTTGTTTCTTGGGAGAAAAGGTTTTTACATAATCATTTTTGATTTGTTCCCCCACAACCAGTTGTTGATTCTTCTTATTAAACTAAATACCCTTTCTATATCTGCAAAATTCTGTTTTGTGGTTGAACAGACAACAAATTTCACATTCTTTTGTCTTTTCTTTCAAAGACAAATCTCTGACAGTTTTGATTGGTTTTAGGTCATCAGTATTTTTCAGGTTCTCAACTCCTGATGTAGTTGAAACTGCTGATGACTTAAAGTCAGTTTTAATCAATACTTCTGAAGAACTTTCTTTGTGTGATTTTAGAAAGTTTTCATGGAAAGATGTGCATTCTTCCTCTTCAGAAGTTTCACCTGAAACAATTTTTCTCCCATCTTCAGTAGTTTTGGGAGAGAAATCTGTTGGTGTTTCAGTGTGATTGTACCCTATGCCAAACCTTACATTTGAAGCACTTTGTTTGTTTAGCAATAGTTGGTACCCCTTACAGGATTCCACCCATTTTTCACATGTGACCTTGGTGTCAGCAAGCTCTTGTCTGACATTTCCTAGGTCATTAATCATTATTTTGATTTGTGCTTGGGTTTCAATAGCAGAGTTAGTTAATTTAGAAACTTCTTTTGTTTTTGCAGAAAGTTTTCTTTCTAAATCACATTTTATCTGAGTGAGTTTTCTCTCAGAGTCATTGGCTTTTCCTTGTAAGTGCACATTTGTCTCTCTTATGAGAGCAAAAGATTCTTTGCATGAGTTTGAACATAATTTTGTCAAAGATTCTTTTGATACCTGTGACAAGGCAGATTTTGAGGAGCATCCCTCAAATGCCATTAAGGCAAAGTTCTTTCTGCCATTGTCAGGCTCTCCCCAGTTGATGTCAAACATTTTGTTGTCTACATCAGGATTGCACTCTGTGGTGTCAAAAGGAAGACTGCTCCAGTCAACATACCCTGAGGTAAATAGACTTTGTTGAGAGGGTTGTTGTTGCTGTGGAGGTTGTTGAGCAGCTGGAGAGGGAGGGATTGATTGTTGGCTCTGCATCTGTTGAGCAGGCATCTGTACATATTGTACTTGTGGCACATATTGGTGTTGTGGAGCTTGTGCCTGTACAAAATGTGCACTCCCTTGTGTTCCATTATTCCTGTTATAATTGGGGTTAAAATTGTTTCCAGACTGAGATTGGTTAAAGCCAGAGCTTCTACATTCTCTAGCAAAGTGTCCCAACTTTTGACACTTATGACATCTAAGTTTAGATTTGTCAAAACCAATTTTTGTAGAACTGTTAAGTCCTGGAAACTTCCTTCCTGACCTTTTGTAAAATTTATTTGTTTTTAAACTTAACATGGCCAGTTGGTGCAAAATATCCATTTCTTCAAGGTCATCACTGCTGAAACTATTTAAGTCATCCATGATAAAACACATGTTATCAGCAGTTTAACCAAAGTCATTATTGTCATAACCTGGGAATGATCTTTCAGATGAGATCCCAGCAGTTATGTCAATGTGGTCAAAAGATCCAAAACTATTTGAACAAGTTGGTGAGTCTTGTCCCAATAGTGCTGTACTACCAGGTAGATAGTCATCAGCAGTTTTACCAGAATTTTGTAACTTTTTCTTTTGATCAATTTCTCTCTCAAAAGTAAGTAATTTCCCATGAAGTTTTGTAAGAGTGAGGGAGCTAAAATCTGGTGAAGATCTTAAGACTATTGAGTATGTTTCCCATTTATCAGGTAAAGACCTTAAAAATCTATGAAGCATAGATACAGTTGTATAGGTCTGACCATTTAGTTTTAGCTCAGACATTAATGAGGAAAATCTTTCAAATTGCTGAGTTAAAGTTTCCCCATTAATGTGAGCAAAAGTTTCATATTGTTGAGCCAAGATTTCTCTGGTGTTGGCAATCACCTCTTCAGTTCCTCCAAACTGTTCTTTCAGGCAGTCCCAAAGCTCTTTGGCACTATCACAATGTAATAGGCCAGAATAGATTTCATTTGGGAGTGCCATTGCCAACATAGAAAAAGCTTTTGCATCAAGCTCAAGTTTTAGGAAATCATCATCAGTATAGTCTTTTGGTTCTTTTGGAATCTCTTCCTTAGTTTCAAGATTTATGTTTACTGGTTTATGAGGACCATATATCACAGATCTCCAACAACCTGTGTTGGTCTGTGACAAGGTATGTGCCATTCTCTTTTGCCATATGTTATATTCATTTCTTACAAGCATGGCAGGTTTAGTGGCAGAACCAGTATTATGAGGATCCATTTTAAAGAGTATTGATTTGTCAAATATCTCTTAAAGTGATGGATGTTGATAAAAGTGAGCTTATAATCCTTTATTGAATATCAACAAGAGCCTGTGTCTGATTCTCAATTTGTTAGATTGATATGTGATCAGATAAACCAGTGCTCTGATACCAATTGTTGGATCAGTATTAAGCTGCTCTTTGGTTTGAACTTGCTAGTTGACACTTAAGTGTTTAGCAAGTTCTTTGTGAGTGTTAGCACAGCGGAATGTTTATAAGTTTCTAGCTACACTTTGTCAACAGGAGTTATTACTCCCCCTGGAATCAAGAACAATAAATGAAAAGTGTTTATTGAGAATCTAAGTATTGAATGAGAATGAAATACTTTGACAGATTCTCAGTAAACACGAAATGGAAATAACAATAATAAGTGTTGAAGGATTTCTTGTATTAAAATCAATGTCTAAAACAGAAGGATGAATCCTCCTATTTATAGACTTTACAAATACATGAACCTTGCCAAAAAGCAAGTTCAGAAACAAGTTGCAACAAGTTGCAGCCTTGGAACTTGTACATAAAGTAAAAAGAAATACTAAAGTATTGAACTACTGATATACAAGGGCGGTGGAAAAGATCTTCTTTAAGTACTGATGAATGACAAACTACTGATGAGTAGTTTGTCTTCAGCAGTTCTTCAGTTGAAGTGTCTGGTTTGAACTTCAGAACTTCTGATGACTTCTTCTTCAGTACTTCTGAATCTCTTCTTCAGCAGTTCCATACTTAGAGTATTTTGACAGAAAGTGAATTAGACTAAGGTTTGCAAAAGTGGTTTCACCAATCCTTTTTGTCCTAACAGTAATAGACCGGAAATCACGATATCATACCAATTCTGGATCAAAAACGCGTTCAAAATGGTTAATTATGGTAGATTAACATCACAGTTGACTTTCCTAGTCAACTATGAAGAACTAAACTTGTTATATAATAATTGCATGCTGGAAATAAAACAAGATGTGTGGGTAGACCAGATGGTTGAGCCTGCTTATGTTTGTGACCCGGCTTGGGGCGCGGGTTCGATTCCCGGCCCAAGCATAATATTTTTTGACATTTTATTATATATATATGTATATTATATATAATTAATATAGTATTAGGGTTCCAAATACGCCACAATAAAGATTAAAAGCGAATAATAATAATGAAACTTGACGTTTTTTATTCATGATACTAGTAACGTACAAGTATAAATGCGTAATGTTACATGATCACAACATCTTGCTTCTAGATGGATTACCTCTTGTATTTGGGTATGTTGGGAACCGATTCCCTTCTTGTTTCCTTGTATAAAGTCGGCTATAGTGTTTCTAGGCAATTAGACTAGGTAGTGACATTCCCTTGTTTCCAAAGCATGCCTCTAGATGTTCTTATGGGCCGCAAATTAGGAGTAGGAGTGGGAGGTTTTGTTGTTTTCTAAATCAAGTATGACTTCTTCTCTTAGATAGTCTCTATAAGGTGTCAAATGATCATAAGGAGAATGGTAAAGATAGATAGCTTAGAAGCTAAATATTTAGGCATGTGGATGTGTATATAATGCCGTGCGTGTGTGTGTATATACATATGTTTGTATAGCTCTTAAAACAATAAGCTTGATTATGTTCCAATGCTTAATCATGTTATGTTAAAATAAGTCGGCCTATTCATAGTGTTGTGATTGTTTGTTGTATAGCCTCTTGTACACCTTTGATATAGGAATAGCATCCGGTTTCATAAGAGTAAGAGTTTGTTAAATTCCATGCCTCTTGATGACGACATTAACATGTATTTTGTCTCACGTGTGTCATAGGTTTGTTGAATGACTTCCCATGATGATCTTGGTGTTCACAATCGTGTGTTAGAGGTGTATTAGCATGTGTTAGTGAGCATAACCTCTTGTAATTCTTGTTTTGATGGTGTGGTCGGGTGTTGTATGACTAAACAAGTGCATTATATTGAGTTTTCTTGTTTAACTCATGCTCTACTAGCCAGGGGGTATAATGTATGCAAATTGTCTAAAAATGCACATATAATGACTCAATAAATGAAACATGTACGATCGTTGACCTGTTACGTTGACTGTTGTCACATCATTATTCGAAAGCACCAAGCATTGAAGCTGGGATAAACGAGTTATCTCAACTGGAATCGACCCGTTAAACCTGTTGTTACCAAGATTCAATGTACTAAGAGAATTGTTTACGTGGTCTAATATTTCCACCCAGATTGCAGGTGGAGGAGAGAGGATATGGTGGAGGAGAGAGGAGATGGTGAGGAGAGGGAGGGTGGTGGTGGAGATGGTGGTGTTGCAGGTGGTGGTGATGGTCATGGTGGGTGGGTGGGTGGGTTAGAGAAAAAGATGGGAGGGTATAAGAGTCATTTCACCAAAAACTTAAGGGTATAATAGTCATTTCACCACAAACTAATAGAAAACGTGGCGTCCGTTAGAAGAAGGGACGTAAAGTGTTAGGAAAACAAACCTCAGGTATTCAGGGTGTTAAGCGTGGGCTGAACCTGATAGTTTAGGCAAACCACAGGGACAAAAATTGCAATTTTCTCTATCTAAAAACCACATATCTATTGATGCAGCCACATCAACAAACTAGTTGGTAAGTAAAACAGTGAAAATAAAGGGCTAACTTGTTTTCATAAAAAAATAATAAATAAAAAAAAGTTTAAACAATCTAGCTCGCTATAGCTCCGTTTAACCTTGACTTCTAAATTTAGATATTGTTAATCAGTTTTGTAAAGAAATCACCAATAATGATTTCGGAAGACGATACACAAGTGTGAGTAACATACACCACATCAGGCAACCTTACGATGATTTATCTATAACAAAGTGAACAATAATCAACATATGAATCAGTCAAATTAACATATGTCACAATCAATTGTTAAATATGCTACAATGCTGTATAAGAAGTAACACATAATGTAATAACCATTGTATACCTATAGTGTAATTAAATGTGTGATTACCTATTTATCTATATCTTTCTATATCTATACTTTTATATAGTGGGTTTGAATGGACAAAAATATCATTTCATATTCACCTATAAAGACAAAAATGTAATTTCATTAAATTTGCAAGACAAATTTAATACAAAATTAAATAACTTATTAACTTATGATTTGAAGTCAAACAAATTATGATAAATAATTTAATGTAATTCCATTAAATTTGCAAGACAAATTTAAATAACTTATTAACTTATACTAAAAATAATCCATAAAAATTTGACTAACATATTCAAACTCAAATAAAAAGGAAGAGGCATCGTCCCATTCGTAACTGACACGGTCATTAGCAAAACTAAAATAAATGTCAAACAAGAATACATGATGACTTTTAGTTGTAAAGTTATTGTATCTGTAATAAATGTTTAGGGTTGAAAATTACAATCAAACAAATTTTGTGTTGATCAAAAGCAACGTTATGGTTATTGTGTTAATTAAGAGCAACGTCATGGTTTCTTTGGTCAAATGTCATGGTTTCTGTGATCCGCGCATACACTCTAAACTTCTCCTTTGCATCTATAGGTGTCTCGTTAGACGAAACAATCGCCAACATGAGAAATGACATATACACGTTTGGAACATATTAGGGAATATATCACAAATTCGACAAGTTAGTACAACGGGATGATAAACCCATTCCATATGTCATTCTTTATTTTTGATGACTTCATTTAGAGTAGTTAGCTACTTTTTTTTACCAGATAATGAAATCTTGTCTTCTTTTTCAAGTTTTCAGTATTCTCATGCATCACTTTATATTTTCATAAGTGCTTTCAATATCAAAGGACTTCCCTTACATATATTGTGTTAAGGGATATTTCTTTTAATAATTATTTTTCACTTATGTTTTTTGTATTTAGAAAACTCTATGGTGTTATCTATTGTTTCACATCCATCAGTTGTGGCCCAGTGGTAGGTGGCCTATGCTCTCATTTATGAGACATGGGTTCGATCCCCATAAGTCACAATTTGATGGATATTAGGCAATGAAGAGGAAAACCTGTAAGCCATTAGTTGCTCAGGTTCGAATCTGAGCTGACCTGGTTTTCATCCGGCTGTTACTCCAGCGAGGAAACTCGTATGGAGGCAGTACGATTTCCGGGCGAACGCCGTACTCTCCATCGTACCAGCGTGGACTCGGTTCAGACAACATAGTCTGGACGCGTGGGTGATTAGGGCCTGCCAAGAGGCGGGTGTGATGATCTCTTCCACACAATTAAAGAAAGTCACCGTTCAAAAAAAAATCTATTGTTTCACACTTTGGGTTACTATTACCCCGATATTTATTAAAAATTTAACGTGTTATTCCAATACAATATCTACACATACTTCCTACTAAAATTGTACACCATCCGATCATATATTACACATTATCAGTATGTTTGTATAATGTACAATATCAACAACGTGATTGAACAAACACAACAGCCAAACACAGTGCAGCCCTGCCACAAAGCGTGGGTTCCTGCTAGTATATTATACTACCAATGCATATGTAGAGGGGAAGAGGAGACATAGGCCTAAATTTATGTGGGATGAGCGACTAGCCACGAATCACGATTTGTTAAAGTTGTACCTCTTTAAGGAAAAGAAATGGTCTAGGTTATCGCTAGGTGGAGGTAGGATTACTCGCTACTTTAAACATGTTGTAGCATGGATTTTTCTTTTTCGGAAGAACGTAGCATACATCCACGTGGTTCCTAGTTGTTCACAATATGTTTTTTATATACATTAAAAAATTGCAAAATTGCGTACGTCTATTTTTGTCCTCTTGTATGGTGGTACCATGTCCTCCATTTAATACAACTTTACGGATATCTATATATGTATATAACTAATATGTCTTAAATGATTGTAACATGATTGTACCATATGTTAAACCCTTAACACTAGTTGGTATGCGTTATGGCAGCCTTGAAACCTAAAGCAACTTGAATTTGTACCGTCAAAACTTTGTTGAATAGTACGATAGCGTCTAAGCCCTAAACAATTAAAAACGTCAAAAAGGAAATAAAAAAACAAAAGTCTAAAAGCGAAACCCTAAGCAAGTAATAAATGTAAAAACCAAAAGCGCGGTAAATACGGAAACGTCTAAACCATAAACAGTTAAAAACGTCAAAAAGGAACTAAATAAAAAGCCTAAACCATAAACCCTACAAAACGTAAGAAAGCAAAAGAAAAAAATCCGTTTCCATGTGGACCAATAGCATGGTGCCACATAACACCTAATGAATGATGGTATATAGCATTATTCATGAAAGTTGCAAAACTAATATATTGTAATTGTAATGTACGTTGATTATATTAATGAGAACATAAAGATATAAACATGTTATTTAATCAAGTGTACCTGATTTGCTTAACCGTTCAGGAACCTCAGTAATGGAAGACACCATCATCTTGATCGGGTTCCCTTTAGGGTATGCAGTTCTGATGGTTTATGTGTTCTTGAGTTATGAACACATTGAGAGAGAGAGAGAGAGAGAGATAGGGGATGGCTAATGGTGTTATGTTGTTATGATTGTCTCAACCCTAATCTCATAATATCTCTTCATATTTATACATACCCAGGGGACACCCTAATAAGGCTCATCTAATGATAGTCCGCCCATCAAAGACATATCTGTAATTGGGCTTAGGATAATATTAATAACTGATCAATATAATATAAATGATAATGATGGCCACAAATAAATATAATAAACATAATTTATATTTATTCTAACATTCTCCCACTTGGCCGAGTAATCATTTATTATGAGTATTACATTAGTCTGCAGATTAATACTCATTTTAGTTATAAATCCAAAATATAGCAGAGAAATACAGCCGTTAAGTCTTTATTCGACTTAGGACCCCCATTAATCATACTACACCTAAATTTAAAACTTAACATTAGGATCAATTAACGTTATGCCCTTAGTTGATTTGTTATATTATTGTCTTTATGCCATTATGCTAGCTTAACATACTAATAGACAAACAAATCATAATGAGGAAAATTAATCATTAATCTTTAGTCATTAGTCATTCATAGTACGATATGCAGTTGTAAATGGTCATTAGTAAAACCCTTTTCTCTTAGTTGGCCCTTAGTGAGACTTATGGGTAATAGACCTTTAGTTATTGGATCCATAAGCATATCATGAATTCATTCGATACAAAATCCTGATTTCCTCTATTTGTTCTTAACATAAGCGAACAATAATTTCGTATCGAACTCTAGTGCAGCTCCTCTCAAACTGTTACTGTTCGAGAAATTAGGGCAGCTGACTTTATCACAGTAAGTCTTCAACTTAGTATTTATATGGAGTTAATAAGTTATGAGTCAACTGATAAATTTACCAACAACATTTAATGACCATTCTGTCGTGATCAGCAACACATTATGTCATGATAACTTAGGTTGTTGTTAACAGTTCCTTATGACTCCTCCATGAGATAGTTATGCTAATGTTATGATATACCCCGAAATTGACACTTGATTTCCTTTGAATATAACAAAGTTAGAATAAGAGTAGCCAATCACTTTAGGTTCTCACTTCTTCTTTAGATTATAGTCTCTTGTTTCTTAAAGATATTGTAATGTTCCATTAGATGTTTTTCATCAATCTAGACAAGTCTAGTACTAAGCAACATGAACAATATCATAAACAAGCATAGAATTATATTTACATAAGTCTTCTAATTAATGAAACATAAGGTGATAATCTCATATTATCCTATTATCCTTTAAAAGAGAGCAATGTTGTATGTTACATACTTAAGGACCCACTTAGAGTAAAACTTATGGGATGACACTAATATCCCGTTGGGTCTATCTCGGTATATTTTGATTCCTATCATGTAAGAGGAATCCCCGATGTTCATTATGTCAAAATTATGCATGAACAATGCTTTGACTTAGGTAACATATACTTGTTAAGAGAAACGTCATCTATGTAAGGACAAGTTTTCATTAGTTGCTCCCACTCATCTAGAGGTAGGTTCTTTAATCCACTTAGTTCTTGATGAAGAGTAATTTCATTATGATTCAAACACATTTTATGCTTGCATCAACCCATACATGGATCTTATTGACTTACAGACTAAGTGTTCTTAACCTTCAGTTTAGAACTTTCAGGTTGCTTAATGAACATGTAGGTCATTGTTATGGAAAGTTGTCTTAATGTCCATCTAATGTGGCTCTTAGTCATTATGAGCTACTAGGACGGTAATGATCCTCAAAGAAATCTTTTGTAATACAGATAAGAAGATTCTTTGATAATCTAATCCCTCATTGAGTATAATTTTTTACAATCAATCTTATGTAACAACGTTACCATTCGGATCTGGTTTAATTATGAATACCTTTAGGTTATTCAACCAAATCCTAAACGTTATTCTAAATTACGGAATGAGTTATGCTAATAATAGCTTTATTCCATTTAGGAGATTGATTGATACTAATGATTTAATTAGAAGAGGTAGGATCAGTAAACTTTCCAAACATCCATTTTTTTTGTGTTAGTCAGGAAGGTTACATGATCATCAACTTTAATGGGCTTTTAGACCCAGATGACCTCCTGAGTTGAACATTGGGTTTATTATGATACAAATTTGGCTTTAGTTACGTGTTTTATTTTCAGGTATATAAGGAGCAATATTAGTTTCTAAGTGTGTAAGAGTTGGTGCAGTAAGGTGTACAAGAGGAATAATCGAAGTTAAATTCGGAGTTAAACTTAATGAGTCTCGAATTTTAATGAGTCTCTCCCCCGCATCTTGTACTTCCGAAAAGTCATAATAAGGACTTGTTGTAACATCGCAAAATTTTTTCAAATTTTAATACGTATATTATATTTATTTCATAATGTGCTTAAGTTCTATTTCCGACCACACAACTTATATATATATAATAATAATAATAATAATAATAATAATCCAGATTTTTGTAGTAAAAAATAGTGTTAGAACAAGCCCACTCTTTTCCATTGTTTCTTTTAGAAATTTGGAAGCCCAAATATCTTCCTTTTGAAAGTTGCAGCCCACAAAATTTGGCCCACCTCAGATACCCAGCCCACTGACCCTTTGCCCTCTTTTCGTGTCTGTCAAAAAAAAAAAAAGTGCACCTGCTTGGTATCGAACCCGAGTCAGACACAAACAACAACCACGCAACAACCACCCGAGCCACGCTAGTCTTTTGTTTTAAACCCAGTTCATTTTATTTAAATACACTCTTAACCCCTTTCCTTTTTTCCTTTTTCCTCCTCGTCGAACAGCAGTAGCAGCGGGAAATATGCATTTTTTTTGACCAAACCATTAATTTAACAATCTAACACACAAAGTATGGTAAGTTCTCGTGATTATCGGCCTAGTACGACTCGGACACACGGCAATAACAGTTAATTGTTACCAAAATTCAATCCACGACGCGTTAAAGTTAATACCAAAGTCAACCTTGCCTAATTGATCAACGATGCATCCACTATATAAATTAATCCTCTACGAAGCATCACAACTCGCCACTCAATCTTTCTCAACCCCCAATTTCTTAATCTTTCACTGTTTTGATTCATTTCTGTTCGTGTTTGACTCGAGCTTTGACTGTGCTATCTTAATCAATTCGTCATTGTAAGTGTAAATTCTTTAGTGGGTTTTATTTATCGGCATCCACACAACGAAAGCCCTAACATTAATCGGGTTAAGGATGTGTGGATTGTTCGATTGAAATTGCTAGGGCTCGAATCATATGATTTGGGGAAGAACATTGAATTTCTATATATGTTATATATTAAACAAACTGAATCTTAACACAACCACAAGTCTAGACCAAGTGGTTGTGTTGATGTTTGGATTCCCAGCAGACACGGGTTCGAAACCCGGCTGCCCCAACCTTTTGTTCTTTATTTTTTTTTTCCTCTTTTGTTTATCAAATCTATATATATATATTACTTATAATTCATAAATTCATTTTTAAATACTAAAACACTTTTAAAAATGCTACAAAAATTATCTTATATTAATCTGATGTAAATGTTCAAACTACAATTTTTAGATTTCAGAAATTTATTTATTTAATATATATAATAATTAAATCAAGTTTATTCTATTTTATTTATAAAAATCTATAAAAATATCAAAACGATCTTATTAATTTCCACAAAAATTATCCTGAGTTTTTATAACATTAATCTTTTCAGAAATGATTTTTATTTCAGAAAAATCATTTATTTAATATTTTTAATCAATTTTTGTTAGTTTTGATCATAATTAAATCATAATAAATCCAATTTTTAATATTTTTGCACCAAAATTTTATACAAATTATTTTTGAACATTTAGAACAGAAATATGATTTTTAAAAAATATAATTCCTTAATTTTAATATTTTTAAATATTAAAGTTAATTTTTGGCAACTTTTAATAAATAGATTTAATAATCTATTTTAAAGAAAATAATTTTATAAAAATTATTTTTATACTTCAAACACATTATTGTGACCATCTTAAATTTAAATTCCATAAAAAGAGTTTTGGTCATTTATTTACTAAATTTCTCTCAATTGGCGAATATTTTTAATATTAATCAAACGAGCAATTATCCCCAATTCGAAGCCCTAGGAAACTTATACATTTGTAGAATTGATAGACTTAGACATATTTATTACCTCATTTTAGGGTGATACTTGATACATTTGGTCAACACAACTATCCAAATTTCTCAACAGATATAACATTTTACCAATGTGAGTTTTACATAGCCCCTTTTCTATTTATCACCGTTTTTGGGGTGAAACATGTTACAACATCATTTATGCAATTCAATCATCAATGTGTTTATGTGTTTTCTATGTTGCATTATGTCTTGAGCATGATTAGAGTAAGCACCATTCTAGCATAATCATTAACTCCGTACAAGCCGGCGGTAAACATTGATAGATCTATTGGACTGACAATCCCACCCGGATACGTGCCTCCTACAAAGGTAGCGTGGGTGTTTGTTATCGTATAACATATTCAATTGGACCATGAGCGTATGGTATGTATCATATTATAACAGTCATCAGGGTTGATTATGCACTCGATTTATTTCTAGTATGTTCTCACATATGGACTAGATTGACATGACACATGAATTGCACAACATTTTTATTCAATCATCAAAAACCTATGTAATTCTCACCAACTTTTGTTGACCCAAAATATTTTCAACTTAACATGTTTCAGGTTCTACTTGTTTGAAGATTTGCTTGAAGATGTGTGCATAGTTTCATTCAATTTGATGTATGAATTCTTGTAGAACTATTGTATGTAATTCATTTAAATTATTTAATGGAATTTATTATTCACCATGAGCTACTGAACAATCATCAATACGTGACATCCCGATGTTTCCGCCATCGGTTGGGGTGTTACAGATTGGTATCAGAGCCATGGTTATAGGGAATTAGGTTATTAGAAAAATAATCTAGTCTATAACCATAGGATTTAACCAGTACTTGCTTCTTTTACTTGCTATTCTCTATCTCCCTCCTACTTCTTATCCCTACATTAATCCCTACGAGAAGGTTGCTCTCCATCACTGGATCCACTCTTAGACTAATAAGGCAAAATCCTCAGGTTTAACCTGAACCACCTTGAGATCTCGTCAAAGTTCTAAATTTTAATAACGAACACGTGCAATCTGGAAGGGTGAACGCCTGTATTCTGAGTCTTCTGTCTAGGCTGGCATTGCGCATATATCCCAATCAGACGAGGGACCCGGATGCCTACCTGGGAATTCTCGGGATGAGTGTTCACTTATAGGCTAAAGCATGTCTTCATATGTTATTAGAATTTAGAATCTTTGATAAGTCAACGTTTTCGTTTATTCGTTTTAATTAATGAATAAATGATTACATTCCTTATATTACCTCATTCATTTCATGCCTCATTGAGACTTCATTGTGTTCCTTACAGATCATGTCTCCACGCCACAGCACTCGCATTAACAGTGGTGACAATCATGAAGAAGAGAGCAACAACCACAACCACGACCACAACAACAATGGAGGTGACGCCCAACTAGCTACGATTATTTCTCAACAATTGGCACAACAAATCACAACCCTGGTTTCTAACTTGTTGGCTCAAGTCATCCCAATGAATGGGAACAACAATGGAAATGGAAATGGCGATCACATGAAGAACGGAACCCTAGTTCGGAAAAGCGAGAAAACAAGTATTGTGACCGCAGTAACTACCAAGAACCAGAAGCGTAAGACTAGGAATCCTAATGTAAACCGCACTACACAAGTCTCTAACAAGAAGCCTTATACAAGAAACTTTCCATTGTGTAACACATGCAACCGACATCATCCCACTGTTTCAGCATGTCGCGTGTGCACCAATTGTGGTAGGTATGGCCATCTGGTCAACACATGTCGCGAGACCCCAAACCCTAATGCCAATCAACCCACCAACCCTGCTCAGGCTGATGATCCTAATCGATACAACTATGGTCAATGCTATGAATGTGGGGACCCAAATCACTACCGTAACCGATGCCCTAAACTAAACCGAGATCAAGACCCTCCAGCTACTTAACAGCAAGTCCCACCATTTAAATGTTGTTACTTTCGATTCTATGTAATGGCGCTTTTGATTCAAGTAATAAATTCAAGTATTATCATAACATCTGTGTGCATGCTTGTTTGAATGTGAACTAATTGCTATATCTATAATCATACTTGCTTACTTGTACAACAATTAGTTGACTACCAAACAATCTACACAACGATTGGTGGAGGTCATCATGTCTTTCCAACAGTCGGGGAGAGGCCCTACCACCTGCTCAACGACTGGTGGAGACTATCAGACCTGCTCAACAATCGGTAGAGTCATATAGAGACGCAAAACCCTAATGTAAGGTAAATTGGTGATTACGGTCTGGAACGTAATCATGAATTTACAGGTACGTTAAGGTGGTGTGAAATGCTATCAAGATTTTCGGTAGTTAACCAAATGTAAACTCTAGATGTCTAGTAGTTCATTTAGTAAATCAACTCACACATATCAAAACTCTTACCCAAATTATTCGAAACAGTTTATTCTGTTACCTATAAATTTATGTCATGCCTTAACTCGAAACTTCCCAAACCACCCTTGCCCTAATTTCTACCCAATCACCTTCAACCCTGTGTTTTCAATAAACTTCGGGACGAAGTTCCTAAAAGTAGGGGAGACTGTAACATCGCAAAATTTTTTCAAATTTTAATACGTATATTATATTTATTTCATAATGTGCTTAAGTTCTATTTCCGACCACACAACTTATATATATATATATATATAATAATAATAATAATAATAATAATAATAATAATAATAATAATAATAATCCAGATTTTTGTAGTAAAAAAATAGTGTTAGAACAAGCCCACTCTTTTCCATTGTTTCTTTTAGAAATTTGGAAGCCCAAATATCTTCCTTTTGAAAGTTGCAGCCCACAAAATTTGGCCCACCTCAGATACCCAGCCCACTGACCCTTTGCCCTCTTTTCGTGTCTGTCAAAAAAAAAAAAAAGTGCACCTGCTTGGTATCGAACCCGAGTCAGACACAAACAACAACCACGCAACAACCACCCGAGCCACGCTAGTCTTTTGTTTTAAACCCAGTTCATTTTATTTAAATACACTCTTAACCCCTTTCCTTTTTTCCTTTTTCCTCCTCGTCGAACAGCAGTAGCAGCGGGAAATATGCATTTTTTTTGACCAAACATTAATTTAACAATCTAACACACAAAGTATGGTAAGTTCTCGTGATTATCGGCCTAGTACGACTCGGACACACGGCAATAACAGTTAATTGTTACCAAAATTCAATCCACGACGCGTCAAAGTTAATACCAAAGTCAACCTTGCCTAATTGATCAACGATGCATCCACTATATAAATTAATCCTCTACGAAGCATCACAACTCGCCACTCAATCTTTCTCAACCCCTAATTTCTTAATCTTTCACTGTTTTGATTCATTTCTGTTCGTGTTTGACTCGAGCTTTGACTGTGCTATCTTAATCAATTCGTCATTGTAAGTGTAAATTCTTTAGTGGGTTTTATTTATCGGCATCCACACAACGAAAGCCCTAACATTAATCGGGTTAAGGATGTGTGGATTGTTCGATTGAAATTGCTAGGGCTCGAATCATATGATTTGGGGAAGAACATTGAATTTCTATATATGTTATATATTAAACAAACTGAATCTTAACACAACCACAAGTCTAGACCAAGTGGTTGTGTTGATGTTTGGATTCCCAGCAGACACGGGTTCGAAACCCGGCTGCCCCAACCTTTTGTTCTTTATTTTTTTTTCCTCTTTTGTTTATCAAATCTATATATATATTACTTATAATTCATAAATTCATTTTTAAATACTAAAACACTTTTAAAAATGCTACAAAAATTATCTTATATTAATCTGATGTAAATGTTCAAACTACAATTTTTAGATTTCAGAAATTTATTTATTTAATATATATAATAATTAAATCAAGTTTATTCTATTTTATTTATAAAAATTTATAAAAATATCAAAACGATCTTATTAATTTCCACAAAAATTATCCTGAGTTTTTATAACATTAATCTTTTCAGAAATGATTTTTATTTCAGAAAAATCATTTATTTAATATTTTTAATCAATTTTTGTTAGTTTTGATCATAATTAAATCATAATAAATCCAATTTTTAATATTTTTGCACCAAAATTTTATACAAATTATTTTTGAACATTTAGAACAGAAATATGATTTTTAAAAAATATAATTCCTTAATTTTAATATTTTTAAATATTAAAGTTAATTTTTGGCAACTTTTAATAAATAGATTTAATAATCTATTTTAAAGAAAATAATTTTATAAAAATTATTTTTATACTTCAAACACATTATTGTGACCATCTTAAATTTAAATTCCATAAAAAGAGTTTTGGTCATTTATTTACTAAATTTCTCTCAATTGGCGAATATTTTTAATATTAATCAAACGAGCAATTATCCCCAATTCGAAGCCCTAGGAAACTTATACATTTGTAGAATTGATAGACTTAGACATATTTATTACCTCATTTTAGGGTGATACTTGATACATTTGGTCAACACAACTATCCAAATTTCTCAACAGATATATCATTTTACCAAGGTGAGTTTTACATAGCCCCTTTTCTATTTATCACCGTTTTTGGGGTGAAACATGTTACAACATCATTTATGCAATTCAATCATCAATGTGTCTATGTGTTTTCTATGTTGCATTATGTCTTGAGCATGATTAGAGTAAGCACCATTCTAGCATAATCATTAACTCCGTACAAGCCGGCGGTAAACATTGATAGATCTATTGGACTGACAATCCCACCCGGATACGTGCCTCCTACAAAGGTAGCGTGGGTGTTTGTTATCGTATAACATATTCAATTGGACCATGAGCGTATGGTATGTATCATATTATAACAGTCATCAGGGTTGATTATGCACTCGATTTATTTCTAGTATGTTCTCACATATGGACTAGATTGACATGACACATGAATTGCACAACATTTTTATTCAATCATCAAAAACCTATGTAATTCTCACCAACTTTTGTTGACCCAAAATATTTTCAACTTAACATGTTTCAGGTTCTACTTGTTTGAAGATTTGCTTGAAGATGTGTGCATAGTTTCATTCAATTTGATGTATGAATTCTTGTAGAACTATTGTATGTAATTCATTTAAATTATTTAATGGAATTTATTATTCACCATGAGCTACTGAACAATCATCAATACGTGACATCCCGATGTTTCCGCCATCGGTTGGGGTGTTACACTTGTACTGCTCCCACTTACCTTAAAGATCTTAATGAATTCAGCATGCTTAAGATCTAACATTTGGAAGATCCATCTATTTTAATAGAGAAAAACAACCTAATGATGTTTATTGTCGTTTCTCTTGATGAGGATTACTTTAGTAAGAAATGTAAGTTTGCTCATATTTAGGCATCCACAAAACTTTGTTAGGAGTACGTTAAATGCTATGGAGACAAGTTGTGATAGAGCGTTGTCTAGTGCAAGAGGTGTAATTTGAGGATAGATCAAATTTCTGTTCCCCCACCTCTGTAACTTTTGCAAGTCATAAGTAGGACATCTAATGCTCCCACTAATGGTCTCTTAGTATCTCCACATGATAAGTTTTAACGATGCGTGTGAACGAGAGTATTTCATATATTTTATACTTGATTTCCTTTATCGTCCAAATTTCATAATGTATTTTAAGGACATACTTAGAGGGAATCTTGTTAAGTATATATGAATTGATTTCTTTAATACTTTGGTCTGTATGAAACAGGTTAGATACAATCCGATATTTATCTAAGCTCCACTAATGTCAAATAATTATGACTTATGATGGAAACCCATTTATTCCTTTCGCTATTTAATGTTTAGGGCGTTTAACACATGCTTTAAAGTCACTGAGAATGAGATTTGATAGCTAAGCATCCTTTAGTGACCTGGTCATGATTTCTCATGAAATTTTGGTCTTAGTGGATGAATTGCATGGGTCTCATTTTCCTTTGCTAAATTCGCATTTTCATGATAACAAAGTTGTGAAAACGTTATTGGATCATCTAGTTTTATTTCATAAGGTTTCTATTCAGATAATGACAACAAACAATATAAGAGTTTAACTTAATAGTGGCTTTGGTTTGGTCATTAAAACCTTGTAACTATCAAAAAATTGTAGCTTTTAGTATTGATACTAAATTCTGAGTAATCTCAAGAATATCGTAAGGTATCATAGAGCTTCAACATTAAGATCAGTTATTAATGGTTAATGGACCCTTAATTTTGCCACTAATTCTCATCTTAAGTATTTGTTGAATTCTGGTAAGGAAATGTATAAAACTAGACTCAACCATCATGTGTTAATTGGAATTCATTAGTATTTGTGGAATTAAATATCCTTAATTAGGAACTACATATCTTAGCCAGTTGTTCTCTCTACTTATGGGTAATCTCATTTCTTATGCCTATTCTTAATGGCACAGTTTTGATTAGTAAGACTTTCCCTTTAGAGAAACTTATAGCTAAAAGTAGTACTTGTATTTTGTTTCCAGACCTTATAATTATCCTCTCTATGGTAATTATTCTTCCTCTTTTAGGTTTAATGGTAGTAGGGTGAATAACATCAACTTTTCTAGTTTAATGTGTTCCTTTTCCTGTACGTAATTTGCTATCAACACAATCATTTTACTTTGATATTTCTGAGTGTTATAGTTGATTCATGATGCATCTAATCGTACTTATGGAAAAGTTATTATGCACTAGAAATTTATTGATTTTCATGTGTAACCCCTTAGCTTTATGGGTCATGTCATTCAATATTGAGATGTATTCACATATGCCATTTAACCATAAAGTTAGATTTATTTATTTCATGCTTCTTAGGAATTCGTTATATTCTTTCATTCCATAGATAATACATTAGTCTTAGGAATTTCAGAATCTTTAATAGCTCACCTGATAGGAATTAGTAAAAGCGTTCTTGATTACCATAAGAGACATTTTGTGTATCCCACTTTCTTATGCTCAACATTATTCTGTAATATTTTATCAGATGAGCGTAGGAATGTTATGTCTTAAGAGGTCATTTAAGACTTAATAAGAACAAAGTTTAAGATAACTCTTCTTAGTTTTGATAATTAGAGTGGATCACTTAGTTGAGATAGTACTTTATAGAAGGATGTGAGATTAGTTTCGAGTTATGGATATTGAAATAAGGCAGACTTAGATTATGATCATTATATTAATGAAGGATCATTAATTGTGAGGATCAATTTTGTAATGAAGACGTGATAATATCATAACACCAACATAAGCTACTTAAATAACATGCTCTAGCTTTGGCTATACGCTGTTCATTTAAGTATAAAATTGCCGACAGTGAATGTAACCCATCACCTTTGGGCAAAAGTGAGACATTCAAAGTACTAATGCAATACGCTCAGTTTACCAACATAATCTGTTACACATCACCTTTGGGCAGAAGTGAAACCTTATGGCACTTATGTGAACGAGCTACAATGCTTAACGAGATCTTTATAACGAACTAATGTGACACATCACCTTTGGGCAGAAGTGACACCTCAAAATGTTATTGCAAGTTAAGCAAGGTTTTATAATGTTTTGAATAAACTTGATACATTAGGTTTTATCAAAACTGTAAATTTTATTAGAGATCCCGAAAAATAATGGGTTCTCAATAATCTTATGAGTTCCCGAAAAATGAAGAGTGCTCGAATTAGCTTATGAGTTCTCGAAATAATGGGTTCTCAAAGAAGAAAAAAAAATTATATGAGTTCTCGAATAGCATAAGGGGTTCTCGGAAAAATAATGAGTTCTCGGGAAACTTATGAGATCTCGAATAAATCATGAGTACTCGAAGACTTAATGAGTTCTCAGATATCATAATAAGTTCTCGAATGTCATGATGAGTTCTCGAATATCAGAATTAGTTCTCGATATGCTGATGAGTTCTCGAATATTATGAGTACTCGAATGACTTATGTTTTCGGATAACTTTAACAGTTCTTGGATTCTTTAATAGTTCTCGAAAAAATATTGGTTCTCGAATACATGATAGTTCTTGATAAATAAGATGGGTTCTCAGACACATTATGGAATCTCAAAAAAACATTTTTGGTTTTCAAAGTAGAAGACCTTGACCGAGAAATCCTGTCCGTGAACCTGATCAAAAGCTTTAAACCGAGAACTTAAAAAACGAGAACCTGAATTCGAGAACTAATTGATAATCCGAGAACTTAATTTATTAATCCTTAAAACCGAAAACAATTATTATTACCGAAAACTAAAAACTAATAAAGTTAGTGGTTCAAATTTTTTTTAAGGATTTACATAATATCTATTTCCAATTTTAAATGATGACTATCTTCAAAGATATCATAAGATTTCGAAATCTTTGACTTAATCATAATTGATTTCGAAAATTCCTTGGAGATAAAGTTATGTCCTAAATTATCGGAAACATAATTTCAATCCAATTTTAAACCAAAACATAAAGGAATTTTCGGTTTCTTACGATGTTCTTGAAGAACATCAACCAAAAAAATAATCAATATAATCTTTATCATATGAATCCATAAGTTATTGTAGAATTGTATGCTTCAAACCCCTTGATTGATATTACATTGATGATAATAATATATACAAGTCACCTTCCCATATTTTAGGGAAGTGATTAAATACAATAATAATGATAAAGACTATCTATATTTACAAGTCAACTATAGAGTCTATTACACCCCCGCAGTCGAAGCAAGAGGAGGGCGAATGTTGAGACTGGAGCGGAAGTCATCAAATAACACACGTGGTAGACCTTTGGTGAAGATATCAGCAATCTGAAGTCGTGTAGGAGTGTGGAGAATCCGAATAGTGCCGCGTTTAACATGCTCACGAACAAAGTGAATATCAAGCTCAATGTGTTTCGTCCGTTGATGTTGCACTGGATTATTAGACAAATAAATAGCACTGATGTTATCACAATACACTAGCGTAGCCGTAGACAGTGGCCGACGCAACTCAAGAAGAAGGTTGTGAATCCAGCATACTTCAGCAACAACATTGGCTACTGCACGGTACTCGGCTTCTGCACTGGACCGAGATATAGTGGTCTGACGTTTAGACGACCAAGATAGAAGATTGGGACCCATATAAACACAATAGCCTGATGTAGAGCGACGAGTATCCGGGCATCCTGCCCAATCAGCATCTGTGTAGGCTCGAAGAGAGACTTCCTGACATGAGGATAAAGTGAGTCCATAGGATGCAGTGCCACGAACATAACGAATAAGACGTTTTAGTGCATTCCAGTGATCCAATGTAGGGCTATGCATGTGAATACAAATCTGCTGAACGGCATATGTAATATCCGGTCTGGTGAAAGTGAGATATTGAAGAGCCCCAGCCAGACTCCGGTATAAGGTGGGATTCTCAAATGGAGCTCCAGAGGTGCCGCTTAACTTAGGTTTGGTGTCAACTGGAGTCGCGACTGAGTTACAGTTATCCATACCTGCACGACGAACTATATCCAGAGCATAGGATTGCTGTGACAAAAACATCTGGTTACCTGTGCGAGAGACAGATACACCTAAGAAATAACTGAGTGGTCCAAGATCTTTCATGGCAAATTCAGCCGCGAGGCTGCCCATGAGCTTCTTCCTGAGAGAGTCTGAAGAAGTAGTGAGAATAATATCATCAACATAAATTAATAAGTAAGCAATGTCACACCCGTGGTGGTAGGTGAAAAGTGAGTTATCACATCTGCTCTGCATGAAACCAATAGAGGTAACGAAATCAGTAAATCGTTGGTACCATGCCCGGGGTGCCTGTTTGAGACCATAAAGAGATTTTGTCAGACGACAGACGTGGTCTGGAAAATCCCGATGACGAAACCCCATAGGTTGGTACATGTATACCGTCTCTGTAATGTTTCCATGTAGGAAAGCGTTGGTAACGTCCAACTGATGAATGGACCAGGACTGAGAGAGAGCCAAAGTCAACACAGTACGAATGGTAGCCGGTTTAACAACCGGACTAAATGTTTCCCCACAATCTACCCCAATTTCTTGATTTCTGCCATCACAAACCAACCGAGCCTTGTACCGCTCAAGTGTGCCGTCAGACCTGTATTTGTGACGAAAGAGCCACATGCTACGAATAATATGCATATCAGGATGTCTCGGGACAAGCTCCCAAGTCTTGTTTTTAATTAAAGCATTAAATTCGTGTTTCATGGCGTTATGCCACTCCGGGTTAGACAAGGCATCTTTGGGTGTCTTTGGTATAGGTGCGATGGTGGAAGTGGAAAGGTTAAAAATTTGTTTGGGTTTGGATATACCGGACATGGCCCGAGTGTGTATGGTGCGGGTGGGAGGAGGCGGTGGTGGGTTCGGGACAGTAGCAGATGGTGGTTCTGGTTGGGGAATATGGGACGGGCCGGTTGGGCTGTTTGGAAGGGATTGGGCCGAGGCGGGTGTGTGTGGATGGTGTTGGGCTGGTGATGGTGCGATTGGGCTTACGGGAGTGGGTTGGGCTGAGTGATGGTTTGTGGAGTGGGAAGTGTCTGGTTGAGGAGATGTGGGTGGTGTATGGTCAGGTGGTTGGGGCGATGGGTTTTGGTAAATTAGTGGGTGAGGGGTGTCATCAAGAAATTGGTAAGTATATGGGGTGGTTTTATGGGACTTGGCAAATGGGAATATGGTTTCGTCAAATAAGACGTGACGGTTTATGGTAATGGTGCGGGTTTTAAGGTCTAAGCATTTGTACCCCCTATGGTTTGAAGGATACCCAAAAAGACACACGGGAGGGAACGGTAAGCTAGTTTGTGGATAGTTGTATGTGGGATAAGTGGGTAACAAATGCACCCGAACACACGAAGGTGGTCATAGGTGGGAAGGCAATGGTATAGGCGTTGTGTAGGTGTTTGAAAATTATGTAGTTTGCTTGGGATGATGTTAAGTAGGTAGGTGGCAGTGTCAAGGGCATGGGGCCAATAAGTCGTGGGCATAGAGGAATGGGCCAAGATGGTGCGCATAAGATTGTTAATGGTACGAATCTTGCGCTCAGCTTTGCCATTTTGGGAGGAGGTGTGTGGGAAAGAGAAACGGAAGTGCATGCCATTAGTAGTACAAAAATTATGAAATTGGTTGTTGGCATATTCACGACCGTTATCACATTGAAGTTGTTTGATTTTTGTGTTGAATTGGGTTTGGACGAAATTATTAAATTTGGTGAACATGGCAAATACATCAGATTTGTGGGTGATTGGGTAGGTCCATAAAAAATTGGTGAAATCATCTAAAAACAAGACATAGTAACGGTGTCCCCCGTTAGACATGATTGGGGAAGTCCAAACATCACTATGAACAAGGTCAAATGGCATGGTTGTACTTGTATTAGAAGCAAAAAATGGAAGTCTAGTATGTTTACCAAAAATACAAGCACTGCATGTTTTATTATTTAAAGAACTACAAGAAATAGAACTAGTAGATTTTAAATTATTTAAAATAGCTGGGCCTGGGTGACCGAGCCGTTGATGCCAGATGTCTTGTGAAATAGCTACATAAGTGGAAGCAGTTGTGAGGTTGGTGATGTTGGACGGGCTGAGAGTGTAGAGGTCCCTCGAGCTATTGCACCGTAGGATAGGTTTCTTGGTCTGGAGGTCCTTCACAGTAAAACCATAGGGGTCAAATTCAACAGATAATTGGTTATCAGTAGTAAAACGACGAACAGATATAAGGTTTTTAACTAGGTTAGGGGCATAAAGGACGTTGTTTAGTTTGAAGGGTGGGAATGGTGGTGGTAAGGTAATATTGCCTTGTCCTAAAACCGGAATGGTTTTACCATTCCCAACAATAATGTTGCGAATAATGCTAGAATTAAAAATAGAGGGGAACTTATCAGACTGAGGAGACATCGTACCTGTAGCGCCCGTGTCCATGGTCCAGGAGGAGTCATTGTTCTGAAGTGCCAGATTGTACAAGGCCTGAGCAATATCCGTAGGGGAACAAGATGCCGCATATGAGTGGGCTGAATTGGTGCCGTCCGGTTTTGGGCCAAGAAGGCCAGCAGTGGGATCGGGCTTCTGGTGTTGGGCCTGAGATGCCTGGTGTGGGCCGCTGGAAGTTTTGGGTGGGGCTGGCGAGTAGTAATTATAGAAGGATTGGGCCTGTGAGGGATGGGGATAAGGTGTTAATGGGCTGGACGGGTAGGGACATGGTGGGAGTGACCAGTTGGGCCAAGGCTGAAATGGGTAGGGCTGAGGAGAGGCGGGCCAGGTGGGTTGTTGTGGCCACGGACTGGTGGGCTGCCAAACGGGCTGTTGGAAGCGGCCCCGACCATAGGACCCACGGCCACGACCACGGCCTCGGCCGCGGCCGCGACCACGAGTACGGTCAGTGTTGTCCGAGGAGTTTTGGGGTGCGGATGAGGGAGTTTGGGTGGAGTTGGAGGCGATAGGGTTGAGGGCGGTTCCGGCGGACTGAGCCGCAAGGCTGGTTTGGTTAAGTTTTTGGTCTTCTACTTGGCATAGTTGTGAGCGGGTATTGTAAAAATCGGGTAAGGGTTTTGTTTGTTGAAGGATAAGTTTAATGGTTTCATATTGGTCGGTGAGGCCGGTTAGGATTTGCATGACGAGTTGGTTTTCGGTGACGTTGGCTCCTAGGCTAATGAGTTGGTCATAGAGTAGTTTCATGTGTTGACAGTAAGAGGACATGTCAGTGAAACGCTCAAGGCGGGTGTTAAAAAATTTGTTTTGGAGGGCTATGGTCCTAGCGGCTTGGTTATCTAGAAAAAGGTTTTTGAGGCGACACCAGGCATCGTGGGCAGTGGTATTGGTTATCATGATGGTGTGTACGAGGTCCTGGGTGATAGTGCCATAGATCCATTGAAGAACTATGGCATCTAGTCGTTCCCAAGACTCGCGATATGTGGGTGCGGAGGATGATTCGGGTTCTTTTGAAGCCGTAGACGGAGTGACACGGGGTAAAAGATGATCATAAACTTCATATGCTTTGCAGTGTATGACGAATAGTTCAGCCCATGTATTGTAATGTTCAGTTTGACGGTCAAGAATGAGTGGGATAAAATTCTTAATATTGGTGACAGTAACAGCAGGATGAATGGTAGACATTGTGAGTGTGGTAGGGAGGATGAGGATCGAAAGATAGCTGAAAAAAAATGGTGCGGCTGGTCGCAGAAGGTGTGCGGCAGCCGAAGAAAGGAAGAAGCAAGGAAAAAATTTAGGGTTATGGCTTTGATACCATGTAGAATTGTATGGTTCAAACCCCTTGATTGATATTACATTGATGATAATAATATATACAAGTCACCTTCCCATATTTTAGGGAAGTGGTTAAATACAATAATAATGATAAAGACTATCTATATTTACAGGTCAACTATAGAGTCTATTAGTTATCTCCAAATAAATTTATGGAGTGAATTCAATAATAACACATAAAAATCATTAGCAAAATTTCATCATCAAAATACCCTTTCATATTGTTTTCTCGGAAAAAAAAATACGTTAACTCCAAAAAAAACAAATATCCAAGGGTGATATAAATTAATGGTTCTTCATGAATTTGATAGTGCTTCTCCGTAGATTAGAACAAAAGGAATTCAATAATCTCAATGAAAAAAAAAATTGATCCAAATTATTTCTAACCATACGAAAGCAATTTTATTGACCAACCAAAACAGAAACGTATATCGGTTGTAAAGGAGATTAATTTTATGATTGAATCAATATAATCAATATAATCAACATAGCTCTGATACCACATGTTGATTATATTAATGAGAACATAAAGATATAAACATGTTATTTAATCAAGTGTACCTGATTTGCTTAACCGTTCAGGAACCTCAGTAATGGAAGACACCATCATCTTGATCGGGTTCCCTTTAGGGTATGCAGTTCTGATGGTTTATGTGTTCTTGAGTTATGAACACATTGAGAGAGAGAGAGAGATAGGGGATGGCTAATGGTGTTATGTTGTTATGATTGTCTCAACCCTAATCTCATAATATCTCTTCATATTTATACATACCCAGGGGACACCCTAATAAGGCCCATCTAATGATAATCCGCCCATCAAAGACATATCTGTAATTGGACTTAGGATAATATTAATAATTGATCAATATAATATAAATGATAATGATGGCTACAAATAAATATAATAAACATAATTTATATTTATTCTAAGTAATATAATTATGTGAAATTATTTTTTTGTCATCCACTTTTATTTATATATATATATTATAATAGGGGATGGTTCAATAGAAAACTCATTTTATTGAGAGAACTCGAGAACTAAATAATAACCATTGATCTCACAAGATCAATGGTTGTGATTAAAGGACATGGGGTATTAACAAAAAAATGGATTTTAACATGGGAGGGTATTTTGGGAAAGTATAAATTGCACATTTTTCTTTTTCACTTATTCAAACAAATCTGGAAAACCTCTTTTCTAAAATTCTCTCCCATTCTCTTGCTCTCTCTTACAACAATCTAGGGTTTCAAAGTTCCATATTTGTTCGACAATCCACCACAAAATATCTCAGACTATTGAAGATCAACATCAGGTAAGAACTCATAATAGTCTTAATCGCATATTATCTCACTGATTTGGTATATTACACACATATCACAACGATAGTTACTTGTATTGCATAGATTTTTTTTGCCCGTTTTAAGGAAAAGAACAAAACATGGAGTATATAGAATTCTGTAATCATAATCGCATGAAGTACGTCATATTACGAGATATAAATGTATTTGTACTGTGTTTTGGTAGTTTTAAATAAGATTATCTTTCTCACATGTGATTTATTTAATGTATTCAACATGTGTACTATACTTGTTCTAGCTAATGTTAATCATGAATGTACCTTGTATGTCATGTATTGCACATGTGTGATAATCGTGAAATGTATTACACATGTGTGTTAGTACGGTCGGTGATAGTCAGTATTTAAATGAGGTTAAGCTTTGGTTGTTATGTGTTGAGCATTTGTGATAGATGTAACTATAGTTCACATGTGTAATATAATTGTTTTAGATAATGTTAACAATGATCACGCTTCGTATGCAATGTATTGAATAGGCGTGATAATTATGCCATGTATTACACATGCATGATAATATTATTTGTGATAGTTAGTGTTAAATTATATTTTTGTGCTTGTCACATGTTGCACATATGTGATACCTGTAATTATATTTCACATGCGTAGTAGGCTTGTTTTAGTTGATGTTATGTGTGAATAGGATTTGTATGTAATGTAATACACATGTGTGACAAGTGTTTAATGTTTAATGTATTATACATATGAGATAATTTAATTTGTGACAGTTAATGTTAAAATGATAAAATCTTTTATTTGTTGTGCTGCCATATGTTACAGATGTAACTGTATTTCACATGTGTAATGCGACTGTTCTAGCCAATGTTAAATGTGAACAATATTTGTATGTAATGTAATACACATATGTTATTAATGTGTAATATAATACACGTGTGATAGTATAATTTGTGATAGTGTTTATTGAGATTATGCTTTGTTAATCATGTATGCACATATGTTATATATTTAACTGTGATTCACATGTGTAAATATTATTTGTGATATGTTGTATCTAATGTTAACTGTGAACAAGAATTGTTTAACATGTATTGAACATGTGTTATAATTGTTTCATGTATTACACATGTGTGATTATATTATTTTCTGATACTCAGTGTTAAGTTAGATTGATGTGCTTGTCATATGTTGCACATATGATATATTTGTAATTGTATTTCACATGTGTAGTAGTCTTATTTTAGCTGATGTTTAGTGTGAACAGGCTTTGTATGTAACGTAATACATACGTGTTATAAATATTTAATGTATTACACATGTGTGATAATTTAATTTGTGATAGTTAATGTTAAAATAACATAATGTTTTGTTTGTCACGTGCTACCATATGTTATAGATGTAACTGTATTCCACATGTGTAATGTGACTATTATAGCCAATGTTAGATGTGAATAGTATTTCACATTGTTCAATGCTACAGGGAAGAAGTTACATGTTTGTAGGTTTGGCTAAGACTCCATTGTGTGGAGAAGCTAATGAAGTGATACCAGGCCTATTGAGATCGATTAACAGCAATGAAGAGCATGCTAGGATAAGGCAAGCTCAGATTAGGCAACATGAAGAATGAGCTGGAATTTTGGCATTGAAGAATAAAGGATAAATGTTTTTTTTTTTTTTTTTTTTTGTGTTTCTGGTTGGGTCCTTTTCATCATGTATTTTTTTTTATAATGAATTAACCTATGTACTAATTTTGGATGTATGAATTAATGGATATGTGTTTTGAATTTTTGTATGTACCAAGTTTAACGGATGAATGAATGACACTTTAATATAAGTTTGGTTGTTTAAATTTGAATGACATTTTTTGCTGCATAATGACTCATTTTCATTGCAATTTTTACTATGATTTTGACAAAAAAAATATGCAGTTTTGACCCATTTTCGCAGCAGTAATGACATATTTTTTGCTGCAGTTTTTGGTTGCAACTTTTGACTCATTTCGGCATGTTTTTGCTGTAATATTTGGCTGGACTATACGACCCATTTTGGCTGCATTTTTGACACATTTCGCTGCAGTTTTAAACACCTTTCGGCTTCAATTTTTGACCCATTATGACACATTTTTGCTGCAGTTTTTTGATGCAGTTTATGACCCATTTTGGCTGTAGTTTTAACACATTTCAGGACTTTATTGGTTGCAGTTTTTTAACACATTTCCGCATAATTTTACTGCAGTTTTTGGCTGCAAATTTCGACCCATTTTGGCACATTTTATCTGCAGTTTATGACCCATTTCAGCTGCAGTTTTGACACATTTTCCTGCACTTTTAACATATTTCGGCACTAACTTGGCTGCATGTTTAACACATTTTGGCAGTTTTTAGCTGCAGTTTTTTTTTTTTACTAAAGTACATTTTCATCAATAATAAGATATATACAAATTGTAGTATAAAGTCAAACTCAAGTACATATAACACCTGAACATGTAAAAGAATGTTTAAAACAAATGGTATAATTAATAATATATGAATTTGAATATACAATGCATGAATCAGACAACATGGCAAAACGAGCGTATAACGAAACGGTTTGCAACAACACAAGATGATGTTTCGGCATACGGATAAACAACACGTTTAATATCATCATATGATGACTTGACAACAGTAGCAGCTGCAACCTCTATACCATCTTGTATCTTTTTTATAGTCGCGTAGAATATTGTCATGCACATATTTGTCACATGTACAATGTAATATTGTATTTTTTTTCTTAGAAATTTTCCAGAACCTTTTAACCTGGATCAATTATACCTACAATAAAACATAAAACATAAAGTTAGTATAATAGTAAACATGTGATAATAGTATCACACATGACAAATAATGTAGAGATACGGAATAGGTATGAGACCATTACTACATATATGCAATAATTACACAATATGATACGCATAGTAGAACAGTGTACCAATGATAACAATATTACATATGTATGTTCTTTAATCCACACAACTTTTGCGCAAAATGTTTTTGCTTTTTCATGTCATTATTTGCAAGTTCTTCAACACCTACTTGCAAAATTAAATGTTAGAACTAAATTTTAACCAATAATATACGTTATTATTATTATTTAATATATGGACACACTATTAGCTCATGTATTTAACAATGTAATAGCCCAAACATGATGCACATACGCAATACAACTTATTTGAATAATACATATGCAATATAAAACACACACACATATTCACACATAACATTAGATGATATAACCATAATGAACATGTGCAATACAACTTCATGTGTCACATATAAACAATACAAAATAGAAACATCCAGTTACATCTAATATTAAATAGTCCACGCCTTATGCACATGAGCGATACAACTTACTTGAATAACACATATGCAGTACAAAACATAAACACCTATTCACATATAACATTAGATAGCTCAAGCATAATACACATAAGCAATTCAATTCCCGGACAAATAATTACATATAATATTAAATAGCCTGTGCATAATACACATGTGTAATACAACTCCATGTATCATGTATATGCAATACGAAATACACATGTGTAATACAACTCCATGTATCACATATATGCAATACAAAATAGAAACATTCAGTCACATCAAACGCTAAAGAGCCCAAACATGATACACATGTGTAATACAGGTTCTCGTACACCATATATACAGTACAAAACATAAACAACTAGTCATGTATATCATTAAATTGATGAATCATATTCATATTTGCACACAAGCAATACGCATCCTTGTATTACATATATGCAGTACATATCAATAAAAGACCAGTCACATATAATGCACATATGCAATATATGGATTAAAACATGTACCTTTATGTTCAAAACCTTCAAAATCCAAATTAACATATGCAGTATTGGTAGAAATCGAAAAATTAGCAAAATAAGATCTCAAATCTGAAGTCGCATGTATAAATATACGTTTTTATCTTCGATTACCATCAATTTCTTATAAATAATCCATATTAATCATAGAATTTTTGAATTCATCTCATTCTGTATCTAATCGATTTAAAAACAACAATACATGCAAAATCCTAACAATTCGGTATCAAATAAAAAGATATATGAAATCGATTGAGACGAATGTCTAATATTGGGAATTTGAGCATGTACCTTCAATTGACATGAATAACAATCGTAATAAGAATTCGTATATGTATGAACATGTTATAATCTGGTAAGAAATTGTTGATAGATGTGATTGGAGTAAGATATATTCTAGATCTAGGTCTGAATTTGGGCATCTATGAGAAATATCTTAGGTAGTGAAGTTAATACAATTGGACAAAAATACCCCTATACTTAGGGAGTTCTCGAGTTCTCTCCCTAACTATGAGTTTTCTATTGAACCTTCCCCTATTATAATAAAGTCTATATATATATGTGTGTGTATTCATTTAGAAAATACATACAAAAAAAAAAAAAAAAAAATACAACGACTCGTTACATAAAAAAGGTGATGTATTCCAAATTTCCAATGTGAATTTTCATCACTTGTGAATAAACATCATAAATGACACGTGAAGAAAAAACTAGTGAATATAGTCATATTAGCCTTTTGTATCGTCTAATCAAAGTTCTTTAAATAAACATGGGATGATTTGACTATGCGAACCAAGTTGATGTTTTTTTGCATGTTAGATGGTGACTCATTTCATATGAGAGTGTGTGTAGTGGCTCGTTGTCTAGGCGTTTTAGCCTCCCATAGCGCCGGGAACACCGCCCCCCCAGGCGCTATGGGGGCGTTTTAGGCTCTTCCAGCTTTGTACATAACGAGCGTTTTGGAATGTTGGAAAATGGAATTGACCGTTGAACGGTCATATGAATTAAAAAAAAAAAATCTCATCTCTATATATATACATGATATCCATATACTACACACATATGAAGCACACATACAATACACACATACAAACTATAACCCTCAAACAAATTCGACACACAAACAAATCATTAAAATGTCGTCCCCTCCTCACTCCGATGACTCGTTTATGAATCTATATAATCGGTTTTTTTAAAGAAGACGACGCTGAAGAGGAGGCGGCCGTTACGAGTGCGGTTCAACTAGCGTGTAGCGCGGTTGAAGCTATAGGTACTTCCGTCCCACGGCCGATATTGTCTAGGCAATATATAGAGCGAGACCGTGTAGCCGCCAATGAGCGTTTGATGAATGACTACTTCAATGCTGATCCGGTTTACCCCCCTGATTTGTTTAGACGAAGATTTCGGATGCGTAAAAACTTATTTTTGCGCATCACCGGAGACTTAGAGAACAACTATGACTACTTTAAGCAAAAACCCGACGCTAGAGGGTGTTTAGGATTCACCGCAATTCAAAAGGTGACTTCCGCAATACGTGTGCTTGCCTACGGGAACACGTACGATATCAATGATGAGTATTTGAAGATGGCGGAGAAAACCACACGCGATACTTTGGAGTATTTCTGCTACGGTATTTACAAATATACATTTGATTTTTTTATATATATATATATAGTACGTACATATTTTTTATATATACATTTGATTTTTTTAGGTATATGCCAATTATATGGAAAAAGATACTTGAGAAACCCGACATGGAGCGACCTTCAACAACTATATGAAGCGCATGTTCAAAAACATGGATTACCCGGTATGATTGGTAGTATAGATTGTCGTCAGTGGCGATGGTATGCTTGTCCAACCGCATGGCGAGGTCAACATACACGCGGTGACCAAAAGGGACCAACGTTGGTTTTACAAGCAGTTGCCTCACAAGACATGTGGATTTGGTCAGCCTTCTTTGGTCTAGCCGGGTGTATGAATGACATAAATACTTTCCAGCATTCGCCATTGCTAGAGTCTTACATTGGCGGAACAATACCGAAATGTGGGTTTTATGCAAATAATAATTACTACGAGCATGGATACTACTTGGCGGATGGTATATATCCGGAGTATTCAATGCTTGTCAAAACGTTTAGTCAGACTCAAGATGAAAAAAGGCAATATTTTAAAAGAGTTCATGAGTCTGCAAGAAAGGACGTTGAGAGGTGTTTTGCCTGTCTTCAAGCACGATGGCATTTTGTAAGAAATCCTTGTCGTATTTGGGAAAAAGAAAGGATTAGAATGGTGATGTATGCTTGTATCATAATGCATAATATGATACTTGAAGACGAAGGAAAGGCAATATGCCCAAATTATGTAGCAGGAGAAGATGTTCCAGGGACGCAAGCGACACAGCAGGAGAGATTCCAAAACAGTGCCATGTTGCGTTCCAAGGAGTTACATAACGCGTTGAAGGCTGATTTGGTGGAGGAAGCATGGTCGATTCGCCCGATTCATCAGAGCCAGGAAGAAGAAGAAGAAGATGATGATGATGATGATGAATTTTATGAAGAACAAGGAGAAGAAGAAGAAGGAGAAAACCAAGAAGGAGACGACGACGACGACTAGTTTTTTTAAGTATTTGTAACTTTATTTAAGTATTTGTTGTTTTTTTACTATTTTTATCTTTTATTTATGGTTTGTAATTTTTTTTTTAGTATTTGTATTTTTTTTTTGTTTTAGTATTTGTATTATTTTTATTTTTAATGAAATATTATTAAGTATTAAATATTCTTATTTAAATAAAAAACAATAATTAACCAATCATTACCAATCATTTATAACCCCAACATAACCTTCCTTCCCACTACACCTCTTTTTCCATAACCCCAACATAACCCCTTTTCTATTACTTTTTAATATTTTAATCCTATAACCCCAACATAACTATCCACCACTACACACACCCTGATATTCCCCATTCAGGTTAATTTGTTTATAATTTTCATCTTTGACCAAGTATTATTCATCAATTATCATTTAATTTGAAGTATTATGTATTCGATATATAAAATGTACAATAACAACATAATAAAATGATGTGCAACTATTATTGTCCTTAAAGATTTGTATGGTAGGGCTGTGTCTTTCATTTCATCCAACTGTATGCATGTGGAGGTGGACAAAATAATTGTTATGTAACAAATAAAATCATTATCATGTCATGTAAGAAACCTCCAATTCCGATGGTATTATCAAGTTGACAAAAACATTATGCATATTTGTATTTGTATATATTATAGAGTGGGGATATATACATGGATTCTCATCTTTTTATTGAGGATCACAAATTCCAACAAACGTGTGAGTAACGTTGTAACCAAATTTCAGTAAATGTAGGTAGAAGATACAACTTGCATTAAATGTGTACGAAATAAATGAAATGGGATGCTCCTTGTTTCATATCACACGATGCTAATACATCATGTATCAATCACTTAGGCTGTGGCCCAGTTGTAATAGCCTTTAGTGTTTTTGGGGAGATATTAGGTTTGATTATGACAAAGTGTAAATAGTAAATGGGTGTAATTCAGGAGGATGTATGGTTTGCTGTTAAAAAAAAGTACATCATGGATCACGAGGGTTCGAAACCTTGTTTCATATCACACAATGCTAATACATCATGGATCAGCCACTTGGGTTGTGGCAAGTGGTAGTAGCCTTCGCTTTTGAGGAGAAACCATGTTTGATCTTGGTATAGTGTAAATATTAAATGAGTGTAAGGTTTGTTGTTCAATAATAATACATCATAGATCAAGAGGATTCGAAAAATTGCCATTTAACCTAAGAAGTGGTTTCAAAGATCCGACTTCTTGGATTCATGTTATGTTTCGTAATTTGGTTTATTTCGTTCGAAAAGTTGCCTTCAATATTCTCGTTATGTATAGGAATTGCGATTGGAAGATAAAGAAAAGGAATTTATTTCTTTTTTCTTTTGCCGTGACCAATGGAATAAATGTATTCATTTGGAAATTTAGGAACAGTGCAAAAAACCTAAGTTTTGTTTGTTTTCTTTGTGGGCGCTCATCAGGAAGTATATACCGGTTTGTTGGTTTTTAAGCTGGTTCAAGAAAGTAAGGTACAACCAAGTTCCTGTTTTTTTTAGTTTTCATTTGCAGGATGATGAGTTAGTAGAGTTGAACTCTTTAAAACCGTTGATACGGTTTGGTCAAACTCTTGGATTTGTCAGGTAAAGATGGATGCACGGTCGGGTCAAAAGAGTTGGATGTGGTACTGGATGTTAATCCATTGAAAATGGATAAAGCTGAAGAAGTTTTGTGGGATGCCAAGGACAAGAAGGATAAAGGGTCATTACGTTTTTAGTGACGTGGGGCATTGCCTTTAACATCATGTCTAAAACCACTATGCGTGGTATGATGTTAACCCTATCAAACATGTATGAAAATTCGTTTGCAACTGATAGAACACTAGTGTTCCTGACGAGAGAGTTGTTCATGATGAGAATGAAAGTGGGAAGCTCAATGACCAAGCACGTAATTGATTAGAATTCTCTTATGTCTAGATTTTCTTCTCGGGGAATGAAATTCGAAAATAAGACCAAAGGTATGATTTTGCTATCCTCACTGCCTTGTAGTTGGTCCGGGACGGTGACTATTGCAACTAGCTCAGTGGGGGTTGAAAGGTTACCATTTGGAAGGATATTGGATTTGGTATTGAGTGATGATGTTCGCCGCAAGAATACTTATAAGGGTCAACTTTTGAGATGTTACATGTTAGCAGGGGAAGGGCTAATAAGAGGAATAGTGGGAGCAGCAAAGATCGAGGTAGGAACTTGCATAGTGCCCGTTCGAATGTGCATTGTTAGGACTACAACGAAAAGGGACAATATAAGAGTAATGTCCCAATAAGAATGCTAGTGGATGAGCAAATAATTCTAGTGGATTGAACATTGTTGCGATAAGCGACTCTAAAGATGAGGCTATGATACCATGCATTAAAAGTAGTGTGGAATGTTAGGTCATGGATTTTGGTGCATCATTCCATGTTACCATAGCAATGATGGCATGCAGAATGTTATAAAAGGTGATTTTGGCAAGGTTTGGCTGGGAAATGATGAAATTTTTGATGTGACTAGCATGGGGGATTTGGGTTGGCACTATTTGGAGTTCGTGCAATGCGAGGATTATTTTGAGGCTTGAAATGAAGTTGATCTCCGTTGAGCAGTTGGATGAACAAGAATAAAACGTTAAGTTTGGTGATGGAAAGTGGAAGGTCATTAAGGATAATCTCGTTATTGTAAAGGGTTTCAAGAAATGGTCGTTATATATGATGCATGTTTCGTTTGGGGAAATGACTACATCTGTTAAGACGAATGCTAAAGTCGGGCTCACCGATTTAACAGTTAAATGAGTCCGGTTTACAGAAAATGACTCCAGGACTTTGGGTAAACCGCTTGAGTGTATATGGAGGTATGAACATATTCATGATTTCTGTAGCAGTGAGAGCACGAGGAATATTCTGACACCGTCAGGAAATCGACTTTGTGTTCAAAAGACCATATTTCTGAATGAAGTCTCTCTTTGGGCTTATTTGTTTGCTATTGGCCTTGGTGTTTAGAAGATTTGGATGGAAGCCCTTTTAGTTTCTTGTGCATCAAGCTGTAAATCCTAATATGTTCTTTATATAATATCCAATAATGTAGGTTACATCAACCAAACTACGTAAAATTCTCATGTTCGTGAGGTGCTTCATATTTTCTCGTTTACTTTGTGTGTTCGTTGTTAACTGCTGTTTCATTGTGCTACTTAAACCTAACAACAAATTTATACATGACATGATCAACAAAGTCTAATCACGCACTACGATATTAGACATCACCAATGACATATATAAATGCTCCACAATGGTTTAGGCACACTCTATAACGTTCGAGTACACTCTTTGGCATGTTGACCTAGTCTTTAATAGTTAACTATGCCCTAAGATGTTGACACGCTTTTAAACATACAACAACACTTCACTTGGTATAGGAATGCCCTAAGATGCTAACACGTTTTTCAACATCTGGCTACGTTTTAGTGATGCCTCTCACAAATATCCGACAATGCATCAAGGTACATCTCACAAACTTTAGGCTATGAGCCATCACTACATAACTCTAATATGCACATATGCACACAATCACACACATGATACAAAGATTACAAACACTTGTCAACATGACGATCACAAGGTAGGACTTACGACTCTAGTGTCATATTTGCTTCTAATGGTCTTTCTTTGGTGTCTAGTGTAAAAGACGACAAAGACTGACCTTGAGGATCAATGCTTTAGTAGGTGTTGGATCCTTTACAACGTTGTAATAGTATACTAAATTAAATCAATATATCTATATCTATATATAATAACGTAAACATGGTGTGTGACATGGCATTAGATTAGGCCCTCTCACCCTTTGAGTGACGCGTGGCATTAGGTTAGGCCCTCACGCTCATTGAGTGATACATGACACTAGGTAAAGCCTTCTTCCTTGTTTTCCTCCAAACGTCTTTTTTTTCTCTCATGTTTCCCCTTCTCGATTTTTAAACGTTAATAACTTTTATATATGAGATTAAAACGAAAAAAGAAAAAAAGTACACCAAACTAACAATCGTTTTATTATCTTTCCAACAAGTACCATAGTGTTATACAAAAATCGAAAAAAAAAAACTATTTTAGTGGGCTTTTGTTTATACAAAAAAACACCTTCAAGACCATCGTCTCAATCATGTCATGCAATTATTGCTTTTGCATCTGTTTCTCATCGAAACATACATTTTCTTTTTAATATACATTTTTATTCTTATTTACATGATTAAATTTATAGTTTTCTCATATTGTAATACATTAATTTTTATGTTAATCATAACACACATTTTATTACTTTATATTAGATTTTTTAAATCGAAAAGCTTTCAAGATATAATCTAGTTGTTTATATATATTTTATTTAGAAATTAAAAAACCATGACCAGATTGAAGTAGAGGTGAACAAATCGGTTTTTTTTAGGAACCGGTTTCGGTTTGGAACTGGTCTGCTACAGTGTCGGTTCCGTTCGGAACCGGTTCCGGTTCCGTCCGGTTTCGGTCCCAGTTCCGTCGGTTCCAAAGACCGGTTTTTAAGACCGGTTCCGATTCGGTTCGGTTCCGGTTTGGTTCCGGTTTCGGTTCCGGAATCGGTTCTTGCGCGCACAAATAAAAAAATATAAACATAAAATTACGACTTTTATTATTTTTTTTAGTATTTCGAAACAAGAAACATGGAAAATGAAATTAAAACTTTCTACAACGTGCTTTTTTTGGCCATTCGACATAAGACACAAGTCGAAATAAACATTTTCGCCAAAAAGTTCGGCGTTTCGTGTCGTCTCGAAATTTTAAACAACGGTATGCTCGTTTGTGGAACCGGTTTGGGATGGGTTTGAAGATGAAGCCACGGAATGATGTAATAAAAGCAAAGCGAACACAATATTAAGTGCATACGATAGCGGTTTTTTGCGTTTTCGAGTTGTTTCCTTTTGCGTTTTTTAGTGTTGTGATCAACCAAAACATCCAAAACCTATTTATACTAAACAAAGGTGGCAAAAATGGTGATTTTGGGTGAAAAAAACGGCTAGTTAACGGCTATAAACGAGCCCAACGATCAAAAAAACGAATTTGGCCTATTCTAACGGCGGAACCGGTTCTGGGACCGGTTCTTGAAATCGGTTCCGGTTTCAAACCGTTTTTGACTAAAATAGTGGAACCGGTGCTGGAACCGGCGGTTCCTAGAGGAACCAGAACCGGTTCCACTGTATACCGGTTTGGAATCAGAACCGGTTCCGTTTCAGTTCCACAGTTCCGGTTCTAGAACCGGTTTTCTTGTTCACCTCTAGATTGAAGTAACATATACCTAATTTGTTGATCTGACACAATAGGTTATTATATATTGTTTGATAAAATCCACGATAAGCTGCATAACAAACACATCCCCACTATTTTTATTTTCCTTCTTATGATGTTAAATTACTTTTATCTATCACTAGCTTTTATTCCGTGAATATCCCGAGGTTGAAAAATATAATAATTCTAATAATACTAATACTAATAGTAATAATTATTACTCTTGTAATTAAATAAATAAAAAATAACCTTGCTATAAGGTGACACCATGTGTTGTAGTGTTGCGCGATTCTTTCTCCTAGCTTCTCTTGATGAAGTATACCTATGCATCTTTAAAAGAATAAAATTCCAATGAAAGCATGACGATTGAGCTGAATTTCAACATTGTAGATAAGAACCTGGTTTAAAAGAAAAAAACATTATTAATGAATAACCTGAACACTTTGTGTTTTTTTTCCTGTATGAACGAAACCCCACAAAAAATAGTTGTTTTTTTTTCTTCGTTTTTATATAGAACTATGGTACTCGTTGGAAAGATAATAAAACGCTCGTTAATTTGGTGTAACTTTTTTCTTTAAAAAATATCGTATATAAAAGATATTAACGTTTAAAAATTATGGGAGGAAAATAAGAGAGAAAAATTTTAATTTGTTTTTAAATTCTTTTTTCCTAAAATAACTCAATTTAAATTAAGTAGATTAGGTTTTATATTATTATTTATTTATTTATTTTTAATTTGCCACATGGCATAACACATGGCACACTCAAGGAGGAAAATGCCTCCTTGAATGTCATGTCATTAAAATGCCTCCATTGAATGTCACCTCATCAATATATACAACTAGTTTTTATCCCGGGAGCGTCCCGGGTTGAAATCTATAATATAACATAATAAAATATATTATTATTGTTATTATTATTATTATTATTATTATTATTATTATTTTAAACAAATCTCTGCCATAAGTTATCATATTCCAATACAAAAAAAACGAATCTCTGCGCCGGGTATAAATCTAGTGCCATTACAAATGAATTCGGAAGTTTGCAATCGATCATTCCAAAAAGAACTAACATGAAATAAGAAAAAAAAAGTTAATTATTGAAATATCGAACGCATTAGTCTAAGGGTTATGTGATGCGTTAAAAAATTCATGGGTATATGATCGGGTATGTAGTTCGGGTATTTGGGTATGTTGTTTCGGGTAATCGGGTCGGGTATCACCTAATCCCAGACCCGACCCAAACCCATAATTTTTTTTAAACTAATCCCAAACCCGACAGTGTCGGGTTACAAAAAATAGTCATTTTTTTCTCCGATTTTTATATAGCACTATGGTACTCGTTGGAAAGATAATAAAACGCTCGTTAATTTGGTGTAATTTTTTTCTTTAAAAAATCTCGTATATAAAAGATATTAACGTTTAAAAGTTATGGGAGGAAACACGAGAGATAAAATAATAAGACCACCCGTAGTGGGGCTCCATTGGGGCTTTATTTTCAAAAATAGCGCCCCCCACATCGCTACGGGGGGGCTCCATTTTTCAAAAAAGTGCAAGGGCTTTATAAATATAACGCCGGATCAATTTTTGCCCCTCCAATCAAATGCAGCCACGTCATACTCTCTCTCTCTCTCTTATTTTTTTATTATTTTTTTATTTTAAAAGATATAATAAAATATTAAAAGGGGCTTTATATATAAAGCCCCACCACTACACCCCTTTTCCACTTTATCTCTCCATGCTGACTCATCAGCCACGTGGACCAATCACATTCAGGGGCTTTATATTTATAAAGCCCCACTACACATGGTCTAAAGGTTTAATATTTATATTTAATAGATTGGGTATTTAATAGATTAGATTAAAGATTATAATAGATTGGGTTAAATCATATTTATTTCTTTTTTTTAATTGGTTTAAAGTTGCCACATCACATCCTATGTGGCATCTCTCAAAAAAGAGATTGCATAAGAGCATGACATGTAGGATTAATCCCTTTGCAATATATATATATATATATATATACTAGCGGATTACCCCGGGAGGGTCCCGGGGTTAAAAAATCTAATTTTACGTGATAACCTATTACAAATGGCTTAAGTTAACTAACTACAAAATCTCTCAATCATTGCATGTTCATAGTATTCTAATCAGTAATAACTCATATTTCCTAATCTAAAACCTGTAATCATCTAAAGAATCCCTTATATAAGCTGCAACTATTCAAAAACTCATCACATCTCTCTAATTTCTCACATTCTAATGGCTCTTATAATTCCTAATCTAATCAACTAAACAAACACTTAAGTTGGAAGTTGTAACCATTGCATCTCATTATGCCACGTGGCATAATCAAGATATGGTTGAGGCCACAATTGAACGCCACGTCAGCAACTATCAATTCTTCTCGGGAGTGTCCCGGGGTTGAAAAATATAATCATTCTAATAATACTAATACTAATAATAATAATTATTACTCTTGTAATTAAATAAATAAAAAAATAACCTTGCTATATACTGACACCATGTGTTGCAGTGTTGCGCGATTCTTTCCCCTAGCTTCTCTTGATGAAGTATACCTAGTAAATTCCAATGATAACATGGCGATTGGGCTGATTTTCAATATCGTAGATAATAATCTGGTTTAAAAGAAAAAACATGATTAATCAATAACATGAACACTTTGTGTGTTTTTTTTTTCTGTATGAACGAAACCCCACAAAAAATAGTCGATTTTTTCTCCGTTTTTTATATAGCACTTTGGTACTCGTTGGAAAGATAATAAAACGCTCGTTAATTTGGTGTAATGTTTTTCTTTAAAAAATCCCGTATATAAAAGATATAAACGTTTAAAAGTTATGGGAGGAAATATGAGAGATAAAATTTTAAATTTATTTTTAAATTCTTTTTTCCTAAAATAACCCAATTTAATTAAAAAAGAATTAATTCAAAAACACTACAATCATTCAATTATGATGCCACGTGGCAGTTTCATGGAGAGGTTGAAGGCACCATTACACGCCACGTCAGCAATGTTCAATTCTTTTATATATATTAATAGATATATATATATATATATATATATATATATATATAGACTAGCTGATTACCCCGGGAAGGTCCCGGGGTTGAAAATTTTTAATATGGTTTAATAAAATATGTTAAAAGAAGAAAACCCAAATCACGAAAAGAGTAAATAACTTAAACATAATCAATCTTAGTTAAAAAAACATTTATTTAAAAAGTTAAAAAAAATAAAAAGCATAAACCATATTAAACATAATACAGTATTAAAAGGATAACCTTCAACATATAATCATCTTCACGTAATTTAAAATATGTTACAATTTAACTTTGACTTATATAGATGTATAATTCATGATGAGGGTTGAAAAATATAACCATTCTAATAATACTAATAGTAATAATTATTACTCTTGTAATTAAATAAATAAAAAAATAACCTTGCTATAAGGTGACACCATGTGTTGGAGTGTTGCGCGATTCTTTCTCTTAGCTTCTCTTGATGAATTATATCTATCCATCTTTAGAAGAGTAAAATTCCAATGCATGGCGATTGAGGCGAATTTCAACATCGTAGATAAGAACCTGGTTTAAAAGAAAAAACATGATTAATGAATAACCTGAACACTTTGTGTTTTTTTTTTCTTTATGAACATAACCCCACAAAAAATAGTTGTTTTTTTCTCTGTTTTTTATATAGCACTATGGTACTCGTTGTAAAGATAATAAAACGCTCGTTAATTTGGTGTAATTTTTTTATTTAAAAAATCTCGAATATAAAAGATATTAACGTTAAAAAATTATGGAGGAACATAAGAGAGAAAAATTTAAATTTGTTTTTAAATTATTTTTTCCTAAAATAACTCAATTTAATTTTAGTAATTGAGAATTGAGAGATAGAGAGATAAATTTAGAGTTTTATATTTATCTTTTTTAATTAAAAAAGGAAATAATTCAAAAACACTAAAATCTTTCAATTATGATGCCACGTGACAGTTTCATAGAGAGATTGAAGGCACCATTGCACGTCACGTCAGCAATTCTTTTATATATATTAATAGATATAGATATAGATTCTTTTATCATAAGTTATAGATTTGGTATTTTTTTTTTTTAAATGAGAATTAGTAAATGTTTATGCAACTAAATTAGGCGAGAAGTTTGTGAAAAATAATGTAGACGCACCACCTACCATTTACAAAAATATGTTCTATTCGAATAATAGAACGCCAATTATTTAACGCAATTTTCAATGGGAATAATTTAAATATTTCCGATTTAATAATAGAGTTAGAATTAAATATAGTGAAATAAAAATAGGAAGTCATAGAAAGTGTGTTAAACGGACTTCAGTTGAACTCATTCAAGCGACATTACAACAGTCTCATTGAACTCTATGATCCCAGTTTTTAAGTTTTCACTTTTTTGGATTTTTAGTTTGTAGTTTTAGAATTTACGTATATCATTGTGTCTTTTATGTAGTGTCATGTCTTTTTCTTATTTTTATCATTGTGTCATTTTTGCGATTCATTGTGTCTTTTTTTTCATTAGCATTGTGTTATATTTTTTGGCTTATTCTGTCATATATCGTGATCTATTATGCTTTTGTATCCTTCTTACCCTTCTCATTTTTGTTACATTGTGTATGATAACTTCACCCTTAATAATAAATCTAACTTAAATACTCATGAATCTATCTCGAAGTAACTTATATTTGGTGGAGGCTGATCGATGTGGTAGTGGCGTCCCCTCCACCTTAGGGGCGGACCTAGCTCAATACTAGGTGTCGTGCCCGCTGTCCATAAGGTTCGCGCGTGTAGTGGAAAAAATGTTTACGATTTTTCAAAAACATTACTACTAAAATTCAATATACGTCACTACCAAATGAAATTATACACTACCACGTTACGTTACTCGAAATTTTTTATCGAACTAGAGTAATAATAACCAAAAAAATTAACTAATCTAATTATCTAACCAAGCTCAAAATCAATATCCCAAATTATAATACAAAAGAAACCCACCCCATTACCCAAGTCCAACAAGCCCAGCCCAGCCCACCCCCACTTTCACCTTCACAGATAAAAAAAAACATTTGAGACTTTCTTTTTGTTCAGATAACAGTAGCCATTTAACAAGAAAACAACAAACCCTACCCCGCCCTCCACCGTCCCACTTCCCTCCCGCCCTCCGCCCTCCGTCGTCCGACTTCCCTCCCGTCCTCCACCGGCCCAACCAAGCAGCGTCGGCGCTGCCCCTGCAGGCTCTGCTGGGACTTCTTTTTCTGCAGCCCTGCCCACCACCAAATTGTGAGTTATTTTTTTTTTAATTTAATTGAATTGCTCATGTGTTTTAAAATTTGTGGAGGCTGCTGTTAATTGAATTGCTCATGTGTTTTAGGGAATTAACTTGAATATTGTTAATGTTGAATGTACATAATGTTTGGAACTTGGTAACTTTTCAAGTCTATGTATTTTAGGAAATTAGTAATAATAAATTAGGGTTTGGATGTTATAATTGATTATATTGTTTTTTATTAATTTTCGAGTAAATGCATATGAGTATGTTGTGGGTAGGTGTGACATCCGTCACCCTTGTCTTTCGTCATATTTACAAAAATAACCCTTGAAATATTTTCATTATAGTCCCTATAAGTTTCGTCGTTTTCAAATTTAATTTTTGAAATATATATATATATATATATATATATATATATATTATGGATCGGGTGTAAGTTTTAGTCAAATACGTATCTCGAACGTCAACGCAATGGATTTTATAAAAATTCCAAGTTTCAGAGAGTTTTATAAAGTTTTAAAAACATTATAGGTTAATTTAGTTACTTGGTTAAGTTTTATAAAGGAAAAAGTAACTAAAATGTAATAAAACTAACTATATTAAACATGAGGGACCATAATTGTCAAATTCTGAAAGTTTTAAAAATCTCTTCTCCCTCTCCCTCCCTTGCGCGTTTTTTCCGGCCAAGCCACTTCCGGCGGCCGGAATTTATTCCGGCGACTTGACTTTTGGTTTTCCTTGGCGTTTTAACATCTAATTAAGGTGGGTTTACGTTTCTTCATCCGTAATAATGCGTTTCCAGCCATCAAATAAGTTTTAAACGCGTATTGAAGTGTGTTATAACTCGATTTGGTGATGTAACCGCCGGAATTTAATTTAACTTGCAAAAACGCCATTTCACACGACCATTATATAAATCAAGCTTGGGGTTAGTTTCCAATGCACATTCCTTTCAAAACCCATCAAAAATCCCCACAAAAACTGGTCCATATCGCGTCCAATTGACGAAATTTTGCGCGGCTTTGAAGCTTGGTTTTGCGACCTCATTACGCCTTGTGAGTCATAATTTTTCATGCCGTTTTGATCCTCTTATGTTGTTCTTTAATAGCCCTCTATTACAGGTCCATCATTGTGCATAAATCGGGTTATTGATTTTAAGGTGAGGGTTAGGGTTTGGCTAGGAATTGGGGATGAAGATGATGTTTGTAGTAATTGTTAAATATATTTTAGTTTCAAATAAATAAACAAAACATGATGTGGCCTAGTGGAGTGTGTGTCTGTTGTGGAATGAAGGGGGCCGGGTTCGAGCCTCTCTAAGGCCGGGTTTTTGGCAAAATTTTCATATTTCTTTTTGTTGGTTTATTATTTTTAGAATATTAAAATTAAATATATATATATATATATATATATCTTGGAATATTCATATTAAATCCACTTTTTACCCAAAAATTATGAAAATTTAGGTATAGCTTCTTGACATCATAAAGAACATTTCCACATTTTTATTTTCTGAAAAATGTTTTATTTTTATATTTTTATTGAATTAAATTGTTTTAATCATAAATAATTGATAAAAAATTCATTTTTAATGATTTTAATCTCAAAATTTTTGAGTAATTATTTCTAACCATTCTCAACTGAAATAAAAATTATTGGTCAAGAAAACATTTATTTTTATTAATTTTCCCATTTTTAAACATTTAAACATGATTTAATCTCATTAAATCAGTTTTAAATATAAGTAAGTTTATATAAATTATGGGAAAATTATTCTAATATGTTTACATCAGAAATCATCCATTTTCTATAAAATAAATATTTTTGGATCACGTATAGTATTATTAGTCTTATTTACGTTTAGTTAGACATAATAAAACATTTATTTATTTATACAATATAAACATCTATTTTATAAATGTTTTTCTTATAAAACAGAAATACTCGTATGGTTTAATGTTTTAATTATTTCTTTGTTGAATCGTTGTGTAATACAAAAATTATTTATATATTTATGATTATCGTATTATTTTAATTTAGTTAAAGTAACTAACTAAATTATTTTGTCTTAATTATTCAAACATATTGTTATCTAAATATTTAATTGGTAATAATAATAGTACCTAAATCATATTACAAACTTTGGTATATTATTTTAATATACAACTTTTACATTAATTCGACAAATCATAAAACCTCTAATTCCCCAAATCGACTTAGCAAACCCTAATGCCTTAGACCCTAGATACCTTAGACTTTGTAGACTTTACCTTACTAGTAATTATATACATTATAGGTTGAATTCCTCGGAATTCTCACTACTTAGCTCACAACCGCTTAAGTGGATTTTGATCGCTTTCGCAAACTGTGAGTATATCTTTCCCCTTTTTACTGTTTTACTATTTTGGGGTGACTCATGTACTTATTATCAATTTTCTATTTCATTTTACTAAAATAGCAATTCTTATGTGTGTTTGCTTGTGTCATTTTGTGTATCTATGACCTGTCAAATCATTAACCGTTGCGGCCTGGCATTTCAATGAATAGTACTACGGTTTATACCCTTGTGACTCTGTTGAGAGTCCTCGTCATTGCTATGTATTACATTACTACTAGCGCATACTATATATATCTGCTTTCTTTTCTTAGGGTTGATTTGACCCGGATACTACTTATTTCATCTTGCAAAATAACACACGAATTGCTAAAGTTTACCTTACTATATATAACAAACGGATGTACTCACCAATACATTATATGTGTTGACAAAATTGTTTTGTACATGTTTCAGGTGACGTTTGATGTTTCATGCTTTCACGCTTAGGCTGGACCTAGTGCTTAGATAAAAAGCTGAACATTTAATATTTATGTTTGAGATTTCTATTAAGACTTTTGTATTTCCTTTTTGGATAATGGAAGTTATTTACTATTAATATTTACAAATTTAGTCCATGTGCTTTTGAACAATCGTCACTACGTGACACCTCGATGTTTCCGCCATCGGTTGGGGTGTTACAGTAGGTCTCTGTTTTTTTTAGCTGGTTATAATGTTTAGAATATATGCATACCAAGTGTTTGATGAAATATTCGCCTTAGTTTTCTACTTTTCTCCTCTAATTTTAATCATATTTTGTCTAAGTACCTTGGTTGCAATTTTTCTTGATTGTCTGTAGGTTGAGTTGGGCATGATGAAGATTCATGTTCACAAAGGATAAAAAGACATGTTACAACTGTTGAATGCACTTCAGGTTTGAAAACCCTCTTAAAGCTTCACATATACTATCTTTTTTGCTTTTATTTTGGTATTCTTTTCTCACAATTTAGTTAGGCTAATTTGGCATTTACACTTATAAAAGACTATGGCATAATTTGGCTAGTATAAGTTAATTATAACATGGTGTATAACTTGTCAATTTGGGGCTGAAATAACCAACAAAATGTATTATGTTTGATTGATTTAGTAATGCACTCCAACTATTCGATAAAATGCCTCGGTGAACTGTATGTTGTACAACCTTAAAAGCTTGTTGTACAACATTCTATTGCACAAATAAGGGCAGTGTACCTGAGGCGTGCGCCTTAGGCTAATTTTTGCCACGAAGCACTCCTCAGTTGTGCTTCATGTACATCGTGCGCCTCTAGTCACATAAGGCAATGCCCTTCGCGTCTCAGTGTACCTGAGGCGCGCGCCTTAGGCTTGTGCCTGAGGGCACACTTTTTTAAAACCAAGATTATATGAAACAACTGCAGTAAAAAAAATAATTGAATGTTACTCCTAAAAAATTTCAAGACCCGCCACTGCTCCACCTCATCGTTTTTTAGTCAATAGCCCCCATCTCCCACACAAACATACACACCATTTCCCCCGATGCCAGGAGGGGGGTTTGGGAGCATTGAAAGACTGCAAGCAGAATGGTGACGAAAAGTGGAAGAAGAAAGGGACGCACCTGATGATTGTTGTTGCTTTAATTTTGCTGGTGATTGTGACACCCGGCAAACTCAGGGTAACATTTTTCAAACATATAAGTTTACCTTGGCAAAAACATTCATTTAACATACTTAACTGGGTCAGTTATGTCACACCCTCAAAATCCACTTGCGGAGTTTTACCGCGAGGCGCATGACAAACCAGGATCCAAACCAACGATCACAATAAACAAGTATAAATGTAATTAATGCAATACCAAAACATAGTTTTAAAATCCCGTTTACAGCGGAAGCTTATTCAAAATAAAGTTCAACATAAATAACCAAAGTTCAATGTTTATGAAATCATGCAACTCTATCTAGACGCCGTGCAGACGCGTGCGCCCTAGTTCCATGTGCTACCTTAGCGACCTGAGAAAACGTGTAAAAGTTTACGTCAGCACAAAAATGCTGGTGAGTTTACAGGTTTGCAGTTCAAGTACCAAGTTCACCTGTCCATACTATAACAAATAGAAAACCAGTATACGCTAGCTAGGCGTACGTTTTGTTACTACCACGATTGGAAAACCATTACTAACTCGAATACCAGTTGTTGTGCCCGAATAGTTCCAAATGTTCCTGTTGTTCCTGTTTGAGACAATATGCACTCGCCCGGCCCTCCAAGCCGACGAGCGGGGTTGGTCACTCCCAATAGCGCTATTCACATTTCCCCGTTGTGCAAACCCGCACATTCATGGTTCCCCCCGGGACTTCCAAAGATCGTGTAGTACACAATAGAAACCCATAGTATGACAGTAGTTACCAAATAATCGTTTTAACACATGTTTTCTCCCCCGAAAATATGAAACCAGTTTAAAATAGGGGCCGTAAACTCACCTTAAGTTGCTTTACTCCTAATCCCGAGTAAACTCAGCTGCTATGTTAGTCCCGTACAGTGGCGACCTAACATACGACAGTTACAAGTACTTAGACTAATAACCCGCAGGTTAATTAGTCCCTAGATGTCCAGACCATAACCAAGTTTGTTTGAAAACACCGTGACTGTTTAACCGACCCAAAGTACAAGACTCGACATCCCATTGGTGACCCGAGACTCCCCGTGTTATGTTTACGCTCCAAAACATACAATAACGTAAGTATACTTAACATACGTTAACACACAACAAGTTATAGCACATAGTTCACGTATCAACGAAATACATCCAAATATATGTTACCAAGTTATTAGACATGTTACGGGGTTCCTAGCATGTTACTACATGTTAATTCGGGTCTCGGAATGCTAATTTACACTTACAGCAGCAGTACACGCGATTAGGAAAAGTCAACTAGTGATTAGGAAAGTCAACTAGTGAATAGAAACCCTATTCGCCCCTACTATAGGCGAGTAGGGGCTACTCCCCTTTACTTCATGCGAATAGGGGCTATTCCCCTGAACTTACTAGTGATTAGGGCTACTCGCATGAACTTACTAGTGATTAGGGCTACTCGCGTGAACTTACTAGTGAATAGGCTTCTACTCGCCTATATATAGGCGATTAGCCTTGTACTCGCATGAGTTATAGGCGATTAGCATTGCTACTCGCCTGTAACCATGCTGTTCCAGTTTTTCGCGCGTTTAACGTTCCAAATCAGATCCAGAACGTGTGTAACTACCCAATATCATCCCAAACGCTATCCTAAACATGTTTAACCCAAAACCCTTCGTTCAACCTCGTATAATCAGTCCTGCATGCAACCCAAAACAATCCAAACACTATTCATATAGCATGCAACATCAATTAACGCATGTAATCATAACCCTATTATCCGATTACTGAGTTTTCTATCATCATACTCATAATATTAATTCTGACCTAGCATGACAATACATCAAAACATCATCAAGATCCATAAAAATCCTATCTTTCTAATCATACATACCCATAACGCATGTTAATTAGTTATAATCCGTTTAACAACCCTTATTGACGATTTTCAGAAAGCTTTTTCGTTTATGAACAGGTCTGGACCATTAGGGATTTATTAAAAACATTTACAAAGTGTTATGGATGAGAATCAAACCTTGGAATTGTAAAAGATTGATGGTTAGACCTTGAAACCTTGTGTTTTTGATCAAAATCGCCTTCCAGAGGTTGTTTAAGTGTTTGGGGCGGTTATGGGACGACTAGGGTTGATATTAGGGAGTTTAGGAGGTTAAGTGTTGTATTTATAGGCGTTCCTAGTCGTTCCAGCACGTTACATGCGATTGTGCAGCAGTTCAGGCGATTAGGGCTTGTAATCGCCTGAAGGTTCTAGTGAATAGGGCCTAATCGCCCTTAGGTATACACGAGTAGGGCTACTCTCCCTTAAGGGGCTCCCTACTCGCCTCCCCTATAGGGGAGTAGGCCTCCTACTCGCCTATAGGGTTTGGTCTTGTGTGTTTTGCGCGTTAAACCCCGTTTTAACATATGTTAATGCATATTCATGTGCCGACAAGTCATATAATGATTGTAAACACATAACACAAGTAAATACACATATTTACACTCGTTCACCAATTCCCGGGACTCGAGACTCGTACGTTCCGTATGCCCTGACGATCCTACAAATCGTCACCGTTTGTACACTTGGTTAAGGACCGACATCTAATGAACCTCTAGACCAACATCCAACGATCTTCTAGACTAACTAATAGTTCCCGAACCATAACCCGACTTAACTAACCCAGTTAAGTACAAAATACGCGTGACTCGCTAAGGTAGACTTTCATCTAGACAACGTTGTTAACCCGAATTTGCCAGGTGTCACATCATCCCCACGTTAAAAGAATTTTCGTCCCGAAATTTGTACAAGTACAGAAAGAACAAAAGAAATAATCGAAGGAAACAAGCAAAGGTAGAAACCGAAAGAGAGAGATTTACCCGAGTTGTCACATCATCCCCACGTTAAAAGGAATCTCGACCCGAGATTCATTCAGCTGCCGAAGGGACATGCCTTGACTCGAACGCTTCCTTAGGAAAGAGATGAGGATACTTAGACTTCATCTGATCCTCCCGTTCCCATGTATATTCCGGTCCCCGGTTCGAGTTCCACCGAACCTTAACGATACGAATCTTGCTGTGACGTAGGCTACGAATCTTGTAATCAAGGATCTCCACAGGTTCTTCCACAATCCGAAGACGATCATCAACCTTGATCTCTTCTAGTGGAACGATGAGAGACTCGTCAGCCAGACACTTCTTCAAGTTTGACACGTGAAAGACGTTATGTACGTTACCGAGCTCCGTCGGTAGATCAAGTCGATATGCCACCGGCCCAATCCGTTCCAGGATCGTAAATGGGCCGACATATCGCGGATTGAGTTTGCCACGCTTTCCAAAGCGTATGACGCCCTTCCACGGTGAGACTTTTAGAAGTACCTTGTCATTGACTTGGAATTCCAGTGGTTTGCGACGCTGATCAGCATAACTCTTTTGCCGGTCCCGTGCCGCCGCCAACCGATTACGAATCTGTACGATCTTTTCCGAAGTTTCGTACACTAGTTCAGGCCCAGTGAGTTGACTCTCACCCACTTCAGCCCAACAAAGAGGAGAGCGGCATTTCCGTCCGTACAGTGCCTCGAACGGAGCAGCCTTGATGCTCGTGTGATAACTGTTGTTGTACGAGAATTCTACCAACGGCAGATGAGCTTCCCAACCCTTCCCAAAATCGATCACACACGCCCGCAGCATGTCTTCTAAAGTTTGAATAGTACGCTCACTCTGACCGTCAGTCTGTGGATGGTAAGCCGTACTCATGTCTAGTTGGGTACCCAAAGCCTTGTGTAAAGACTTCCAGAAGTGAGAAGTAAAATGGGAGTCACGATCCGAGATGATAGAAACAGGTACCCCGTGCTTAGAAACAACCTCCTTCAAGTAAAGACGAGCCAAACGATCCATAGTGTCGGTCTCCTTAATAGCAAGAAAATGGGCTGATTTCGTTAACCGATCGACAATCACCCATATCTTGTCGTTCCCGCTTGGTGACTTAGGAAGTTGCGTGACAAAATCCATAGTAATCCGTTCCCATTTCCATTCCGGAATTTCAGGTTGTTGCAGGAGACCCGACGGTTTCTGGTATTCCACCTTGACCTTAGCACAAGTCAAGCATTTACTCACGTATGAGGCTATGTCCGACCTCATGTTTGGCCACCAGTAAAGCACCTTCAAATCTTGGTACATCTTATCCGAACCAGGATGAATAGAATACCGGGACTTATGAGCCTCATCAAGAACAAGCTCCCGTAGTCCCCCGAATAAAGGAACCCATATGCGTTCTGCGAAATAGTGCAGGCCATCAGGCCTTCGCTCTAGGTGCTTGTCGGCACCGTGCATGGTTTCAGCTTTAAGGTTTTCCTCCTTCAAAGCTTCTATCTGGGCAGAACGGAGTTGATCAGGTAACGATGAATGAATAGTGAGCTGCAATGCCCGAACGCGACGAGGTTTAGAAGATTCCTTCCTGCTCAAGGCGTCTGCTACAACATTCGCCTTGCCAGGATGATACTTAATAGCACAATCATAATCGTTCAAAAGTTCAATCCAGCGACGCTGCCGTATGTTCAAGTGTTGTTGGTCGAAAATGTGTTGGAGACTCTTGTGATCGGTGTAGATGGTGCATTTGGTACCGTACAAGTAATGTCTCCAAATTTTCAACGCGAATACCACGGCACCCAACTCCAAGTCATGAGTTGTGTAGTTCTTCTCGTGCACTTTGAGTTGACGAGAAGCATATGCAATCACTTTCTCGCGCTGCATCAACACGCAACCGAGTCCATGAATGGAGGCATCACAGTAAACGACAAAATCATCAGAACCCTCAGGTAAAGACAGAATAGGAGCAGAACACAGTTTAGACTTCAGTTCCTCAAACGCGGACTCTTGTGATTCACCCCAGTCGAACTTCTTATCCTTCTGAGTGAGAGTGGTGAGGGGTTGAGCAATCTTCGAGAACCCCTGAATGAAACGACGATAATAGCCCGCAAGGCCTAGGAATTGCCGCACCTCAGTTGGCGTCTTTGGTGCTCCCCAGTCCTTGATCGCTTCGATTTTTGCTGGATCGACATGAATTCCTAGTTCATTAACCACATGTCCTAGGATTGAACTTCGCGTAACCAAAAGTCACACTTTGAGAACTTGGCGTAAAGTTGTTCCCGTCGCAAGAGTTCCAAAACTAACCGCAGATGTTCCCCGTGTTCGGTCTCGTTCTTGGAGTAGATCAGAATGTCATCGATAAACACAATGACAAACTTGTCCAGATACGGTTTACAGACGCGGTTCATCAAGTCCATGAAAACCGCCGGTGCGTTCGTGAGACCGAAAGGCATGACCAAGAATTCGAAATGGCCATAACGTGTTCGAAAAGCAGTCTTTGCAACGTCAGCCTCCCTGACGCGCAGCTGGTGATAACCGGACCTCAAGTCGATCTTGGAATAATAACTAGAACCCTGGAGCTGGTCGAATAGATCATCGATACGTGGAAGAGGATAACGGTTCTTGATGGTTAACTTGTTCAGCTCTCTGTAATCTACACACAATCGGAAACTCCCATCCTTCTTTTTGACAAATAAAATCGGGGCTCCCCAAGGGGAAGAACTTGGCCGGATGAAACCCTTGTCCAAGAGTTCCTGTAACTGGCTAGACAATTCCTGCATCTCGGGAGGTGCAAGACGGTAGGGGGCCCGAGCAATAGGAGCAGCCCCTGGTACGAGATCAATACCGAACTCGACTTGACGATGAGGAGGAAGACCAGATAAATCATCGGGAAAAACATCAAGAAATTCGCGTACCACCGGAATGTCGTCAATCTTCTTCTCATCACTGGAGGAAACAGATAAAAGCGCCAATACGGCTGGATAACCCTTTCGAAGGCACTTAAGGGCTTTCATGCTAGAGATGATGTTTAGCGAAACACCACCCTTGATACCGTATACAGAAAGAAATTCTCCATCAGGGAGAGGAATCCGAATAACCTTATCGTAACAGACAATCTCCGCGCGATACAAAGATAACCAATCCATTCCTACCACAACGTCAAAACTACCCAATGGTACCGGCATAAGATCGATGGGAAACGATAAACCCGAAAACTCTAACTGACACTCCCGAAGAACACTAGTAGCTTCAATCGTTTTTACCGTCAGCCAACTCAATAATATACTTGGTCTCTAATGGTACAGATACTACATCTAGCAGTCGACTAATACCCATGGATACAAAACTCTTGTCGGCACCAGAATCAAATAACACGCTAACAGAATGATTATTGAGAAGAAACGTACCGGTGACTGTATCAGGGTCCTGCCTAGCCTCAGCAGCTCCAATGACGAAGGCACGTGCATTTCTGCCGCCGCCCCCGTTGTTCCCATTCCCGTTGTTTCCACCCTGTTTCAGTTTTGGGCAATCCTTCTTGTAATGCCCAGTGTCACCACAGTTGTAGCATCCCTGTTTCCCTGTAGTCCCCTGAGTAGTCGGAGCTGAACTGTTAGTCGGAGTCTGAGTCGATGGAAGTGTAACCCGACAATCTTTAGCATAGTGGCCTGTTCGCTGGCAGCGGTGACAACGGTTACTGTCGCAGTTCCCTTGGTGATGGCGTCCACACTTGTTGCATTTGGGCAGTTTTCCTGCATAACCACCCTGCTTATTACCCGAAGACGATGAACCCCCATTATCAAACTTTTTACCCTGCTGCGTAGACCCAGATCCCTTCCCGTCGTTTTCCCACTTGCGTTTATTGTTCTCTGGAGCCTTAGCAGTCGAACCTTTCACCGGCAAAATCCCCTCGTTCACCTTTAAATTAGTCATCCTATGTGCAGATCGAACTACCTCCGCATAAGTAGGATGATTCCCAGCAGCCACTAACCCTGCAATTTCCGGCACCAACCCTGAGACATAATGTTCAATCTTACGATACTCTGGCACGTGCAGATCGGGACAGAGCACTGCCAACTCATTCCTCCTAACCGTATACTTCTCGATTTCCGACCCAGTCATCTTGAGGTTCCACACCTCATGTTCTAGCTTCTGTACCTCTTCTCTCGGGCAATACTCCCGCTTCAGCAACTGCACAAAGTTCTCCCATGGCATAGCATATGCCTCCCCAATACCCATGTTCTGGGTAATACCATTCCACCAAGTCAATGCCACGTCCTGAAATAACGCAGCCGAATACTTCACCCGATCTTCTGGGAGACAGTTACACATCAGGAATACCGACTCCACTTTCTCCAACCACCTAAGCAAACTGACCGCACCCTCGGTGCCAGAGAATTCCTGGGGCTTGCAGTCCCGGAACATCTTGTAGGTGCACATGGTGGGGGTGGGTCAACAGGACCACCTGAAATGAAACGTATGAGAACCACGAATAACGTAAACAAGGCTCACCAATGAGGCAAGGAAAATGGATAGAACAACTTACCACCACCGTTGTGCCCTAACTGAAAGGCAGCCTGGAGCAAGTTGTTCAGATCAGCCTGTGACAGGTTAATACCTCCACCACGACCACCAGCACCACCACGACCACCACCACGTCCACCATTGCGACCACCTCCTCGTCCTCCACGCACTCCAGACATGATTCTGGCAGAAAGAACGAGAAAAATTTAGTTTCGCAGTTAAAGATAACCACTAATGTTCACAAGATTAAAGCCAGATCCAATCCAGGACTATCCCTTCAAACCCAAAGCTCACTAGGGCTTCCATGCATTTCGTTTTATGATTTTGTGTGCACCCAAAATGATAAAACGCGATACATGGTCCTCCAAGTGTTCTCCTAGTTCAAAGTTCAAATCACCGAACATAGACTCTTAGCTACACACCGTAATACTACGGTAGTTCATGACAAGTGTTTCTATTGGAATACGAAAGGGAGATGTCCGAGCCTTGGACAAATCTCAAGAGCACACGAGTTACCCCAATAGACCACACTGCCTAGAAAACAAGTAACCCAACCTAAGATAGAACGGATGATGTAACGTAGAAAGACCAACGATTTAGAGACACCCCGACAAGACCATACGTAACCCACTATAACGTTTAGTACCATGTGATCGTCTAGTGTGTGCGACTCGGCTATAGACTAGACTCTACATGCAGTCCTAGTTCACTATAACCATTGGCTCTGATACCAATCTGTCACACCCTCAAAATCCACTTGCGGAGTTTTACCGCGAGGCGCATGACAAACCAGGATCCAAACCAACGATCACAATAAACAAGTCTAAATGTAATTAATGCAATACCAAAACATAGTTTTAAAAATCCCGTTTACAGCGGAAGCTTATTCAAAATAAAGTTCAACATAAATAACCAAAGTTCAATGTTTATGAAATCATGCAACTCTATCTAGACGTCGTGCAGACGCGTGCGCCCTAGTTCCATGTGCTACCTTAGCGACCTGAGAAAACGTGTAAAAGTTTACGTCAGCACAAAAATGCTGGTGAGTTTACAGGTTTGCAGTTCAAGTACCAAGTTCACCTGTCCATACTATAACAAATAGAAAACCAGTATACGCTAGCTAGGCGTACGTTTTGTTACTACCACGATTGGAAAACCATTACTAACTCGAATACCAGTTGTTGTGCCCGAATAGTTCCAAATGTTCCTGTTGTTCCTGTTTGAGACAATATGCACTCGCCCGGCCCTCCAAGCCGACGAGCGGGGTTGGTCACTCCCAATAGCGCTATTCACATTTCCCCGTTGTGCAAACCCGCACATTCATGGTTCCCCCCGGGACTTCCAAAGATCGTGTAGTACACAATAGAAACCCATAGTATGACAGTAGTTACCAAATAATCGTTTTAAACACATGTTTTCTCCCCCGAAAATATGAAACCAGTTTAAAAGAGGGGCCGTAAACTCACCTTAAGTTGCTTTACTCCTAATCCCGAGTAAACTCAGCTGCTATGTTAGTCCCGTACAGTGGCGACCTAACATACGACAGTTACAAGTACTTAGACTAATAACCCGCAGGTTAATTAGTCCCTAGATGTCCAGACCATAACCAAGTTTGTTTGAAAACACCGTGACTGTTTAACCGACCCAAAGTACAAGACTCGACATCCCATTGGTGACCCGAGACTCCCCGTGTTATGTTTACGCTCCAAAACATACAATAACGTAAATATACTTAACATATGTTAACACACAACAAGTTATAGCACATAGTTCACGTATCAACGAAATACATCCAAATATATGTTACCAAGTTATTAGACATGTTACGGGGTTCCTAGCATGTTACTACATGTTAATTCGGGTCTCGGAATGCTAATTTACACTTACAGCAGCAGTACACGCGATTAGGAAAAGTCAACTAGTGATTAGGAAAGTCAACTAGTGAATAGAAACCCTATTCGCCCCTACTATAGGCGAGTAGGGGCTACTCCCCTTTACTTCATGCGAATAGGGGCTATTCCCTGAACTTACTAGTGATTAGGGCTACTCGCATGAACTTACTAGTGATTAGGGCTACTCGCGTGAACTTACTAGTGAATAGGCTTCTACTCGCCTATATATAGGCGATTAGCCTTGTACTCGCATGAGTTATAGGCGATTAGCATTGCTACTCGCCTGTAACCATGCTGTTCCAGTTTTTCGCGCGTTTAACGTTCCAAATCAGATCCAGAACGTGTGTAACTACCCAATATCATCCCAAACGCTATCCTAAACATGTTTAACCCAAAACCCTTCGTTCAACCTCGTATAATCAGTCCTGCATGCAACCCAAAACAATCCAAACACTATTCATATAGCATGCAACATCAATTAACGCATGTAATCATAACCCTATTATCCGATTACTGAGTTTTCTATCATCATACTCATAATATTAATTCTGACCTAGCATGACAATACATCAAAACATCATCAAGATCCATAAAAATCCTATCTTTCTAATCATACATACCCATAACGCATGTTAATTAGTTATAATCCGTTTAACAACCCTTATTGACGATTTTCAGAAAGCTTTTTCGTTTATGAACAGGTCTGGACCATTAGGGATTTATTAAAAACATTTACAAAGTGTTATGGATGAGAATCAAACCTTGGAATTGTAAAAGATTGATGGTTAGACCTTGAAACCTTGTGTTTTTGATCAAAATCGCCTTCCAGAGGTTATTTAAGTGTTTGGGGCGGTTATGGGACGACTAGGGTTGATATTAGGGAGTTTAGGAGGTTAAGTGTTGTATTTATAGGCGTTCCTAGTCGTTCCAGCACGTTACATGCGATTGTGCAGCAGTTCAGGCGATTAGGGCTTGTAATCGCCTGAAGGTTCTAGTGAATAGGGCCTAATCGCCCTTAGGTATACACGAGTAGGGCTACTCGTCCTTAAGGGGCTCCCTACTCGCCTCCCCTATAGGGGAGTAGGCCTCCTACTCGCCTATAGGGTTTGGTCTTGTGTGTTTTGCGCGTTAAACCCCGTTTTAACATATGTTAATGCATATTCATGTGCCGACAAGTCATATAATGATTGTAAACACATAACACAAGTAAATACACATATTTACACTCGTTCACCAATTCCCGGGACTCGAGACTCGTACGTTCCGTATGCCCTGACGATCCTACAAATCGTCACCGTTTGTACACTTGGTTAAGGACCGACATCTAATGAACCTCTAGACCAACATCCAACGATCTTCTAGACTAACTAATAGTTACCGAACCATAACCCGACTTAACTAACCCAGTTAAGTACAAAATACGCGTGACTCGCTAAGGTAGACTTTCATCTAGACAACGTTGTTAACCCGAATTTGCCAGGTGTCACAAGTTAAGTCGGGATACATTACGTATTGTCCAGGGTTCAATGATTCGGAGGATTATTGGGGTCATCTTATGCACACACACGAGTCTTGAGTCCCGTTGTTGGCGAACTTACATAATTGGATTAGATGATAAACTTGAATCGCTTCATATATTATGTGTAACGTGTAAATACGTGTTTAAGTGATGTTTATATGATTATACATGTTAAACATATGTGAGGATTGCATGTTCATGTGTTAGAATGGGTTAACATGTGTTAACACGCGTTTAAATGGCAAAACCATAGAAACTGAGAAGTCTGGAAACTGGTTCGACCTCATGGGGGTTCGAACCAGTTTGTGAGAAACTCATTCGATCTCTGTAAGGGTCGAATGAACTAGGACTATAAATGCCATACTTTGCAATTTTTCATCATTTCACAAACCCTAAACGCCTCTAAGTGCTCTCTCTCAACCCCAAACCTGTAGAAAGGAGTTTTTGATCTTGTTTTTCAAATCCTAACACAAACATATCCTCTATATCACAAACAAGAAAAGATTCAAGGTGTGTTCTTGATCCAAAACCATTTTCATTCATTTTAATTTGTTTTTATCAAACTTTAAGTGTCCAGATCTGATTCAAACATGTTTTCATGGATAAAAATCTTTCTAACACCTTCCTAAACAAAACCCTTTTCATTAACAATGAGTTTTCATGCAAAATACATGTGTTAATGGTGTTAAATGATGTGTTATGAACTTTTATGGAATTGTTTGATGATTGATTGCTGTCTAGATGTTATAACAATGATATAGGGCCGTTATTGATGCTGATTTATGCTTGATATGGGTTACAATTGGTTATTGGTGATGTTCTGCTCATTTTGGGGGGGTTTTGTGTTAGATCCAGGGCATGTTCATGATATTATTGATAATAAAATGATTAGGGATTTTCTTACACATGATAATCCGAGCATATTGAGCTAATTGATGGATGATTTTGATAAGTTTCCGTATCGGGTAAAGATTGCATGCGTATGATGTGACATTTCGATAATTTGCTATTTTGGGTAACTTGTAAAACGGACTGATTTCGAGGTAAAAACTAGTAAGGTTTTGTGGGGATAGGTTAATGATAGTGGACTGTTGTGATTTGTGGTGTTTCGTGACGTTTTCGGACTGTTTAGCTGCGTTTTGGTGCGTTTTAGGAGTATTGTGTTGTTAAGGTCGAACCAAGAAGTTCCTGCGACCCTTCATGGGGTCGAATGGAAATGAGGAAGGTCAAACCAACTTGCCATAAGGTCGAATGAGCTTCAGTTAGGTCGAATGAACTTGTGTTTTAATTAAATGAACATGTATAGGGTCGAACCAACTTACTTATGGGTCGAATGGACTTACATTAGGGTCGAATGAGTCTGGTAACTTGCTGATTCGACCTTACGACTTCATACATGCGATTTTTGATGCAAACTAAGTGTTTTATGCATGATTCTTGTGTGTTAACTATATATACTTGATCTCTTAGTAAAATGGGTCACCAACGGGATGTCGGGTCTGTCTGGTGTATCGGGTTAACGGTTAAACACATTTTTAAGCATACGTGGTCACGATCTGGACAATCGGGGACTAGTTAACCAATGGGTTAGTAGTCGGAACACTCATACAAACATTAGGCTAGGTCGCCGGTAGTTGGGACTATCAGTTTGTGTCGGGATCCCTATTAACTTGAAGACGCAACCTAAGGTGAGTTTCACAGCCTCTCTTTCAGTGTTTATGTTTTCGGGGGAGAAACATGCTACGTACTTGTTTTCATACTAATCATGTTATGCTAGTGTTGCTTTATGTTCTTACTGTACGATAGTTCAGTTTTACGGTTGGACGGTAGTTCAGTTAGCCGTTGTTCGGAAGTTCGGTTGGCTGGGCTCGGCCGTTCAGTTCACCGTGGTTCGGTAGTTCAGTTATGCCTAGGTTGGCAGTTCGGTTACACACGGGTGTTTCACACTTGGCATCGTATTAGCGGTTTCATATGCCTGGGTTGGTATCTTTACAGCATAGCAGTAACATGATGGAACGATCAAACTTTTGGAAACATTTTACTTAAAACATGTGAACTCACCAGCATTTTGTGCTGACGTTTTTAGAATGTTTTCTCAGGTCGCTAAGGTAGAAGCTGTTGATAGGCGCACGGTGTTGCACAGCGTCTAGGATTTCACTTGCATGGTTTTCAAACGTTGTCGAACTTATGTTGTCTATGTTTTTGAGTTGTATAGATGTTTCATGCTTCCGCTGACGTTAGTTACATTTTGAAAACTTAATGAAAGGTCTACGTTTCTTTACATTTAGTTGTCGTTTATTGTGACTGTTGACTTGGATCCTGGTGTGTCACGCGCCTCGCGGTAAAACCCCGCATGTGGAATTTGAGGGTGTGACAGATTGGTGTTTGTTGCCCTTGCTGCATTTCAGGCTGCTCAGCAAGGCTGAAATTTGAGGCAAGTTGAACGACCAGTCGGACCCAGTTTGTTTATCTGGCATGTGCATGCTCTTTCTCGCAGCTTCTTCTCTCTTCTTTTCTTGCTGTTTCAAAGTTGGACGGCCACGAGTTTTCTTTTGCACAACAGGCGGTTTTTTTAGGGGAGTTGCCTATGATGATTTGTAAAAAATTTTCCAGGTAGTTCATTCGGTTCCAAATTGGTGTTTGGTCAATTGTTGCCTTTAATTTTGCAAACTCGACATCTACATTTAGCTTTACAGAACCAATCTTTGCAGCTTTGAAGTTAAGCTTCCTCCATAACACGTCTATCGAGAAGAGCCGAATTTCCTCACCTGAAACGATAACATATGGTATTAAATTAAATTATGTAGTAAAATTATAAAAGCCGGTGATCACTAGTATTAATTACCATCACGTTCTAACTGCTCGAGACGACAGGCACATGGCAAACCAAATCCGTAAAAAAACTAGCAACCACAACCGGTACCGTAACGGCGCAAGGACGTTTCCACACATTGGATCTCCAAGTAAAGAAGCTCGAGAGCATGATTGCTAATCTTCTGAAGTAAGTTCCTAAGCATTGGCTCTTCCTTGTGGTGATTCATTGTTTTTCTAAGGCTTAATTCAAAACCTCTTTTAATCTTTGTATATTGTTTATCAACCATGTGATCGACGAACCCTACAATTTTCGCCAACGAGTTGCGATTGCGTGGAAGGTAACTTTTTAGTCAACAATGCATGCCCTCAGCTCTGTTTGTTTTTGTTTTTTTATTCAAACTATATATATATATATATATATATATATAAGATGATGGCTATGGAGGTGGGTGGAGGTGGCGGTCACTGTGGAGGTGGCAGGTGGCTATGGTTGCGGCTAGAGGTGGAGGTGGCTGTGAAGAAGCTGGTGGAGAAGATGGAGATGTATGTGTGTGAAGAAGATGAAGATGAGATGTGTGTGTCATATATATATACTAGTAGGAAACCCGCGCGATGTGGCGGGGACGACAATTTGCATTGTTATACTCGTATATTGTAGTTTTCTAATTCGTTTAATATCTATTGCGGCATCATTGCGGTGGATATACGTCATAAGCGTTACACGCATATACTAACTAATAGATTTATCAGAATTATAATATACTTCAAAAAACCATTGATGTATTATAGTAACACACTGATAAGAAAAAATAAGTCTTAAACATAAAACTTGCATCTATTCAAGTTGGAAATGGTCGAGATGTAGGTATGAATCAAATATCTTTATTCGAAGCCAAAGTTGCAAATGAAAATGGTGAATAGACACTTAGTCGGGATGTTTCCGCATTGAACAGACAATTTGACTTTTACCAAATATTGTCATTTTGTTTCAACCAAACAATTTTAACTATGCTATTGAGCTAAAACATAGGTAAAAAAGCGTATCCATTTTTCAAATTGTTGTTGTCCATGCAAAATCCATGGTAAAATGACCATTTTAACCTTTAGTTTAACTCAAAACTTGTTCTCAAATCCTAAAAAATCTACAGTTTAAAACACTTAACTAACATATAATATTCAATTATTAGTATAAAATGATGCGTTTAAAACCAAGTATATATAACATTATAACCCGTCCCCATGTCTTGTTTTTTCTTTTTCATTTTTTTATTCCTAGGTTTGTTTAATGTTTTAACCTCCAAAGTTTATTTTTTTAAAATTTTAACCACCAATTAATTCCTAAGCATGATAAATTAGTGATTATAACTGGCTTAAGCAATTTGAATGGTAACCGATCTCTCCCATTGTTTTTCTACGTTTAATTCAATTCTTTATGTGATGTTTTGGCCATTAAACATTTCATATATTTTTTTGTCATTTTTAATTATAAAGAATGCATTCACATTTTTAGGTTATTTTTTTGTCAAATTAAATAAAAAAGAATGCATTCACCATACTAATTTGTAATAGTTTGTAAATGTTGTATTTTCTTTTTACTGTTCTTGTTAAACGTTGAAAAGTTTGTTTTGTTTTGAATTGGCTACTTATACTCACAATTAAGAATAATACATTCATCACATCAATATGTACGTGTTCTTTAGATTTTTTTTTCAATAACACAACATTAAAAGAAAGGAGGTACCATTTCCAATACATTTTATGATCATGCCGGCAACCTTTTCATTGGAATGAAGTAAAAACTATGATAGTGAAAATGATCACAAAATATATTGGAAAAAAACCGCATTTTGAATGAAGAAAATAAAACAATGACATTAAAAAAAACCATGCATCTAAAGAAATTTTTAATATTAAACTGCATGAAATATGTTTTACTTTTTAATTGAAACTCAAGGTATCTTAAATTGAGTTTTCAGCTTAGTGCTTGAATCTGCATTGTCTTGAAAGACGTCTTCTTTTTTGTTGTCATCACAACGGTCAAGATTAATAACATGTCTCCATTTTTACTAAGAAAGCCTCTTAGATCTCTTTTGTTTTAGTTTCAAACATCTGATTTCTAAAAAAAGTGCAAAATTTAATTACACAACCTAAAAATAGGATTATATAAACTTTAATATTACCTCTTCACTAAATTCACGTTGAAGTTTAAACTTGTAGGGACTAAACATTGAACCATAGAAAATAATCTCAACAATATTATTACCACCATCATGCAATAAAATGCCCATACCGTGTACCACATAACATAGCAAACATGTTAATATAAAAGATATGCAAAAAAGTTAAACCTTAAAAAAAATATTGTATAAGACGCAACCTTGGACGCCTGTATAGCTACTGGTTTGTTTAAAGCGATATGCTCATCATCCAAATGAATCTACAAAAAAAAAAGGTTAACATTTATATCGGAGTAAAATAATATATGTATATAAAAAGCGTATGGAAAATTATAAACTAACAAAGACCTAACCTTAGAAGCTGCAACCAAGCATTACTATGTATTTATATGATAAAATATAGTAGTCCATTATAGGGTTTAAAATTTGAAAATTATTTCCCGCTTGATTAACTATAAAACTTTGTCACCCCCTTTAAATTAGGACGTTTTGTTGAGATATTTGACTAAATTTTTTTCACCCTTTAAATTAGGGCGTTTTTGTTTATGTTTAACCAAACCTTTAAATCAGTAAGTTTGTTGATATTTGAATAAAGTGTACAAAAATTTTTAGTCAAATATTTGACAATAGTATTAGTATTAACTTTTTGAACGAAAATGTCATAGAAACTTTTGCATTAAATAAATTTCTATAAAAAATGAAATAAACACTACGGTACTTGTTACTGAAAGAAGTAATTTTTTTTCTTATTATTTCATTCAAAAAAACCGAGTCGATCATATTTTAATAAAACTTACTACTTTTTAAAATAAAGCTTAACATTTTACATTTGTTTGTGTATAAAAAAATTAAATATGGTTTTGTATTTTAGAAAATCTCATATTTATGTCAAACCGAATTTTCGAGATGTTCTGATAAGGAAAAAAACTCGTCAGGTGTATATATTATTTGCTTGTTGATTAAATTTAGTTCAGTTGATATAATCACTTATACATAAAGACATTACTTGCTTATACATTTTAATTCACGCGTTGATATCGACTAAAACAAACATCAAAACGTCGATAAAAATGAGCAGGTCATCATGGTACCTTCGAGTAGTTTAAAGATATGATAGGAATAAGGAATGGAGTTATAATTTTGTAGAGGGTAACTACTCACTAAAAATGAGGGAATTAAATGTAACTGAGATGTTATTTTAGGGTTGTACAATAGTATAGATAAAATGCGATAATCACTTGTACATAAGGCATTCTTTCTTGTACATTTCAATACACACATCGGTATTGACTACAACAAACATCAAAACGTCGACAAAAATAAGCCGGTCGTCATGGTATTTTCGAATGTTTTTAAAATATAATAGTTTAAAAGTTATAATAGAATTAAATAAAAGAATTATAATTTTATAGGGGAGGGGAGAAAAATGTAATTACTAACTAAAAATTAGGGAATTAAAGTGTAAATAAGATAGGGTATTAAAGTGTAAATAATGTATGAATGACTATTTTACCCTCATTTTAGGGTTATTAATGAAAAAATAGTTCTTAACTTTTGGGTATCTTAAAATACCCTTCACCCATGCATTATAATATAGTATATATATATATATATATAAATTTTAATGTATTTTTAAAAAATATAAATTATTAAATAGAATAAATAAAAAATGAAGGGGAATCGGAGAATTGGAGAAAACCATTTCCAAACTTTGAAAAAGGAAAGTGAAAAAATGAGGTAGCACTGATGTGACATTTAGGGGAGATGCTCTCCACACAATATATCCTATCGGAAGTTACATTTAGACACTTTAAATTGATCTCAACCAGTTTAATTTGTATTTGCACCCTTTGCAATTTACTTACTTTAATTATTGTTTACATCTCCTATTAATTGATATTTGAATTTATTGTATTAATAAATAAAATGAGAATTCATGAGGGAGTGCCATGTGTCCCTCATGTTTTCTTTTATTAGTATAGAAAGATTTATAAATTTATTTTTAAACATTTAAAATCAAAATTTAAAAAAAAAATCCAGTTTTTAAAATTAAAGACATTTAAACACAAAATAAATGCTTAATTCTTTGATTTGTCACGTTACTATTTTAGCGTATAATTAAAATTTATCATGATTTACACAATATTGGAAACATCTAATGTTAATAATTATGATTACCATTTCATTAATAACTTTTAAACACAAAATTATTAATCATATATAAATTTGAATTTTTTCATCACAATTAATACGCCTATTTTCATTTGAATTACTTTATTTTCAAACATTCAAAAACAAAATTTAAAAAAAAATCCGGTTTTTAAAAATAAAGACATTTAAACACAAAAGTTCTAATTACACTTTGCTAAGTTGTTTATATATATACTACTATATCTCTATATAGTCTTACGTGTTATTTTTGTTTTGGGTTTTGTTTTCATAACTATCAATGTGAGAAGGAGTAGTAAAGAGAAGTAAGAATTAGATTGAGCAAATGCACTCTGTTTTACCAAATGGTTAAAGAAACCAAATGGTAAGTTATCTATTATTGCATTGTTTTATGTTTGAATGATGAGATTGTTTATCATTGTTACATAATGTAGTCAAAGTAAGCATTGCCTCAGACTATTATGCAATTACATTATTTTATCTATTTAGATATTTTGTTTCAATTTTGTGAGTTGACTATTATTTTGTTTCCTCTTTTTTTAATTATAAATGGCAGGTCGTAAAATATAAAGAGTGCTATAAGCAACGTGGTGCATAGGTGGTTATGCCATGAATACACTACAAATATACAAGCACAATGTTATGTTAAATATGTTGATGCTTTATTCATTTTTATACATCAGTAGCCATGTATACACTGCAAATATCATGGACGCATCAGATCTAATATGGTAAGCATACATTTTCAAGCATATTGTATTTAAGAGACCCTTTTATTTCGTTTGCTTTATTCATTTTCTCACATGGCCAGCTTTATGTCGCATTGTCAAGAGTTAAAAGCAGGGCATGTGTGAAGTTACTTATACTTGATGCTAATGGGAATGTCAAGACTAAAACAAAAAATGTGGTGTATAAAGAAATATTTAGTGATATTGGAATAAGATGTGTATTGGTTTCTTTTAAATTTTAATAAAATATTTCTACTATATTTTTTTATACGTTTTACCGCTCAAAATAATTGTAATGTTTGGAACCGCGTGTCAACGCGGGCAAAAATCTAGTAAAAAAATAAATAAATAACTCTCACCTCAACGTGTCACGTGACACATTCAAAAGAGTGTTGGGGCCTCCATTAAATGTCACCTCATCAATATTCAATTCTTTTATTATAAGTTATATATATATATATATATAAATATAGATGACTTGGTTATTTTATGGAAATCGTAATGAAATTGTTTCGCAAGGCATATTCGGTAAGTACATAGAATATTCTTCTTTATATGTTAAAATTGAATTACTTTCAATTATGCAATGACATGGTCATATCGATATGATTGTGCAAAGGGTCGGAATCGAATAGACCTGACCTTGACTCTTCAAAACCGAAAATCATTTTATTCATTAAATTGAAAACCACAAACTGAACCTTAGAAGCCTATGTTGTTGCGACTTCTAAAGGGTCTGATGAGTCGGTTAAAGAGTCTGATAGGCCCAAATATTTTTGTATAACATGTCAGAAACTCATAATTAGGCAGCCCTTAAACGCAACGGCTTGTGTTTACAGTTTCATAACATTTCATTATGCGAATGGGTTTGAAGTTATAATGGTGATCTAAAGTTGTATATAGTATATCAAATATAGCAAAAACATTCATCATGCATATACATGAAGAAGATGAGTTGGAATTTTGAACAAAGAACAAAAAACTAAATGAAAAAAAAATGGATTAAAAAACGAAACAAAACAGGTCAAAAATCATTAAAACAAAACAAAGAAGATGAGTTGCAGGCTCACAGCTCACTGATCACACATAATTTTACATGAACCTGGGTCCGTGGGTCCAACCCGAACCCGAAAATTTTACATGAACCCGAACCCGAAAATTGTGACATACATATGAACCCGAACCCGAACCCGACCCGTTCAACCTGATTTTTTTAATTTTTTTTGCAAACTAGTGTATTAAAATTAAAATTTTACTACAAAAAACACTAACATATATAAAACATTTATGTTTTATTTAAAAAATCTCATACCAATTTCTATTATAATTTACTAGTAGAGTGCCCGCGCGATGCAGCGGGAAACACAAACACTTCTGAGGGTGTGTATGGTTCCGTTAAGTTTGATTATTAGCCTCAACCGAAACTAAAATCAAAAGTCACCAATTAGTCAATCTTATTAAACAATTGGTTCCTTGGTTCGGTTAGTATTGTTAGATTATCGGTTTTTAGTCCGATTTAGTTAATTTTGGTGAATAACAAAAACAAACTTTGGCTAAACTTTTTTGCCTACAAATCTATACTATATTATAATACATGAGGGAGGGGTAGTTTAAGATACCCAAAAGTTAAGAACTTATTTTTCATTAATAACCTTAAAATGGGGGTAAAATAGTCATTTATACATTATTCACATTTTAATACCATATCTTAGTTACACTTTAATCCCTTAAACTTTACTTAACTTTTGCTTATTTAAATTATAGTTAAACTTCTTTTCCTTATTTTATGCAAACCATCCCCCATGATTTTTAAATAGTCATATTTTTTGCATACGTTTATACTTTTATAAAAAAATGTATCATAATAATAAGCATTTTATTATCTTTAATTTGAGTATAGTATTGTTGTTTTTTTATTTTAAAAATCTTTATGTGCTACGCAATTAACGATATCTAGGAGTGAGCAATAACTAAACCGTTCACCGAAGCCAAATCAAAAAACAAACAAAACTGAATCAAAATCTATTGAAAACTGAAAACATCCAATTTAACTTAAAATTGGTTATCGTTTTCTTTTTGTACCCTTAGTTAACCCAAATTAGTCAAACTGAAACAGATCCATTAATATATTCATAACAGCGTGCCCGCACAATGTGGTAGGGAACACAGACACTTCTAATGGTTCATGGTTCGGTTAGGTTCGGTTCGGTTATAAGCCTCAACCGAAACAAGAATCGACATTATCGTTTTATCGGTCTTGTTAACCAACCTGTTAATTGATTCAGTCTATTTGGTTAGATTGTCGTTTTTAGTTCGGTTTAGTTAATTTTGGTTAATAACCAAAACCAAACTTTGGTTAAAATTTTGCTTAGAAGCACATGAAATGAATGTATAAATACATGTAATGAATGTATAAAAGATATAAATGTATGAATGGTTTGGTTTTGGTTTTGGTTTGTTAATTTTGGTTAACTTAGAGTACAAAAAAACCGATATTAGGTTAACTCGGTTTTGGTTAATTTTTAGTTCGGTTTTGTATGTTTTTGTTCGATTTCGGTTGAGGTTCAATTATTGTTCACCCCTAGATATTGTTAATCACATAAAAAAATCAAAATTTTAATTAAAAGTATATAGCAAATTATACTCTAATATGGTTTGAAGCAGAGTAGATAGGTTTATGAGTTGTAGTGGCGGTATAAATAGATGGGGTTTTGAACAAACACAAAAATGTGTTTTATATAAAAGCTAAAAATTTCAAAACCCCCTCTATTTATACCGCCACTACAATTCATAAACCTATCTACTCAGCTTCAAACCTTATTAGAGTATGATTTGCCATATACTTTTAATTAAAATTTTGATTTTTTAACGTGATTAATAGCATATAGGGGTGAACAATAATTGAACCTAGACTGAAATTGAACAAAAACCTTCAAAACCGAACTGAAAATTAACCAAAACCGACTTAACCTAATATCGGTTTTTTTGTACGCAAAGTTAACCAAAATTAACAAACCAAAACTGAATCATTCATACATTTATATCTTTTACACATCCATTACATGTAGTTATACCTTCATTTCATGTGCTTCTAAGCAAAATTTTAACCAAAGATTAGTTTTGGTTACTAACAAAAATTAACTAAATCGAACTAAAAACGACAATCTAACCAAATAGACTAAACCAATTAACCGGTTGGTTAACATGATCGATAAACCGATAATGTCAATTTTTGTTCCGGTTAAGGCTTATAGCCGAACTAAACCTAACCCAACCATGAACCATTAGAATGCCTTTGTTTACTACCACATTGTGTGGGCACGCTGTTATGAATATATTAATGGGTTTGTTTTAGTTTAACTAATTTGGGTTGACTCAGGGTACAAAAAGAAAATGATAACTAATTTTAAGTTAAATAGGATGTTTTCAGTTTTCAATAGATTTTGGTTTAGTTTTGTCTGTTTTTTGGTTTGGCTTCGGTGAACGGCTTAGTTATTGCTCACTCCTAGATATCGTTAATCACATAGCACATAAAAGATTTTTAAAATAAAAAAAATAGCAATATTATACTCAAATTAAAGATAATAAAATGCTTATTATTATGATGTAATTTTTTTATAAAAGTATAAATGTATGCAAAAACATATGACTATTTAAAAATCATGGGGGATGGTTTGCTTAAAATAAGGAAAAGAAGTTTAACTTTAATTTAAATAAGCAAAAGTTAAGTAAAGTTTAAGGGATTAAAGTGTAACTAAGATAGGGTATTAAAATGTAAATAATGTATGAATGACTATTTTACCCTCATTTCATGGTTATTGATGAAAAATAAGTTCTTAACTTTTGGGTATCTTAAACTACCCCCCCCCCCTCATACATTATAATATAGTATAGATAAGTATAGCATAAAATACCTAACCAAATTAATTTATAACATAAACATATTGTAAAAAAACAATATATTGTATAAATAGGTTAAACGGGTCAACCCGCCCGGGTTGACCCGAACCCGACCCATTTAGACTAAACCCTAACCCACTAATTTTGTGTTAGGTTCGGGTCGTGTTTTCGGGTCGTGTCAGAAATTCTCACCCCTAACACATATACATACCCGAAACCACAAACATACATAGTTGTACACGAAGATGAGACTGAAATCGAATATGATATGCCAATGAGAATGAGATGCGGTTTAAGGAGTCGTCGATATTTTTATTCAAAGGCCTAAAAAACTAGGGATTTTCTTAAATTTAAGTTCTAAAGGTTACTGGATTTTCTAAATGATGACTATCGGTTTTACTCTAAATCTTGTAGGTGTGAAAAATCAGAACCGCAAGCCGACCCTTGTGGCTTATATGGTTCTATAACACATTCGAATGGTTCGGGTTCAAGGTCTCGAATAGTTGGGACCTTGTTTTACTCAGTCCCTACACATTTGATTCATAACTTTTTAGTAATTACAAGTTTAGGCTCTATTGTTTACTAAACGTTGTAGCGGAGCTGCACGTTGTTGAGTTGTTGCATTTGGTTAATCGCCTCGCTGTTGTTTTCTGATTGATTTGAAGCGCCGTCAAATGGTGAGGAAAGTATAGCGGCAGTCTAGTCGGTTGGTTGGAGTACCTGAGCAATAATACGAGCCCCTACGTATGTGTCTGGTACAAAATTCGTTTATACGTGCGAGATATTGTATTATGAACCCATGCATTGCAGCGGAGTCGACAATTTACAGCGGTGGGAGTCACTGATGCTCTTTTTGTGAGCATAATATAACCCGACATGCTTAAACACCTATTATATTAGTGTATTACGAAAGCTGTAAGAACAAAAAAAACATCAATTAGGTAAACATAAAGGCATTACCTACTTGTTCAACAATCAAAATCATTAACTAATTTTCAATGCAGCCGACAAAAGTTAAACAACAAAAATCATTCCAACAAAAGTTAATCCATGGACAATCCTTTACTTGTTTGTTATTAAAGCCTTTTTATCATATATAGTATCAATTCTCTTATGAGCCTTTGTTACATAATCCTTTAATTTTAATGCCCTTTTAACAACTCTCATGAATAGCAAAGATTCATCATGGAAGCCATTTTCTGCTACGCATTTGATATTGTTATCTTGTGAAAACCTCAAGTCACCAATATTAAACATAAAAAGATTGGATCTAACACTCGGATTTCTCGAAGATAATCTCTTTCTATTCTAGCCTCTCCAGTAGAAACATTGTAGTACCAACTCCTGAAATTTTCCAAGCATGGAGAGGGATATTTAGGAATCTTAATTATTCTCACAACTTTTGTCGGATTAACGTGTAACCCCATATATTTTTTCTTTCTAGTTAAGGGGTCAATATTTTTTTACATCAATCTTCCAGCGACCTATAGTTTAAACACCGTAAACTTTGAAAAACATTATTTTCTAATCAAATTCTCAACAAACCATGTTTCAGAATCATTTGAATGATTGATTAATTTCAACTTGCTCAAACATGAATATTCCAACCAGGAAGAGTTTGTAGATCAATTTTAGTTTGAAATATTGAATACTTTATTTCTTTCTTTTAAGCACAAATATCTTTTTGTCACTATCAAACTTCCAACATAAAATATTTTCGGTTGGGTGTTGTTTTGTAGTCGGAGGTGGCCGTGGGGTTATCGGAAGGAGGTAGTTGTACTACGGGCCGGAGTAGAGGTGGTTATGGTTTTGTTGTTGGACTTCGGTCTGCAAGAACGTGGTCAGAAACATAGAGGATCGAGGGAAACAAGTTTAGTTCGTGGGTTTTTTGGTCTTTAAACAGATGTGTTCCGATCAGTTTCAATTTAATTGCTTTGGATGATGATTGAATCGCATTGAGTGAGTTGAATTGAGTGGTTAGTTACAAGTTGTAACACCCTAAACCAATTTACAGAAAAATGTGTAGCGGAAATACCAACCGAAAAATTTATTTCTTTTAAAAACAACCTTGGATGTTTATAACCCAAGTCTACTAAACATTTCAGGTATTACATCTTTTAAATATGTTCTGCCACATTAAACATGACCCATCTATACCACGTTATAGGGTCGTGTCCTCGTACAATCCGCCTCCTTGCCCGATCTCCATCCTTTCCTTACTCTATTAGGTAGACAAGGCAACCTGCGATCACCAAATAACCGTTTCGTTAGTTCACTTAGTGACTTAATACACACTACTCAAAATGCGGAGATAATATCCATAGATGCTCCATGATCTCGTTCCAACGCCTTTTTGGAAGTTCGGGTGTGGTACCCCGAGCTGATCCTACAAGTCTCATGCATTCACACTTACATACCTGCATCTTCCTTATCATTCACATAACAAGGTTAATAACCCCACAATTCATACAAATATACAATTCCCTTAATACCCCACAATACATACAAGCATACAATTCCCTCATATAACTTACTTTACATACAAGCATACTATTCCCTCGTATAACCCCACAATACATACAAGCATACAATTCCCTCGTATAACCCCACAATACTTACAAGCATACAATTCCCTCGTATAACCTACTTTACCCGTCATGTTACTCTTTCTTCGCCAATCTCTAAGACAAATGTGACGTTTCCAATCCTCTACTCAATCTACATATAACTACCAATCCTTACATACATGAAGCTCTCTCTCAAACCCGAGCATGAGTACACATATGTACTATAAATGAGGTTTGGAGTTGCTCGGGCAAGGTACGGAAGCATAAACGAGCTGAAAAATCAACATCCGAGGCCGAAAGGGGATTTGGCGTAGGGTACGCCAAAAGTGGCGTAGCCTACGCCACTTGCGTAGGCAAGGGGTGACAGAGTGGCGTAGGGCAGCAGAGTTTGGCGTAGGCAAACCAGACTTGGCGTATCCTACGCCAAAACTGGCGTATCCTACGCCAACAGCAGATCTTGCTCAATGCTTTCCTTTTTCAACGCAATATCTTTCACGCCATTCTTACCCACAATTTCCGACATTCTAGCAACTCATTTACTACCCTCCCACCCATCATTCCACACATACCTTGATCAAGCCTCGGAGCGAATACACGCCCCTACGAGCTTTCGGTTTGAGTTCAAGTGCCTAATATACTTGATTCGCTCAAACCTTGTCTACACTAGTTACATTTACTAAAAGACAATGTCCAAGTTAACTACCATGTGGATCCTTGACCCATAACCAAAACCATGTACTCCTTTAAGATTCCCATTCTATGTGAACATAATTCAATATCATAGATACGAGTTAAGTTCGGGAATCACTTACCTCAAGTCCTCCAAGTTCATGCTTGTTTATTTGCCTCCTCTTGACCCATTAGCTTCCCATGGTTGAGTCCATCCTTCCTATCCTTTCATATCATCATGTTCACATCATTGTTAGCATACATGATCATAACACACTAACAATCATTCTCAACCAAATATCACATTGACTTTCATTAGTCAACTTCTATCATATCTACAACATACATTCACAACCACATTTATTCTCACATAGTAATACCACTTATTATCATATATGTCTCATAGTTTTAACATGCTATGCGTCACATAGTGTTTCTAATCACACAATCAAGTTTGGGAGCCTAGCCATGTTATTCTACATTGTTGACTTTCCAGAAAGTCAACTTCCAACTATACCAACATCCTACTTAGAAACATATGTCCATATTGATGTACTAGATCATATAAGATTCACCATAGACATCATGTTCACATCTCATTCAAGATACAAGATCATTCGTCACACCAATTAATCAACACATCGCGTACATCATAATATTTAAGCATAGTGTACACACTACTAATGCATACTTCTTACCAAATCATAAAATCAACTAATTCCCACATGATTTCTCTCTAAGACGAAATCCCCATGTTAACCTACTATCACTTGCACCAACTATCACATTACTTTCATACTTGTCGAGTCTTGCATACAAATTCACACATTATAGAACACATATACAACCATAAGATCACTTATGTGCATACATACATACCTACATACAATCCATTATAATTCACACATGGTTTCCATCAAAACATATCCTTTATATTAATTTCCTACAATCATCATATTCCATTCATTCTCATCAATTACTTGCACGCAAGTTCATCTAAACATTTCATCGAACACATGGTGTGCGTACAACATTTAAAACACACAATGTACAAGCATTTCATGCATACTTCCATAGCTCATACCATCAATCATCACATTTCATACCCACATCAATTACCCTTCATTCCATAAATATTAAACATAACAAAACCTCACTTTCTTTCTACTCTATTCACCCATTTAACTAAGAATGACCATGGGTTACACTAATAGCAACATCTACTTTCAACTCTACACATATCCTTCAATTCATTCAATTTCTATACAATTAACACATATACCACTTTCAATCATCATCAATTTCCACATGCATATCATCAACTACACATTATTCTTACTATTATATGGATTTACCCATACTAAAGCAATATCAAAGCTCAAATGAAAAACCCAATATCATCATCTATGCAAATAAGCAACTTCTAGTGATTAGCTCATCTCTAAACCATTAGAGATGGTCAATACCACTTATAATCAAGCCATAATACGAATTTAACATGTTTTCCTCAAAACACACATGTGGGTTCGAGTTTCATACCAATTGAGGGTTAGGGTTCTTACCAAGGCTCCTAGACTTGTAGAAAACCCCAAATTTGCAACCCCTCAAGACAACCCTCAAACCTCCTTGCATTTCTTCTTCAATTTTGGGTATTTAGGGTTTGATTTATGGCTCAATGATGCCCCTAGGGGCTGCTCACGATTTTGCACCCAAATGGGTGTTTTGACCATTTTAATCTTGCCCTCAACATACCCTTTTAGTCCCTCAACTTTACCTAAAGTTACTCTTTATAAAAACTGGACCAATCAAGCTAGTTTTAAATATAATCCTCTTATTAGACACACAATAATACTAAGTAGGTTATTCCCATATTCGAATAAACCCACACTCTTCTCATCTAAGTCCTGTTTCATCATTTTGCTGATTACGCTTAATGAAGAAATCAGGCGAAACGAGTTTCGGGGCGTTACACAAGTTTAACGGTTGGCCGACCATTTCTCTTTTCCACGTCGGTTTCCTTTTTTATGACGATGTGCAGATATATGGGGAGAAGATGAATTACATATTTCTTTCTTGTGTTATTCACATTAGGGCTGAGCATATCTCGGGTCGGACCGAAAAATACGAAAACCGAACAAAAAAACCCGAAAACGGACTGTATACATGCATTTCGGTCAGTACTCGATTCTTGTTATATGTGTTTCTCGGTTTCGGTCTCGGGTTTAGACCGAGAAAATCTGATGAAGACTGACCCGACCCAATGAATTATATCTCAAACAGTTCGTTCCTTTGTTGTCTGCTTTACGAGTTTCTACGAGCAATGACTTTGGAAATGATGTTAGGACAAAGAGGATTGGTGAAACCACTTTTGGAAACCTAAGTCTAATTCACTTCTGTCTGAAATATTCTAAGTATAGAACTACTGAAGAAAGAAGACTAAAGTACTGAAGAAGGATTCTACAAGTACTGAAGAAGAAATGCATCGGAAGTTCTGAAGTCCAAACCAGACAGTTCACTGAAGAACTACTGAAGACAAACTACTCATCAGTAGTTTGTCATTCATCAACACTTGTTCAAGAATCTTTCCACCGCCTTATGTTTCAGTAGTTTATTAGTTTAGTATTACTTTAACTTTTTGTACAAGTTCTAAGATTGCAACTTGTTGCAACTTGTCTCTGAACTTGCTTTTTGGCAAGGTTCATGTATTTGTAAAGTCTATAAATAGATGGGTTCATCCCTCTGTTTTAGACATTGATTTTTAATACAGAAATCCTTCAAAGCTTATCATTGTTATTTCCATTTCATTTACTGAGAATCTGTTTAAGTGTTCATTCTCATTCAATGCTTAGATTCTCATTAAATACTTGTCTTTAGTTTTATCAAACGTCCAGGGGGAGTAATAACTCCTGTTGATAAGTGTAGCTTTAACTTATATCATTCCGCTGTGCTATTACTGATAAAGAACTTGCTAGACACTTAAGTGTTCACTAGCAAGTTCATTCAAAGATCAATACTGATCCAACAATTGGTATCAGAGCACTGGTTTATCTGATCACATATCAATCTAACACATTGAGAATCAGACACAGGCTCTTATTGATATTCAATAAAGGATTAAAAGTTCACTTTTATCAACATCCATCACTTTAAGAGATATTTGACAAATCAATACTCTTTAAAATGGATCCTCATAATACTGGTTCTGCCAATAAACCTGCTATGCTAGTAAGAAATGAATATAATATCTGGCAAAGGAGAATGACACATACCTTATCACAGACCCACACAGGTTGCTGGAAATCTATGATATATGGTCCTCATAAACCAGTAAATATCAATCTTGAAACTAAAGAAGAAATACCAAAAGACCCAAAAGACTATACAGATGATGATTTCCTAAAACTTGAGCTTGATGCTAAAGCTTTCTCTATGTTGGCAATGGCACTCCCAAATGAAATCTACTCTGGCCTATTACATTGTGATAGTGCCAAAGAGCTTTGGGACTGCCTCAAAGAACAGTTTGGAGGAACTGAAGAGGTGATTGCCAACACCAGAGAAATCCTGGCTCAACAATATGAAACTTTTGCTCACATTAATGGGGAAACTTTAACACAACAATTTGAAAGATTCTCCTCATTAATATCTGAGCTAAAATTAAATGGTCAGACCTAAACAACTGTATCTATGCTTCATAGATTTTTAAGGTCTTTACCTGAAAAATGGGAAACATACTCTATAGTCTTAAGATCTTCACCAGACTTTAGCTCCCTCACTCTAACAAAACTTCATGGGAGATTACTTACTTTTGAAAGAGAAATTGATCAAAAGAAAACGTTACAAAGTTCTGGTAAAACTGCTGATGACTATCTACCAGGTAGTACAGCACTATTGGGACAAGACTCACCAACTTGTTCAAATAGTTTTGGATCTTTTGACCATATTGACATAACTGCTGGGATCTCATCTGAAAGATCATTCCCAGGTTATGACAATAATGATTTTAGTCAAACTGCTGATAACATGTGTTTTATCATGGATGATTTAAAAAATTTCAGCAGTGATGACTTGGAAGAAATGGATATTCTACACCAACTGGCCATGATAAGTTTAAAAACAAACAAATTTTACAAAAGGTCAGGAAGGAAGTTTCCAGGACTCAACAGCTCAACAAAAATTGGTTTTGATAAATCTAAACTTAGATGTCACAAGTGTCAAAAGTTGGGACACTTTGCTAGAGAGTGTAGAAGCTCTAGCTTTAACCAATCTCAGTCTGGAAATAATTTTAACCCCAGTTATAACAGGAATAATGGAACCCAAGGGAGTGCACATTTTGTACAGGCACAAGCTCCACAACACCAATATGTGCCACAAGTACAATATGTACAGATGCCTGCTCAACAGATGCAGAGCCAACAATCAATCCCTCCCTTTCCAGCTGCTCAACCACCTCCACAGACTCAGCAACCCTCACAACAAAGTTTATTTACTTCAGGGTATGTTGACTGGAGCAGTCTTCCTTTTGACACTACTGAGTGTAACCCTGATGCAGACAACAAGATGTTTGACATCAACTAGGGAGAGCCTGACAATGGCAGAAAGAACTTTGCCTTGATGGCATTTGAGGGATGCACCTCAAAATCTGCCTTGTCACAGAGAGTTTCCAGAGGATTAAATAGCGTTTGGTATGTTGACAGTGGAGGCTCAATGCACATGACAGGATGCAGATACCTGATAAACAATTTTATCAGTCCAAGAGAAGGATCTGTATCCTTTGGGAACAATGTTAAGGGACATGTGCTAGGACATGGCAATGTCTCCTCTGGCAAAATACAGTTTGACAAGGTCAATCTGGTTGAAAACCTTGAGTACAACTTGCTGAGTGTGTCACAAATGTGTGATAAAGGATATTCTTCCTTTTTCACAAAGACAGCATGCAAGATCATATCACCAGAAGGCCAGAAGTTGATAGAGAAGATCATTGAAGATCATACTTTGTTGATAGCCAAAAGATGTGGCAGTGTCTATGCAGTGGACATTGAAAAGGACAAAGTACTGAACAACACTGTCTGTTTCTTCTCAAAGGCATCAACTTCAGAGACTGATCTCTGGCACAGGAGACTTGGCCATGTGAACTTTAAAACCATAAATAAAGTCACAAAAATGGGCTTGGTCAGAGGTCTACCTTTAAAGGTATACCAGTGTCAAGAACACTGTGTATCCTGTTTAAAGGGAAAACAGCATAAGTCCTCCTATAAGTCAATTGAAGAATCAAAAACAACTGCATGTCTTCAACTACTCCATATGGACTTATTTGGGCATGTAAAAATCATGAGCCTTGGTAAGAAGAAGTACTGCTTGGTCATCATTGATGACTATTCAAAATTTACATGGGTATTCTTCTTATTTTCCAAGGATGAGGCTGCTGAAATCATCAAGTTCTTCATTCTACAAGTAGAGAAACAATATTCTCTATCTGTCAAAGCCATTAGAAGTGACAATGGGACAGAGTTCAGGAAAAAAACTTTGGATGAATTCTGCTTGTCTAAAGGGATTATTAGACAATACAGTGTTCCCAGAACTCCTGAACAAAATGGTGTAGTAGAAAGGAAGAACATAACCTTAATTGAAGGAGCAAGAACAATGTTAGCTGATTCAGGCCTACCATTGTATTTCTGGGCTGAAGCAGTTAACACTGCATGCTATGGTCAAAATAGAGTCCTTGTCAACAAAAGACACTCCAAGACTGCCTATGAAGTTCTTCATGGCATAAAGCCCCTTATCTCCTTTTTCAGGGCTTTCGGATGTCAATGTTTCATTCTAAACATCAAAGACTCTATTTCAAAGTTTGCTGCCAAAGTTGATTCAGGTTACTTTCTTGGTTACTCTTCCACTAGAAAAGCCTACAAGGTTTTTAACTCAAGAACCAGGATAGTAGAAGAAACACTGAATGTCAAGTTCAATGAGTCAAAACACACTCTTATTCCAGCACATCCTGCTGAACTTTTTGACGTTGACAGCTTCCATTTTGGACCTGAAAAGACTGTTACTTCATCTAAACCAACTTATTATGGTGATCAAAGATTTGATGATGAGGATCCAGCACCATGGACTCCTCAAACAGTCATTAAGTAAACTTCCAAACCATCAGAAGTTTCACAAACTTCTGATTCAAGAACTGCTGATGTACAAACTCAAACATCTGCTTCAGCACCTAAAACTACTGAAGACACTGAAACTGCTAAACCAGACATTATAAACCTTATGTGACATCCGTCATTTTTCTTTCGTAATGAAATATATATATATATATATATATATATATGGTGTTGATTTTAAGCATTAGACCTAATAAACCATTACCTTAACCCATTTAACCTACACCACATAAACCCATCCCTTGTAAGCCCATTATAATTATTTGTTTATCTTCTCTGACCCAAGATTCAGGCCCAACCTGAGCCCATTAAACCGAGCCCAACACCTGGCCCAACTCCAACTCCCTTATACCTGCTTAAAAAAAAATAATAAAAGTGTGCTCGCGCCGGGTTTCGAACCCGAGCCGAGCAGGAAGCAGCACAACACCCCACCACTAGGCCACTAAGCATCTTGGGATATAATTGAGATATTAAAACCTTTAAACCCAAATTCTTTCTCTCTTTCTCTCTGTTATACGCGCTGCTACTAATCAGCACAAGACCAACCAAATTAATCAAACAATCAGCCTATTTTTTGGGTGGTTAAATCAAATTATTAAATGATATCATGTTTGACTAATTATCTCGCAACTATAACAGTTTATATGGCCGCAAATTCAGCTCTTGACAAGCTTAATCACGCGTCAAACATTAACAACGAGTCAAGACTTACCAAAACGAACACCAAACCATTACACTATAAATTGAAGGTTGCTGGACCTTCTAACATTGCCGAACAATCTCTTCCAACCCTCAATTTCTCCTGTAAATCGTCTGTTCTTGATTTCCTACTCGCGTTTTGACTTCGAGCCTTGACCGAGCAATCCGTTCGTAAACGTGTTTGTAAGTATAATTAAGTTAGTGGGTTTTGATCTTCGGCATTCACACATCAATAGCCCTAAGGTTAATTGGGCTATCGATGTGTGAATCAAACGTTTATAGAATTAGGGCTTGTGATGTTTAAATTGGGGATAAACTTGATCCAACTTATTATATTTATTTTTTTTACGAACAGAAATAATCACAACCACTGGTCTGGACCAAGTGGTTGTGACTGATGCATTCCTCCTTAGCCAGCCGGGTTCGAGTCCTGGCAGTGGCCTCCTTTTTGTTTCCTTTTTCCTTTTTAACAAACAAATATATATTATACATATAATCTTATAAATTCATTTTTAATTATTAAAACTCTTTTATAAATTCAAAAAAAATTATTTTTAACTAATCTAATGTAAAAGTTTTACCCACAATTTTTAGTTTTCAGAAATTTATTTATTTAATATATATAATAAATAAATCAAATTTATTCTATTTTATTTATAAAAATCTATAAAAATATCAAAACGATCTTATTAATTTCCACAAAAATTATCCTAAGTTTTTATAACTTTAAAATTTTCAGAAATGATTTTTAATTCTGAAAAATCATTTATTTTATATTTTTAATCAATTTTGTTAGTTTTAATCATAATTAAATCATAATAAATTCATTTTACAATATTTTTATACCAAAATTTTACATAAATTATTTCTATTCATATAGAATTGAAATACAATTTTTAATTCAGAAATTCTTTGATTTTAATATTTTTAGATATTAAAGTCGTATTTTGACAATTTGAAATAATTAGATTAAATATTCTATTTTCAAGAAAATAATTTTATAAAAATTATTTTCATACTTAAAACCTCATGTTGTGATTATATTCAACTTAAAATTTTACAAAAAGACTTTTATTTATTTATTTACTAAATTTCTCATATTTAATAAACAATTTGTTTATTAAACAAATAAACGTTATCCCCAATTCGAAGCCCTAGAAATACATATATCTTAGAGTTATTTCCCTTACACATTATCGAATACTTTAGGTTGATCATTTGGGAGTAATCTCAATTCATATTTCGTTGCCCAAGTCCAATTTCAAGTTATTACGTGAACTGTGAGTACTTCCTATCCCCCTTTTGCTTTTATTCATTTTTGGGGTGTTACATGTACACTATTACGAATTTCAATACAAGTTTACATTTTCACAATACAATTCTAGTACTATGTGCATTGCTTACAACATGCTTTATGCTTAGACAATACATGTGGAATACATTTGTACTTAGTGAAATCATTAACATGGTACAAGCCGACCTTAACATTGGATAGCGCTATTTGGATTGACAACCCGCCTAGGTTGATTCTCCCCCTTTTTCATCGGAGAATCCGTGGCCAGTGTTAAGTTATCATCCATTTATTGGTTGAGTACACTACAGTTCATACAGTACATTATACAGTCACAGGGTTGATTTCGCTCATTTGTATGATACATGGTTTACATATTTGCATTGTAGCTTGCACTTGAATTGTATAACTTTTAACCTACTATATATATCAAATCTAGGAATGCTCACCAACATTTCATATGTTGACCAAATCTATTTTGTACATGTTTCAGGTGCAGTTTGATCTAGTGCTTTAGCAAGAGACATTTAGTGTTTTATTTTAAATTCAGTTATTTCAATATTTACATTTCATTTAGACAATGTAATTTCCATTTCCATGTAAGACAATTTTGAGTATTCAATAATATTTACATTTTAGTACCATGAGCTTTCGAACAATCGTCACTACGTGGCACCTCGATGATTCCGCCATCGGTTGGGGTGTTACAGATTGGTATCAGAGCCATGGTTATAGGGAACTAGGTTACTAGATAAAATGGCCTAGACTATAACCGAACTTTAACTTCCGTGCATAACATTTCTAAATTACCCTATCCCTCTTTTCCTTCTACTTTCTTCCTCTATCTTTCCCTCTTTCTCTCTCTCCCTTCTTCTCATCTTTCATCATGGTGCATAGAGATGGTGTCCTACAAGGAGTGGAAAGCCTACATCACCATGGAGCGGGAGCAGTACCTTTCATGAAGACACTCTTAGACATAATGCCTACTCTTATTTTGCTCCTTCAAAGTTGTTGAGCTTTAATGAGTGTGATAGAACACGTGCAATCTGGAAGGGTGGACGCCTGTACACTGGGTTTTCTGGCATAGGCAAGCATAGCGCATAAATCCATTTACGGACCTGTTATGCTTACCTGGGGATTCCTGGAGTGAGTGTCCACTTATAGGCTAAAGCACGTCTTCTTTGATCACCATTGGGTTCAATTCCTTTGAAAAGTCAACGTTCTTGTTGGGCTTTACAGCTAGACAAGGGCACTCCAAGCACTTTATGCAAGCTTTTTCAATAATACTCTCTCGGTTCATATACAATATTTTGTATTTCACGATTTTCATATATTGCTTACAAGTTCATACTTTCATAACCATCTATGGATTTCACAATCACACTTCACCTTACCCTCTTAGACACTTTTTAAATATTCAACACCCTACCCAAATCATATTATTTCTTTTCTCCACATGTTAGTTATTTTAAAAAAAAAAAAACTATAACCTCATACTTTAGCACAAACTAAAGATTTCTAAAACTTGTTGTATTACCTAGTACCTTTACAAAGTACATAATATTTTTTTTTAAAAGGATGTCCTCGAACTTAAATTCAATTGATTATTTATTGACGTAACAAACGATTTTCTATATAATGTTTTAAACTATTACAAAGCCTACTTAGCTTGTACTATTTAACAACTTTTGCCTTATGTACAAAACCAATTTTGAAAATAAATTTTTTTTTTGGAATAATATCTAGTCTCTAGATTCACTCATTTTCAACTTGTTCAAATTTTTACGATATTTGGTATATACCACAATCATGTTTTCTTATACACTTGATTATAACTTTTGATCCAAACCTCAAAATTTACACTGCTACATAATCTCCTTACTATAAAATAAACTCTTTATCAACTATCTTCACATTCTCTCACAACCTTGATCCTGCTTCAAGATTTTTCATCATCTTCTCAAGAACTAAATTCATATCCTTCACCTTCTCACACATGAGCTAGTTACCCGTGCTAATCAAACTACTAAAAACCTGATACTTGATTCTACAGGATTTTTCCAAAACATCATTGTTTGTGAAACTTGATTTCCTCTTAATTCGACTATTCACTGGATATTTAATTATTCATGATACTTGTGTTTTCATTTTCATAATCCTATTTTCACTTTGTACCCAATTTTGTCGCACTCATTAGCATACTACATCTAGAAATTTCCTTACATACTATTGTGTATTAAAACAGTTTGGAAACTTATCATATTGATTACATTTATTATACAAGACTCTACCTTACATTTATTTGGAACGTTTGGACTTGATACTTGATCTTACAGATGCTCTTCTAAGAAAACATCATTGGTTATTACATGAAACTAGATTTTTCCCTTAATTTGACTACGCATTGAACATCTAATTATTCATGATACTCGAAAACATCTATTTATTCATGATAACACTTACACTTAATGGTTGTAGTACTTACAAACTTGCTTGCATAAACATACTATCAATTTGCAATCTATGTGAATAATAATTGCTGCACTTAATAGAGGTCATCATGCCTTTTTCAACAGTCGGGAGAGGCCCTACAACCTACTCCACGACTGGTGGGGGCTATCGAACATACTCAACGATTGGTAGAGGTCGCTATGCCTTTTCAAACAGTCGGGAGAGGCCCTACAACCTACTCCACGGCTGGTAGAGGCTATCGAACCTGCTCAACAATCGGTGGGATCATAGAAGGACATAAAACTCTAATGTAAGGTAAATTGATGATTCCGGTCCGGAACGTAATCATGAATTTACAGGTACGTTAGGGTAGTGTGAAATTCTATTAGAGTTTTTGGAAAGGCGTCCAGTACGTTTTCAAGGTATCAAAGGTGTGGTGGGTTAGCTGCGGTACACCCTGTATACAAGCACTACTGATGCATTGAAAGTGAGATTGGAAGTCGGACCAGGAACAAACTCTGGTTAACTGGTAGTCTATTTAGTCTTTCTGTAGATAATCAACACGTACATATATCTTAGGATTCCTAAAACTTGAAATTTATTGATTTACTAAATTCTTATTCTCTTTACTATTCGAGACGAACCTGATCCAAATCCTTAACTCACACCTATCAAACCTCATATCCAAATCATTCGAATTTTCCAAACCACTGCTACCTTAATTTCCACCCAAGCGTCCATAACCCTATGTCTCTAATAACTTCGGGACGAAGTTTCTAAAAGTAGGGGATGCTGTGACATCCGTCATTTTTCTTTCGTAATGAAATATATATATATATATATATATATATGGTGTTGATTTTAAGCATTAGACCTAATAAACCATTACCTTAACCCATTTAACCTACACCACATAAACCCATCCCTTGTAAGCCCATTATAATTATTTGTTTATCTTCTCTGACCCAAGATTCAGGCCCAACCTGAGCCCATTAAACCGAGCCCAACACCTGGCCCAACTCCAACTCCCTTATACCTGCTTAAAAAAAAAATAATAAAAGTGTGCTCGCGCCGGTTTCGAACCCGAGCCGAGCAGGAAGCAGCACAACACCCCACCACTAGGCCACTAAGCATCTTGGGATATAATTGAGATATTAAAACCTTTAAACCCAAATTCTTTCTCTCTTTCTCTCTGTTATACGCGCTGCTACTAATCAGCACAAGACCAACCAAATTAATCAAACAATCAGCCTATTTTTTGGGTGGTTAAATCAAATTATTAAATGATATCATGTTTGACTAATTATCTCGCAACTATAACAGTTTATATGGCCGCAAATTCAGCTCTTGACAAGCTTAATCACGCGTCAAACATTAACAACGAGTCAAGACTTACCAAAACGAACACCAAACCATTACACTATAAATTGAAGGTTGCTGGACCTTCTAACATTGCCGAACAATCTCTTCCAACCCTCAATTTCTCCTGTAAATCGTCTGTTCTTGATTTCCTACTCGCGTTTTGACTTCGAGCCTTGACCGAGCAATCCGTTCGTAAACGTGTTTGTAAGTATAATTAAGTTAGTGGGTTTTGATCTTCGGCATTCACACATCAATAGCCCTAAGGTTAATTGGGCTATCGATGTGTGAATCAAACGTTTATAGAATTAGGGCTTGTGATGTTTAAATTGGGGATAAACTTGATCCAACTTATTATATTTATTTTTTTTACGAACAGAAATAATCACAACCACTGGTCTGGACCAAGTGGTTGTGACTGATGCATTCCTCCTTAGCCAGCCGGGTTCGAGTCCTGGCAGTGGCCTCCTTTTTGTTTCCTTTTTCCTTTTTAACAAACAAATATATATTATACATATAATCTTATAAATTCATTTTTAATTATTAAAACTCTTTTATAAATTCAAAAAAAATTATTTTTAACTAATCTAATGTAAAAGTTTTACCCACAATTTTTAGTTTTCAGAAATTTATTTATTTAATATATATAATAAATAAATCAAATTTATTCTATTTTATTTATAAAAATCTATAAAAATATCAAAACGATCTTATTAATTTCCACAAAAATTATCCTAAGTTTTTATAACTTTAAAATTTTCAGAAATGATTTTTAATTCTGAAAAATCATTTATTTTATATTTTTAATCAATTTTGTTAGTTTTAATCATAATTAAATCATAATAAATTCATTTTACAATATTTTTATACCAAAATTTTACATAAATTATTTCTATTCATATAGAATTGAAATACAATTTTTAATTCAGAAATTCTTTGATTTTAATATTTTTAGATATTAAAGTCGTATTTTGACAATTTGAAATAATTAGATTAAATATTCTATTTTCAAGAAAATAATTTTATAAAAATTATTTTCATACTTAAAACCTCATGTTGTGATTATATTCAACTTAAAATTTTACAAAAAGACTTTTATTTATTTATTTACTAAATTTCTCATATTTAATAAACAATTTGTTTATTAAACAAATAAACGTTATCCCCAATTCGAAGCCCTAGAAATACATATATCTTAGAGTTATTTCCCTTACACATTATCGAATACTTTAGGTTGATCATTTGGGAGTAATCTCAATTCATATTTCGTTGCCCAAGTCCAATTTCAAGTTATTACGTGAACTGTGAGTACTTCCTATCCCCCTTTTGCTTTTATTCATTTTTGGGGTGTTACATGTACACTATTACGAATTTCAATACAAGTTTACATTTTCACAATACAATTCTAGTACTATGTGCATTGCTTACAACATGCTTTATGCTTAGACAATACATGTGGAATACATTTGTACTTAGTGAAATCATTAACATGGTACAAGCCGACCTTAACATTGGATAGCGCTATTTGGATTGACAACCCGCCTAGGTTGATTCTCCCCCTTTTTCATCGGAGAATCCGTGGCCAGTGTTAAGTTATCATCCATTTATTGGTTGAGTACACTACAGTTCATACAGTACATTATACAGTCACAGGGTTGATTTCGCTCATTTGTATGATACATGGTTTACATATTTGCATTGTAGCTTGCACTTGAATTGTATAACTTTTAACCTACTATATATATCAAATCTAGGAATGCTCACCAACATTTCATATGTTGACCAAATTTATTTTGTACATGTTTCAGGTGCAGTTTGATCTAGTGCTTTAGCAAGAGACATTTAGTGTTTTATTTTAAATTCAGTTATTTCAATATTTACATTTCATTTAGACAATGTAATTTCCATTTCCATGTAAGACAATTTTGAGTATTCAATAATATTTACATTTTAGTACCATGAGCTTTCGAACAATCGTCACTACGTGGCACCTCGATGATTCCGCCATCGGTTGGGGTGTTACACCTTAGTGGTTTGTTTGATGAAGTACAAGAGCCACCTACACCTAGCAGTGGTTTACAACAACTGATTGAACACAAAGATCATCCACTTGAACAAATCATGGGTGATATTGCATCAGGTGTTCTTACAAGAAACCAGCTTTCCAACTTTTGCTTCTTCTCAGCATTTATTTCTCAGTTGGAACCTAAAAAGTACCAAGAAGCCCTCAAAGACAACAACTGGGTACAAGCCATGCAAGATGAGTTGCTTCAATTCAAAAAGCAACAGGTTTGGGAAATCTGTCCCTTACCACCAAACAAGCAACCAATTGGCACAAGATGGGTTTTTAGGAACAAACAAGATGAGGCTGGTATGATTATAAAGAACAAGGCAAGACTGGTAGTACAAGGTTACTCTCAAGAAGAAGGAATTGATTATGATGAAACCTTTGCTCCAGTTGCAAGGCTTGAAGCCATCAGCTTATTTCTGGCCTATGCCATTTCCAACAAAATCAAAGTTTTTCAAATGGATGTTAAAAGTGCATTTTTGTATGGGAAAATAAAAGAAGAAGTGTATGTCTGTCAGCCACCTGGGTTTGAGGATCCTTCTCATCCTGAGTGGGTGTACAAACTAGACAAAGCTCTTTATGGGCTCAAACAGGCTCCAAGAGCCTGGTATGAAACACTTTCTAACTTTCTACTAAAAAATAACTTCACAAGAGGCTCCATTGATAAAACTCTTTTCATAAAACATGTTGGAAATCATATCTTACTTGTTCAAATATATGTTGATGATATCATATTTGGTTCAACAAACACAAAACTATGTGATGAATTTAAGAAACTCATGCAATCAAAATTTGAGATGAGTACAATGGGAGAACTGCAGTACTTTCTGGGACTGCGGATTAAACAACAAACAAATGGAACTTTTATACATCAATCAAAGTATGTTAAAGAATTATTAAACAAATTTTCTTTACAAGACTGTAAATCATGTTCCACTCCCATGACACCAACCACACAAGTTGAACCAGATGATCAAGGAAAACAGGTAGATCAAACCATGTATAGATGTATGATAGGTTCCCTTTTATATCTAACTGCTTCTAGACCAGATATTATGTTTTCAACATGTGTCTGTGCTAGATATCAATCAGCTCCTAGGGAATCACACCTCATTGCAGTCAAAAGAATCTTCAGATATCTGAAAGGAACTCCAACACTTGGAATTTGGTATCCTGCTTCAAGCAATACCAAGTTATCAGCTTTTTCAGATAGTGACTATGCAGGGTGTAAAATGTCAAGAAAATCAACATCTGGTGGTTGTCAATTTTTGGGAAACTGTCTAGTGTCCTGGCAATCAAAGAAACAAACATCTGTTGCAACTTTAACTGCTGAAGCTGAATATATTGCAGCTGCAAGTTGTACATCACAGATACAATGGCTCCAGTATGAACTTCTTGATTATGGAATCAAAGAGACCAAGACACCATTGCTTGTAGACAGCAAATCTGCCATTAGCATCATTCAAAATCCTGTTCAGTTTTCAAAAACCAAACATATTGAAATCAGGTATCATTTCATAAGATATTGCTATGAAAAAGGCAAGATTGAAGTGAAACATGTAGCAACAGCTAATCAAATAGCTGACATATTCACTAAACCCCTTGACACATCAACATTTCAGAAGTTAGTATCCATGCTTGGGATGCTAAATTTGTAAGTGTTTCTTTTTACTTTTCTGCACATATTTTCATTTTTCACTTACATCTGTTTTTAAGTTTGAAAACTTCTGAAAAACAAACAAGAGAGAAACTACTGATGAACAAAACATCAGTATGGGAATATTTTTTTTTCTGAAAAATGATTAACTTCTGATAAAATAAACTTCAGAAGTTATGAATAAAGTATTTATAAAGCATTCTCATCAGTTGTTCAAAACTACTGAAGAGAAAGTGGGAACTACTGATGATATTTGTTCTTCATCAGCAGTTTGGTCAAAAAGGGTAAATCAGACTTTTCCCACATCAGAAGTTTGACCTAGGCGGTTAAAAACTTCTGATAAATACCTTTTCCCACATCAGAAGTTTGTAGGCGGTTATAGACTTCTGATAAATACCTTTTCCAACACGTATCCTTTCAAAAAGCAAAAATTCCCTCCTTCTCTCTCACAAAACACTCTCAAGACCTAAACCTGCAAAAACACTGTTTGATCCACACACACACAAACCACATGGCTCTAGTACTGAAACAGGGACACAATCAAAGAGGCTACTTCGAAAAACAAGAAGCCTGGTCCCAATACGACGAAATCATTGATTTGGTCGTCAAATCCCAATACTTCACCGCCCTCACCATCGACCCTCCAATCCACACTGAAACTCTAAATGAGTTTTGGGCAAACGCAGAGACGGTAACGGTGAACAACAAAGTAATCTCCCTCAATTCAACCATCCAAGGGAGAAGAATGGCAATCACACCGGCTATTTTGGCAATTAGGCTGGGTTTGGATGATGTAAATGCCCCAGGCCAATTTCCAAACTCTCAGATTCACTTAACCATGACAGAGTGTGGTTACCAAGGTACTCTCTCACATGCTACAATTTTTAAGAAATATTTTGAACCAAAGTATAAACTACTGTTTCATTATATTATTATGTATTTGAGTCCAAAAACTGGATCTTATGATCAGATGCCCTCAACTTTTCAACCTATTTTTCATTCCATGGTGAATGAAACAAAATTCAGGGCATCATCATTTTTCTTTAATGAGTTGGTGTTACATCATCTCAATACTAAAAAGAAGTTTTTGTTGTACCCAAGATTTATTATGCATTGCATAATAAAAGAACTTGGAAAAGAGGTGCTTGTGGGTAAAACTACAATTTTAAACCCTTTGTCCTCACAAGCATACTCAAGGCACAACAAACCGGCTGCCTGGCCAGAAGATGACCAAGGGGAACCGGAAACAGTCCCCATGGAACCCTCATCTTCCAAACCTACACCCCCAAAGGCCAAGAAACCCAAGAAACAAAAACAAAAACCCACCAACCCAAAAAGAAAGGCAGTTCAGGAGATTGAGATGCCTGAATTAGCTAATGTGCAATCTGCACTTGATAAAGATGTGACTGAAACATCCTCTCAGTCTCATCCATCTCAAACCCCACCAAGAGCACCAATAACAATCCTTTTCAAAAGAAAGAAATTCAAGAAAACAATCCCAATAGACCTTTCTTTTGAAACTGCTGAACCCATAGACCAAACTACTAAACCAGCACCCCAAACTACTGAACCAGAAATTGAAATTGCCAAGCTTCTCTCCGGGCTAAAAGAGAGAATCCCATCCGAACATGTCAGTCCCCAACAACCACATCAAACAGGGGACATAACCTCAGAACTTGACATGGATGTGGATACTCAAAGCCCTAACCAAAGAGATGAGGATGAACCAGGGTCTCTAAGCCCAATCTTAGATACTCTAGGAACATTTGAGGCTGCTACTACTCACATACCACCCAGTGGTGGATCTGAGGAAAGAAGTAACATTGCTAAGACCTCATTTGTGGCAACTACTGATGAAGGCTTAATGCCTGAGGTAGGAAATCCTCTGAACCAAGAAAAAGAGGTACATGAGACAACTGAGTTGGGCTCAGCTCATGATGTAATTGATACTGTCCTCATTGAGGATGTAATCAGGGATTCAGATTATTCCATTGATTTGGATGATGTTTCACAACAAACATTGAATTGACGGCTGCTAGTGAAGATCCTGCACCTGGTGTATCTAAGCTCAAAGAGCTGGTCACACCAGATCAGGTTAAAGTCCACTTGATCCCTGATTCCCCTAAAGTGGCATCTTCTGTACAACAAGAAGATCAACCCAAAACACACCCCTCACTACAAATGCCTACCCAATTCCCTGGGTCAACAAGCATAGACTTGAAGCAACTATGCAGCCCAGATGGTCCCTTATACCATATGATGAACACACTCATCACCAATCACTTCAGAACCTACACAACTGCTTTGGAGCTATCTGTCAAGAACCAACTTGAAGTGATCAAAACAAAAGTCAATGATCTGTCAAACAAAATTGACTACAACTCAAAACAGATCAACATTCTTACTGGTACTTTCTCCAAACCTTCCAAACTTGATGAAACCAAAAAGGGGAGAAAATTAGGGAACCAAAAGAGTCATTCAAAGCTAGAATAAAGGCAAGAGTGACTCTCCAAGAAAGAGAACTCAAAAACAAAGCCAGAAGACAAAAACTGGCTCAACAATTTGGTGTCTCTGAGAAAGAAATAGAAGAAGCTGAAACATCCCAAGGCCATAATGAAGAAACTTCTGATGCTGAAAGTTCTGATGATGATTCAGAAAGTACTGAAGACAATCCTTCAGTAGTTGACAAACCTTCAGCAGTTGTCAACACATCAGAAGTTAACACTTCCAATATACAACCAACTGTTGAGCCTTCCAAGACAACTGAACAACAACCAACTCCTATTCCAAAGCCTACTACAACTACAACAATGACTGTGCTGAACCCTTCTCCTCTATCAATGTCCAAAGAACTACTTGAGAAGAGTTTGATTGCAGCCGAAAGAAAGGCTAAGGAAGATGAGATCTGGAATGCTTTGGAAGCAAGGGATGACTTAAGCTACAATGAAAAATTACAAGCTTATGGAGCTGAGTTACAAAGGCAGGCTAACCTTGAAGAAGTTGCTGAACAAGACAAAAGACAACAACTGATGTCTTATATTACAAAGAACAGCAAGACTAAAGCCTCTTCACTAAAAGGACTCTCCATGGATGAGCTAACAAGAAGAGCTCAAATTGTTGCAGACAAACTTGCAACAAATAAAGATGGAAAAGCTAAGAGAGCTGAGATGATTGAAGAACTGGTGGCAAACAGCTATGGTTCAAAAGCTTCTGTGTCAAGATGGAAAGAAAAAAGACTACTAGACACATACAAGAAGTACAAGGCTGCAAAGGCTGCTAATCCAGAGAAGTTCAAAACTTCTGAAGTATCAACTTCAGTAGTTAGAACTTCTGGTGTTACAAGACCTGCCACCAAGAAGAAGAAGACAGAGGATAATATAAAGACTGACTTCAAGATGGTACTACTAGAAGGAAACACAGTAGTCCATTCAGACTTTGATATTGAAGAAAAGCCTCTGATAACACAGTTCAGGGATCCTTCTACATTTGCCTACCAAATCCAGAAGACCATCAAAGACAAACTGCACACTAAGGTAGTTACTGAACATCACTTGCCAACTTTCAAACTACCTGATGTGGTGCAACAAGAAGAAAGAAGTGAATCCCACCTGAGAGTCACTGAAATTGAAAATATTCAACACTCAGGAACTTCCCAAGGGACCAGCATGGTTCCCTATACTTCTGACTTTGACAAGTCTAAAGTGCTGATCATCGGATGGTCCTTTACTGATGACAACTCAGTATTAGTGACAAGGAGAGATCTTACAAGCAAGACCTACAAGTCCTTAAATGAACTGAAGAAATTATCAACTCGGGACTTGCTTACAATTCAACATCTGGAACCTCAAAGGGGATCTCTTACTGATGAGCAGCTTAATCAATTGAAGAATTCCATGTTCAAAGGGATATAGAAGATTGTGAATGACAGAAGAAAACAATAAGGAATTAGAAAGGTTTTGGCTTCATCAATCCAGGGGGAGATTGTTAGGACAAAGAGGATTGGTGAAACCACTTTTGGAAACCTAAGTCTAATTCACTTCTGTCTGAAATATTCTAAGTATAGAACTACTGAAGAAAGAAGACTAAAGTACTAAAGAAGGATTCTACAAGTACTGAAGAAGAAATGCATCAGAAGTTCTGAAGTCCAAACTAGACAGTTCACTGAAGAACTACTAAAGACAAACTACTCATCAGTAGTTTGTCATTCATCAACACTTGTTCAAGAATCTTTTCACCGCCTTATGTTTCAGTAGTTTATTAGTTTAGTATTACTTTAACTTTTTGTACAAGTTCCAAGATTGCAACTTGTTGCAACTTGTCTCTGAACTTGCTTTTTGGCAAGGTTCATGTATTTGTAAAGTCTATAAATAGATGGGTTCATCCCTCTGTTTTAGACATTGATTTTTAATACAGAAATCCTTCAAAGCTTATCATTGTTATTTCCATTTCATTTACTGAGAATCTGTTTAAGTGTTCATTCTCATTCAATGCTTAGATTCTCATTAAATACTTGTCTTTAGTTTTATCAAACGTCCAGGGGGAGTAATAACTCCTGTTGATAAGTGTAGCTTTAACTTATATCATTCCGCTGTGCTATTACTGATAAAGAACTTGCTAGACACTTAAGTGTTCACTAGCAAGTTCATTCAAAGAGCAATACTGATCCAACAAATGAAGAGGGGATGGACTTAAACCAAGAAACCTTAATTACAACTATTCCTTTGTGGAAACCAGAGAAAGAATGAAAGGGACGAAGTATAGTTTTATAAATAAAGTGAATATTGCAATAACTTGCTTTGGTGTTTCGTATAAATATAAACTTATAGAATGTAGAAAACTTACTTTATAGAGTTTATTTACAAGCTGTAATATAATTTAAAAAAAAGGCTTTAAAGGGTTGACAAGATTTTCTTTGAAAAGTTGCATTATAGTACAAGTCATTATAGCTATTATACAAAGTTTACAACTCAAGAAAGCACATCTTGAAGAGCTCACTACCAATAGTACCTATCATGTTCTGCCATTTATTCTTTGGTTAAGAAGTGCATTTTTGTTCAATCAAGACTAACTGAAGAACCGAACTCGGAATAGACCTATACCCGTGAAAACCGAAGAACCGAACTCGGAATAGACCGATACCCGATATGCCATAATAGGTACGAGCCTCGGTTCTGAATTTTATGCTAATCTCGGTTTCGGGTTGGGCCAGGTTTAACTCGGGTCGGTCCGGTCCGGCACATTTGCTCAATCCTAATTCACATTTTATATTTCTATTATTATTATTATTATTATTATTATTATTTTGTTTATTTATTTGGTATGTAAAATATCATATAAATTCTCACTTTTTTGTCTTTTGTGCATTTAATCAATAGAATAGTTATTTAATTATTGTATTAAATTTGTCTTGTCAATTTAATAAGATTACAATTTTGCTCATATAGATAAATATGAAATGACTCTTTTACCCATCCAAAACTTATTATAAATTAATAATAATATATTATATAGTATAGATTATAGACATGATATTATTATCAATTTTGAGATAAGGAATCTCTTGATTATATATGATGTCAATTCACCTATACATGTATCTCTCAACACAAGTCAAGATATGCTAAAAAATTCTAGTAGGGCCGGTGATTTCAGACACGAACATGAATATTCGATACGAACTTACACGATTTTAACAGGTACAAGTATGATCTTAACAGGTTTCGTGTCTTAAACAGGTATATATATATGGGAAAGTTAATTTGAGAACACCTATATTTCGTGCGAACCGTGAGAACGGCATCTAAAACCATTCAAATTCAAAATTTCTTTTTACACTTGTCTTTATTACTAAAATACAATCTCAAAAACACAATTTACGCGTAAAAATTCAAACGTATACGAAAATAATTTGTTTTTACACATGTGTAAATTTACTGTTTATACATGTGTAAACTGTTTCATTTACACATGTGTAAAAAGTTAATTTGAAAGTGTTTTTGCAAGAAAAGATGAATTATTTGAAAAGAAAATTCATTTATTAATGTTGTATTTTGATTATAATGAGGTTTGTATTAAAAAATTTTGATTTTGATTGATTTTTTTACTTGTTCTCACGGTTCTCACAATATTTAACGTTCTCAAGATAACCCTCGCCTACATATATATAGGCTATATATCCCTTGAAACCCATCTTATGGACACAAGCCTTCCACGTCTACTTTCTTGTCTTTTGTTTAGAAGGGCAATATTGTAACTACACACAATTATCCATCAACTTTATTGACATTCTTTTTGATATCCTGACAATACTTTCTTGCTTCTTTTCCAACTCACCTTTTGTACGATGATAGTATGGGTTCTACATGAACTCTATAGAGTATTTTTAGACACACATAACCCTTCCAATAAAAAATATATAATTTAAACTAGGGATGAGCATACGGTCCCAAAAACCGATCCCGAACCGAAAAATACCGATCCCGTACCGAACCGATACCGAACCGAGGGTGTTCGGTATCGGTATCGGTACCCACATTAAGAGGTTTTCGGTTTTGGTATTATCGGTATCGGTACGGGATCGGTATGGTATCTGTATTTTACCTTAAAATACCGATACCACACCGGTACCGTACCGATACCGAACCGATACCGATACCGTACCGGTATAATCGGTATTGGTTTTTTGGACTTTTCGGTATCGGTATTATCGGGATCGGTATCGGTTCGGTACCGATACCGTCCGGAGCTCATCCCTAATTTAAACGACCTTTTTTGCCATTAATTGACACAATTTTTCCCTTCTGTTAGAACAATCAAAAATACCTTCTTAAACGATTTTCATAAAAATGTCCATAAATACACCTAAACTTCAAAATACATAACATTTTAAAACCAATAAGTCAGATTGATCTGTAACAACTTATGCGTTACGTTGTTACATTGTTACATTTTATGTATTTACATTGTTACATTGTTACATTTTCAAGTGGTGCTTATGTAATTGTTGATCGATTAACTAAGTCCGCATATGTAACTATCTAAACCATTGTTTATTTACAATATACAAAAAAAAAAAAAAAAAAACACTCATCATCTGCAACATCTGGAATGCCCCGTCCACTTGTAGGTGACCACAACTTCTATTGAGATAAGCCTGTATTTTTATTGAGGATAAAAAAGGTTAATAAAAAAAACATTTGTAGAAAAAATGTGAAAGATTTATGCACTATTTTTATGTGTAATAAATAAAAACTAGCACTATTTTATGCACTATTTTTTGTTAAAGCAAACACATCCCCTGCAAATTGGCCAACACCATTGCTATTACTTTTTTTTTAAAGGCACCATTGTTATTACTTAATAACCCAAAGAACCAAGACTCTGATTATGCTTATCATCTTCAACAACACATCAAAAAATCTTAATAATAATAATAATAATAATAATAAAACTAACATACCTGTTCATCTTTCAACGAAAAACCACCATTTCACTCAGATCTGTTCACCGTCGAAACCACCACCCTCGAAACCACCGTCGACCACCGCCCTCGAACCACCATCGGAACCCGTCGACTCAGATCTGTTCACCATCGAACCACCATCGGACGATTTTAAAGCCTTCAAAGTTTGCTTCATTTTTAGAATCTAAACACAGCGTTAACTTCTTAGATCTGCAAAATAAAAAGAAAAAAATCAATAAAACGTTTACACTTACTAAAAAGTTACATTTGCACAACAAAAAACTCTTTAATCACAAACCTCAAGTTGTCATACTGATGGAAGCTTGAATTGGGGGTAGAAAAACACAGAGAACATAATCTGATTTTGTGAGAGGGATGAGAGAGAATTTGATTTTTGGGTTTTATTGTGAGACAATCTTTTCAAAATCCAACACACATTAATGAGAGAGAAGAGGAAGAAGTGTTTGACTGTTTTGTCATGTCAACAACAGTATACTCTGCATGCATATTCTTTTTTTAATCCATCCTCAGTTTTTGTTGGACAATATTGCCCTTGAATGTATCTTTAGTTAACTAAGCCAAGTATTTTTTTTATTATAAAACACAATATTAGATCTCCACCTTTGGTTGTCTTTGATCTATGGCTATAAATGAGTTTCATGGGTTTCTCCAACTCAAGGGGGTTTCTATTTTATCTATATCCTATATATATATATATATATATATATATATATATATATATATATATATATAGGCTAAGTATATACAAAAAACCTCCTAAAATGAAGAAACTCCCCCAAACCTATCTAGTGGACCACAATGCTCCACATAGCCAATGAACTTTATTATTTTTTTTATTAACCAAAGGTTATTTTAGTAATTTAGCCCAACCCCTCTCATATATAACCCTTGTTTCTCTCTCCCATTTCAAATTATTATGCATTTCCCTCTCCCCTCACCATCATCATCTCTCTCTATAATTATAGATCTGAAGCAAAGATCATACACCACCATTAACCTCCACCTTCATCATCATCTCGAACCACCACACCATCATCATCATCTTGAAGCACCAAAGGATCATCACAACCAGCATCATCATCATCTCACACCAACACAGGATCATCACAACCAACTGTGGCATCATCATTGAAGGCCCCAGTTAACTATTCATCATCATCATCATCCCTGTCACCCCAACCGGTTATCCTCTTTTTTTTTTTTTTTAATTTCAGGTTTATTTTTTAGGGGTTTTAATTCGAAATAATTTGTGGATTTTTTTGTTAAAAGTGATTATAACATAATTTTTTGTTGTTTAGAATGAATTGTTGAGGTTTTACACATGACCTGGGGGAACCCCTGTTTTTTTTTTTATCCCTGTTTTGGGGTATGTTTTTTTGTGGGTTTTGATGGGTTCAATTTTTGTGGGATTTTTGGGAGGATTTTTTTTGTGGTTGTTGGTGGGTAAATTTTTGGCAGAGATGCTTTTTTTTGTGTGGTTGTTTGGTGGGTAATTTTTTGATTGTTTCAATTTGAAATATCATTTTGTTTCCTGAATGAATTTTCTTTGTGGATTATTAGAACCATTGTTTAGTTATAGCAAATCTGTTTTTTAGGAGGTTTCAAAGTATGTTTTTTTGCTCTCTGTTTTTTTTTTCTATGTGTTTAGTTATTGCAAATCTTTTTTTTTTTTGCGGTCAAAGTATGTTTTTTTATGCAGTCTAAATTTATGATCTTTGCAGAGTACAAAGTTTTGTCTGTTTTTGCAGTAAAAAACATCTGTTACACACGTAACAGAAAATGTCTGTTTTGCCATGGTGTTGCAAGTTAAGTGTTTTTTATATATTAATGGTGTTTCGAGTTATTATTTGTCTTTTTAGATTGTTATTTTTGTTTTCCAAAAGATTCACGTCATCATTTTTAGTAAGCATAATAATTGATTTTATTTTTAATTTGCTTTTTTTTAATTCATAAAAAAAGACCATGAATATTTCACTTTTTTTATAGGAAATGTCTTCTTTTGGTGGTTTAATATTTTTATTTTTTTTAAGTTAGAAATAATTGTTGATTTTTTGTGTGTTTAGCATCTATTTTCTTTTTTGGTGATTTATAATGTTAAACATCGAGAATGATTTTTCGTTTTGTGTTCATGTTCGTAGTACTTTTGTGTGGTAGTTAGGGTGTTTTTATCGTCTATATTTTTGTATAATCTTTGTGCTGAGTTAGGCTGTTACGTGTGTAGCATATCCGTTTTTTTGCAGTCAAATTCTGTTTTCTATGTTTTCTAGCATATCAAATTATGCTCTATGTTTACTACAGACTACAAAAGCTTTTGCTGTGTTTTCCTGTTACACATGTAACACTCGTGTGTTTTTGCACCATGTCTGTCTATTTTTTTTCGAATGTATGAGTTTTTTTTATGTTACCTATCTGTTTTTTACAGAAAATGTCTTTTTTGTATGGCCTCTATTTTGTATTATGTATTTCTTTATAAAGATTCATTTTTATTATTAAAGAATCATTTGTTAAGGTGTTTTATCTGTGTTTAGTTATACCATATCTGTGTGCAAGTTAAGGTGTTACGTGTGTAGCATATCTTTTTTTTGGTGTCAATGTGTGTTGTGTGCAGTCAGAATGTTTGATGTTTGCAGACTACAAAGGTTTGTATGTGTTTGCAGACAAAAAACGCCTGTTTACACACGTAACGCTCGATTTCGCCATGGCTCCTTATTGTATATTAAATAAGCTGTTTTCCGCACACAACATTAGTTTGTTTTTTTTGTTTTTTCATATTTAAAATGTCCACACTTACTCTGTGATAACATATGTTACAGGTGCTTTTTTAGTCGAATCATGAATTCCAACCCCAGCACTCCCCCTTGGGAGGTTTTTGAGGCCCGTCAGCATCTCAACCCAATCGCACACGAGCCACCTCAAAATGAACCGGACATTGCAATTGTACCTGAACCACCCCCACCGGTTGGATTGGACATCCCTCCCATTGGAGCCGAACATGAACCCGCCGCCCCCGTTGCCCCGGACATTCCGCCATTAGAACCGGTTATACCCGTAGTGCAGGCGGACGGTGGGTTTGAAAGTGATGAAGATTTCGATTGGAATGCGGCCTATGATTACGTCTTCCCCGAAGAATATCCGCCACCAGAAGACTATATGACACCGGAGGATGACGTGCATGATGTAAATCACACACCTGAATGGGCGGTTGGTTACGAATCAGACCTAGGGGCTGAATATGAAGAACCATATGAACCTAAACTTAACAAACCCGTGCTGCCGTTCACGTATCCGGAAGGTCGGCGTATTAGGGTTGAATGGGAGGGTATAGGTTATACTGAGGAACAGTGGGCTTTTTATGCAAAGTATGGTTATCGGATGCCGTCAGATACTGTTGGTTGCAGTGCGGGATGTCGGGGTTATTGCATGCAAGGGGGGGTATGAATCTTTAATTCTATGTTTTGTTGTTGATACAGTTTCACTGTAATATATTTTCTTTAGTAGTATGTTTTAGGCAGATGAACAATATTATGTTGTTGATACACTTTGTAATGACCGTTTTTGTTTGTTTTTAGCACTTTTGTAAGTAACAAAAGGCCTATAACCATATCAGTTATCGTTACGTATGCAACAATTCTGGTGCTTGTACAATAAAACGGAAAAAAATATGGTCTAATAAAAAAAATCGGCATTTTTTAAATAATATAAACTGGCAACTCAGTTTTAAAGTTTTTAATTGATTATATACAATCTGTGCAATTTTAACGTACGCAACACTGCATATGTTACATATGTAACACGGGCGTCTGACAGCTTATATAAGAATGTGGAAAAAGTAAGAGAGAGATGATGTGACATGTGTGGGGTCCACACTGTCATATCTGCTTTTCAGAAAATAGCATTTGACCATTGTGCCCTTTTTTTGTCATCTACCTTAATTAATTTATTAAAATAATGTAGAATCAATCTAGGCCATTGATCACTTTAGATCAATGGTCCAGATTAAGTTTACTAGGTTTCTTCAATATATATATAGGGGAAAGTTAATTTGAGAACACCTATATTTCATGCGAACCGTGAGAACGGCATCTAAAACCATTCAAATTCAAAATTTCTTTTTACACTTGTCTTTATTACCAAAATACAATCTCAAAAACACAATTCACGCGTAAAAATTCAAACGTATACGGAAATAATTTGTATTTACACATGTGTAAATTTTTAGTTTATACATGTGTAAACTGTTTCATTTACACATGTGTAAAAAGTTATTTTGAAAGTGTTTTTGCAAGAAAAGATGAATTATTTGGAAAGAAAATTTATTTATTAATGTTGTATTTTGATTATAATGAGGTTTGTATTAAAAAAAATTGATTTTGATTGATTTTTTAACTTGTTCTCACGGTTCTCACAATATTTAGCGTTCTCAAGATAACCCTCCCCTATATATATATATATATATATATATATATATATATATATATATATATATATATATATATATATATATAGGGTAAGTATCTAGTGAAAACCTTGGTGAGTTGTGAAAACTCAAAAAACTCATCCAATGGCTCCCATTAGTCCACATCTTCATTCTTATCATTTGATCAAAAGGGCAAGATTGTAAAAAATACACATGGTTGACTGATTACTTTTCTACATACTGACACAAAGCTTCTCTCACCTCTTTTGTAATTATTTGTTTTAAATTCAATGTCTCTCCCTCATATCTCTCCCAGATCCATCACAATATCCTTAATCTCAATATTTCCACTTTCACAACACATCCTTCATCATCTCAATCTCTATGCCTTCACAATACATCCTTCGTAGTGGCCTCCCCCTATGACCGGCCTACACCTTCTGCCCACACATCCACCATCCCTAACCTCCAACCCCCGCCGCCACAGTCCACCCAACCCCCACTCCCAAGAACCGTAACCCGTCACCACTCGCACCCTATCCACCTACGACCACAACTTCAACCACACCGCCCCTGTGCTCGTCCCAACATAAACGTCCCAACCACACCGCCCCTGAATCATAAGTTTTTTTTGTTTGACAGATCTGAATCTGGTTTTAACAGATCTGAATCTGGTTTTTGACAGATCTGATGTTGATGATGCCACACCGCCCCTGAATCATTAGGTTTTGACGAAGAGCGGTTCTTGACGAAGATCTGATCTGATGTTGATGATGCCACACATCCTTCGTAGCGGTTCTTGACGGTTCTTGACGAAGATCTTACCTTTATTTCTTTTTTTTTTTTCGTTTCTAAAAGTGAATGATTTATTTAATCATATGATCTAGAAAGTACCCATTGAATTGTTGACTTATTTTTTTAAAACTTGTTCTTAAATATAGAAAACACAAGTATTCATTTTTATTTTTGATTCCAGATGCCTTTTATGGTGCATTTGGTAGATGAAACATTTTTACAAACGTGTGTTGTATTTATTCAACAAGATCTTTACTTTTTTTTATTCATAGACACAATATTTAAATTTATTACTTATTTTATATAATACGAAATTTTTTATGTATTAAAAGTTTTAAATATAATATGTAGTTTGGATTACATAGTTATTAGTACCGGTGGTTTTTTTTTTATTTGGTAAATGTAGATGGGTGGATGAAGATGAGAAAAAGGGCTTGGTTTTGAATGGTTTTTTTCTTGTAACATTCTTAACTTGTAATCATTTGTTGTTTTTTTTCGTGTAACCTTGTTACAGATTTGTGTTACAATAGATTTTTTATAAGTTGTTACAGATTTACACATGTAAAATATTTGTAGTTCATGTATTTTCACTGTTACAATGTTAACTTTTTTAGTTACATATATATGTTATGTTACAATGTAATACAGAAGTTATAAACAAATCTGTCAACATTTAAAGGTAAAAAATTTGAATGTAAAGAAAAAAAATGAGAAAAGAGATAAAGAAATTCTGGACAAAAAAAAAAGAAGAGAGAAAGAGAGGAGAGAGAAACGAAAGAGAGAGGGAAAAAGATGAGTGTAAATGACAGATGAGAGAGAGTATAGGTAATTTTACAAAAATACCCTTTTGACACTAACAAATAAAAAGGACTTGTACCTTTAATTAATAAATTAAGTTGGATGAATCTCAGCCATTGATGAGTGTAAATCAATGGTCACAAATGGGTTTCTAGAGTTTTCACAACTCAATAGGGTTTTTATTTTAACCCAACCCTATATATATATATATATATATATATATATATATATATATATATATATATATATATATTAGAATTGTAAAACAAGATTGAAGAAAAATGCACCTTATTTGATAATTTAACAATATTGTTTGATCAAATCAAGGATAAGTTTCGTGTCCACCCACCTAATGTTTGATTTCGTTTTGAGGATATTTAGTTATCACGAGTTTAGACGACTTCTTTTTTTAATGGGAATTTCCTTCAGATGCAACTAATTTTTGACGTGGATAATACTTGTCACCAAAAGACGAGAATTTACAGTTTTGTTCGAACAACAATCAAAAACCATTTTTTTTTTAAAAACAAAATACGAAATTTACATCACAATAGATGGTAGACGGGCAACAAGCTGCGCCGTCACCCTTTTCTGAATTGCGAACTCTAGCCTACCAAAGACAAATCCTTGCCCCCTGGATATGAAATATTGTTGTGGACGACCCGTTGGACCCTGGTCAAGAAACGAATAGCTTCTGGCGCTAGGGAGCCAAAGGTATCAAAGGCCAAAGGGATAAAGACATGTTGGTTCTCTGCACAAGCTTTAGCATGCTTATCTACTTTCTTCGATTCCGCCTTTCGCGATGCTTGCCCAGCTACAAACCCTGTTTCCCTTAAACCAACCAAAGGAGATACCCCTGTGAGGTCAACGCAAGCATGTTTCCCCCTCTCCCAACCAAAGACAAGCAGATCTGCTAGTCGCAGGGTGGATCTCCCTTCCGCAGGGTCGGTGAGAAAATTTACAGGGGCCTCCTTTTTGGCAAAAATCCCAGCTCTTCTCAGGATGTCCCACAAAACGTCTCTCACCCAGTCATGCTGGTATTTGAACCCAGGGAGCTCTTTGCAATGAATTGCGTGCTCCCCATATTTATCCATTCAAGCTTTACGGTAGATAGGGCATGTTTCATTTTCTGGACATTGCTTACAAAAAAAGAAAAACAAAACTGCAGACCACCACCTACCAATTATTGCATAAAAAAATTATGTCCATTTGAATAATAAATCCAATTATATAACTCAATCATACAACGATTATTCATAACTTATATTTATTTAAATACAACAATCATATAATCTCATCAATAATAACAAGACTATTAGTATGGTAGGATATAGACAAACCATACTATTAGTTAGAATAAAGTATTCAGCCTTTCATAACATATAAGTAAATAAAGGAAGGATCAAATAAAAAAATTCTTAAGGTGAGAAGTGTATGATAGATTTTGGATCATAGATCTTACAATCTAATGATTGAGATTGAGTGGTCCTGTAAATTGTAGACAGGGTCGGCCCTGACAATGGGTCGGGTGGTCACCGGCTCAGGGCCCGACCTACAAGTGGACCCGATTTTTTTTTTAAATATACATATATATATATATATATATGTTAAATTATATATTTAGAATATATATTTATTTTTTATAAATTAAAGTCTTGTTAGTGGGGTTGGAAAAACCATGCTAATTTAATGTAGATGTCTCAACTCTCAAGTTCAATCCTTGGCTCCAACACTTTATTAAATTTTTTTAATTCAGTCATCTTTACAAAATTTTGGGCCCAAATTCTTTTTTTCGTCTGAGGCCTAAATTTTTTGGTGTTCTCGGAGACGGTCGTGATTGTAGAGATATGTAAGTGAAACAAGTGGGAAAGGCAAAACAGGAACATCCGTTATGTGCCTAACACTTTTTAAAACCAAGATTACGTCATATACATTTTATTCTTGAAACAAGTTTGATGTCACACGATTTTCTTACGTTACGTCATAACTAGGGCTGCAAATGAATCGAACGAATACGAACATGGCCTTATTCGTGTTCGTTTGTTAAGAAAAATATGTGTTCATGAACAGTTCATGAACACTTACCGAACGAGATTTTCTGTTCGTGTTCGTTTGTTAAGAAAACAATCATGTTCGTGTTCGTTTGTTAATTTTGTTCATGAACACACATGAACACAAAGAAGTGTTCATGAACAAAAACAAACACAAACGGACATATATTAATTTTCTAATAAAATCGAATTCACATACATATATGTTTATTTATTTATTTGGGTTAAATAAATAAATATAAAATAATATTAAGACAAATTATAAAAATTAAAAACCTTATTAAACTATCGAATATAGACAAACACAAACAAACACGTTACCGAACGTTCACGAACATAAACGAACGAACGTGACCTCTATTCATGTTCGTTCGTTTATTAAGCGAACGAACACAAACGAATTTCCCGCCAAACGGTTCATGAACTGTTCGCTGAAAGTTCAGTTCGTTTGCAGCCCTAGTCATAACATAACAGTCAGTTGACTATGTATTATTACGTGATTATTTGATTTTGATAACCCATTACTTGATTACGTAATTTCATTATAGTATTATGTGAAAACCTATTAAGTGATTACATACGAATTATAACTTAAGCAAATATAAAACATATGCAGGTCTAATCACGTATTAATATACTTGTAATGCAAAATATTAACCAATCAACCTATAATAACCACGTAATGTTGTATATTACAAATTTAATCACGCAATAAAGCATAAACGATTAAGTTCTTAGTATTGAATGTGTAATCACGTAATGTTTTCTATTGAATGTGTAATCACGTATGTTGTAATAAAAATTAAAAAACCTATAGCAATAACCTACTCATATAGTCATATTAAAGAGAATGAAATGCTCATTAATACGATGTAATTTTTTTTAAAATATTATCATATGAAAAGGTTATATACGTTTAAAAATTGTGAGAAAAGTGGGTTTATGAGTCAAATATTGAATATTCCTATAATGCAATTCTCTTTTACATTTTGTATATTAAGGCTCTATTGTACAATAATCATTCCTTAAGTAAATAAATATAGAGTTAATTACCAAAACTGTCCCTGTGGTTTGAGCCAATATGCCAGTCCAACCTAAAACTTTAAAAATTTCTTGAAAAGTCCTCGACTTTTGAAGAAATAGGTCAAAACAGTCCATTTCGTTAACTGAGTTAAGTCAGTGTTATTAAGTCAAGGGTATAACTGTCAACTCACTTATAAAATTGTCTTCTTCCCAATTGTCTTCTTCCCCATATTCAATAAAGGTCCATTTTGTTCATTAATCTTCTGAAACTTTGAATCAAGCTTTGTTTAATCCTGAATTTAGGTTCATTTGTTATTTCATCATTGATTGCATCACAATATCTTTACAAATTTGTCTATTAATTTTCCGAAACTGTTTCGTCATTCATTGCATCTATATTACCGTACATGTTTGTCTATTAATCTTCTAAAATTTCAAATCAAAGCTTCGTTTAGCAATGGATTTAGGTTCATAAACTATTTCATCGTCGACTGCATTTGTCTATTAATCTCCCGACATTCCAATTCGACCTTCATTTACACTCTGTTCCCGAGTTTCATTAAAGGATGGAAGAGAAAGGATCTTCCTCCTCTTCCTTTCTCTCCAATTCCTTCCAAATTGGAAAGATTGAAAATCACCCTAAAAAACTCTTTATTATCCCCATTCCCCCCCCCCCCCATTCCCTCCCTTTCCCTCATAAAAAAACTCTGGAACACATTTTTTCCCCACTTCCTTCCCAATCCTTTATCTTCCATCCTTTAATGAAACTCTGGAACAGAGTGTTAGCAACCGATTTAGGTTCATTATTGTACAAATTTTGTCTAATGATCTATCAATCTTTAATTTCAAATCATTTAGGTTCATTAATTCCTTAATGTTAAGTATTCCATATTGCAATTACCGTACACATTTGTTTGATTACTGATTTATCTTCAGTTTTGGCCAGACATCATTTTCTAGGGTTAACATTCATATGTATAACAACAGATCATCATACGGTCCCACCCAGTTGTAACCATCTTCGGTGCGTGTCCAGATGAACTTATGAAATCTTTCCCTCTATTGGTGATGGGTACGGGAGAAGTTTGGTTGCAATAGGTGTTGTGGGGTGGATGGTGGTGGTGGTGGCTTCGGTGGGTGGGTCACGGTGTAGGTGGTGGGATGATGGCTTCTGTGACGATGGGGACAATGGTTTTATGGTAGTTGAGGACAGTGGTGAACAGTGGTGGTGACAAAGGAGGAGGGTTTGGACGGTGGTGCAGAGACATAGAGATAGATGGTGGTTAAGGACGGTGGTGAACAGTGGTGGTGACGAAGGAGGAGGGTTTGGACGGTGGAAGTTGATTAATGGTGGTGGGTTATTTAGGTTTGTGGTGGTGATTGATAATGGTGGTTGCTTGGAGAGGCAGTGGTGTATGGTGAGTGAGGCACGGTGGATGGTGATTAAAAAATGGGGACGATGGTGGTTGTTTGGAGAGGCGGTGGTGCCACCATGGATCAGATATCACAAATGGACCTGGGGAAGAAGACAATTTTATAGGTGAGTTGACCATTATACCCCTGACTTAACGACACTGACTTAACCCAGTTAACGAAATGGACTGTTTTGGCCTATTTCGTCAAAAGTCAGGGATTGTTTAAGCAATTTTTAAGGTTTTGGACTGGACTGGTATATTTGCCCAAATCACAGGGACGGTTTTGATAATTAACTCATAAATATAACATTCTATGTTCATATATATATAACAATATAATTAATAATAAAAGAATATTATAAGATAATTTAAATCTCACATAAAAAGTTATAAATTTAACCATAGAAATTTAAGAAGAAAAGAAGACTAGATTAAAGAAAATGATTAGAAAACCAGATGCATCCACACAACATGGTGCATGTGGCTTGCTCGTCCACAAGGGTGTAAACGAGCCGAGCCGAGCCCGAGCCTGACTGGGCTCGAGCTCGGCTCGTCATGGTTTTATGAAGCTCGAGCTCGAGCTCGGCTCGGTTCAAGCCTACAATCTTGAGCTCGAGCTCGGCTCGCTATCAAAATTAAAAGCTCGAGCTCGGCTCGGCTCGAGGTCATTTGAGAACAATCTCAAACGAGTTCAAAGCTCGGCTCGAGATCGCAAAAGCTCGGCTCGCGAGTGTTATTAAATGGGCCTATGAAATAAGGACTTGGGCTTTGGAGATGTGGGCTATAAAATATAAGAGATATATAAATAACTTATAATTATGTTTGGGCTCGTTTAGGCTCGCGAGCCCAATCGAGCTTTGTATATAGGGCTCGAGCTCGGGCTCGATAACTAAACGAGCCATATTTCAGGCTCGAGCTCGGGCTCGTTAAGGCTCGGCTCGTTCGAGCTTTTTACCGAGCCGATCCCGGGTAGCTCTCGAGCCGCTATGTGTCATTTACACCCCTACTCGTCCATCACCAGCTCGTGATCATATGTGGGCGTATGTGACTAGCTAGACGAATCCACATACAAAATGTAACACCCCAACCGATGGCGGAAACATCAGGATGTCACGTATTGATGACTGTTCAGTAGCTCATGGTGAATAATAAATTTCATTAAATGATTTAAATAAATTACATACAATTGTTCTAAGAATTTGTACATCTCAAAATGAAAAATACTAGCTACACATCTTCAAGCATTAACTCAAATCTTCAAGCAAATATAACCTGAAACATGTTAAGTTTGAAAATATTTTGGGTCAACAAAAGTTGGTGAGAATTACATAGGTTTGAATGTTGAATAAAATTTGTACAATTCGAGTGTCATGGAAAATCTAGTCCATATGTGAAAACAATACTACCCGGTAAATCGTGTGCATAATCAAACCTTGTGACTAGAATATTGTGGTCCATCCCATACGCATATGGTTCACTCGTTTATGTTGCGATAACAATCACCCACGCTACCTATGTAGGAGGTAACGTATCCGGGTGGGGTTGTCAGTCCAATAGATCTATCATTGTGTATCGTTGGCTTGTGCGGAGTTAATGATTATGCTAGAATAATTTTGCTTACCATAGTAATGTTTAAGACATAATGCAACATAGAATAACACATAGACACTTATGTTGAATTGTAAATTGATGTTGTAACATGTTTCACCCCAAAATAGTGAAATGGTAAAAGGGGCTATGTAAACTCACCTTAGGTGCTTAATGAGTTCGTGAGTTTTCTTGAGCATGCAAACACTTAGTAATAATGCCTTGGAAAACTCGAAACTAGCTAGAGGAGATAATGATGGATGAAAACTTTAGTATGTGGGAGATGGGATAATAATGTTTTTTTTTTATTGAATGTTATAAAGAGTTGAATGGTAGGCTATTGTATTGATAGTGTAGAAATTGAAGTTGTAATTTAGGGACTACTTTGACTAGGCTAGAATTTAGGAACAACTTTGACTTGACTAGAAGACCATATTTACTAACACTTTGACTTGACTTGACTAAGAGACTACGTTTGACTTTTCAGGTTTGACTAAGGGACCTTGAAAGGGTTTAAGGTTAATTGGTTTTAATTAACATCACAAAACACCAAATGGTGTAGTGGTTTGTGTGGTGTGGTTAAGGTTTAGCCCGCCAGGGACTCGGGTTCGAATCCTGGATCAGGCAAACATTTTTTTAACGTTTTTAAATCAGAATTTTTAATAAAATCCAATTTAATATTGATTATAAGTCATTATTTAAACAAAAAAATTAATAAAATGGATGGGAAAGATAATGTAAACATGAATCGGATGAATAAACGAGGGAGTTCTATATATATAAAAAAAATTGTGTGATGTTACACAAAATACCTCATACATACTCATGGCTTACTAACAAAGGGGAATGTTCTGTTAGAAATTTATTAATTAAATATTATATTAATATGTAATATAATGATATTTATTTATAAAATTAGATGAATGAAAGATCTAAGCTTTAAGTTGGTGTGGTGAAACTTTAACGTTGTAGGAATTTGTGCTTGTCCCATATTGGTGGAGATATAAATCACGTGTTGGTTTATATGTAGAACTAGGTTAGAGTCCCGGGTGTACACCCGGTAGATTCACAAGTAAAATGAAAAAAAATCTATAAAGATTGTAGTATAAAATTTGTTTTATATGTTGAAAGTTACATAATACAAAAGAACAAAATGTCTTTGATTCTGATGACTTGCAGCAAAAGAAGAAAAAAAATTAAGTTCTTGATTGAGAAATATGTGGATCCAAATGGGGAGAGGGTTTATTTTCTTTGAAGATTAAAAACTATATAATAAAGTAAGTATAGAAATACCTTATTTTCTGAAAGTAAGGTTTCAGCTCACATTGGTATAATCTTTGAAGCTTCTTAATGAAACAAAATGAATCTTACCCCTATACCGAAAACAAACACGTAATTAATTTTTTCCATCTTTTTAACAATTAAAAGCATCAAGATTAAAAGATAATCATATACATCATTATATATCAAATAAAATGTAAAAGAAGATATTAAAAAGATTAAGCTTGTAAACAATATATTGCAAATGTAATTTGCTAAAATAAATACCACTGAATAAAACATAAAACAAATCATATCAAGTTTTTTAAAATAAACAAAATGTACATTCAACCATGTAGAAATTAATTCAGGTAGATTACAAAGTTGGAGATGTAAGTTTTATAAATTCTCAAAATGATTGTATAACTGAGATTAAGATTGTTTATATAGTGAGAATTTGAATTAGTTAAAAAAATTGGAAAATAGAAATTTAATAATTTTATTTAATTGATTTTTGGTTAAATATATATTATTAATGATGATTGAATTATTTTAAGGAAGTTATTAATCTATATTGGGAGAATTAATAAAAATTCGAATTTAAAACTTTGAATTCAAAAGTCAAATAAATTCAAACTGAAAATTTAAAATTTTCAAAATATTATTATATAAATTGTATACATTAATGGTTATGGTTTTTATTTTTTATTTTTTTATAACTTATAAACAGCTGAGGAAATATGGGTTATTATATTTATGTCGATTTATGACTAAACATAATTTTTCATGAAAATCACATACTCAAGAAATGAAACATATAATGAAAATCATATATTTAATAAACTAAAAATGTAATAATAAATTTAATTAATTTAGTGTTATGAATTGATATTTACAGTTTTCATCAGAAAATTTAAACATTTATTGAATTGATTTACGGTCTAAGATATATATTAATAATGATGATTGGTTTATTTAAAGTAAGTTATTAATAATTGATATGATTTAAAATAAACAAAAAATATAAAATTCGTATTCAAAAATTTGAAAAATTGAAACTAAAAATTTAAAATTTTTGAAACTTTACAGTTGAAAACTTACAAATTGATTTTTATGAATTTTATTTAATTATTACCATTTAAAACATAGTTTATTTTTAGAAACACAACTTTCATAATTCAATTATTAAATTTATATAATAGTTTTATACTTTATTTTTTTTACTAAAATTTAATAAAAAGAACGTAACGGTGTAAGTACCCTATAATAAAAAAATATATTGCATATTTTTTTGTTAAAACATAAATTATATTAATTAAAAAGATTATTTGAAGATAAAAAAAACTATATAATAAAGTAAGTATAGAAATACCTTATTTTCTGAAAGTAATGTTTCAGCAGACATTGATATAATCTTTGAAGCTTCTTAATGAAACAAAATGAGTCTTACCTCTGTACCGAAAACAAACACGTAATTAATTTTTTCAGCTTTTTCAACAATTAAAAGCATCAACATTAAAAGATAATCATATACATCATCATATATCAAATGAAAATGTAAAAGAAGATATTAAAAAGATTATGCTTGTAAACAATATATCGCAAATGTAATTTGCTAAAATAAATACTACTGAATAAAACATAAAACAAATCGTATCAAGTTTTTTAAAAATGAAGTCATGTAGATTAAAAAGTTGGAGATGTAAGTTTTATAAATTCTCAAAAAGATTATATAACTGAGATTAAGATTGTTTATATAAAGAGAAATTGAATTAGTTTAAAAATTTGGAAAATACAAATTTAATAGTTTTATTTAGTTGATTTTCGGTTAAATATATATTATTAATGATGATTGAATTATTTTAAGGAAGTTATTAATCTAGATTGGGAGAATTAATATAAATTTGAATTTAAAAGATTGAATTCAAAATTTAAATTAATTCAAACTGAAAATTTAAAAATTTTGAAATATTATTTTATAATTTGTATACATTAATGGTTATGGTTTATATTTTTTAATTTTTTATAACTTATAAACAGTTGAGAAATAAGAGTTATCATATATATGTCGATTTATGACTAAACATAATTTAACTGAAAATCACATATTCAAGAAATGAAACATATAATGAAAATCACAAATTGAATAAACTAAACATTTAATAATAAATTTAATTGATTTAGTGTTTTGAATTGATATTTACAGTTTTTTTTTTTTTTTTGAGTCGGGGGTCTCTTATGGAAGCAGTCTTTCCATCCCTAGGGATGGGGGTAAGGTTTGCCTACATTCCACCCTTCCCGGACCCTATAAATAGTATCTCTATTTGTGGTATTTACTGGGTACGGTTGTTGTTGTTGTTGTTTGTTGTAATTGATATTTACAGTTTTGATCGAAAATTTAAACATATATTTAATTGATTTACGGTCTAAGCTATATATTATAAATGATGATTGGTTTATTTAAAGTAAGTTATTAATAATTGATATTATTTAAAATAAACAAAAAATATAAAATTCGTATTCAAAAATTTGAAAAACTGAAAATTCAAAATTTTTGAAACTTTACAGTTGAAAACTTATACATTGTTTTTTATGAATTTTATTTAATTATTACCATTTAAAACACAATTTATTTTTAGAAAGACAACTATCATAATTCAATGATTAAATTTATATAATAGTTTTATACTTTATTTTTTTACTAAAATTTAATTAAAAAACGTAACGATGTAAGTAACCTTTAATAAAAAATATATTGCATATTTTTTTAAAAAATAAATTATATTAATTAAAAAGATCATTTGAAGATAAAAAAACTATATAATAAAGTAAGTATAGAAATACCTTATTTTCTGAAAGTAAGGTTTCAGCAGACATTGGTATAATCTTTGAAGCTTCTTAACGAAACAAAATGAGTCTTACCCCTGTACCAAAAACAAACACGTAAAAGATAATCATATACATCACTATATATCAAATGAAAATGTAAAAGAATATATTAAAAAGATTATGCTTGTAAACAATATATTGCAAATGTAATTTGCTAAAATAAATACTACTGAATAAAACATAAAACAAATCGTATCAAGTTTTTTAAAAATGAAGTTGTAACGCCCAACTTTTCCCTAATATTATAATATTAATATTTTAATCATTAAACGATTTTAAATCGTTAGCAATAGTATCTCGTTAACAAGAAATACATCCTTATTTATTAACCAATTTAATTATTTAAATTCGCCAAATAACACGTTGTAAGTAATAACATACTAGTAAACCGATTCTTATCTTTGTAAATTTTAAACTTGACTAAAAATATATATAACAAATATATAGTCCAAATGCTCGTTTCAATTCGGCCTACATTTATATAATTTATGAAATAATTATGCTATTGACTAAACGGGTCCAGTTCATAAACGAGACCCGAATCGGTAACTGGTTCGTATGCGAAATAATATTCCACTTAACCTAGACAAAACCCCACCTATAAAACATCTCATCCTCCTTCATCCTCTTCATCCATCTCCTTCATTCTTACAAGCTCAAACCCTAACCCCTAATTTTTTTTTCTTTTCTTGTTCTCCCTGCCCTCTCTTTCTCGCACACTCTCCCTCATCTCCCTCACACTTCTTTTCTTCCCCACATCTCCCTGCACAACCGCCACCAAACCTCACCCCATCCTAGCCTTCTGCGACGCGGCACTGCCGCCAACAACCACCTACAACCACTACCGCCTTCTTCCTCCTCTAGGCAGCAGCAACGACCACAAATCTTTATCATCCAACCAAAATCCGGGTTCGATCAAGATTATTCCAGGTTGTTATGGTGCGGCAGCGGAATAGGGTGATGCTTAAAAGCCACAATATGGTCCGCTGATGGGTTTCGTTTTATGTTTGTTTCCGATTTGGGCTAGGTTTGGTGACCGGAGACGGGTTCTTCATCCGGGTCTTGTGTCTGCGTTTCGGTTGGGTTACGGGGCAGCAATCATGGTGTCAATGGAGGAGGGATGCTCGTTGGTTGTTCAGAGATCGGGCCGGGTTAGTGGGACTCAGTCGAAGGTGGTACCGAGCCGGTGACGAGTCTGGTCGTTCTTGGTTCCGGTGGTAAGATTCCTGCGGTTCTAGTTCTGTAATGTTTGTTTGTTTGACCCCTACTAAGAGTCGTTTTCTTTCGGGTCTTTCAATAGCCAAACACCTCACGGTCTCGGGTCAAACCCAGACCTGGTCAACTGTAGTCAAAGGCTGTTTCTGGCCAGGCTCGGTCAACGACGGGTCAACCCTTGCCATCAGTCAACAGCAGTCAAACCAATCAGATGCGGTCCAGATTTGGGTCTGTTTAGCGGGAAGGTATAAAACGCACACCGTAACTTTATTTTGTTTATTTCTAGCCGATTCATGTGCATAATATGTAACTAAAAGTGTAAAACGAACCGAACGGATTTATATTTGTAAAAGCTTTAGTGTAATAATATACGGAACATTCAAGTAGGCGAAGTTTATAAATGCTCATTAAAACGATTATACAAGTTTAATACTAGTCGTTTTATTATTTTGTTTTCGAACCATTGGATAGCAAATAACTTGTACAACTTATTTTGATGATAATCGAGTATTGTAATATACAAAATATATATATGTATGTTACTTGTCGAAATGTATGTTTTCCTCGACTATTGTAGTTTTGGTACGCTAACCCAAGTATTGTGTATTTTTTTTACATTGATGTTTGAGAAAATATAGACAACTTGAGTTGTCTGGTTTCTTACGAAAATAGGGGAAACTCTGCCCAAATTTTATAAAAATATAAGAAACGAATCGGCCTTCCAAGTTTATAATTATGTGTAGACGAGATTATGTTTTTACAAATAAATCCTAACTTTCAAATCTTACGCCGTCAAAAAATAGAAATATTTATATTTATTAATAAGTACATATATATACTACCCAAGATAAGAGACAAATTAACATTCGAGTCAAGCTACGTAAATAGTATTTTGTTATACAAAATGTGTCTTTATCAATAACTTCAATAAAACTATTTAACTCAAATAGCTATACATACGAATACATTTTGTGAAACCAAACCAAGTTACTATCGGTTCGTTAAGTCATACACTTATTAAGACACGCATTCTTTCAATACGTGTCTAGGTAGTTGGATAAACTATCTTTACAACCATAACAAAAACAAGCTTATTTGTATTAGAATTTAAGGCATCGTTTATTTGTAATAGGATACAAGAGTTCAATTGATCCAAGTTCAGACTTGTTGCTACTTGCTAATACTTACACAGTAAATTTCAGGTGAGTTTACATAGCCCCTTTTTCCATTTCACTATTTTTGGGGTGAAACATGTTACAACATTCAATTTACAATTCAATCATAAGTGTTGATGTATTGCAAAATACATCGGTTATTTGTACATATTTTGAGTCGTTATCGAGTCAGTGTGTCGTTTATATATATTTTTCAGTTTCTATTTAGTATTTTATGTGTCACAGGAATCCGGATGGCAAAAGAGGCAAATTTATGCATAAACGGTGCTTTACGAGGTCCCGGATGAGTCACAAATGGAAAGAGAAGATAAAAATAAACAAAATTGGAAAAATTAGCCCGTCGTGTCACGCGACAGACTCCCCAGCACCCCGTCGTGTCACGCGGCGCTATGCAGATTCACTTTGAGGGTGTCGCGTGACGCAACCACTTACCCAGGTGATCGCGTGTCGAAGTGCTAATCAAAAAAATTAAATAAAAACTACTCCTTAGCTACAACTGACTGCAGTATAGGAAGTAGGGTTGTCGAACCTCAGGGAGTTTGTGGTCAGTGTTAATAGCAATTTTTAATTATAATAATAGAAAAACTAATAAAGTTATGAAGATTAAACTAAAGTGCTGCTTTGCTTGCAAGAAACGATTAATAATTGATTTTTTAGAAAAGACAATAATATGGAAAAACGGTCACTCCGGGTTTCTGATTCGGTAATTATCAACTGAATTATGTTAATAACCTACCTAGGAAATCACATAGACATGACTTTGTTTAAGTTGTTCGACCCAATTCAGCTATCATAACATTAATTGCAAAGTTAAATTAATCCTAGTGCAAGAAAACCAAGATACGATAACATAATGCAATAATACTAATCAACCAAACTGTCTAGATCAGTCAAACATACAATTAGACGCAAAGACCGTTAAGGTGTTCACAAAATCTAATCCAAGTAATAAGTATCAAACATAAAACAATTGATAAAATAACCAAATCGTTCACCCGGAGAAACCGCGGGATGTTTAGCCGTGCATAATCATGATTTCGGCTTCAAAACTTGTTCTGGATTGCTCTGGCATCAACCGGAATGAATGGAACTGCAAAAAGTCTTCAAAATCCTCCCTTAGAAGCCCTGGAAGTCGAAGATAACATCCCCATACGGCTGATTAGGTTTTGATTGCGAAAATGGGCTTTTTATGGGCTGAAGAGTTATTAGAGACCCATGAACAACTATTTCTGGAATTAGAGGGTCTCTAACAACCTAAAAATGTCGCGATGACATCTTCAGTAATTACCACAATTCATTAAGGGTAAAATCGTCATTTTCCTCTATTTTACTTCCTGGAGACCCGCGAATAACTTTTACTGAAATTAGAGGGTCTCTAATTTCAGTTCTTCCAGATTTGTTTTTTTTTATTTCCAATTTCATCGAATGCTCGTCTCCTCTCCAACTAAGCTCTTTTTCTCTCGTTTTAGCCCACCAACACCTGCTTAACACCAAGACACGATTAAGTATCTAAGACACGATATAAACGAACGATAAACGATTAAAAACTATACAAAACTAATATATAAATGTGATGCATTTGCCAACACATCACACCCCCACACTTACCTTTTGCTTGCCCTCAAGCAAATCTGCTCAAAGCGTTACCACGAACAAGTAACAAATACCTCAAACGCCCCCGCCATGCACTAGTTAGGGTCCAAAGTCATACCCCATTCGTAGATCATCATTAGATGTGTTAATTCAACAGGCAACCGTGATGCACAATTTTTAAAACAGAACTCTCCCGACTAAGTCTAACATGCTTTCGGTTTTTATTCTCATGCAACACACCCCTCACAATTTTTCACTCTACTCGGTTTAATATCTGGACTAGCATGTAATGCGCTAGTATCATTCACTCAAAAACCAAGTATGTAACTCTGTTATCATAGGCTTGTATAACAATCACACCTCAACTATAGACAATGCACATATCTAAAGGACTTACGGGTTTTGGGCTTCGGGTAAAGGTAGGATATATTTGGCTAACAATTGGTTTAAAAACAATGGTTTCAACACGCTTGAATGACCATCCTTATTCACTAAGCACCATAATACAATAATCACACAACTTTGGGCATATTTGACCCATAACACATACTTCTATTATTTTTTTTTCTTTTTTCACTTTTTTTTCATATATTTTTTTTCATATATTTTTTTTCTTTTTTTTTTCTTTTCTTTTCACAACTTAAACATAACTCAATCACTTGAACAAAACATAAACACAATGGATGTCATCAATTTATTTCACAAAGGTAAACGGGTCAATTTGGGTAATAGGTTTAATCAAATGAAAGGGTATAGGGCTCAACATGGGCTACTAAGGGTGATTTTAGGTAAACGGGTCAACACAAAACAAATAAATGGGTATCAAAAGAAAAAGGGAAAACCTAAATTGCCTTTATCATCTATGTGCATATCTAGTCTACAACCTCGGCATGTATCAAATCACACAAGTTCTGCAACAGAGAAACATCTGGCCTACACTCAACAAATGAAAATATATATGTATCAATCTATCTATCATCTAGTAGGCTCAAGATCTCACCAAAGTGTGGAAATGGGTTACCGATGTGTGCATGTATTTATTACCGACAGCTCGTTACACCTAATCGGGCAAATTCTAAATATTTTTTATAAAATACCTGCTGAAAACGGTTCATATGTCTGTTCTAAAGCATTGGACCATGATTAAGGACCCAAACACCACAAGCAGAGACAGAAAGAAAGCATTGAAACAGTCGCTTTCATGCCCGATCAGACCGCTTTTAGGACATTTTTTTTTATTTTTTAAATTTTTAATTTTTTTTGACTCAAAACTAAATAAAAAAAAGTTTCTCTACCCCCACACTTGAATGACACATTGTCCTCAATGTGAGCTAGGAATAAAATAAAGCAGAATTAAAAATAAAATAAAACAGAAGTAAAAGGAACAGACTCCCCTGTATAAGCAATACGCGTATGAGTCCGTTCAATTCCTTCTGATGTCGGCCGTATAGCATTTCATTCGCAGCCGATAAACAAACCTGAAACAAAGAAACAGGAAAAACAAAACAAAACAAACAAACCGGGATACCTGCAAAAATTAGTGATTTCCAGATCGTCCATCTCGAATGGAGATTGAGTACGAGCAGGGCAATCTATTCTTGCAATTCAAATCATACAAAGCAATCCCATGACTCCAACAAAAATAAAACTGACTAAAACACACTCAAAATAAAAATAAGATAAAAAAAAAAAATATACAAAATATACAAAAACATACCTGATGTTCATTCATGGTGGTCTCAAAGAACATTTTCCTACCGAATTCCCAGTGTATGTTCGGTAATTGACATGTCGAGTCTTCATCTTCTTTCTTATCTTTGACATGTTTGTAAGATCATTGTTGGGCCATTTCACTATACTTTGTCCAATGTCTTCAATGCTCACCTTCCTCTTTTGCCCACACAAGCCATCATCTTCAATTTTGTCTACTTTGCTCATAAATATGGAAGGATGGTTAGGATACACCATGGTTACCCAGTTCACTGGTTCTTCAGCAGGTGTGTCTACAAGTGGTTGTATGTAGGAAGTCACGTCTACTTTAAGGCTTGTAGCTTCCTCCATCACAACCCGGTCCACATGTGCCTCTTCAACAACTTTTTCAGCCACATCAACATTAACAATATCCGGTTCAACTGTCAAATCTTCAAGTTCCAAATCTGCTGCCAGTTGACCAACTTGCTTAAACAATGCCTCAACGGTATGGTCCCGAACTTCATTATCCTTCTAAATTCTCTTAAAATCTTCTCGGATTGCCTTTACATCTTCTTGGACAGCCTTTATGGCCTCTAAAATCTCACCCAGCTGATCATTGCTTCCCTCTTCATTGTTTTGTTGCTGCTGATAACCGTAGTTAACACTCTGGCCTCCATTCACAATCGAATCAGTATTCATGTAATAATATGCAGTTTGTTCCCTAGATTGATAAATGTTTGGCTTGTAGTATCTTTGCTGACAGTTCTGATATTGTGGCCAATAATATGAGGATGATAGGTGTGAGCCTTCATCTTTTTCTAGCCCAAAGATAATACGATCTTTTCGTGCATTATATGCTGCAACTCTCTGACGGGCAATTGGACAATCTTGCATCACATGATATGGACTCTCGCAACACCCACATGCATCATAATCCACCCAATTCATCTCAATTTGCCTGCAAAACTAACATACCCAGCGTAATACTAAACAAAATAGAGAACAATACAAGACAAGAAAAAAATATATTTTTTTTTGGTTTTTTTTAAGTTATTTTTTTTTTACTAAAAGTAAAGACGACTAAAACTAAAAACACTAAGCGCACGCACTCCCCGGCAACGGCGCCATTTTGATCGCGTGTCGAAGTGCTAATCAAAAAAATTAAATACAAACTACTCCTTAGCTACAACTGACTGCAGTATAGGAAGTAGGGTTGTCGAACCTCAGGGAGTTTGTGGTCAGTGTTAATAGCAATTTTTAATTATAATAATAGAAAAACTAATAAAGTTATGAAGATTAAACTAAAGTGCTGCTTTGCTTGCAAGAAACGATTAATAATTGATTTTTTAGAAAAGACAATAATATGGAAAAACGGTCACTCCGGGTTTCTGATTCGGTAATTATCAACTGAATTATGTTAATACCCTACCTAGGAAATCACATAGACATGACTTTGTTTAAGTTGTTCGACCCAATTCAGCTATCATAACATTAATTGCAAAGTTAAATTAATCCTAGTGCAAGAAAACCAAGATACGATAACATAATGCAATAATACTAATCAACCAAACTGTCTAGATCAGTCAAACATACAATTAGACGCAAAGACCGTTAAGGTGTTCACAAAATCTAATCCAAGTAATAAGTATCAAACATAAAACAATTGATAAAATAACCAAATCGTTCACCCGGAGAAACCGCATGATGTTTAGCCGTGCATAATCATGATTTCGGCTTCAAAACTTGTTCTGGATTGCTCTGGCATCAACCGGAATGAATGGAACTACAAAAAGTCTTCAAAATCCTCCCTTAGAAGCCATGGAAGTCGAAGATAACATCCCCATACGGCTGATTAGGTTTTGATTGCGAAAATGGGCTTTTTATGGGCTGAAGAGTTATTAGAGACCCATGAACAACTATTTCTGGAATTAGAGGGTCTCTAACAACCTAAAAATGTCGCGATGGCATCTTCAGTAATTACCACAATTCATTAAGGGTAAAATCGTCATTTTCCTCTATTTTACTTCCTGGAGACCCGCGAATAACTTTTACTGAAATTAGAGGGTCTCTAATTTCAGTTCTTCCAGATTTGTTTTTTTTTATTTCCAATTTCATCGAATGCTCGTCTCCTCTCCAACTAAGCTCTTTTTCTCTCGTTTTAGCCCACGAACACCTGCTTAACACCAAGACACGATTAAGTATCTAAGACACGATATAAACGAACGATAAACGATTAAAAACTATACAAAACTAATATATAAATGTGATGCATTTGCCAACACATCACCAGGACCCCGTCGTGCTACGCGATGGCCACCAGGAAGCCCAAAATTGTGTTTTTCAAGCCCAAATCGGATTTTAAAACCCTTGAACAAAATTTTAAGCTTGATTCTACACTTTTGGACGAAAAAGAGCTGCTTGGGAGTACTTGGAGGTGAGAGAAAGGCGAGGGGTCAAGATTTTGAGCATTGGGATTGAGAGATTCGGGTTTTAATCATTCGGTTTCTTCATTCCTTTGTTCTTTTGAATTGCAAACTATGTTTCATGATCTTAGAATTGATTTTATTCTTATTTTGAACATGTTTATTGGCTAGACTTTCATTACTACTTAGGTTATGATGAATACTCATGATTGAATGAACGTTTTTTATGGTTTTTTGGAACTTTGACTATGGGTTGATGATTTAGTAAAGACTTTGATTATTTTTGATCTGGTGTAGATGCGTACTTAGTTTTGTTCAATTGATAATTATTCACTCCACATGCGTTTTTGTGAATGTCTTTCATGTATGAATGCGCGTTAGGTTGTAGACTTTGTGTTAGCAACTAGTTTATGGTAAATTGCTAGTGTTTTCCATAGGAGTGATTTTTGTTGATTGGGTAGTTCTAAGTATTCTTCCAATTCCAATAGCTGTAAGGTGCGGGATTGTCGATATGTCTAGGGTGTTTTATTGCTAGATTTAGATTCTTTGTAAGAAGATCTTCCTAGTTTCCTTACCGCTACTTGCGTATCGAGTCAGGTCAAGTTTTCTATAGTTACCCCTTGCACCCTTAGTGTAGTGAGGCTTTCGCGCTGTAAGGTAGACTGTCTAGCGGGTACTTTATCATCAGAGTAGGTAAGCCTGTAAGGGTAACCTCTCAATCGGTAATTTAACGGCTTATAGGTAACCTTAGGTTTCTCCTTGAGAAGGGTCGAGGGTCCTCTAGTTTATCCTGTAAGTTTAGTATCTAAAGATCCCGGTTCCATAGCTAGTTCCATAACCATAAAAGTTCGTCAGTCATGAGTAGGATTCTAACCTAGGTAGTATTCTCACCATCATTTGAATTTGGTTCAGCTCTGTTTACGTCTTAAGTTCAGTTTAGTTTATTTAGTTAATCTTTATTTTTCTTGAATTAGTTTTTAGTAAAACCCCCCTCTAAAATAATAAATAGTTTTACTTCAGTTTTAGATATGTTTTCGAGTCTAGTTACCGTTTTCCGTTAGAGTCTCGTGGGTTCGATATCCGGACTTACTTTAGCTTTACTAGAGTCGATAGGTTCACTTGCCTGTCAGTAGTTTAGTTTTAGAGAGTCTAGAGTATTACTAGGTGTCTAGTTTTAGGTTTAATTTAGTTATTTTTATTAAACTACTTTTAGCACATCAAGTTTTTGGCGCCGTTGCCGGGGACTCTTGGCGATTGCGTTTACTAGCTTTGATTACACTTATCTGCTATATCTGTGCCACTTGTGTTTTGTGTTGAGTCTGTCTTTTTGTATAGTGAGTCGTAGGAGTCTAATTGTTTGTGTATTTTAATTTCTGTCGAGTCTGTAAATATGTTTGAAATTTGTGGAGGACCCTATTTTACCGTTAGATTTCCACAAAATGTGGGGTCCTCTGCACATTATTGTGCTAATTCTTTTGTGCAGCCGCAGCCATATTATTCACAGGGTTGTCCTACAAATTATTATGATGACTCGTATCAGCAGCCACATTATAATCAGTATCCTGATCAATTTTCTGGAAGCACTTCTTGTGAGGATAGTGGTAATGTTTGGAGTGAAATCAAAAGTCTGTTGACATTATTAGTTGCTAAAGATGAAAATACCCAGAAAATGTTAGCAGAGCACGACACCATCCTGAAAAACCGACAGACTGCTCTTTTAGATCTTCAACGAACAGTAGAAGATATTGCTAGGAGATTAAAGGAAGAAGAAGAAGAAAAAGAAAAGGTTCAGCAAGAGCAGCTGCCGAAAGTCGGTTATACATATGATAAGGAGGGCAACTACCTTGGGTACATGAATGCTCGAGGGGAGTTGTTTCCAACGTTTCCAGAAGAAGGGAAAGAGCCGATCATGCAATACGCTGATGAGTCAGATGAAGAGATCATCCCAATCACGGAGACGGAAATGGACGTTGAAGTCCCACCTCCGGTGCCACAGGTTACTATATATGATTTTGGGAGTGACTTTGATGAAGAGGATGACGAAGAAGAATGGGCGGCGTATCAGAGGTCGTTAGTAAAAAGGGAAGTGATTGAAGAAGAAGTGGAATTGGGAGATTCTGTTGGTATGATGTTTGGTGCAGAGGAAGACAATGAGATGGGTGAGAAGTCATTGTCTGAAGAGGATGAGTTTTTAGATCTGGAGTTAGAGGGTTTGCCTGTTTATGAAGATTTAGGGGAGTCTGATCCTGATGGAGATATGGCATACCTGGATGCCCTACTCGAAGGTGAACCGACAGACATGACTGAACCTGCACCAGATGAAAGAAATAAGTGTGGGGATCATCCCATGGAAATGGTGGTAGAAGAAGCGCACCATAGCTGGCCCGTGGTATTAGTGATAGATGGAACTTCAAAATCAACAGCATCACGGGAGAGGGCAAGGAAGAGAAAAAGAAAGGATCGGAACCGGAAAAGGATCGAAGACTGGCACGAGTTGGAGAAGAAGAAGCCAGTGAATGTCAAGCACGACCAGTCTATTTGCTACATGCCACGCATCCGGTTAATTCCAGGTAAGTTTAAATTTTGGTGGTCTGACTCGTTAAGAATGCTTAGATTATTTTTGAATTCCACTAATAAATATTCAATTGTTAACGAGGACCGGGTGGAATTAAATGGGTTGGACCGGGTCCAGATAAAAGAGAAGCCCCCTGATTAAGTTTAAGTATGGGGAGGCTCTGTAGAGTTTGTAAATTTATATTTATACTTTATTTATTATTAATTTTTTTTCTAGCTGTTCATTTTTTTTATTTGTGGTTCGTCTTTCGATAGTTGTTCATAGGTTTTTATCTTTCTATTTTATTTTTTGTTTTTGTGTCTTTGAGTCTGTTTGCAGGTTTTCGTGTTTTCCTGGGTGGAGGGAATTTCACCATGAGCGGATCCCATGTATTTATCTTTATATATATTTTATGATTGGGAGTTTTGGTAGAGGTTTGGGTAATAAAAGATTTTTTTTTCTTAAAAAAATAAAATAAAATAATAAATAGTCTTTCTGTGAAAAAAGTCTTTTCACGTAATGTGAAGAGTCTGGGCTGACCTGTTCGCCTTATGCGACCAGCTATTACCCCGGAAAGTTATTTTTTCTCTTGCGACGCGTGTTGTGATCACCAGTGTCCTTCACGTTGAGCGAGAACCAGATTTTTTTTCTTATACCCATTTGGTTCTACTACCATTCACCGCCATTTTGCCAAGCAGGTACGTCGTCTTGTTTGTTGTTATATTATGAGTCTAAGTTAGTAGTTTGAGTCTTTTTATTTTTGTGTGGTTCGGTATTATGCTCGGGTTTTGTTTGTTTCGTTTTGCGCAGGTTTGGATTGCAACACCCGTACTCAATCTCCATTCGGGTGATTCCGGAGTTGTTATTATTTATCAAGGCAAGCCCAGAGTTTACCATTATGTCAGAGCCGATCGCGAATGAAATGCTATACGATCGAGCTGGATTGGACTAGAGTTTTTGGAGCTTACGCGTTATTTAACCAGCTAAGTCCTTTCCAATTTGCCCTTATCTTTTTAGTTTTGTATTCGGAATTTTTTTTTTTTTTTTTTTTAGTTTTGAGTCGTTTGCTATTCCTACATTGAGGGCAATGTAGAGTTTAAGTGTGGGGATAGAAACTGTCGTCTAGTCTGTATATAGAGTCATTTTGAGTCCCAAAAAAAATCGAAAAATTTGAGAAAATGTCCCTGATTTTGAAGTTTGCATTATATAAAATATGGAAGATGATAGGTAAAGTTAGGTGTCCGGTTTTCAAATAGTATGTATAATAAGAGATTAAAATTGATTGAAAGCGTGTCTGATTTGGGATATGTGGGTAGGCTCAACCGGTAGAAAGGTTTCCTTTGAAAAGTAATAAATTAATTATGTTAGGCTATTTTGTGGGTTCTCATCTAGGAGAAACGGGGAGACCGAAACCGCCAAAAATAGTATAAGAAGCACCGTTATAAGTTTAAAACCGTTAGAATTTCTAATCACTTTGAAAAAAATAAATAAATAAATATTATAAATCAAAGCAAAAATGCTGAAGCTTAAGGTGCCTGGCCACTGGGATAGCGACTTGGATTGGTCACACCCTCTGAGTTAAGTATGCTGAGATGAAAAAAAAAATGCTGAAGCTTAAGGTGCCTGGCCACTGGGATAGCGACTTGGATTGGTCACACCCTCTGAGTTAAGTATGCAAAAAAAAAAAAAAAAAAGTGATTTTAAATTCTCTTGGTTTTCTACATAAGACGGTTAGGAAATGGTCAAATTGGTCGTTCCTTTAGCTTCATAAGCTTGAGGCGGAATTAGGAGAAACTGTGGCTTCCTTTGAGTGAGACCCTAGATAGACTAATCAACATGAACTTAACGTAAATAAAAAGGGGCTTGGAAACCGGTTTGGGTTTAAGAGGATCAGTATACCTGCAATCGCAATCAACACGTTAGTAGATTATTAATTAAGTAACCTATGTTTTGAAGCCGGATGTAAATCTAACTGTGATTCCATAGCATAATTCTTTTTCAGGGACGAAAAAACATAAGTGTGGGGATGTTTGATGTATTGCAAAATACATCGGTTATTTGTACATATTTTGAGTCGTTATCGAGTCAGTGTGTGTCGTTTATATATATTTTTCAGTTTCTATTTAGTATTTTATGTGTCACAGGAATCCAGATGGCAAAAGAGGCAAATTTATGCATAAACGGTGCTTTACGAGGTCCCGGATGAGTCACAAATGGAAAGAGAAGATAAAAATAAACAAAATTGGAAAAATTAGCCCGTCGTGTCACGCGACAGACTCCCCAGCACCCCGTCGTGTCACGCGGCGCTATGCAAATTCACTTTGAGGGCGTCGCGTGACGCGACCACTTACCCAAGACCCCGTCGTGCTACGCGATGGCCACCAGGAAGCCCAAAATTGTGTTTTTCAAGCCCAAATCGGATTTTAAAACCCTAGAACGAAATTTTAAGCTTGATTCTACACTTTTGGACGAAAAAGAGCTGCTTGGGAGTACTTGGAGGTGAGAGAAAGGCGAGGGGTCAAGATTTTGAGCATTGGGATTGAGAGATTCGGGTTTTAATCATTCGGTTTCTTCATTCCTTTGTTCTTTTGAATTGCAAACTATGTTTCATGATCTTAGAATTGATTTTATTCTTATTTTGAACATGTTTATTGGCTAGACTTTCATTACTACTTAGGTTATGATGAATACTCATGATTGAATGAACGTTTTTTATGGTTTTTTGGAACTTTGACTATGGGTTGATGATTTAGTAAAGACTTTGATTATTTTTGATCTGGTGTAGATGCGTACTTAGTTTTGTTCAATTGATAATTATTCACTCCACATGCGTTTTTGTGAATGTCTTTCATGTATGAATGCGCGTTAGGTTGTAGACTTTGTGTTAGCAACTAGTTTATGGTAAATTGCTAGTGTTTTCCATAGGAGTGATTTTTGTTGATTGGGTAGTTCTAAGTATTCTTCCAATTCCAATAGCTGTAAGGTGCGGGATTGTCGATATGTCTAGGGTGTTAAATTGCTAGATTTAGATGCTTTGTAAGAAGATCTTCGTAGTTTCCTTACCGCTACTTGCGTATCGAGTCAGGTCAAGTTTTCTATAGTTACCCCTTGCACCCTTAGTGTAGTGAGGCTTTCGCGCTGTAAGGTAGACTGTCTAGCGGGTACTTTATCATCAGAGTAGGTAAGCCTGTAAGGGTAACCTCTCAATCGGTAATTTAACGGCTTATAGGTAACCTTAGGTTTCTCCTTGAGAAGGGTCGAGGGTCCTCTAGTTTATCCTGTAAGTTTAGTATCTAAAGATCCCGGTTCCATAGCTAGTTCCATAACCATAAAAGTTCGTCAGTCATGAGTAGGATTCTAACCTAGGTAGTATTCTCACCATCATTTGAATTTGGTTCAGCTCTGTTTACGTCTTAAGTTCAGTTTAGTTTATTTAGTTAATCTTTATTTTTCTTGAATTTAGTTTTTAGTAAAACCCCCTCTAAAATAATAAATAGTTTTACTTCAGTTTTAGATAAGTTTTCGAGTCTAGTTACCGTTTTCCGTTAGAGTCTCGTGGGTTCGATATCCGGACTTACTTTAGCTTTACTAGAGTCGATAGGTTCACTTGCCTGTCAGTAGTTTAGTTTTAGAGAGTCTAGAGTATTACTAGGTGTCTAGTTTTAGGTTTAATTTAGTTATTTTTATTAAACTACTTTTAGCACATCAAGTGTCTATGTGTTATTCTATGTTGCATTATGTCTTAAAATTACTAGGGTAAGCACATTATTCTAGCATAATCATTAACATTGATCAGCCAACGGTATACAATGATAGATCTATTGGACTGACAATCCCACCCGGATACGTGTACCTCCTACATAGGTAGCGTGGGTGATTGTTATCGAACATATAACATAATCGAGTGAACCATATGCGTATGGGATGGACCACAATATTCTAGTCACAAGGTTTGATTATGCACTCGATTTACCTAATAGTTTTGTTTTCACATATGGACTAGACTAGACTAGCCATGACACTCGAATTGTACAACATTTTTATTCAAACCTATGTAATTCTCACCAACTTTTGTTGACCCAAAATATTTTCAAATTTAACATGTTTCAGGTTATAGCTTGCTTGAAGATTAGAGTTAATGCTTTAAGATGTGTATCTAGTATTTCTCATTTTGATGTACAAATTCTTGTAGAACAATTGTATGTAATGTATTTAAATCAATTATTGAAATTTATTATTTACCATGAGCTACTGAACAATCATCAATACGTGACATCCCGATGTTTCCGCCATCGGTTGGGGTGTTACAGAAGGTATGTAGATTAAAAAGTTGAGATGTAAGTTTTATAATTCTCAAAATAATTGTATAACCGAGATTAAGATTGTTTATATAGTGAGAATTTGAATTAGTTTAAAAAATTGGAAAATAGAAATTTAATAATTTTATTTAATTGATTTTCGGTTAAATATATATTATTAATGATGATTGTATTATTTTAAGGAAGTTATTAATCTAGATTGGGAGAATTAATATAAATTCAAATTTTAAAGTTTGAATTCAAATTCAAATAATTTCAAACTGAAATTTTAAAAATTTCGAAATAATTCTCAATGACATTGAAGGATATTTACTACCTTTCCAAATATGTGGCACAAACTTAGGAAACCAATTCTCCGAAATTAAATGCTCCATAATTATTTCAGATCCATATCCAGAATCCGAACTGAGGTTTGGCTCCTTATTCGATCAAATCATATTAACATAACAATAAACTCTTTAACGCCAAACCATATTAGATCTGCAAGAACAATTATGAACAATATATGAACTTCATATCTAAACCTTAAAAGACATGCATCCCATCGAACATAACAAACTCGGCTAAAACAAAAAGGATTATGTTGATTAAACATAAGTTAGCCAAAACAATGATTAAGCACAGTTTATTTTTAGAAACACAACTATCATAATTCAATGATTAAATTCATATAATAGTTTTATACTTTATTTTTTACTAAAATTTTATAAAAAAATGTAACGATGTAAGTAACCTGTAATAAAAAATATATTGCATATTTTTTAAAAAAATAAATCATATTAATTAAAAAGATCATTTGAAGATAAAAAAACTATATAATAAAGTAAGTATAGAAATACCTTATTTTCTGAAAGTAAGGTTTCAGCAGACATTAGTATAATCTTTGAAGCTTCTTAATGAAACAAAATGAGTCTTACCCCTGTACCGAAAACATACACGTAATTAATTTTTTCAGTTTTTTCAACAATTAAAAGCATTAAGATTAAAAGATAATCATATACATCATTATATATCAAATGAAAATGTAAAAGAAGATATTAAAAAGATTGTGCTTGTAAACAATATATTGCAAATGTAATTTGCTAAAATAAATACTACTGAATAAAACATAAAACAAATCGTATCAAGTATTTTAAAAATGAAGTCATGTAGATTAAAAAGTTGAGATGTAAGTTTTATAAATTCTCAAAATAATTGTATAACCGAGATTAAGATTGTTTATATAGTGAGAATTTGAATTAGTTTAAAAAATTGAAAAATAGAAATTTAATAATTTTATTTAATTGATTTTCGGTTAAATATATATTATTAATGATGATTGTATTATTTTAAAGAAGTTATTAATCTAGATTGGGAGAATTAATATAAATTCGAATTTAAAAGTTTGAATTCAAAATTTAAATAAATTCAAACTGAAATTTTAAAAATTTCGAAATAATTCTCAATGACATTCAAGAATATTTACTACCTTTCCAAATATGTGGCACAAACTTATGAAACCAATTCTCCGAAATTAAATGCTCCATAATTATTTCAGATCCATATCCAGAATCCGAACTGAGGTTTGGCTCCTTATTCGATCAAATCGTATTAACATAACAATAAACTCTTTAACACCAAACCATATAAGATCTGTAAGAACAATTATGAACAATATATGAACTTCATATCTCAACCTTAAAAGACATGCATCCCATCAACATAACAGACTTGGCCAAAACAAAAAGGATTATGTTGATTAAACATAAGTTAGCCAAAACAATGATTAATTATGGAGTTTGATCCATTATCAATGTGACAAATAAATCTTCAAACCAACATAAAATATAATTGGACATGAAAAAACAACCCTCAAGCATTCAATGTGACAAATAAAAATTCATGAATAAACAGTCACGATTCCCATAAAAAATTACTAACCTCTTGGAACCGGAAGATCTCTATTTACTCATCTCTATATGCGGCCATGGTTGTCTAGCACCGAATCAAAAGTTGATTCGGGTAACAATCATAATCAAAGATAGAGGTTGGATTTAGAGTTTCTAATGTCGATTATAGAGGATAGATATGAAGTTCAGGTTTGAATGAGAATGAGAATGAGAAAGAGAAGTGCATCCTTAGTTCTATATTGAGATTATAGAAATAGACTATTTATATGCGGGTTAGCGGGTTAGAATATGGTATCATGGGTCGGGTTTTCTAACCCATGGGTAAGTTAAATGGATAGAATGGAGGCCATCTAGAGATGCCACCTCAGCAATAGTTACTCCTTTATTAGATTATATAGATTTATGTAGAGGAATGTATTTCTATACAACATGACACACCCAGTGGCAGCCAGGTGGGTGCGAAGCACCCGACGCGCCCACGCTCGGGACCGGGATGAGAGCGATGGGCGTAATGTGACGTTTTGATGGCGCACTTTGCACTTCGCACGACTGAACATGGACTGGTGTGGCTCAAGCCTATGGCTAGGATTAGTTAACTGGTGTGGTCAAGTGTGATTAGTTACCGGTACTACTGGTACCGAAAAACCAAAAATGTGGGTACCGGTAGTGGTACCGAAATTGAACAGGTACCCGGTACCATTCTCATCCCTACACAAACCACCACCTTCTTTCAGACGATTTTCCTAACTTTTCTGCCCTCCACGCTCTTTTTCAGGTGCTAGGTTTTCTACGACAGTGCATTTTGCTTAGGCTGTTGTACCCTGGGAAACAGACGGGTTCACCTGTTTTAAGGGAAGCGTGTTCTACACGTGCCTCAATCACTTTGAGTTTCTTTTTCTTGTTTTCGTATCTTTCCTTTCAGATTGTAATCTTATTTTCTGTCTTTGTATGATGTTGAACTTTTCTTTATTGTATTTTAATCCGAATATATTTAATAAATTTGATATTTCTTTTATTTTGTGAACGGTGATCCTACATGATCTACGCAAAATACTATGTATTGCGAGAACATGCAGAACAAAAGGAATCGCTCATTTTTTCGGTCTTAAACAACTAAAAAGTAAAACATAAATGTAATCTTATTGTTTCTTACATTGGAATTCGAAAAAAAAAATATGAGCAAATTTCATTCTTTATGTAACCTACACAAATGTAGGTTAAACAATCTACGTACATGTAGCTTTGCAAAAGACATACGAAAATATTACTTTAAAAAATTAAAAAATATGCACCGTAAATAATAAACTAAATGATTTAGAGTTGTTGTTTTTGTTCTCATGATAATTAGTGTTTTGAAATTATCATTCCAGGGTAAAGTTATTCTACACGGTGTAACAAAAATGAGAAGGATACAAAAAACACAATAGATCATGAAATATGACACAATGAGCCACAAAATATAACACAATGTCAAAAAATATAGCACAATGCTGAAGAAAAAAGACACAATGAATTGAAAAAAAATGACACAATGATGAAAATAAGAAAAAGACACAATGGTACATAAAAGACACAATGATATAACGCATATTCTAAAAACTACAAGCTAAAACCCCAAAAAACCAAGACCTAAAAACTAACAACGTAGGGTTCAATAAGACGGTTCCAATGCCGCTTGAATGAGTTCAATCGGAGTCCGTTTGATACCCTTCCTACGACTTCCTATTTTTCTTTCACTGTGTATTTGATCATAACCCTATCCTTCCAATACTAACCAAAACCTATAAAAAAGATCTTTCGAATTCTATCACTAAAATATTCTTTTAGTAAATTTAGGTATAATTTTGTTAAATAATAATCTAGTTTTAGAAGTGTTTTAATCAAGTAACTCATAAAATGTTTTGTTCTACTTAACTCATTAAAGCTAATTTGATGTTATAATCATAGATATTTTACCTAAACAAAAGATTATTCATTTTACATGACATTTGTTTAGGAATTACTTTTTGTTTATTAAGGTTGTTGACATGTCTTATAAATGCCAACATGGATTAAAAAAATGCAAATTTCTTTTATAACTGTAAAAAAAATTAAAATATGGCACATATGAATAAATATATAATAATTTCCAAATTTTTTAAAAAATGCCCAAATTAAAAAAAAATTGTTTAAAAAAAGTGCCAAAAAATTAACAAATTTCATTTTTTTAAATAAATGCTAAGGACTTTTGTATTTTTGGAAATTTTTTTAAACTTTTCCAATATATATATATATATATTTTTAAATCACAAATTTTTAAACTTTTTAGCTATTTTTAATTTGTTTTGCATTTTTAATCCATTTAGCATTTTTAAGCATTGCCATCATTTAATAAAAGTATAAAACATAGTATATAAACATTATGTAGGATCGATGACATCCTATTTAGGTAAAATACATAGAAACGAAAACATAAAATACACTTTAATAACCTAATAACATATTATATTAGTGAAGTGACCTAATCCTAAGACACCCAAAATTTACTAAATTATATATCCTCCTAAAAAAACACCAACGATAATGTTCATCACAACATTACAAATCTAAGTTACGTCCTCTTGATTTAGTTCCTAATTTTGTATTAATAAAACTGTCAGGCAATACACTCCATAAAATATTTAAATTTATAAACCCGATCATGATCTATAACCTGTCAGACAATAATAATATTTAAATTTATAAATCTTTTGTGACGTTTAATCGTTTACAAACGTGCTTCCATTGAAAGCAACTTCGAGTAACATCAACTCTCTCTCTCTCTCTCTCTAGAATAACAACAACATCAAACACAAACCCATTATTGCTTCCTCTTAAATACCAGCAAAACATAACTTGTCTACCTTTAATTATTTTCCTTTCCTTTTGTTGTGGGTGACATCTATCAGCTCCAAACTAAAAACCCATTAACAAAATTGTTCCTTTAGAATAAAAGCAGCAAAAGATAATAAAAAAAATGATTAATTTGGGAGAATTTGTTCAATTCTGATCATGAGAGGTGGTGGGCCCACTTGGGATAGTGTCAAGATTTGATTTTTTTTTAGTGGGTTTGATTCTTTTGATGGATTAAGAATCAACATAGGTTTAAATAGATGGTTATTATGTTTTGTTAGTTTCTTGATTGATTGATGCTGTTTTATGAACTGATTGAAGCTAGAGTAGACAAAGAGGTGTTGGAGAGGGTATCTGTGTTGATAGTTGGGTATGGTGACTGATATGGAGATGGATATGAGTGGAGAAGATGACACAAAAGGTGGTATGTGGGCTTTGGAACAGACTATTGACCAACCAATGGATGAAGAAGCTGGTAGGCTTAAAAATATGTATAGAGAAAAGGTAACCTTTTTTTTTTTTTTTTTTTTTTTTTAAGTGAACACATTGAATTTCATAGGTTCTTTGCACTTTTTTGTTTCTTCATTGTTTGCCTTGATTTGGGTCAAACTTATTTAAAAAGGTTATTTTGTTCATTAAATTTGTCTTGATTAGGATCAAACTGTGTTTTGAAGATAGTAATTTGTTAATCAAGTTCAGTCTGTAAGTTTGTGTTTGTGTGATCTTGATATGTGTCTAATTTTATTTGGAAAATAGAGGTATTTGAATGAGGATTTTCACTTAGTGGCTTTGAGGTTTGTTCATGTTAAATCATTTGAATCTTGATTATGGTAATTGTATGTTTGTTGACTTGGTACTGGTATTCGTGTTGACTAAACTGATCAAGAAACTGTGAGGTGTGCTTAATTTGTTTCTAATAACTTTCCGGTTTGCGTACGTTCTTAGGCTTTAAAACTCTTTTCCCTTAAAAAGTTTAGGCTTTGGAACTTTTAGTTGCTATGCTTATTGTGGCAAAACTGTCGGTTGGGTCAACTAATGGGTTCGGGCCCAAAATGGGTGGTTTTAAAAGAAGAAAAAGATTAAACTTGTCGTTTTTTCTGGTGTTATCATGTTCTAAGGGCGTTTGTTGAAATCGTTATTTAATGCAGAAGTTCTCTGCGCTTTTGCTTCTTCAACTTTCATTTCAAAGTCTTGGAGTTGTTTATGGAGATTTGGGAACTTCTCCGTTGTATGTATTTTACAATACTTTTCCTGATAAAATCACCGATACAGAAGACATTGTCGGTGCACTTTCCTTGATAATCTACTCTCTTACTCTTGTGCCGCTCATCAAATATGTTTTCATTGTATGTCGCGCGAATGACAATGGTCAAGGTACATATCTTTTGTTATATAGCATATGTAATCAAGTATCGATGAATATTTACTTTGTACTAAAACCGGATTCCTTAATTGTATTTGCTATGCAGGTGGAACTTTTGCTCTTTACTCATTATTGTGTCGGCATGCAAAAGTTAATACAATACCAAATCAACACAAAACCGATGAGGAGTTGACAACTTATAGTCGAAGCACAATTCGTGAGAAATCATTTGCTGCAAAAACAAGGAGATGGTTGGAAGGAGATGTATTTAAAAAGAATGCACTTCTTTTACTTGTCCTAGTTGGCACTTGCATGGCGGTTGGAGATGGAATTCTAACTCCTGCTATTTCAGGTACACTTGACTAGTTACTTTTGAAACCTCGTCTTCGTGTGTGTTTAAATATGCTGCATTTTGAAATTAGTTATGTGATATTGAGTGACTAGAATCAGTTAAACCTTGAAGGCCACCTGCCCAGCACAAGCTGTGTTTAACCTAATCCCATTGGTTAGCAGGGTGTTGGTGGGGTCCTTGGTCTCGTGAGTTTGCCGGTAACAGGTTCTCACTGTCACCCAAAAAGGTCTCTCAAATTAGATTAAAAGAAGGGTGCTTAGTAAGTTTATCTTACCCATTGGTAATGAGTTTTGTTGCAACTAGTATGAAACTAAGTATCTAAATTTTGTATACGTTATGAAATATCTGACCGAATTAGTCATGTGTACCAGTTTTATCTGCTTCTGGTGGCATCAAGATAGACCACCCTGCGATGAGTACCGGTATGTCTTCAATACTGTGCATTTGGCTCTTTGCTTTGAACTATGGTGGATTTTATTTGTCTTTATAATTTATTGTTTGTTGCAGATGTTGTTGTAGTTGTTGCGGTTGTGATACTAGTAGGTTTGTTTAGCCTACAACATTATGGTGTTGACAAAGTTGCATGGCTCTTTGCTCCGATTGTCTTGCTGTGGTTTCTTTTGATTGGAGGAGTTGGAATTTTCAATATATGGAAACATGACAGTAGGGTGCTACGCGCTTTTTCACCCGTTTATATATTTCGATACTTCAAAAGAAGAGGAAAAAGTGGTTGGACATCACTTGGCGGGATCATGCTCAGTATAACAGGTCATTATTATTTTCTTTCTCGGTTTTTTTTATGCTTAATGATTTAAGTATTCATTTCATAACTGGCAAATTACATAAGGATAGCAGATAAATGTATATATACTTATACATGTGTCTTTAGTGAAGTTTTATTTATAATTGTTAACATTATTGCAGGGACGGAGGCACTTTTTGCTGACCTGGCACATTTTCCGGTGTCGGCAATCCAGCTGGCATTTACAGTAGTTGTGTTTCCATGCCTTCTTCTAGCTTATTCTGGACAAGCAGCCTACCTCATGAACAACAAGGAACATGTGTCTGATGCGTTTTACCGCTCTATCCCAGGTTCATATTGACAAATTATGTACAATTTGAAAAATATAGATATTATTTTACATGATTATACTCATGGATATCGTATTATCTTGCAGATGGTATATACTGGCCGATGTTTATTATTGCTACGCTTGCTGCTATTGTTGCAAGTCAGGCGACTATTTCTGCTACATTTTCGATAATAAAGCAGGCAAATGCACTTGGTTGTTTTCCAAGAGTGAAGGTCGTTCATACTTCAAGTAAATTTCTTGGGCAGATATATATTCCAGATATTAATTGGATCCTTATGATTCTTTGCATTATTGTGACTGCTGGATTCCAAAAACAAAGTCAAATCGGCAATGCGTATGGTGAGTATATGTTTTATTGTGTTAATAACTTTTCAAATTGTTATTTTTTTTCTGTCATACAGATTAGAGTGTAGCAAGATAGGTAGGTTGGTTAATATAGGTCTAGTGGCGAAGCTTGACCCGAAACTTCGGGGGGGTCGGAAATCACTAGTTTCGGGGGTCAAAATCGTTTATACCGCCCTCCCCGCCCCTTAAGAGTTGTGCCAATGTATAGGTCAAACGGGTTTGAGTTGAAACTAGGGCTGTTGAACGGGTCGTGTTAGTGGGTTGGTGGGTAGAACATGACACAAACCCAAAAATCATGTCAAGAAACGTGAACCCGAACATGGCATGAATATTCGTGGGCTGACACGAACACGACCCGTTCAACCCTAATTTTTCTTTCTTTTGTGTCTTTAGTGTTCTAAAATAACAAATTTACAACAAAAATACAAATTATACAAATTAGATTACAAGAGTTGGTGTCAATTTTTCTTTTAATTTTAAATTTTGCATAAAATACGCAACCACTTTACATTATGACATAAAAACACATTCTAAAAAAGAAAATGGGTAAACCCATGAACCCGCCAGGTCAACTTGAACCCAACCTGTTTAGCTAACGTGTTGTGGGTTCAATCCGAAATAGATCCAAACCCTAGACTACACCGAGACCGGTGAATTTGGTGTTTGGTTAGTGTCATGTCATAAATTCACACCCCTAGTTGAAATGGGTCAAATGGACTGGGTTGGATCGGGTGAAGGACGTATAATAATTACCATAAAAAAATAAACTTTGGATGACATTTTGCTAAATTTTTCGGTTTGACCCATACAGAAGTTGCCCATTTTTCCACGCGTAGATCATTCTATACTACTTTGCTAGAAAGTTAACAGCCATTAACATCATGTATGCTATGTGTTAACAGGGACAGCAGTCGTTATAGTCATGCTAGCAACAACGTTCCTCATGATATTAATCATGTTATTAGTCTGGCGATGTCACTGGATCCTCGTCTTCATTTTTGCTGCTTATCTCTTATCGTTGAACTCACATACTTCTCCGCCGTTCTTTTCAAGGTTGATCAAGGCGGCTGGGTCCCACTTGTCATAGCCGCCGTCTTCCTTTTCATCATGTACGTTTGGCATTATGGCACAGTCAAACGTTACGAGTTTGAAATGCATAGTAAAATCTCAATGGCATGGATTCTTGGCCTCGGTCCAAGTTTAGGGCTTGTTCGTGTCCCAGGAATCGGGCTAGTTTACACCGAGCTCGCTAGTGGGGTCCCACATATCTTTTCACATTTCATCACTAATCTACCCGCCATCCATTCAGTGGTGGTTTTCGTGTGCGTAAAATACCTCCCGGTTTACACCGTCCCCGAAGACGAAAGATTTCTCGTAAAACGAATCGGTCCCAAAAACTTTCACATGTTTAGATGTGTTGCAAGGTACGGTTACAAAGATCTTCACAAAAAAGACGAAGAATTTGAAAAGAAACTATTTGACAATCTTTTCACATTTGTAAGGCTCGAGTCCATGATGGAAGGCGGGTCTGACTCGGATGATTATAGCGTATACGGTCAACAAGCTCAGCGCTCTAAAGATTTCTTGCTATCCGATAACAACAACAATACATTTTCTTCGGTTGTTGACCTCACCATTTCGTCGTGTGACTCTATAGTGCCTGCTACTAAATCACCATTACATTCCGGGACGTCATCTGGACAGGTAAGTAGTCAAAGAGATGTCGATGAATTGGATTTTTTGACAACCTGTAGAGATGCAGGGTGGTGCATATAATGGGGAACACAGTAGTGAAAGCGCGACGAGATTCGCCTTTCTATAAGAAGTTAAGTATCGATTATGTTTACGCGTTTTTGAGGAAGATTTGCAGGGAGCATAGTGTGATCTTTCATGTTCCTCATGAGAGCCTTTTGAGTGTTGGGCAAGTGTTTTATGTGTAAATTATAATATTGAATTGTATTATTGATGGTTATAGTACTTTGTTCTTGCAGCAGAGTCGAACGCAACATATCAAACGTGTTGTATGTTGATATAGCCTCTGCCCGTATATTTACATTGATGTATCGTTCTATTTTCGTCGTATAAACATTTGTACATATGGTTTTGATTTCAATACACGGTTATGTAACCGCAATGTGTATAAACAGTTGTACGTATTAATTTAATTGCAATAAATAAAATAAATAAGACGGTTATATAACTGCATAGCGTATCTCTTCCTCCATATTTGATCAACACGATATATTTTTATATTTCTTATGGCAAACAAAATAAGTTGCTTTTTAAAAGATATGGATCAATAAAATAACATAACATGGGAATGGCATGATTGATATTTATAATGTGATGTTTTTAGCTTCAAATGTATTACATTGTCATCACCAGACCAGAAGAACCCAAAGTAACCCACGTTTGATTTTATATTATTTTGAAAAATTATTATGTTGGTTTTAAAGTAAATTTGGGAGATATATTTGTTTTATTTGGTCGAAAACCAATATATTCTAAATCATGTATCATCATATCATATAATATAATATTGAAATATTTTTACTATGTGTATGTGTATCAGTAGATTATATGGTTCCACATGTTACTACTGAATCTTTATTGCTGTGAAATGGTTTACGCATACTAATAGAAAGTTATTGCTATGCATTAGTAATTAATTTTTAACTTTTTTACACCTTAAAAACTAAAAATACGATAATCCGAGTATCTTTATTTAAGGAAGCTATGAGAGCGAATGTGACACCCGGCATGTTTAGGTCAACATTCATAAACACAAAAAGTCTACCTTAGCGAGAAACGTTTATTAAACATACTTGACGGAGTCAGTCGAGTCGGAACACAGTCCGTATTGTCCAGGGTTCAATGATTTGGAGGATCATTGGGTTAGTCACACACACACATGTTACGAGTCCCGTTGTTGGTGAATTACATAAACTAAATTAAGTGTTATGTGTAGATTGATTCTTATATGGTGGATTACATGCAAATACGTGTTTAAACGATGTGTAGATGATCATCCATGCTTATATATGTTAAACATAGATTAAGATTGCATGTTCATGTGTTAGGATGCGTTAAAATGCGTTAAACACGACAAACTGGAAAGACTAGAAAACATAGGTCCAGGTTCGACCCATAGCGTGGGGGCGAACCTGGGAAATGATCTTGGTTCGACCCCTAATGAAGGGCGAACCTGGGATGTGAAAACAATAAAAGTTCATTCGACCAGTTAAGGTACATTCGACCTTGAGAAATGGGCGAATGTGGGTACATTCGACCATGTAAAAGGGGCGAATGTGGACTAGTATAAATACCACACTTTGTCATTTTTCACAATATCACAAACCCTAAACGCCTCTAAACACTCTCTAGAAACTTTAATCATTGGGGAAGGAGTTTTTGCTCTTGTTTTCCATAATCTAACCTACAAACATCTTCTAAACAAAGATCTAAGGTGTATTCTTCATCCTAAATCCTTTTTAAAGCATTTTGATTCGTTTTCATTAAACCCCAAGAGTCCAGATCTGATTCAAACATGTTTTCATGGATAAAAACCTTCCTAATATCTTTCTAAACAAAACCTATTCATAAACAATGAGTTTTCATACAAATTAACATGTGTTAATGGTGTTTTATGTGGTGTTATGTATTGTTTGATGATTGATTGCTGTATAGATGTTATAACAATGATCTAGGACTGTTATTGATGATGATTTATGATTGAGATGTTACAATTGATTATTGATGATGTTTTGCTCATTTTGGGGATTTTGGGTTAGATCTAGGGCTTGTTCATGATGATAGTGATAAGGATATGATTGGGGGTTTCTTGTTCATGATAATCTGAGTATATTAAGTTGATTATTGATTGATTTCAGAAAGTTTCCTAATTGGGTAAAGATTGCATGCGTTTGATGTGACATCTCCATAATTTGCTATTTTGGGTAACTTGTAAGACGGAAGGATTTTGGGATAAAATTGGTAGGGTTTTGTAGGAATATGTTAATGATAGTTGACTGCTGTGATTGGTGATGTTTCGTGATGTTTTCGGACCGTTTAGATGCCTTTTGGTGCGTTTTATGAAATTCTGCAGCAAAGGGTCGAACGTGGAACTCATTCGACCCTTCGTGTGGTCGAACGTGGCTCAAAAGGGTTGAACGTGGCTCAAAAGGGTCGAACGTGGCTCAAAAGGGGCGAACATGGCTCAAAAGGGTCGAACGTGGCTCAAAAAGGTCGAACGTGGCTCAAAAGGGTCGAACGTGGCTCAAATGGGTCGAATGTAGCACCATAGGGTCGAATGTGGGTGTCTGGGGGTGGAATGTGGGTGCCTGGGGTCGAATCTGGGTGCCCGGGGCAAATTAATACGTGTTAGGGTCGAATTAACATACGTTAAGGTCGAATAAACATATGTTAGGGTCGAATAAACATATGTTAGGGTCAAATAAACATGTGTTAGGTCAAATGAACTTGTGAATAGGTTGAATGAACATCATGAGGGTTGAACCAAGGGTCCATGGGTCGAACCAGAAGCCCGTGGGGGCGAACCAAACACAGGAAACTCCCGATTTGACCTTATGACTTCGTATATGCGATTTTTGATGCAAACTAAGTGTTTTATGCTTGAAACTTATGTTTTAACCTTATGTGCATGACTAATTAATGTAATGGGTCACCAACAGGATGTCGGGTCTGTCTGGTATGTCCGGTTAACGTTTAAACGCACTTTTTAACACACGTAGTCAAGATCTAGACAATCGGGGACTAGTTAACCTTCGGGTTAGTAGTCAATACGCTTATTCGAACTCATTGATAGGTTGTAACTAAGTTGGGTCATCATACACGTGTTGGAATTCTAAGTATTTGAAGGCGCACTCTAAGGTGAGTTTCACGGCCCCTCTTTTATACACTTTTTCTCGGGGGAGAAGCATGCCACACGTTTTAACAAATACAACGTTTATGTTTTGAAACGCAACGTTTATGAAACGCAACACTTTTTGAAACGCAATGCTTATGAAACGCAACACTTTTGAAATGCAACGCTTATGAACCGCAACACTTATGAAACGCAACGCTTATGAAACGCAACACTTTTGAAACGCAACACTTGTTTTAAATTACTATACGACGCAACGCAACGCTAAGTCCCTGGGAAACCATGAATGTGCGGGGCACAACGGGGGAAATGTGGATAGATCTATTGGGCTTGACGAACCCCACCCGACGGCTGGGAACCGGGCGGGTGCATATTGTCTCTATTTTCGGCAACTCAAACACGGGCGGCAACACACGCAACGCTTGTCAGTAATGGTTTCGGCAACACAGTCGTAGTAGTAAGGAAACGTTTGTTATTTACTTAAGGTTTTGCATACTTGGTACTTTTGAGATGAAACTCTTTACGCTTGAAACGCTTTGTGAACTTAAAACCTGTGAACTCACCAGCATTATATGTTGATGTCTTTTCGGCATGTTTTCTCAGGTCGCTAAGGTAGCAGCATTGAGTTTAGGCGCACGGAGTCTCACGGCGTCTAGGATCCATTTGCATTTCATTTTGAGTATTATCAGACTTTCATGTTTTACTTTTGAGTTGTAATAAAGTTTTACGCTTCCGCAAGCGATGGTTGGATTTTTGAAACATAATGGGCAATTTACGTTGTTTTCATATCATATAGATGTCGTTTATTGTGACCGTTGACTTGGATCCTGGTGTGTCACGCGCCTCGCGGTAAAACTCCGCATGTGGAATTTGAGGGTGTGACAGCGAAGTTTTTTAAATGGTAACAAAGTGAGGAAGAGGAAGATCGGAGGAACATAGTGACTTAGTGAGGACGGAAAGGGGTGAAGACCCTTCCTATAAGTTAAGTTTCAACCCATTTCGTTTAAATAATATGATTTGTTTGTAGTTGTCTCGTTCCATTCAATAGCCCAAATATAATTTATGTTTTACAAGCTCAATAAAGATAATACAATACGGATTCATCACATTAATCATAAGGTTATAAATATACAATACGGCTATGACAATCAGTATTCATTAGACTTTGTTATTTATGTGTAAAAACTTCTTATTTTGTAGGATTTATGGTCTTTATTTAGTGAAAAATGTTTTGTATGTGTGATATTTCTGACCTCTACTTTCATTGTTTAAGTCCTGCCATTAAAGCCATCTTTTAAAGTTGCAATGAGCTTACAACGTCAATAGTCCTTGACACAATTAAAGGTTCAAAATTTAAAAGTCGTCAATCAAAATCATGGTACATGAACTTAGTCGTCTTGCCAATGGGTGTGTTAAAACATGTGCTAAAATGTTGGCATATGATTTTTTTTTTTTTTTTTGGATAAAGTGGTAGACTTGGTAGTATATGAGTTTTCTATAAAAGAACATATGAAATGAATACACCAAAAAAATTGTGTATCTAGATAGTACATTATTAATCTATCACTAACGGATATTCACTAATATGTTACTTAAAATTTGAAGGTTTATAGGGTTTTAATTTGTTGTGTTTTCTTAATATTGTTTTAGGGGCAAAACTAGATAGAAACAACACAAGGTTAGTTGTTATTTAAAATAAGATGCCAATGCATTTCTAAACACGTCCAACCCTTGAATATTATCACATTTCATCAGAAACACAATAACCGAGTCAATTAAAGTTCGGGTTGATCAAGTTGAGATTATTCGAGTTCGGGTTAGTTCGGTTTTCGGGTTTAGATGTAATATGAAAAATATGTTTTTTTTCCACAAAATATAATCAAAATTCATCTTGTTACTTAAAAAATATTATTAAAAATTAAACGTTATTTGACAATATGATATGATAATGTTCTAAGGGTGGGCGGGGGCTCCACTGAAATATTTTCAACTTCACCTATTTATATCAATCATGTACTGCCACTTCACTTCATTGAAACATAGTTTTAGAGGCAACACTACCCTGAACCACCAAACCATAAAAAAACCCCACACTCAATACATCCATGGTATAACACCCGTGAACATACCAGCACATACCAACAAAACACTACCCCTGTCACACGGAGCAGTGTTACCGTAAGGGGTGAGGGGTACCAACACCGTTTGCTGGAAGTGCTCGTCCTCCCTAAAGATCGAAAACTTAATGTTTAAAATACCATAGACTTTAAACTTCAATGCATCTATAAGAAAAGACATTAATTTTTTGGGTTTTTCATATTTCGGGTGTTTTTGGTCTGGTTGTTCGGTTTTTTTGTTTGAAAAAAGTGATCCGACAACCGATCCATTTAAGGTTTGGGTTTTTCGGGTATTCACTAATTTGAGTTCAGGAGGCTTCAGATTCGGCCGGGTTTCAGGTAAAAAAGAACAGCCCTACGTGTTAATATCCTCTTACAACACGTAGCGGAAAGCAGGCTCAAATACTAGTTTCTAACATAATCATTTTACATACCTCTTATCTTTACATATTCAAATCTCGAAACTCATGTTGAGTGATCAATCTTTACAGAGTTAATAACCGTAATCCTTAAAAAAAGGTATTCTCACAAAAGTATATCTATTATTACTCTAGAGACATTCCGGTTTAAATTTCAATCAATTACTTACGTCGTTCATTTTCTAAAACCTTTACGCTCAGTTTATCGTAAATGATTGCTTTGACAAGCAACTTCCGGCAAAAACTTCTTACGCTTCAAGAAAACGCTATGTTTTAGCTCTTTTCAAATAGACCCGAATCGGCAGATGGTTAGGAAATAGTTGTAATAATAGTTGTATGTTTTACTACAGTATTTCTAATTCACCTCCCTATAGGAAACATAAAAAAGCCAAAAGATAAAGCAAAACACAGTGAAGAGAATATTAAAATGAGAGAAAATACAGACAGAAAGCAGATGTTTTGATCATTAGCAGCAGCAGAAGCACCCAGTCTTCTCTCTCTCTCTCTCTCTTTCTTTCTCTCTCTACACGATGAACAACAACATGAAAAAAGAAGAGAAGTCTTTGTGGAAGAGAGAGAAACATAAACAACATCAACAACAACAACAAGGGGACAGTAGTCGTCCTGATGTCTCCACGTGGCACACAGGAATTGGCTAAAGCTAGAGCCTTTTTCGCCTCTTTCTCATCCCACAACAACACACACACACACATACATATGTCAGTGTGTGTGTGTGTGTGTGTTTGTATGTTATTTATCCATCTACATTTGTGGACTTGTGATTAATATTATTCATCCTCCTCTTCTCATTACGTGTCATCTACTCTTTCTCTCTCTCTCTATTTATTCTTCTTGCCCCCCTTTCCTTGTGCCCTAAAACTTACTAATAAACCCATCAATCCCTTGTCAATCTCTTGCTCCATCTTCACCCTGTTGTGTTTGATCTGTTCTTGGTTAGCAAGTTTATCTTTTTATTATCTTTTTGTTATCTTTATTCATGTTTCTTGATGAGTTTGGTGAATCTTGATGTTTTAAGTCTTGAATCTTGATCTTTATGCATATGGGTCAAATGGGTTTTGCTGAATTTGTGTTGGGTTTGGGTTAATGTATGTGTTTGATCATTCTTTTAATGATTTTATTGAATTGGATTTGACTGTTCATTGTTTGATTTTTTTTTTTTTTTTGGTAAATTTGGGGTTTAATGGAATTGCTATGTAAGTTGATCTTTGTTTCTTTAATTAGTGATTGTTTAGATGTGTAAAGGTTGAATCTTTTTTAGATATTTGAATGTTATGAAGCTGTGAATTGTGATGGCACTTGTTGAGTTGTTTCATTAACTAAGCAGTCTTTTTGTATATTTTTATTTATTTTTTATTATTTTAGGTTGTTTGTTATTTGTTCTGTTACTAATGCACAATAGGGTAATGCTGGAATGTAGTTTATATCCATTTTTTTATATTTTTTTTACTCAGATGTTTGTCCACATTTAGGTGATATTGTTTAGTGATTATGTTTGCAATTTGTTCTGCTACTGATACACAATAGGGTATGCTAGAATGTAGTTTTAATTCAAGTTTTTCGATGTTTTTTTTTTTTTTTTTAACTCAGATATTTGTCAATATTTAGGTGACATTGTTTATGAAACTCGTTGATATCGCCAAAACCTTAGCTCCTCCGGTTTTGGACCTTTGTGTTGTGTTTAAGACTTTCAGTTCAGTTTCTTGATTATTATATAGCATTATATTAAATAGTGCTCGATTTAGTAACGGGATTCTTTCCTTATATCTATTTATCCTAGATTTTGGTTTAAACTAGTTCGGCTTTAGTGTGATTTATATATTGTTTTTTTGATACAGAGAGTTGGAGTTTAACTGCATGAAGTCATGCAATGATTGTTTGAGTTATTGGTAAGTGAAACGTTTAGATCCCGAGATGAAGAACAATGAAACATCAACTAGTGATGTTATAAATGGAAACTGGACTTTGAAGCGCAAACGGAAAAAAATTGGCGCAGCGAAATCCAATGGCAAGAAAAATGAATCTACACCATCGGAATCTCGTACAAGCACTTCATCTAAATGCAAAATTAAAGATGAAAGTTCTTCTGAACGATCTCCTTCCAAAAAGAAACGAAAAGATGGGGTGAGTTACTGAGTTGTTACTTATGTGGAATCAGTTAAAATAGTTTACTCACTAGTGGGCTGTGTTTGATTTTTGTTTTTTTAAATTTTTTCAGTCTAATCATGAATGTGTCATATGTGATCTTGGTGGTGACTTGCTCAGTTGTGACGGATGTTCAAAAACGTATCATATCGCATGCCTTGACCCGCCTCTTAAGGTTTGTTTAACTCATAGTTTCATAAACGCTGAAGCATTTGTTATGATGATTTTGTTAAAAGTCTACCAGATCATGGTGAAAGTTATAACGCCTTTTCCTTTTTTTCTTACTATTTTTGTCGTTTCAGCAACGCCCGAGCGACACGTGGCAATGTCCAATCTGTTGTTCAGCAAGTAACATAGTTGAGGCGGTAGACAAAGTAGAATCTACTTCAAAACGAGCAAGAACGAAGGTTACAGCCGGAAGCCCAAAGGTAAAGATAAATCTGCTAAAACCGATAAGGTGTCTAGAATATTGAGGAATACTAATGTCGGGACCAAAAAGTCAACAAGGAAAACGAAATCGTTGTTTGCGAGCCCAAAAGCGGATATACCATCCTTGGATGGATCTCCCGAAAGTTCATCATTTTCCGATCATCTCATAAAACAGACGGATTTGGAAGAAAAGGAAGTCATAAAAAAGAAAAAGAAGAGAGACAGAGATCAATCTAAAGAGGCTGCTACCGGAAAATCCGAGAAAAAGAAGAAAAAGATTTCTTCAGAAGATGTTCAGAAAAGGAACCGGACCGATGGTACCCGAAAACGGGATAAAGTTGGTTCGGAAGTTAATGAAACAAGTAAATGTCAACAAACTCGGAAGTCAGTCAAGCATGCAAAGACTAAATCGTTGTCAAACAGTGGTACGGGAAGTAAAAATAGTGATATCCGCTCAAAAGATAAGGTACAAATTCCTAAAGAAATATGTTAATTAGTGTTTAATCAGAGGTTAAATTGTTTTATCGCTAACTTTTTGCTACTAAACAGAAGAAAATTCGAGCGAAACCATCTGAATCACAAGAAGAAGAAAAAGATGTTGAAATGCTCAAACATTCAGACAAAACTCAACAGGTTATCTCCCTGAATAATATATACCATACATATGAAAACAGATATAAAAATGCATGTTTATGATTTTAAATGTGTATTTTCTAGGTTGATCGGGTTTTGGGTTGTCGAATACAAGTTAACGAAAAACAATCTGCGGTTTCTGTAATAGAAGCCGACAAAAGTGACAATACGAATGGAGAACCCAAGAAAAACACGACAGGTTCCAATATTCAAGATGTGGTTAATGAATGTACAGAAGAGAGTGCCGCAGGGTCAACGGGTAAACCGACGAGTGATCCTAATTCTTTAGCAACAGATGAGAGAGATAAGGACGGGTCTGCATTGAAATCAGATGATTTGACGAAACCAGATAAGGAAATTGCGAATGGAGATAATGCTGATGTTATTGTAGATGATACGAAGACGGATTTAGAAAAGTCCGCAAATTGTAGCAAATCTTTATCGAATAACGAGAAGACAACCGTATCATATGAGTTTTTAGTTAAATGGGTTGGGAAATCTAACGTACATAATACTTGGGTATCTGAATCTCAGTTGAAAATCCTTGCTAAAAGGAAACTCGACAACTACAAGGGTAAATACGGAACGATGGTGATAAATATTTGTGAAGAACGGTGGAAGGTGCCACAGAGGATAATTGCTCAGCGTTCGTCAACTGACGGTTCAACTGAAGTTTTTGTAAAATGGACTGGTTTACCTTACGATGAATGCACATGGGAAAAGACAGATGAACCCGTAATCGAACAATCTTCTCATCTTATTGATTTATTCCATCGGTTTGAAACACAGGCAGTTGAAAAGGACGATTTTGAAGCTGAAGTTTTGAGAGGAAAAGGCGAGGTAACCACTCTAACCGAGCAGCCAGAAGAATTAGGCGGTTCATTGTTCCCTCATCAACTTGAGGCATTAAACTGGTTACGAAAATGCTGGCACAGGGGTAAAAACGTAATCCTTGCGGATGAAATGGGGCTCGGTAAAACGATTTCCGCTTGTGCGTTTCTATCGTCATTATACTTTGAGTTTAAAGCACGATTGCCTTCTCTAGTTTTAGTTCCTCTTTCAACCATGCCAAATTGGATGTCGGAATTCAATATGTGGGCCCCGAATTTGAACGTTGTGGAATATCATGGTTGTGCACGAGCACGGGCATTAATGCGTCAATATGAATGGCATGCAAATGATACCAAAAATAAGAAAACAAGTAGTTATAAGTTCAATGTTCTTTTGACTACCTATGAAATGGTTCTTGCTGATTCGTCTCATTTGTCGGGGTCCCATGGGAAGTACTTGTGGTTGACGAAGGTCATCGGTTAAAGAATGCAAGCAGTAAGCTTTTTAGTTTACTTAATACATTTTCCTTCCAGCATCGTGTGCTATTGACGGGAACACCCTACAAAACAACATAGGCGAAATGTATAATTTGTTAAATTTCTTGCAACCATCTTCGTTTCCGTCCTTGTCAGCATTCGAGGATCGGTTTAATGATCTTTCGACTGCTGAAAAGGTTGATGAGTTGAAGAAACTTGTGGCCCCACATATGCTACGTAGGCTTAAGAAAGACGCCATGCAGAATATTCCCCCGAAAACCGAACGCATCGTTCCCGTTGAGTTGTCATCCATTCAAGCCGAATATTATCGGGCAATGTTGACCAAGAACTATCAGGTTTTGAGAAACATCGGGAAAGGTATACCTCAACAATCAATGTTGAATATTGTTATGCAATTGAGAAAGGTTTGTAACCACCCGTATTTAATCACGGGAACTGAACCGGAAACGGGTACGGCTGAATTTCTTCATGATATGCGTATTAAAGCATCGGCTAAGTTGACTTTGTTGCATGCTATGCTTAAAATCTTGAAAAAGGAAGGCCACCGTGTGTTGATTTTTTCACAAATGACAAAACTTTTAGACATTCTTGAGGATTATTTGAACATTGAATTCGGTTCTAAAACATTTGAGCGTGTTGATGGCTCAGTTTCTATTGCTGATCGACAAATGGCGATCCAAAGGTTTAACACTGACAAAAGCCGGTTTGTGTTTTTATTATCTACAAGATCATGTGGACTCGGGATCAATTTAGCAACTGCTGATACTGTTATAATTTATGATTCTGATTTTAACCCTCATGCCGACATTCAAGCAATGAATCGTGCACATCGAATTGGTCAATCAAATAGGCTTCTTGTATACAGACTTGTCGTTCGGGCAAGTGTTGAAGAAAGGATTTTACAGTTGGCAAAAAAGAAATTGATGCTTGATCAGCTTTTCGTAAACAAATCGGGATCTCAAAAGGAAGTTGAGGATATTTTAAGATGGGGGACTGAACAACTCTTTAATGATTCTTCTACGCAATCCGGAAAAGACGGTGAAAATAGTGAGAACAAAGGAGGTGAAAGTGTAATTACAGAACACAAGAGTAAAAGGCGTACCGAGGTTTGGGTGATGTGTACCAAGATAAGTGTACAGATGGGAATTCGACGATTGTGTGGGATGAATCAGCTATTTTGAAGTTGCTTGACCGGTCAAACCTTGAGCATATTTCATCTGATAACGGTGATGGTGATCAAGAAAACGATATGCTTGGATCTGTGAAGGTACATTGAGACTTTATTTTAAGGTTTTTAACTTTATATGGATTTGACGGTTGCGTTAGTTATTTTTTTTTTTTTATTTTTTTTTTTTTGACTTAGTCTGTGGATTGGAATGATGAATCTACGGAAGAACAAGGAGGAAGTGATGCGCTTGTGGATGTAACTGACGATGCTACCGCGCAAAATTCAGAAAAGAAAGATGATAATAATAGTTCAGGAAATGTTGCTGAAGAAAACGAATGGGACCGTCTTCTTAGAGTCAGGTTATTTATTTACATCTTTACGTTAATAAATGGTGATTAATTAGTGTCTTTTTATGTAAACTTTTATGAATTTGTAGATGGGAGAAATACCAGAGTGAGGAAGAAGCGGCTCTTGGTCGAGGAAAAAGGCAGAGAAAAGCCGTTTCGTATAGGGAAGCCTATGCCCCACGCCCTATCGAGACATTTGAGGTATTTTTAAATTTAATTAAAAAAAATAGACTTAAATATTGAAAAAAAAAGAAAATAAGAAGTGAAATTATGATTTGTTATCAATCATTGCAGAATGGTGACGGTGCAGAACCTGAGCCAGAGCCTATGCGGGAATATACGCCAGCTGGGCTTGCGCTGAAAACTAAGTAGTGAGTTTCATGTCTTTGATATAAACCATTTTATTGTTTTTAAATGTATATAGAAAATGGAAATTATACAATGAAATATGTTGTTTTGATAGTTCTAAGCTGCGAGCCAGACAAAAACTAAGGTTGGCACAGATGAAAGCTATCAAAGAATCCCTTCTCAATGGAGGGTCTGATCTAATGTGGATATCGGATCAACAAACTAAAGAAAACCCGTCAACAGAAGACAACCAAACAAGCAAGGTAACCAACATAACCGAGAAATCACTCATGTTTTATTATAGAACAGTAAATACTTTGACTAACCGGATTTGCGTTTTCAGGTGCAAAAAAGAAACTTTCCAACAGTTCTTGGGCTATGTGCTCCGAATTCTAAGTTATTGGAGTCATCACAGAAGAACGCTTCTAAATCTAACAAGAATAGCAAGCACGGGAAAAGTCTTGAGTTCCCTTTTCACCTTGCCCCTTGCTCCGAGGCTGGGACATCGACTGATGTGGATGCTAAACCAAACGGAGCAATAGCCAGTAAAACTAGTGTACCTCCATTTAATCCGGTATGTTTCCTTCTAAGATAACACAGGAAAAAAAGTTGGTCTCAAAGTTTAAAAGAACAGAAACGAGCCTCGACTCTCGAGGCGTTTTCCCTTCGCCTCATGAGGCGTAAGCTCGAGGCGCAGTCAAAAAATAAATATGAAAATTATGTGTCTATAAAAAATAAAATACTTGACCTAGAAAAGTCTAAAACAACAAAAACAAACATCAAAAATAAAATAATTGACCCAAAAATTCTACAACACCTAAAAAACACACCCTAAACCACCCGGGGCACACATTTTCTTAGCGCCTGAGCCCTTAGAGGCGTATGTACAATCTGAACCCCATGAGGCGCGCCTCAGACTCGTTTTCTTAGAGTTTCACCTCGAGGCGTACGCCTCACCCATTTTTTAAAACCATGGTTGGTCTAACTTTTAGATTTTGGATGATCTTGTTCTCCTTGCAGCATATTGCTTCAGAGAGTTCTGGTGATGGTTTGCCTCATTCTCATGAAAAGATGGTGTTGCCTAGATTACCCTTTGATGAATCGTTTTTGTCGAAGTTGCCATTTCCGGTCAAAAACTTTGGTCAACACCAATCTGACTATTTCCCGGGTCTCTCTTTAGGGAGATCAACTGGAGGGGAATCAAGCGCATCTCTTCAAGATTTCTTGGCAATCCCGTTCTTGCCAAATTTTAGGTTCCCGCAACAAGAAATGGAAACATTTACTCTCCCGAAGATGGGTTTGGATCAAATGGCGCCCTCTTCTTCGTCATTGTCCGAAAATCACCGGAAGGTTCTAGAGAACATAATGATGAGAACAGGTTCTGGTTCTGGTTCTGGTCCGGGATTGGGTAATGCAGTAAATAAAAGGAAGCTTGTTCGAGATTTTTGGTCGGAAGAGGAACTTGATTTTTTGTGGATTGGTGTTCGTAGACATGGGCGGGGTAGTTGGGAGACCATGTTGCGGGACCCGCGACTTAAATTCTCTAGATTTAGGACTTGGGAAGATTTGGCAGCAAGATGGGAAGAGGAACAGGTTAAGGTATTAGATATCCGGCCTCAGAAGAAATCCAACGGTTCAAAATCATCCTTGAAATCTCCGGGTTTTCCGAACATTTCTGATGGTATGATGAAACGGGCATTAAATAGAAGTCGATTTGCTGTGGGCCCACCAAGTTTTCCGCCGCATTTGATGGATATGAAGTTGGCTCTGGATGGTCCTTCGGCTTCTATGGAAAGTCCAGATCAGCATGGCTTCCAGCATGACGGTTTCCCACCATTCCCGATGAGGATTCCCGACATATTCCGGGCTGGAGAATCATCAACCGAACGGGTTATTCCAAACCCGTTTAGTATAGGATCTTTTGATTTGAATGGTTTGGGAGGGCTTGATTTACAGCAAAAGGAGGTTATACATGTTAATGATAGGGCTAAAATACCAAATTTTGTTGATAATGCGTCTCGGTCAAAGAATGAGGTTGGTGCGAGTAGCTCTTCAGATAACAATAAATTGCCTCATTGGCTTCGGGAAGCCGTAAGTGTGCCAGCGCATCAACCCCAAGAACCCCAACTGCCACCAACCGTCTCTGCAGTTGCGGAATCTGTTCGTTTGCTGTATGGAGATGAAAAGCGAACCATTCCTCCATTTATTGCTCCTGGCTCGCTCCCTTCACCGCCCAAAGATCCCCGACAGAATTTGAAAAAGAAGAAAAGCAGCAGCAGCAGCAGCTCACATGGTGCGCTCCACCGCCAACCATCGTTAGAGGACAAACAAGTTGCTTCTACTTCAGGAAGTAAGGCGGCACCACCACCGGAGCGTCTGCAGTCAACGTCTGAACCATCTTGGACTGAACCAGACCTCAATGCACCACCACCGCCACCATCACCACCTGTCAACCAAGATATGGCTGTCTCACCACGACTGCCCTCTTTAAATTCAGATCCAGAAACAACTCCGATGGAAATGGAACCGAAACAAAAGGAGAACGCGAGTGAGGGATCGGGCCCAGGAAATAGCAATTTGGATCCAACGACTCAAGATGCTTCATCAGAAGAGACGGCGTTGGATCATGACAGTGAATCTTGCTGAGTGAGGCTTCTATTTTTGTAGGCGTATGTTGCGGTCAGGAAGCAATTCAAATATAGGATTTTGTTTTTAAATTTGTGTAAGAAAACAGTTGAAATATATGACATATTGCCTATATACTGTAAATCCATGGTTTTGGGAAGGTGTTTTCTGCTGCAAAGGAATGGGCATATATTAGTAATTCAAAATGTTGATTGTTTTAAACTTATTACTAAAACACAAAGCTTATCATGTAGTTTAGCCGGTACAAAGTTTCTGTTTTTGTTAGAGCATGTGCCGCTGCAATCAAACTCGCTCCCTGGATAATGTCTTTCTGTCGGACTGACCTGATCTACTTACAGGAGTTGAGGTCACACAAAATGATTATGAAGTGCAAAATACATAGAACAAAATGAAGCCGCGGTACACAAACAATCTCAGTATCTGTAGAGGTATAGGATTCATACAAATTCTCGTCGAATATTCTGCTGTATAAAACATAAAATAGAAAGAAAAAAAAAGGTATGCTAAGAAGAAAAAAGCTAGAATGTGATTTCGCAAGGCGCATGGAATGTTCTACCGCGACAAATTGGTTCGAGATTTTCTCCAGTATATGAAACAAGTGGTGAAACCTCAACACCTGCAACATTATAAAAAAATAAAAAAAAAAGTTAAAAAAAAAATAAATAAAAAAATAGGCCAATTAGCATACTAAAAAGGTTATTTTCTAACCGGTGGAATACAAAGGCACCGAGTGTGTTAAGAAGCCGCCAGCTGCAACCACCCAGCGAGTATGCAGGCGGAGAACCAGAAGTCGTGCACTGTCTGGAGTGTCAAAGTTTGACCCGTTTGCATTTTTCACAGGGGCGAATTCTTCTTCACGTAATACCTACATAAAACAAACAAAAATATCACGAAACTTATTCTTCCTCGGTTTCCATCTTTATAAAAACGGAGAATAAGGGATGACCTCAAAAAGCGCAGTTGAAGGTGCGTATGGAAATGCATCAAATATGAACTGTTCTAGCTTGTATCCAACCGTTTGCCCATGGATTGATGGTATTTTCTTCTCGGCGAGATGATATCTGTCATTTTCGCCCAAAAGAAGAATTTATTACATTTTACAGCGATTAATGCAAGCTCAAGAAACCAGAAAGGTGAAGTGAATACTGAATACTACATGCTGTCCTTTTCCAGACTATTAGCGACTTGGTTTAGAAAGTCCAAAGTGAACATATGCAGGCAAACCTGCAATATTATTACGGTCAAGTATTACAATTTAACTAAATATAGCGTGCGCGTGTGTGTAATTAGAAAAGGAATATGGTAGACTATACATTACTCCAACAATAGCGAAGTCGGCCAGTTCCCTGATTAATTTCACTTGCAAGGGACTGATCGAGCTCGCTATATTCAACCACAGTTACAGGTCCACCTTTACCGCGCCTTACAAATACACCAACCTTTTCTTGAGGGTATGCCTGTAATTATCTCGCATATCAATACAGTTCGCCTTTTTAAATTTAGGTAACTAGAGGGTGTCAAGATTTTTTTTATTTAACCTTACGGACAACTTTAGCAGCTGAAGCTACACCCTTATCAATGAAATATCCCAAGAAAGTAGGATCACCAACACGAACCAAAGCGTTGTCAACTCCGTAACAATCCAAATACTTGACCCCTCTCGTGGCCATATCTTCTAATAGTCTTGAATACTTCAATGCTGGATATCAAAGTTGTCAAGATCAGATGATGTTGGTGTTTCATGTTCAAGTGTTTGGCAAATTTAGATTATATACCTGAATAAATTCCTCCGTTCCCGTCAGGAGCTTTTGCCACCTGGAATGGAGTTTCCATTATAAATCTACCATCTCTCGAAACACAAGGTATTGTACCTTGTGAGAAAAATGTGACCTGCACCAAATAACTTACAAATAAGTAAAATAAATGCCAAAAAAGTTTCAAAATATTTGGAAAATAAAGTTAACTCACCTGATCAGTATCAAGACCAAAATACTTATGACTTTTTAAGAAATCACGTGTCGCTTTATCGGTAAATGGACTGGTCATTATGTACCAATGTATTGGTACAACATTACCGGAACCTGCATAAAATGAAAAAAAAAAAAAAAAAAACAACGAAGATTATGATTTATGACATCATCAAAAGGAATAATTTTTAAAAAAATTACATGATTAAACTCACCCCCATCCAACGATTGAGCTGCTAATCTCTGGAGACAGAGGATTCGCTCAGCCTGAAGTTGGAAAAGTGACTTCCCTGATGGAAGTCCAATATCTAGAACAAACACGAACAATGACATAAATAATCTTGATTAATTAACAAAACAAAGCAAAAACAACATGATCAATTATAGTCAGCCCATGTTCATTTTTTAGCTTAAAAATACAACCGTTTCCCCTGCATTTGAAAAAAATGAAAGAAAAAAAAAAAAGAATCATATGTAAAAGACTTACTAAAACATCCTTTCGGGGCAGAACTTCCAAGCCGTGTCCCCTGCATTTGAAATTCAATCATAAGAAAGAGAAGCAACTTGTTTTAAAAAAAAAAAAATCATGATTTTTTTTTTTTCAAAAAATGAAGGGTCTAGTGGTCAACAAGTGCTGCAATAATGCTCTTTAAGAATAATTACCTTTTATTTTGTTAAAGTGCCTTTTTCATCTATCTAAAATCATCTTCTAGTTCATTTCAAGTTATTAGTAATTTATGATAAAAGGTCATAATAAGACTAATTCAACTTTACTACATAATCATCAACTATTCATTCACTATGCACTTTCCTAAAAGCATGATTTGCTTTCCACCATCTTTGGTTATGCTATTATCGAGTTGTCATTAGTTGGCATCTTTAGAAAACAAAAAGACAAAGGGAAACATCATATAATTGTCGTATCTTTTTACGATTAAATTTTCTCTCTGTCTGCAACTGCAGACAAGCGAAAGATTCATCATAAAATGTACTAAAACTATTTCAAGATATATTAAATAAAATCTGGTTAAACAAACTTATTATCATCACTTGATCCCAAATCAATATAATTACAAAACATAATTCAAAACTATGACAGCGGAAGACATACCTGTCCACCAGATAAAAGCAGCACAGCCAATTTTCCATCTGAAATAGCTTTCAAACCCATTTTCCACCATTTTTCTCTATCTTCAAGCTTTCTGTCTTCGACAGTTGACACAAAACTTTCTGGTACCGGCTCTATCGCGGCAGCCGGCAGCGCTGAATCAACCAATTAACATCATCACCAATCAACACACACACATTATACACACAAACACACACACATCAAACACAAATAGATGATAAAACTAACCATGTGACTGAAACGAGCACCGAATCATCCTATCAATCCTAGGAAGATCCAAACTCTGCCAATAAACCAAACAAACAAACTCACATTACAAATCATTCACCAAACCAATGCAGCATTATTTCCTAATTTAGCAAAGTCATATTTCCAACTGCCAACAGTTCAAATAAATCCAAAACATAATAACCAAATATCATGACTCCCAAGGGATCTGTATCAAGATTCTATATTTATTGCAATGAGAGTAATTACACTAAAGGATCTACCAAAAAAAGATTCAGTTTTCCCAATTGGGCATGAAAAAAAAAATTAAATTTTTCAAAATGAGGATGACAAAAACTTAAAAAAAAAAAAAAAAAAAAAAAACAGAATAATTTCTCCAATTGGGCATGAAAAAAATATATTTTTTTTAAATTAGGGATGTAAAATGGTTAAATTTTAACAAATGGGTATGAAAAAAGTTTAAAATTTTCCAATTAGGCATGCAAAAAGATTAAATTTTCCAATTAGGAATGAAAAATAAATAAATTTTTACAAATGGGTATGAAAAAAGATTAAAATTTTCCAAATGGTATGAAAAAAGATTAAAAAGTTCCAATCAGAAATGCAAAAAGATTAAATTTTCCGATTAGGAATGAAATATAAATATTTTTTTTACAAATGGGTATGAAAAAAGATTAAATTTTTACAAATGGGTATGAAAAAAGATTAAAAATTTCCAATTAGCAATGAAAAAAGATTAAATGTTTCCAAGTGGGTTTGAAAAAAAACCTCAATTTCTTGAACAAGAAAGTTCTGTTGGTCAGCAGAGAGTTGATCCCAGAAAGCAAAGGCATCTTCTTGACCATAATCTTTGAGTCTTTCAAGCAAAGCTTGTGGTGGTGGTGGTGGAGGCGATGATGAGGCGTTGCTGTGGTTGTTATTGTTATTGTTATTGTTATTGTTATTGTCATTGGTTGCTTCCCTCATTGCAGACAATGGTAAGCAGATAGATCTGTTTGTGTGATATGTAGATCTTGAAGAAGAGAGGTGTGGTTTAATAGTTTTTATAGAATTATTACTATTATTATTATTTTTATAGATAACAAACAAAGTGTGGTGAGAAGTAACGATCTGGTCTTAGTTGGTAGTTGTTTTGGGTTAGAGGTAGAGAAGAAGAATTAATCAAATCAAATGATGATTTGGTTTATGATTAGACTATTCAACTTAATTATGCCACTTTATATTTTATTATTATAACTAGCTGATTACCCCGGGAAGGTCCCGGGGTTGAAAAAATTAATATGATTTAATAAAAAATGATAAAAGAAGAAAACTCAAATCACGAAAAGAGTAAATAACTTAAACATAATCAATCTTAGTTAAAAAACATTTATTTAAAAAGTTAAAAAAAATAAAAAGCATAAACCATATTAAACATAATACAGTATTAAAAGGATAACCTTCAACATATAATCATCTTCACGTAATTTAAAATATGTTACAATTTGACTTTGACTTATATAGATGTAGAATGCATGATGGGAGTTGAAAAATATAACCATTCTAATAATGCTAATACTAATAGTAATAATTATTAATCTTGTCATAAAATAAATAAAAAATAACATTACTATAAGGTGACACCATGTGTTGCAGTGTTGCGCGATTCTTTCTCCTAGCTTCTCTTGATGAAGTATACATATCCATCTTTAGAAGAGTAAAATTCCAATGATAGCATGACGATTGAGCTGAATTTCAACATCGTAGATAAGAACTGGTTTAAAATAAAAAACATGATTAATGAATAACCTGAACACTTTGTGTTTTTTTTTTCTGTATGAACATAACCCCACAAAAAATAGTCGTTTTTTTCTCCGTTTTTTATATAGCACTATGGTACTCGTTGGAAAGATAATAAAAACGTTCATTAATTTGGTGTAATTTTTTATTTAAAAAATCTCGAATATAAAAGATATTAATGTTTAAAAATTATGGGAGGAACATAAGAGAGAAAAAAATAAATTTGTTTTTAAATTGTTTTTTCCTAAAATAACTCAGTTTAATTTTAGTAATTGAGAATTGAGAGATAGAGAGATAAATTTAGGGTTTTATGTTTATCTTTTTTTTAATTAAAAAAGGAAATAATTCAAAAACACTAAATCTTTCAATGATGATGCCACGTGGCAGTTTCATGAAAAGGTTGAAGACACCATTGCACGCCACGTCAGCAATGTTCAATTCTTTTATATATATTAATAGATTAATAGATTTAAAAAATAAAAAATTAAAGATCCTATCTTGAAGTTTGAAGAACCCGTGGGTTCAATTGGTAAATCATAATGTTTTGATGCTTTGGAGAAAAATGATTATATTATTGCAATCTATAGGATTAAAATAGTCATCTTTAGATATGCCATGTGATGAGTTAATATGGGATTTAATTAGTAAACACACTCAGGTATAAGTATATTAATTTTTATGTACATTAATAGTTTATTGATGTAAATGAGCAATAATAATAATAATAATAATTAGTAAAAATATAATTATTAGTAATATTTATTAACTTTTAAATAGAATTGGTGAACAAATGTTATATTTTTTTATATAAAGCTAAGAGAAATATTAATTTATATAGAATTAACAAAAAAAAATTAGTTCTTATATAGCATATTATTTTATATTACAAAAAAATAATGTTATGATCGTAAATAAAGTATAGATGTATATTTAATATAGAAAATTTGTTGTTTTACATGAAGGGTTACACAATATTAGTTATGGAATAGATATAGTTGTGAATAATATTTTTTTTTATTGTAAAATAAAAATTAATTATTGGGAACTATTGTGAAATATTAATTTGTATGTAGAATAAATAAAAGTGTTACTTTTATCTATAATGAATACAACATGTTAATCATTTTTTTTACAGAAGAATGGTATAACATAACATATTAATTTACATATATAGAGATATTACTTTATATGATGGCTATATAAAAATATTAACTGTTAAAAAAATTATTATTTTTTATTTAGAAGTGCTAATTTATGTGCAGAATTAGTAAATAATAAAGAAATCAATAATAAAGGATTAATCTATAGAGTGAATTGCACATATATCTAGTGTTATGTCTAATTATAGAGTTGGTGCATTCTTTGGAGAAATTAGGGATTTGGTCTCAATTCTTTGTCATATAGGGTTTGGTCACCAACACCAACAAACATTAAAAATGTCTATCAACTTAATATCATATTTAATATCCTTTAGTGTTACGGACCAAATGGGTTGGTCATATCGACTTAATATACATTTTGATGTCTATTAGGTTAGTACTTTGTGGCTTACGGCAGTGAGTGAGCACCGCCGTAAGCCACTAACGTGACTCTCAATTATCCTGGTCACGTCAGGCTGTTGTGGCTGGAGGTGAGCATCGACGCGATCACAGCCTACAAATCCAACACAAATTCTTTTCTTCGCGCCGTGAGCCTGCTCGCGTCGGCTAGCGTGGGGCTATTGTGGCTAGGGGTGAGCGTGAGACTGGTGTGGCTGCTTGCGCCTGATCGCTCGCATGTCCCCAACACACACAGTTGTTGACAAATTATCCTAAGAGTGACCCTTATGGACACATGATGTTATGCCATTAATGAAAAAAAAAACTAAAGAAATATCACAAATAATTGTATTAAATGATCATAGAAGTCATATTCAAACATGAGCAAGCATGCAACATACTATTTCAAAAGAATTAATAACCAACACATGACCTCTTTTAATGAAATTAAAAACTAAAGAAAACACAAGTATGACCTTTTGCAATGAAATTAAAAACAAAAACTAAAGAAAAACAAAGAATTACACAAACAAAAGACTTGATGAGTCTAATAACCCATCAAACTCTACTTCGACTTCGCCACAAGCGATGTAACCTTAGCGTAGGCTGTTTATATTACACATCATGTACCTGTATAAATCGTACAAGCTGACCCGATATTGAATTGACAAACTAGTTTCTCAGGTCGTCGGGTTTTGATCAATCAAAACATAAACCGCCAAAAGAAAATGATAACCTCTATATTAAAGGCGAAAAAAACCTTCTCTATAAGAAACTAAGCACACAAAACACCAAAAGGAAACCACATTCATAAGATGGATGTGACCCGAACCGAGTTATCAACAGATCCTGTCAAGAAGACTGGTAGGGTTGGGTGCCAATCTACAGTTGATATGGGTGCACTATGAGCAAGCGTTTTCGTTCCATTTGTATTATCTTGAACCTGATCACACCCGAAATTAGCAGTAAGTAATAAATTGGATATTTCATGGTTGCAACTTGCAAAATTTGGTATGAACGCGTAGATACAAGTATTAATTAATTAACCTGATATATTGGTGCTCTGACTGAACCAGATGTTACCAGAAGCCGTTTACCATTTGCATCTAAAGCCATTTCATGTCTATAGTTTTGTGAATTCTCTGGATTACAGAACCTACATGATGGACCGGTATCACACTCATATTAATAACTTAACTAATTGGTTTATTTGCAACGATCCAGAAAACGCAAATACCTGTGGCAGTTTCTTGACCATAGAACCTTGCCCTGATTTTGCAAGCTCCACTCAAATACCTGTCATAACCGTAAATAAGGTCAAAAATGGTCAATGCATTTTGTTCAGTCGAAGAACTCACCTTTCCGTCTATACCCAAGCTAAAAATGCTAGTCTCATCAGGCCCAAAAAGAACAGAGCTGATTGCAGAGTCATGGGCTGGCCAGCCCGTGATTTGCAGGCCCGCAGACATATCTGAGTCTTGTTAAGGTCTTACCATCGGGTAATTTCGTTTAACTAAAAAGATAATAAAAAAGAAAAAACTATTTTTAAGGATACCAAACATGTGAATCATTCCATCAGTTGCGGCAGCCGCTAATATCTTCCCGTTGTGGTTGAAGCATAGTGACGTAATAGCAGGCGGATCTTTCCCAAGGGGAAGGACTGCCTTCAATAAAGTCGTTAAGTAAGTCTTACGTGTTAATAATTTCAATGTTTAGGTGTGCGGGTGCGCGGTGCGCGGGGGGGGGGGGGGGGGGGGGGGTTGTTATTATTAGATGAAAAGTTCGATAAGCACGTACCATTGGCTTCCATGTTCTCATATTCCAAACGGTTAATGATGCGAATCCCAATTTATCAATATAACTTGTGCCTTGCCTACAAAGAAAAATGATTTCGTCAATACAAAACACTAGCAGTAACTAGATAGATATAAAAATATTAAATTTTTGGATGATAGTATAATATGAAAAATATGTTTGGAAGATTGGCGTACCCTCGCGATGCTGCAGCAGACACAAATATTGGTTCCACGGGGCTGCATTTTAGGTCCACAACACTGCAACCGAAAGCATATGAAACGATAAAGTAATAAAATTGTTGCACGAAACAAAAAATAAAAATAAATGTTAAAACCTTGGAAATGCACTGGTTGTACTGAGATCACAAACAACTCTCTTTGCGTCAACATTCCATGCTTTTATACCGCCATCAGCAGTGCCTATGAGAAGCTTTGTCAAAATGGACAATCAAATGAGGACCGTTACTTCCTGTTTTCCAACATTCACAACCTCCAAAAAAAACAGTAAATAGACAAAATTTACATTCAATCCTTAATTTTGGCATTCTGAGAATGCTTTTTCTTAGAAAGAGTGATAGCAATGTTTATTTAAAGACAGGGGCACCCCTTGTTTTTTGGCGCAGTAGTGGAAATTTGCGATTTTCGTAGGTATATTGGGTCCAGGTTGAGTCCGGCCCCCGTCGATTTGCCACTACCGATCGGAAAAAATTGAGTCCCCCCCCCCCCCCCCCCCCCCCCCCCCGATTCGAGAACCAAGCTTCGCCCGTTTAAAGACAGAAGAAAAACTTGCACTTCTATTATAGCCGATTAAGTTATTAGCCACTTAGCCATACACAACTTTTCAAAGACGACGGGTTAAAATAGTATACCAATCGGTCCGATTTGCAGTCCCATTCAAGTGACATGATCTCGGCCCCACAATATATGGTTGCGTTTCTTGATGCTGAAGTCGAGGAGTCATATGTCCATATCCTTTATCAAACCGTATAAAATTATTAGAAAAGATAAAAAGACACTTCGAAGTTAGAAGTGTTATCGCGTTTATAAGACAGATGATCATCTATTGTTTTTAAACAATATTGTTACCTGACAGTGCCATCCACAGAAGCACTTGCAATGTTATCTCCAGATGTAGAAAACCTGCAACAACTAATTGGACTTGTGTGGCCCAAGAAAGTCTCCTGCAAAAAAAAAAACGGTTTTCCCATATAACAAGAGCGAAATTCAACAAGAACTAGAAGACATTGTTTGCATAAAAGTGTAAATAATAGGTGTTGCTCAAAATGGAAAAAAAAAATAAAAAATAATAATAATAATAATAAAAATAAAGATCTTTGACAATGGATGTTTGTTTGCACCTGGAAATCTACTTTCACTTCAGGGAAATCTTCTTCTTGCTGAAGTTCATCATTTCCTAAATCGATATAGATGCCAATAAAGATCCAAGATTTAATCGTTCACATCTTTAATTAACCAAACAAATTCTATGTTGTCAAAAGCCCCTCGGGCGCAGCGAGGCGCACCTATAGCGCCTGGTGATGGCTTAGGCACAAATCTGGGCTTTTTTGGGACATGTCTAGGTTACTAAGTCAAGCACCAAGTTTTCACGTATGCGGTCATTTAAGCAGTTAGACCATCAATTTGTTACAGTAAAATTAGACGTATATGTCAAATAAAATTGCAACCAACGTAAATTATATTTAACTTCGTAAAAGCCATAATTTCGTACCATCACAATTTGCAGAGCTTGCACTTTGATCCTCGGGTAGAATGATATCCTTACCCAAGGACTGCCTCCTTGACGGATGTGGATCACTGGACGAAACGGTGGGCTCTTTTGGCAAACCACTTGTATGACTATCAACCGTAGAGCATGCATATTCACTGTTACTACAATGCTTAGTTGGCGAGCTGTTGAAATATTACTGCAATCAAAACATTTGATTAGTAAAAATCCAAAACTCTGAATCAAACAGAAGGCAACGAAACGCTTTTACCTCCTGGACTGGGATAATTGAGCCTCCTTCTCCTCTAACAATGCTTGAAGCTGTGACAATCTAGTATTAAGATGCTTGATGTCATTTTTAAGATGGTTGACAGTATGTTTCTCTGAACTGATTTTCAATAAGGCTGGAATGCGTGGATTAGTTAAGGATAATTTGAATTGATCTCTAAACTAGTATGCTACTGCACGTACCCCCTCCAGGTCCCAATTTTGTCATATGGGCCGTAAAAGCTATAAAGGGGGATCAAGTCATACGGGCCGTATGACATTGTAAGTGGTATGTGATTGTGCTCTATTACATCAGTCACTTTCTCTATCAGTATAACACCTCATATGACTCGTATGATTTGTACGAACACCACTCATACGGCCCATATAAACATTATGGCCGGAATGATGTGCCAGTATAACACCTCATATGACCCTGTGTGAGCCCTCATACCACCCCTATGACCCATAAGCTTGGTTTTAAAAAGCGCGCCTAGGCGCAAGGCGCATCTAGGCCCAAAGGCAGTCGCTTTTTCGCTCAGCGCCTAGAGTAAACCAAAAAGCGTCAAAAAAACGCATTTTTAGGGACTTTTCTGGCCTGAGGCGCGCGCCTCTTGTACCTTGGGTGTTTTTATGCAGCAAATTATTGTACCTTGGGTTTTTTTTGGCTTGTAAGCTAAAATCCTATGGGATATATAAAAAACTATATAATCATCTGGGCATAGGGTACGAAAAGCATGCTGCTTTTGCGCTTGGGTTTTAGACCTCATCGCTTTTGTGTGTTTCGCGCTTTTTAAAACCAAGGTCATAAGGCTCATATGATGTGTCAGTGGTGTGGTATGCCATATAGTCTAACCCCTAAACTAACAGTGTAAAAATATCACTAAAATCATAAATGCATAAACATAAACATAAACATTAACACATAACCAGGCATAAAAGCAATAAGATCCATAACAAAGACACCCAACAAACATCATTCAAGGATATGAGTCCCATTAAAAAACTTCACTCAAGAAATTCCTAACAGAAGATTCAACCCATCAAACCACTCCTTACTAAAATACACCCTAAACAAAGGATCCAAATTAGGCTTCTTTATATACCCAATCCCTGCACATAAAAAACAAAAACAAAAACATAAAAAACACAATAATAATCCAAGAACTCAAAAACCCACAAACAAAACACAAAAACAAAAACACCCACCAAACCAAATCATCCAATCTTGATCCGTTTTCATCAAATCATCTCCATAAACCTTAAAAAACTCAACAACCTTATCAATTCTTCCCATCTTCACACAATGAACAATATAATATCTTAAAACAGAGATCTCTAACTTGGATAAAGTGGCAATGAATTGGGGTTCAGATACAGAAAAACATTGTTTAAAAAAGGTTAAAAGGGAGATGAGATTATCTGGCTGGAACTTAGGAATGTAGACTGAGAAAATAAGGTCAAAGATTTTGTCTTTGTGGAAGCTTTTGCCAATATCTGTTGATAATTCTTTGTCAAAGGATTGGAGAGTTGATGTGAAGCCTCTGAAGAAGAGGAATTCCCTCACAAGCTCCTCTGCGTAATTCATGTTCTCCATGTTTTTTTGTTGTTGGTCCTGGTACTTTACAAAGAAAGGGATCTATATGTTTGTGATTTTTTTTTTTTTTTTTTAATTAGAGTGCATTACAAGTTTTGTCCTTTATCTTTATATAAAATTGCAAGGGATGTTCTTTGTGTTTAAAATTGATGACTTTTATACTTAATGTTTCCAAATGTTACATGGTATGTCCTTTCGTCATAACTGGGTTAGTTTTTAACGTTAAAACAGATCATGTGACAATCATGTGAGGGTATATCTGTAAATTCACGATCCCCATCATCTTTCCCCCAATTTATATATGATCCTAACCAACCCTCACTTTCACAAATCTAAACTCTAAGATATCACGTTCACACCCATCATCGTCATTCTTCTTTCAAGTTTTAGGGTTTATGCACAAAATCTGCAATGGATGACGAAGAAGGATGGTACATTCGAGATTCTCCACCTAGCGATGTTATTCTTAATCTTTATGGTAATGTCAATGCATAAACCCTATTTTTTTTTTTTTTGAATTTAAAGTTCATTAACATTCTTCACTTATCAAATGTTGAATTTTGCAGGTGGGGATCCTAATCTATTCACAATATGCATCCATCATGGGGGTAGATTAACATCAAGTCCAGGTCGTACGTATTTGGGAGGTAAAATAACTTATGTGGATTCGATAGACATACATAAGTTCTCTATTCATGAAGTTGATATGATGCTGGATTTGTTAGGGTATAACGGCTCTGAGCCCTTATATTACCAGTTTTTACATCCTGAAAAAAACCTTGACAATGGTCTTGAACATCTAAGTTGTGACCAAGATTGTTTGAAGTTGGCTGAACATGTGTCAGGTATAAAATCATTAATGTTTACATATCACATGGAGTGAAAAACATTAAGGCACTATTTTCACCAACTAAGACTAACAACATTACTATAGAAGAGATTAATCAACCTGGTCCATATGCCCTTGTTCCTTCAAAGCTAAATCTGGATTTTGGAAGTGGGTTTGTGCAGGGTGGTGACAGTGGGTTTGTGCAGGGTGGTGACAGTGAGTTTGTGCAGGGTGGTGGTAGTGAGTTTGTCCAGGATTATAATGACCATGTAGGATTTAGTAAAGATTTTGATGCAAATGCGAGTGGAGATGAAGACAGGGATGAAAGTGATGATGGTGGAAGTGAAGGAAGCGATGAAAGTGATTCTGATTATATTGTGGATGCTAACAATATGATAAATGACCATGAGGTTGACATGGCAGATTTTAGGATGAATATTGATCCTGATGTAGAAGACACTATCAACACACATGTTAATGCAGATATGAATGATGATGTTTTAGACAATGAGAATTTTTATAGTTGCTTAGAATATGATGAGAATGACACAAGCATAAGGAAGGAATATTTACACAAACTTAGAAGGGCAAATGAAAACATGGCAAACTTTTTTGTTGGTTAAGTGTTTGGAACAAAGGAAGAAGCTAAGAAGCTGATAAAGAAATATGTTGTTGAAACAAGAAGAGTTATCAAAATTATCAAAGATGATAAGGTAAGAGTTAGGGCAGTATGTCAAGGTTCTAGGCCAGATTTTGAAGTTGATGACTATGGGGTGCATGTTGCCAGCCAACCAAAATCTAAAATAAAAAAGAAAGGGGCTAATAGTTCTAAAACAAAAGACAAAGGGGCTAACAGTTCTAAAACAAAAGACAAATGGGCTGAGGGAAAAGGAGCTTTAATTAATAAAGGTGGGAGGGAAAAAGGACAAACCCCCATCAATATCAATATCAATGTCCATGGGCCATATTAATCTCAAAAGAAGATCATTGTGAATCTTGGTTGATTAGAACTTTAATTACCAACCACACATGCATTCAAACCAGGAAAATTTATGCTTGTACTTCAGCTTTGCTAGCAGAACAAATGTTAGAACAAGTTGAAGAAAATCCCAATATTCCAGTGAAAGCAGTTCAGGATCAATTTCAAAGAAAGTTTGAGGTTAGGATATCTAGGATGAAGGCATATAGGGCTAAGACATTGGCTAAGAAACATGTTGAAGGGGATTACAGAGAGCAGTATGCTTTGCTTAGGGATTATGCTAATGAGCTTCTAGATAAAAATCCAGGTAGCACTGTTGGGATTGAGATTGAACCATTTACAGATGTCAGGGCTCTAACTAGACAGTTTAGAAGGATCTATATCTGTTTGGCTGCATTGAAACAAGGCTTTAAGGCAATAGGGAGATATTTCTTAGGTCTAGATGGTGCCTTCATGAAAGGCCCATTCCCAGGTCAAATTCTAACAACAGTAGGTGTGGACTGCAACAATGGAATCTACCCTGTCTGTTATGCAACTGTAGAGTCTGAAAACCTCAGTTCATGGTCTTGGTTTTTAGAGCTGTTGGCCGATGATCTTGATCTAGATAGGAACTCACACTTTACCTTCATCAGTGATAAGCAAAAGGTATGGTTTTGCTACCATCTTTGTGTGTAAATAATTTGTTCACTGTATGTGTTTCATTGTTTGTGTTTGTTGAAACAAGGACTTCTTCCTGCTGTTACAAAGTTGTTCCCCATGCTGAGCATAGATGCTGCCTTAGGCATATTCATGAGAATATGAAGGGAAGTTTTAGAGGTAAGCTTTACAAATATAAGTTATTTAAGTGTGTAATTGCAACAACAGTTTCAGAATTTACAACTGCAATGAATGAGTTCAAAGCATTCAACAAGAATGCACACTTATGGCTGTCAAAGATTCCTCCTGTACACTGGTCTAGATCATACTTCTCTGGTATGTACTTCAAACTTTTCAAATGAATTGGCACTAACAAGAATGCACACTAATGTATTGTCAATTTCTTCACAGGAAGGGCACTTACTGATATCTTACTTAACAATATGTGTGAGGTGTACAATGGCAAGATAGTGGAAGGAAGAGACATGCCCATCATATCTGCTCTTGAATACATAAGATAATATTTGATGAAGAGGATTGTGACTGTGTTGGGTACTATAGATAAAAGTGAAGGGTTGCTAACACCTTGGGCCACAGAAAACATTTGAGGCAATCAAGAAGGATGCCAGTCACTATCATGTTCTGTGGAATGGGGGTGATTAGTATGAGGTGAGTGGTAAACCCAATCATGCACGTGTTATAAACCTGGATAAAAGGACTTGTAGTTGCAGGAGTTGGGACATCACAGGTAATATGTCCATATGTGTGTTTCTATGTTTAGTTGATTATGAAGACAGTTTATAAATTTTTAAGTCCACTTGATACACAGGTATACCTTGTAGACATGTTGTTGCTGCAATTTGGGTGATGGCTGCTAATGGGGTAGAGTTGGGGATTTGGAGAGTTAGGTTCACCCTATCTACACAATGGAAAGGTGGAAACATGTGTATTCATTTAGGATTAATCCAAGCAATGGAAGGACTATGTGGGCAAAGACAAACATTCCTACAACCATTATACCACCCAAACATCACACCCAAGTTCGTAGACCCAAAAAAAAGCAAGAAAAAGATCAGCATTTGAAGTAGAAGACATGTCCCAAACTGGCAGGCTATCCAAGAAGAACACAAAAGGAAAATGTAGCAAGTGTGGGAACAATGGTCATAATGTGAGAACATGCAAGGGTCAGGGTGGGGACAGGGCAAAAGCTTATGTTGGATCAGTAAGCTCTTTGGCAGTTATTACTTATGAACACTTATGTGTTGTAAGTTTATCAAAGCAGTTTGCACAGCGGAATAAGTGAAGTGTTCAAGTTTAAAGTTTCACTTTCAACAGGAGTTATTACTCCCCCCTGAATATAATGAACTAAAGACAATTAATGAGAATCTAAACAATTGAATGTATAAAACAATAAGTATGCAAAGAACTTCTCAGATGTGAAATGGTATTTCAATTAAAAGCCTTTGAAGGATTTCAGTTTAATAAAATCGATGTCTAAAATAGTGGGATCAACCCATCTATTTATAAACCAGCAAATACATACAACTTGATACAAAAGCAATCCTACAACAGGCTGTAGTCTTGGAACTTGTACAAAGACTTTAACAAAAGCATAAAGTAATGTTATTATACTAAACTACTAAAACATAAGGGCGGTGGAAAGATTCCATTACAACTGCTGATGAGTGACAAACTACTGATGAGTAGTTTGTCTTCAGTAGTTCTTCAGTTGATTTGTCTGGTTTGACTTCAGAACTTCTGATCTTTTACTCTTCAGTACTTGATGAATCTTTCTTCAGCAGTTTCATTCTTCTTTCTTCAGTAGTTCTATACTTAGCATATTTTGGCAGAAATAGGAATTAGACTAAGGTTAGCAAAAGAGGTTTCTTCAATCCTTTTTGTCCTTACAATATCCCCCTGGATTGATGAAGCCAAAACTTTATCTAATCCTTTATTCTCTTTTCCTACCATCAAGTATCTTCCAGATTTCTCTGAACATGGAAGTCTTGAGTTGTTGCAGTTATTCATCAGTGGGAGATCCTTGTTCAGATTCAAGATGTTGGATTGTGAGCAGGTCTTGTGTAGACAGATTTTTCAGTTCTTCCATAGACTTGAAGGCCTTGCTTGAACGATCTCTTCTTGTGACCAATACTGAGTTTGAATCAATAAATGACCATTTCATTATAATCACTTTAGATTGGTCAAAGTCTAAAGTGTAGGGGACCAAGCTGGTCTCCTGGGATGTTCTTGAGTGAGGAATGTTTTCTACTTCAGTGACCCTCAGGTGGGATTCTCTTCCTTCTTCAGCTTGCACCACATTAGGTATATCAAAAGTAGGTAGATGGTGTTCAGTGATTACCTTAGTGTGCAGTTTATCTGTTATTGTTTGTTGTATTTGGTAAGCAAATGTTGAAGGATCCCTGAATTGTGTCAGCGGAGGCTTTTCTTCAATCACAAAGTCTCCTTGAACTATAGTATTGCCTTCAAGCAATACCATCTTGAAATTAGTCTTTATGATCTCCTTTTACTTCTTTTTGGTAGCAGGCTTTATTGTTGATTATTTAGCACCAGAAGTTTTAACTACTGAAGTTGACACTTCAGAAGTTTTGTACTTCTCTGGATTTGCAGCCTTATCAGCCTTGAATCTTTTGTAGGTGTCAAATAATGTATCTTCTCTCCATTTTGACACAGAGGCTTTTGAACCAAATCCATTGGCTACCAATTCATCTATGACTTCAACTCTCTTTGCCTTTCTGTCTTTTTCAGTGGCAAGTTTTTGTCAGCTACAATATGAGCTCTTCTTGTAAGCTCATCCATAGAGAGCCCTTTGAGTGAGTATTTCTTTGTTTTGCTGTTCTTGGAAATGTAAGACATCAGTTGTTGTCTTTTGTCTTCCTCAGCAATTCTTTCAAGCTTTGCTAATTTACTCAACTCTTCTTCATACTTCTCAAGCTTTTCATTGTAGCTCAAGTCATCCCTTGCTTCTAGGTTGTTCCAGATCTCATCTTCCTTGGCCTTCTTCTGTGCTGTAAGTAAACTCTTCTCCAATAATTCTTTTGACATTGAGATGGGAGCAGGGTTTAATACAGGTGTTTGAGTGGTTGCAGGCCTTGGAATGTTAGTTGGAATGTCTTTAGTTGCCATAGAATGCTGTTCAGATTGAATGTTGGAAGTGTTAACTACTGAAGGGTTGATAGGAGTATCAACTACTGAAGGATTGTCTTCAGTACTTTCTAAGACTTCAGCAGTTTCTTCATTAAGGCCTTGGGACTTCTCAGCTACAACTTTAGCTTCTTTAAGGAGCCTATCTTGATGTTCTATTTGTTTTTGGGCCTCCTTTTATTGTTATGCCACTTTTGCCTTTATCCTGGCTTCAAGTGACTCTTTTGGTTCCTTAATCTTCTCCCCCTTTTTGGCTTCATCCACTTCTGGAAGCCTGATAGGTAAAGAAGTTTTACCAGATAACTTAGCAAGCTGTCTTGTGTTATTATCTATCTTTTTGGACAGATCACTGAGTTTGTTGTTGATCACCTCAAATTGAGTTTTGGTCTTCAACTCCCAAGTAGTTGTAAAGGATTTGAAGTGTTAAGATATAAGGGTGTTCATCATCTGGTATAGGGGACCATCTAGGCTGCATAGGTGGTTCAGGTCTATGCTTGATGACCTAGTGAATTGGGTAGGCATTTTTAGTGCAGGGGGTGTTTTTGGGTGATCTTCAGAGTGTACTGAAGATGCCACTTTAGGGGAATCAGGGTTCAAGTGGTCTTTAACCTGATCTTTTGTGACCAGCCCTTTGAGCTTAGAGACATTAGATTCAGGACCTTCACTAATAGCCGTCAATTCATGTTGTGTGGAGTTTGAATCATCATCCAAATAAATGGAATCATCTGAATCCCTGCTGACATTCTCAATGAGAACATCATCAGTTATATCATGAGCTAGGCCTAACCCAGTTTTCTCATGAACCTCTTTGTCTTGGTACTGAGGATTTCCTACTTTAGGCATAAAGCCTTCATTAGTAGTTGCCACATTTGAGGTCTTAGCAATGTTACTTCTGCCAGATCCACCACTGGATGGTAAATGAGTAGTAGCAGCCTCAAATGCACCTAAAGTCTCTAAGTTTGGGCTTAGAAACATTGGTTCATCCTCATCTCTTAGGATATGGCTAATAACATCCACATCCATGTCAACTTCTGATGGTATTTCCCCTGTTTGATGTGTTTGTTGGGGAATGACATGTTCAGATGTGATTGTTTCTTTTAGCCCAGAGAGAAGTTTGGCAATTTCTATTATGGTGTGAGATGTTTCTGGTTCAGTATTTTTTGGTAAAAGGTCAGCAGTTTCAAAGGATGGATCAGTAGTTATGGCCTTTTTAAACTTCTTCCTTTCAAATATAATGGTAATGGGTGCTCTTTTGGGGGGGGGTGTTTGAGATGGATGAGACTGAGAGGATGTTTCAGTCACATCTTTAACAAGTGCATATTGCACATCAGCAGTTTCAGGCATCTCAACTTCCTGAACTGTCTTTCTTTTAGGGTTGGTGGGTTTGGATTTTTGTTGTTTGGGTTTCTTGGCCTTTTTAGTTGAGGGTTTGGAAGATGTTGGTTCCATGGGGACTGTTTGTTGTTTCCCTTGGTCATCTTCTGGCAAGGTTGCCGGTTTGTTATGCCTTGAGAATGCTTGTGAGGTTAAAGGGTTTAAAACAGTTGTTTTTCCCACAAGCACCTCATTTCCAAGTTCTTTAATTATGCATTGCATTATGAACCTTGGATACAACAAAAATTTCTTTTTAGAATTTTGGTGATGCAACACCAACTCATTAAAGAAAAGTGCTAATGCCCTGAATTTTGTCTCATTCACAATGGAATGAAAAATAGGTGGAAAAGTAGAGGGCATCTGATAATAAGATCCAGTTTTGGGACTCAAGCACATGATTATGTAATGAAACAAAAGTTTGTATTTTGGTTCAAAAAATTTCTTATAAACTGTTGCATGTGAGAGAGTACCTTGGTAACCACACTCTGTCATGGTTAAATGAATTTCAGAGTTGGGAATATGTTCTGGTGCATCAGCATCATCCAGACCCAGTCTTATTCCCAAAGTAGCCGGTGTGATTGCCATGACTTTCCCTTGGATAGTTGATTTGAGGGAAATGATCTTGTTATTCACTGTCACCGCCTCGGCATTTGCCCAAAACTCATTAAGAGTTTGAGTGTGAATTAGAGGATCAATGGTGAAAGCAGTGTAATATTGAGATTGAACGACTAAATCACTGCTTTCGTCGTATTGGGACCAGGCTTAATCTTTCACAAAGTAGCCTCTTTGATTGTGTCCCTGTTTCAGTATAAGATCCATGTGGTTTTGTGTGTGTTTGGATCGAACAGTGTTTTTGGTTCTTTGCAGGGGAGGGTTTGAGAGTGTTTATGAGAGAGAAGGGGAGAATTTTGCTTTTTGAAAGGATAAGTGTTGGAAAAGATGTTTATCAGACGTTTATAACCGCCCTAGGTCATACTTCTGAAGTGGGAAATGTCTTATTTACCCTTATTTGACAAAACTGCTGATGAAGAATAATATTCATCAGTAGTTCCCATTTTCTCTTCAGTAGTTTGTGAACCACTGATGAGAACATTTATAAACACTTTATTCATAACTTCTAAAGTTTATTTTATCAGAAGTTAATCATTTTTCTGAAAATATCCCCATACTGATGTTTTTGTACATCAGTAGTTTCTCTCTTTTTGTTTTTCAGAAGTTTTGTGACATATTAGTAATAATGTAAGTGAAAGTAAAAATATGTGCAGGAAAATGAAAAACACTTACAAATTTAGCACCCCAAGCATGGATACTAACTTCTGAAATGTTGATGTGTCAAGGGGTTTTGTGAATATGTCAGCTATTTGATTAGCTGTTGTTACATGCTTCACTTCAATCTTGCCTTTTACATAGCAATCCCTTATGAAATGATATCTGATCTCAATATGTTTAGTTTTTGAAAACTGGACAGGATTTTGAATTATGCTAATGGCAGACTTACTGTCTACAAGCAATGGGGTCTTGGTCTCTTTAATTCCATAATCAAGCAGTTGATATTGAAGCCATTGGATCTATGATGTACAACTTGCAACTGCAATGTATTCAGCTTCAGCAGTTGAAGTTGCCACAGATGTTTGCTTCTTTGATTGCCAGGGCACCAGGCAGTTTCCCAAGAATTGACAACCACCAGATGTTGATTTTCTTGACATTTTGTACCCTGCATAGTCACTATCTGAAAAAGCTGTTAACTTAGTATTGCTTGAAGCAGGATACCAAATTCCAAGTGTAGGAGTTACTTTCAGATATCTGAAAATTCTTTTGACTGCGATGAGGTGTGATTCCCTAGGAGATGATTGATATCTAGCACAAACACATGTTGAATACATAATATCTGGTCTAGAAGCAGTTAGATAAAGAAGGGAACCTATCATACATCTATACATGGTTTGATCAACCTGTTTTCCTTGATCATCTGGTTCAACTTGTGTGGTTGGTGTCATGGGAGTGGAACATGATTTACAGTCTTGTAAAGAAAATTTGTTTAATAATTCTTTAACATATTTAGATTGATGTATAAAAGTTCCATTTGTTTGTTGTTTAATCTGCAGTCCCAAAAAGTACTGCAGTTTTCCCATTGTACTCATCTCAAATTTTGATTGCATGAGTTTCTTATATTAATCACACAGTTTTGTGTTAGTTGAACCAAAAACGATATCATCAACATAAATTTGAACAAGTAAGACATGATTTCCAATATGTTTTATGAAAAGAGTTTTATCAATGGAACCTCTTGTAAAGTGATTTTTGAGTAAAAAGTTGGAAAGTGTTTCATACCAAGCTCTGGGAGCCTGTTTTAGCCCATAAAGAGCCTTGTCAAGTTTGTACACCCACTCAGGATGAGAAGGATCCTTAAACCCAGGTGGCTGACAAACATACACTTCCTCTTTTATTTTTCCATATAAAAATGCACTCTTGACATCCATTTGAAAAACCTTAATTTTGTTGGAAATTGCATAAGCCAAAAATAACCTGATGGCTTCAAGTCTTCCAACTAGAGCAAAGGTTTCATCATAGTCAATTCCTTCTTCTTGAGAATAACCTTGTACTACCAGTCTTGCTTTGTTCTTGATGATCATACCAGCTTCATCTTGTTTGTTTCTAAAAACCCATCTTGTGCCAACTGGTAGCTTGTTTGGTGGTAAGGGACAAATTTCCCAGACCTGTTGCTTCTTGAATTGGAGCAACTCTTCTTGCATAGCTTGAACCCAATTGTTATCTTTGAGGGCTTCTTGATACTTCTTTGGTTCCAACTGAGAAATAAATGCTGAGAAAAAGCAAAAGTTGGAAAGCTGGTTTCTTGTGAGAACCCCTAATGTAATATCACCCGTGAGAACCCTTGATGTAATATCACCCATGATTTGATCCAATGGATGTTCTTTGTGTTCAATCAGTTGTTGTAAACCACTGATAGGTGTAGGTGGCTCTTGTACTTCTTCAAACAAACCACTGAGGTTTATAATATCTGGTTCAGCTGTTTGAACATCTTCAGTAGTTGTAGGAGCTGAAACAGATGTTTGAGTTTGTACATCAGCAGTTGTTGAATCAGAAGTTTGTGAAACTTCTGATGGTTTAAAAGTTGACTTAATGACTGTATTAGGAGTCCATGGTGTAGGATCCTCATCATCAAACCCTTGATCACCATAATAAACATGTTGACAGTCTTTTCATGTCCGAATTTAAAGTTGTCAATGTCAAAGAGTTCAGCAGGATGTTCTGGAATGAGAGTGTGTTTTGACTCATTAAACTTGACATTCAGTGTTTCTTCTACTATCTTGGTTCTTGAATTAAAAACCTTGCAGGCTTTTCTAGTGGAAGAATAACCAAGAAAATAACATGAATCAACTTTTGCAGCAAACTTTGAAATAGAATCCTTGATGTTTAGAATGAAACATTGACATCCAAAAGCCCTGAAAAAGGAGATAAGGGGCTTGATGCCATGAAGAACTTCATAGGCAGTTTTGGAATGTCTTTTGTTGACAAGGACCTTATTTTGAACATAGCGGGCTGTGTTGACTGCTTCAGCCCAAAAATACAATGGTAGGCCTGAATCAGCTAACATGGTTTTTGCTGCTTCAATTAGTGTTCTGTTCTTCCTTTCTACCACACCATTTTGTTCAAGAGTTCTGGGAATACTGAATTGTCTAACAATCCCTTTAGACAAACAGAATTCATCCAAAGTTTTGTTCCTAAACTCTGTCCCATTGTCACTTCTAATGGCTTTGATAGAGAGAGAATATTGTTTCTCTATTTGTAGAATGAAGAACTTGATGATTTCAGCTGCCTCATCCTTGGAAAATAAGAAGAAGACCCATGTGTATCTTGAATAGTCATCAATGATGACTAAGCAGTACTTCTTCTTTCCAAGGCTCATCATTTTGACTGGCCCAAATAAGTCCATATGGAGTAGTTGAAGACATGCATTTGTTTTTGATTCTTCATTAGACTTATAGGAGGACTTATGCTGTTTTCCCTTTAGACAGGATACACAGTGTTCTTGACACTGGTATACTTTCAAGGGTAGACCTCTGACCAAGCCCATTTTTGTGACTTTATTTATGGTTTTAAAGTTCACATGGCCAAGTCTCCTGTGCCAGAGATCAGTCTCTGAAGTTGATGCCCTTGAGAAGAAACAGGCAGTGTTGTTTAGTACTTTGTCCTTTTCAATGTCCACTGCATAGACATTGCCACATCTTTTGGCAAAAAAAAAATATATATGATCTTCAATGATCCTCTCTATCAACTTCTGGTCTTCTGGTGATATGATCTTGCATGTTGTCTTGGTGAAAAAGGAAGAATATCCTTTATCACACATTTGTGACACACTAAGCAAGTTGTACTCAAGGTTTTCAACAAGATTGACCTTGTCAAACTGTATTTTGCCAGAGGAGACATTGCCATGTCCTAGCACATATCCCTTGGCATTGTTCCCAAAGGATACATATCCTTCTCTTTGACTGATAAAATTGTTTATCAGGTATCTGCATCCTGTCATGTGCATTGAGCCCCCACTATCAACATACCAAATGCTATTTAAGCCTCTGGAGACCCTCTGCACAGAGTAGCAAATTAGTTAGATTTAGGAACCCAAGCCAATTTGGCTTTGGGTTTGCTCTTGAGAACATGAACAGTTTGTTCTTGACCAATTTGAGGAATCCATGTCTTTTAAGCAATGGATTTTTCTTTAAGAGCAATGGTGGTATCCTTTTGAGGACCACCATTAACTTTGGTCATCAGTAGTTTTACCATATTCATGTGATCTTTAATCTCAGCAGTTTGTGAAACTGCTGATAATGTAGGTTTAACTACTGACAGAGAATTTTGAGAAAAAGACTTTTGTTGAGATTTTATCTTTTTCTGAGAAAAGGTGTTGCTTGGTTGTTGTTTGTTAGGAAAGAAAGTTTCTTCAAAATCATTTTTGAGTTGTTTTCCCACAACCAGTTGTGAAATCTTCTTGTTATACTGATATCCTTTTCTATATCTATAAAATTCCGTTTTGTGGTTAAACAGGCTACAAATTTCACATTCTTTTGCCTTCTCTTTTTCATTTTGAGATGTGAAAGGCAAATTTCTGACAGTCTTGGTTTGATTTATGTCATCAGTAGTTTTCAGTTTCTCAACTCCTGATGTAGATGAAACTACTGATGGCTTAATGTCAGTTTTGTTCAGTACTTCTGTAGAACTTTCTTTTTCAATTTTGAGAAAGTTCTCATGAAAAGATGTGCATTCTTTCATATCAGAAGTTTGATTTTGAATTATTCTACTCCCATCATCAGTAGTTTTGGGAGTAAAATCAGTTGGAGTTTTAGTATGATTGTACCCTATGCCAAACTTAACATTTGATGCACTTTGTTTGTTAAGCAGCAGTTGGTAACCTCTACATGATTCAACCCATTTTTCACAGTCAACCTTGGTGTCAGCAAGCTGTTTTCTGACATTTCCTAGGTCTTCTATCATGATTTTAATGTGTGCTTGGGTTTCAATAGCATTATTTGTCAATTTAGAATTTTCCTTTGATTTTGAAGCAAGTTTTCTTTCTAAATCACATTTCATTTGAGTATATTTTCTTTCAAAGTCATTGGCTTTGCCTTGTAGATGCACATTGGTCTCTCTTATGAGAGCAAAAGATTCTTTGCATGAAGTTGAACAAAGTTTTGTCAAAGATTCTTTTGATACCTGAGATAAGGCAGATTTAGAGGTGCAACCCTCAAATGCCATCAAGGCAAAATTCTTTCTGCCATTATCAGGTTCTCCCTAGTTGATGTCAAACATTTTGTTGTCTGCATCAGGATTGCATTCAGATATGTCAAAAGGAAGACTGCTCCAGTCAACATACCCTGAAGTAAAAAGACTTTGTTGAGAGGGTTGTTGAGTTTGTGGAGGTTGTTGAGCAGGCATCTGAACATATTGTATTTGTGGCACATATTGGATTTGTGGAGCTTGTGCCTGTACAAAATGTGCACTTCCCTGTGTTCCATTATTCCTATTATAACTAGGGTTAAACTGATATCCAGACTTTGGTTGATTAAAGCTGGAGCTTCTACACTCTCTAGCAAAGTGTCCCAACTTCTGACACTTATGACATCTAAGTTTAGATTTGTCAAAACAAACTTTTGTTGAACGGTTCAGTCCTGGAAATTTCCTTCCTGACCTTTTGTAAAATTTGTTAGTTTTTATACTTAACATGGCCAGTTGGTGTAAAATGTCCATTTCTTCCAAGTCATCACTGCTGAAATTTTTTAAGTCATCCATTATAAAACACATGTTATCAGCAATTTGACTATTTTCATCATTGTCATAAGCTGGATATGACCTTTCTGATGAGACCCCAGCAGTTATGTCAATGTGGTCAAAAGATCCAAAATTATTTGAACAAGAAGGTGAGTCTTGTCCTAAAATTGTTGTACTACCTGGTACATAGTCATCAGCTGTTTTGCCAGAATTTTGCAACTTTTTCTTTTAATCTATTTCTCTTTCAAAAGTTAACAATCTCCCATCTAATTTTGTAAGAGTGAGGGAGTTAAAATCTGGTGTAGATCTGAGAACTATAGAGTAAGTTTCCCATTTTTCTGGTAGTGACCTTAAAAATCTATGAAGCATAGATACATTTGTGTAGGTCTGACCATTTAATTTCAACTCAGAGATTAATGAGGAGAATCTTTCAAATTGTTGTGTTAAAGTTTCCCCATTATTATGAGTAAATGTTTCATATTGTTGAGCCAGGATTTCTCTGGTGTTGACAATCACCTCTTCAGTTCCTCAAAACTGTTCTTTTAGGCAGTCCTAAAGCTCTTTGGCACTTTCACAATGTAAAAGTCCAGAGTAGATTTCATTTGGGAGAGCCATTTCCAACATAGAGAAAGCCTTGGCATCAAGCTCAAGTTTAAGGAAATCTTCATCTGTCACTACTAGAAAATAACCCTTCAATGACACACATTTAATGGCATACACTAATTTAATGACATAAAAACGTGTATGTCATAAAAAAAGTGTCATCTTTGATAAAAACCAATCAATTCTTGACATTTTTCTCTGCGTGTCAAGAATTTTCCGTCATAAATTTAAAAAGCATGACGGTAAAGTAACCTGTGTGTCATGATTTTGTGTCACCAAAATGTTAAATCCTCCCGCGCATCTCCCCATAAAACCTCCCTCTCCCTCTCCCTTTCTCCTAAAACAAAACATCGATTCCAATTCAGATCTTCAAACCCTAACTTCTATTCAAGGAGATTTCCTGCCTTTCGTCTGGAAAGGTATGTTTCTTTCTTTGATTTCTGATTGGTTTATGTTTTCCGGCTCATGAAGTTCTCCTCTGATCTCTTTGATGCCAGCTGTTCAATCCCTAAAAAGCTTTACTCTTTTTCTGAACACATTCACACATTCTAATCGATCGTTGGCTACACGCTACATTCAAATCCAGCACCCTTTTTCTTAAACCCTAGAAAAACGTATATCAACACCACAAAGAAGTCATCACAGATGGATCATCCTGCGAGCGATTCCGCAACATGATCGCCGGAAGTGATGACCACAAATTAGGTGGGGCTATACGAGGTAGTTTTTTATTTTTTTGGCCATTTTTTGGTTACGTTTTTCATTAATTTTGATGGATTATCTGGAATTTCAATGTTTATAGATGTAATTTTAAGAGGCTCTGCGAGTGCTTGATTTCTCACCATTGTTTTTAACAAAGTGATTCGTTTTGGTTATTTATACAAGAATTGAAACTAAGAACAAAAAAATATTGGTTAATTATTTGTCTGTGATATGAATAACTGATAACAGATCTTTATAAATAAACAAACTTAAAAATTAATAATAATACCTATGTGCTAACAATTTATGATCCTGCTCCATGAATAACCATGGAAACTTACTTCTGGTTAGCATTCTTGCGGTTTGTGAAGATAAAGAACCTGGTTCAGTCGAGGAGCCGTTTATATTTGAAACCGGGGAAAAATCTTGTCCGAAATTCAGATTTTGAGCTTGGGAATTTGTGGGAAGATTGTCAAGTTGCTGGTGTTGTAAAGTTGCATTCTTGTATATTTGGGAATAATAGGAGTGCTTATTTTTCAAGAAGTATGGCAACTTCGGGTTCGGTGGCTGGGTCTGGGGATATGATTGTGGATAATCTTATTTCAAGTTGTGGTAATGTGTCGAGTTTTGCTAGACCTTTTGGGCATTTTGTGGAAAGGAACAGGAGTTTTTATGTGGCTAGTTTGGGTATGAAAAGTAGAGAACCAAATAAGAGCATTGGAGTTAATGGGTATTTTATATTTGGTGTTACACATAAGGGAAGCAACGTTAGTACGTTTGGCGGGCAATTGGGAAGAAGATATAACACTTCATCTTCAATGTGTTATTCTGAAGGTGGTGTTTCAGATGGGGTATTGAGAGAACCATCACATGATGAAAGTATTGGAAGTCTTGCTATTGACGTCGATGGGTATGTATGTCTGGCATTTGTTTCTTTATTTGTTATGTTTCTAAATATCTTATTCGGATTTTGATAGTATTTAAGTTTAAATCTACATGTGCATGCCCTTTACTAGTCTGCGATGTTCTCTACGTGATATCATTTAGTACCTGTAACAAATTCATTCATCTTTAACAAACCTACTGATACTTTCTTAATAGATACCTGGATGGAGTGGCTTATAAAATACAAGGGTTACTATTTTTGGTGATGTTTTCCCTCTTCCCGAAGATCAGCAGGTTCACATTTTATACTTCATTCATGTCTTCTTTTGGCCTTCCCTAACAAAATTTCTTATCTCTATTCTCTAGGAATGGGCTCATAAGCAGTATGTTGCAAAACATCAACAGTGGCTTTCACAGCAGTGGGGTAACTTTTACTACTTCAAAATGCTGAATATAAGTTTGTGTCGCATATAGTTACTTGTTCGCGATTGTGTTGAGGAGCAGAATATTGTAACTTTAATATTTCTTTGAACTAGCAGTGATATATATTTTATTGGAAGATTCGAGACAGTTGCTTGGGTTAATGTAAAAGAATATGATGCTCTTCGACCAGACAAGATTGTTGTTGATGGAGGTGAGCATAACTTCAAGGTGAGTGTAAATAAATGTGTTTGTTTTGTTTTGTTTTGTTTATATATCATTAATTCGTTAGAAGAGAATGTTTAAACATGTGGCAATGGCAGGAGCTAAATGCAATATTCTCAAAGCCCCTAAAAGAGTTGTTATCGTTGGAAACAGAGGTAGATGATGCAGCACTGATATCAATAGATAGCAAGGGAACGGATATACGTGTCCGTCAATGTGCACACTGCACAGGTACTAACTGACTAGTAAACAATTTCCTTCCTGTTAGGATTTATTGTTATAAATTCAACAAGTTGTTTGGTTAGTTTATGTGTCTTCTATATAACGTTGTTACTCGTTAGTTTATCTTTTTCTCAAGTTTAGCCATATGCTAATTATAAAGTTATTTGAACTCATTATTTGATTTCGACATGCATTGAGTTAACTCTATCTCCACCTAGCTTATCGCAAAACTCAATTTTCTGCTTACACAATAATATTATTATTCAGTAAATCCAAATATTTTAACAGCTTTTATGCGATAAAACTTTTGTCAACATATCAACTGTGTTATCCTTAATGTCACCTTTCAATAATTTGAATTAATTCCCTTTGAACTTAAAAATAAAGCCTTAGATTAATATGCTTTGACCACTCATAATACAAATGATACTTTGATTATCTGATAAGACCACGACATCTTTTTATCTTAACTTCAAGTTTGGTCACAATGCCTTTTTACCTATTTAACTTTTTCTTTGTTTCGCTTAAAGCTATATACTCAACTTCAGTACGTAGTATATATTTGAAACCACAATGTGTTGTAGTGAAGCTTTCCAACTTATTCCCAAATGTACTTTACATACTTAAGGTGTGTTAATTATATTTGTGTTTGCAGCTTGCATCTGCAACACCAATCACTGGGAAGGATGTTGTTATTTGCAAGTATCCAACAGACCCGACAGTGGCATTGGCATATTTGTCATTCGGGTTTCTTTTTCTCTCGACTTTAGCCAGAGGATTTTCATTGTTTTATCCATACAAAGGGAAGTCTATTCCATGGCCTACATTATTTCAAAGCACCAACTTCTTTATATTCTTCCTGATTGAGTCGTGAAGGATCGCGCTTAAAATTAGTTGCCTTTCGTGATTGGGTTTATAAGCTGTTTTATTAAAACTGGAGTTTATATTATCTACAAGTTGCAAGTAAGTTGGTCTATTATGAAGTGTAAATTTAGTCTATCTTATTTCTTGGTAAAAAAAACAGGTTTAAGATAAAGTTTTAAAGTGTGTTTGTGTTAAATGACTTGTTGCATCCATGGTGTATGCCTGTACCGACGACTTAGGTTAAGTTTCATTCTTACAGCTTGGCTAAAAATGAAATGGGTCAAACATGTTGATAGTCAGCAAGTGGGTGTACACATGTTTAAAACCACCTAAACTGCTCTTTTATAGAAGTAACGTATTGTGAAGGGTGGGTGTGTGTGTATTCCTTTGTCATATTTAATCCTTTATTTTTCTATAAAATTTATAAATCCTACAAAGAAAGGTTGGCACTTGGTAGGTCAAGTTAACATGACTGACTGGTAATAAATTACCCTGTTTTGACCCTTTACTGAAGCATATTTATGTAAAATAATTGGTCGGCCTCGACTAATGTATTAATTTTATTGTTGTCTCAAGTTGGGGGAGGAGCGGATCATTACGGGGATGAGGACATGGATGTCGTACGCGAAGAATGGTTAGGCTACGCCGCGACATTTATTTTCAAATGATCGAAACTTGTTTGAAGGCAATGTAATGTCGATACAATTTTGTAAACGTTAAACGTTGTCTCGGATTAGTTTGTAATTAGATAAATATGGATCATATAATGAAATGATGTTTTTGTTATTAGTTTTCTAATTATTTTGTATATAATAAGATGGCAATAAATCCAGGAGGGTAAATATGTAATTTTACAGGAATTTTTTTAGATTAAAAAATTATGACACGCAAAGAACGTCGTAAAGTTCTGTCATAAAATGTGTCGCTAAAAACTGTCATAAAAATGTGTCATAACGTGTGTCAATAAATGTGTGTCATAAACAGATGACACGCGAAAGTATGTCATGTTAAATTTATGACACCACCATCCTTGACATTCTTTTCCCTGTCATCAGACCCCTTTCTTGACACGCAATGCGTGTCAAGAAATGACTTTTTTCTAGTAGTGTGTGTAGTCTTTTGGGTCTTTTGGTATTTCAACTTTAGTTTCAAGGTTTATATTTACTGGTTTATGGGGTCCATACATCACAGATCTCCAACAACCAGTGTTGGTCTAAGATAGAGTATGTGCCAGCCTTTTTTGCCATATGTTATATTCAGAACGAACAAGCATAGCAGGCTTATTGGCAAATCCAGTATTATGAGGGTCCATATTTGAGAGTATTGATTTGTCAAGTTTCTCTCAAAGTGATGGATGTTTTGAAAAAGTGAACTTTTATCCTTTATTGAATATCAATGAGAGCCTGTGTCTGATTCTCAATTTGTTAGATTGATATTTGATTAGATAAACTAGTGCTCTGATACCAATTGTTGGATCAGTAAGCTCTTTGGCAGTTATTACTTATGAACACTTATGTGTTGTAAGTTTATCAAAGTAGTTTGCACAGCGGAATAAGTGAAGTGTTCAAGTTTAAAGTTTCACTTTCAACAGGTGTTATTACTCCCCTGGATATAATGACCTAAAGATAGTTAATGAGAATCTAAACAATTGAATGTATAAAACAATAAGTATGCAAAGAGATTCTCAGATGTGAAATGGTATTTCAATTAAAAGCCTTTGAAGGATTTCAGTTTAATAAAATCGATGTCTAAAATAGTGGGATCAACCCATCTATTTATAGACCAGCAAATACATACAACTTGATACAAAAGCAATCCTACAACAGGTTGTAGTATTGGAACTTGTACAAAGACTTTAACAAAAGCATAAAGTAATGTTACTATACTAAACTACTGAAACATAAGGGCAGTGGAAAGATTCCATTACAACTACTGATAAGTGACAAACTACTGATGAGTAGTTTGTCTTCAGTAGTTCTTCAGTTGACTTGTCTGGCTTGACTTCAGAACTTCTGATCTTTTACTCTTCAGTACTTGATGAATCTTTCTTCAGCAGTTTCATTCTTCTTTCACTACAACAAAAAGGGCTTTTAAGGTCCTTTTGTGTGGGACGCTTGTAAAATGGGGTCCTAAAATACTGTTTAATAGGACAAATGAACTTTTGGGGTCCTTTTATTATATAAGCTACTAAACCGGTGTCCTAAAAAGCTATTTAATAGGATGGATGATTATTTGGGGTCCTATTATCATATAATTTAATAAGATACTTAAAATGTAGATCCTAATAAAGCAGTTTATAAGACATTTAGTTGTTGATGTCCCATTATGTGGCAATGTAATAGGACACTTGATCACCGAGGGTGCTATTATATCATAACTTAATACGACACTTTGTAGTTAAGTCATAAATGTTCAATGTTATAGAACCCTTTCTAGTCGAAGTCGTATTAGAACATAACTTAATAGGACACTTGACACATGTGTCTTATTACTTTAATCTTTATAGGACGCTTAATCATTGGGATGTTATCGTAATAGGACACATGATATTTGAGTAATAAAACATCAGTTTTATAGGACGCATATTCGCTAGAGTTTTATTATAACAAAACTTAATAGGACACTTAACATTTGGGTCTTACAACTTTAACCTTTATAGAACGCTTAATCGTCACTTAGTTTTTTTTTTTTTTTGTGACGTAATAATACAAACGTAATGGAAAATATGTATGGCTAAAGGTAAAACAATAGTCACGCTTATAATCACAAAATCTCATGTACATACTACAACTTCTCTCTCAAAATATTTATCTCTTAAAATAACAAAATTTCAATTTCCCTCCATAAACTCCCCCTAAAATGTTCCATCCTCTTAAAATTACAAAAATTCAATTTCCCTCCATAAACTCCCCCAAACTATTTCATCCTCTTAAAATTAGAAAATTCCAATTTCTCTCCAAAAACTCCCCCCAAAATATTTCATCGTAAAGCTTCCCTTTCAAATGCTACTCTCATTAAAAATGTTACGTCATTTAGCATAAATATACAAAAAAAAATATGAAATTGTAAAGTTTCATTTTATTATTTTAGTAATTTCTTTTCAAGCTTTTATATATTTGTCTTTCTAACTAATTTAGGTAAGAATATACTTAAAAAATGCATCAATTTTTAAATTTATGCGTTTTATCGTGTCATAAAGGTACTAAATTTATGCGTTTTGCGTTGTAATGAGTAAATATGACCTCGAAACCTAACCGGTACCGGTACTGGAAGTACCGGTCCTGAAAATGGAAGAAATTGGTACTGGTACAAGTAGAAAATGATCGTTATGATATAAGAAATTGAAGGTAAATCAACCCAAATATCAGACTGTATAGAAGTGGTACCGTTACCAAAAGTATCGCTGTCAAAAAACTCAAAAAACAGGTACCGGTTCGAAAAATGGTCGTACATGCCTTAATGGATCACAATGGACACTACTAGATCATATATGTCTCAATGAACCGTATTGCGCCTTTATGGATCACAATGGGCATTAGTAGATCATATATGTTATTATGGGTCATATTGGGCATTAATGGATCATAATGGACAATAATATAACATGTATGTCCTAATGAGCCAAATTGGGCCTTAATGATAAAAAATGGACAGTTGTAGATAATACTTCTCTTAATGGATCAAATTGGGCCTTAATGGACCATATTGGGCCTTAATGGATCAGATGGAATTAAAGTAGATAACATATGTTTTATAGGGCCATATTGGGACTTAATTGATCACAGTAGATCATGTATGTCTTGATGTACCGTATTGAGCCTTACAACATAATTCTATTCTTACAACCAGTCTGACTGGTCGGACTAGTGAACCGACAAGAAGACTAGCCCGATTATAAAAACATTGATTTTCTGACCTGCAAAAGTATATGTCATTAAGAGCATTCACATCCCCTCCACCAAATCTCATCCATCAAATTACACTAAAAATCACTACTTCACCTCTAAATCTTCTCTCTCCTAATTAAAATAATAATACTTTTTCATACTTTTATCATTACATTTTTTCTCTCCTCACTCACAACTACTTACAAAAATATTAAAATATATATATGGGTGAACAGTAGTTTTTCGTATTTAGGGTGGAACAGTGCTTTCACCAAATATTTTCTCTCTCCTCTACTCACAATCACTTACACTCACCCCATATAATTTGATGGCCACACTCACATACATTTGGTGGATGGGATGTGAGTGCTCTAAAAGGATGTCATCTTTTCTAAAATCTAACGAATTTAGAGCATTCACATCCCCTCCACCAAACCTCATCCATCAAATTACACTAAAAATCACTACTTCACCCCTAAATCTTCTCTACTTAATTAAAATAATAATATTTTTTTTTCATACTTTTATCATTACATTTTCTCTCTCATCACTCACAACTAATTACAAAAATATTAAAATATATATAGGGGTGAACATTAGGTTTTCATATTTAGGGTGGAACAGTGCTTCCACCAAATATTTTCTATCTCCTCCACTCACAACCACTTGCACTTCACCCCATATAATTTGATAGACACACTCACATACATTTAGTGGATGGGATATAAGTGCTCTTATGATACACATTTTCATGTGTCATTACTAAAAACTCTCACAATAATAAAAACTCAAATGTTTAAGTTTCCCTCTTCTACAAAAACTCAAATTCTCTCTTATCTCCCAATCACCGTACTTTGAGAGAGAGAGAAAGAGAGAGAGAGAGAGATGAGTTTGAGTGAGGAACAAGATCTGAACGACAACAGCTCGGAAGCTAAGGTTTCGATGAGTATAAGTCGATTCAGGTATCCATAGGGCTATAAATTTCTCCTCTTAGGGCTAAGCACAAAACCACCCCTGAAATTGCATCTTGAGCTAGAATTTGTGAAGGCGAAACTAGGGCAAGGTAAGCTCCCTTTGCACCACTGTTCCTCTCTATACACCTACAACACCGCCCCTAAAATTTCTCATGTTAGGGCTTTCATATAATTTTCTTAGTTGATCTTAATTTCTTACCGAGTTGTGTTATTTAGGTTATTGGAGACAAATGGGACACGTATCAGGATCTTCTCCAACCTGATTACACCGAAGAGCGAGTCACTTTATTTTGTTCCTTGCTTTTTTTTTCTCACCTATTGTTTGATTGAAACAAAAGAATTTAGGGGTTTTAGGAAATTGAACAATGAAGACTGTAGTCTGTATTGTAAAACTATGTGTCTGTTCTAGTCATTTATACATCTTTTTTTTGCACCAATTGTTTGCTCAAAGATGGTGCTTTAACATGAAACTGTTGTATTCACCTTAATCCTCAGATTTACAGCATAAGTACTGAACAAGAACAAGTAGAACTAAAATTGTAAAAGATAAAAACTTTGCAGATTTAAGTTTCATTTGAGCATATAAAAACGTTGCTGATTAAAGTTTCAATTCTGTATAGTAGTTGTAATTTGATAAATCTTCAAGGCTACTTATAAACGGTTAAGGTAATATTTGGGAGATAGAGGCATGAATTTACAAAATAATTGAACAGCATTCGAGGTAGGATGTGATGTTCCTCTAAATTTAAAATAGCGGAATATTAATTTAATAGTATGGTTATGTCAATACCATTACAGTGTAGTCGTAGAGACATTGATGGGCAATAATAGAAGACCCATGGGATCCTGGGTTTGATTCTTGAGCCAAACGTTTTTAAAGGTAATTCATTGTCGTGCCTACGGGCGGGTGGGTTACCGGGTTTTTCCCGGAATTGGTGTTTGAAAACTCGGGTACTCTCTGAGTACTTGAATTTGTCGAAAGGGTGCCCTGAGAGTGCTTGGGTTTGATTTTTTGGCCGATAAAAAAGTACGGTTATTAATATGTTTAAATATAGAAGCTCTAAGACATGAGAGAAAATGGACGACATAGTCAAAAGAGACAGGCTATTGTTGTGTTCTTAGGATTTGTACGTCTTGAGGTAGTTTATAACTTGTTAAAATGAGTCCCTAACGTTTTTTTTGTTTATGGCTTAAGTTATACTAAATCGGTCTTTGGTGGAATCAATCTCTTATCTAAAGGGGAGCAACAACACGCTAACACCTAATTCCAATGGCTTTACCAATTGAAGTATTGGACCCAACCCTCTATGCGAGTCCCTAATGTTTTGGCTTATTTTTTTTAGGAAAATGAAAATGCTATTTTTTATTACTTTTTGTAAAGTAAATTATAGGATGATAAGGATGGTTATAATTATGTTGTGCAAATATTTCATTTATTATTCTTATGTTTTAAAAACTATGGATATAGCCTCATTTGGTTACTCGACTGGTGAGTTCGAAGTGACACAGACCTACAAAGATACCGGTGCATGTTTATTGGTTGAGGTATGCTGATCAATTATAAGCGTAGTAGTTTTGTGTGGTAGTTCATTAAGGGATGGAGTTGGTGAGGCACTGAAGTGGGTTTTGTTGTGCGATTGTGTATGAAGCACATCGGAGCTTATTGGATTAGTGGTTGTGGTGGCTTGATTAGTGATTTGTTGACTAGTGTGAATTTATCTTCTAATCATATAAGGGGTAGACTACCATCTACCATAAGCTTTAACTAGAGCTCTTTTGGTTTCTTTTCTTTTTTCTTTTAAATTATGTTTTCTTATATTACATGGTTTCTTAGTAACCTTAATTACCGAGGTTGAAAGGGTTTGGATTATTCGCATACATGTTCACTATCAAGTCCAAAATCATATCCGTTCACACACATAACAATGGGTTCTTGTTTAATCTACACATTTTTTGGTGCAGACACTAACATATGTAGAAGTTATAACAATGGGATATTGGATTCAAACAAAAGTTTGTATAACTTTATTTATTTATTTATAAGGGAAATAGAAGCTAGTCTTATCACTTATGCTCTCGTGTAATTTTTAGTTCCCTCCATGAGTGAAGCATGCTAACACTAAACTACCTTAATATTGCAGTATGCTCTTGGAAATGTGTTTAGTGATGGTGCCATGAGAAAAGATATATAATTTGTGAAATCTGTCATCAGGTACCTCAATTTCTACTTTAATCTGGTCTAGAGGTACATATTTTGATCAATTCGAGTGTTCTTTACGTGATCTATTGTTCCGCAATGTTCATGTAGGGGTGTAAACGAGCCGAGCACGAATAGGCTTGGCTCGGATTGGGTAGCTTAAATGACTCGGCTAGAGTTCGGTTTGCCAATGTTAAATAGCAGGCATATTATATATAAAATTATAATATATTTTTTTTGGCTCTTTTAGGATCGTGAGCCTAAACGATCTTTATAAGAAAAGGTCGAGCTCAGGCTCGATAACTAAAGGGGTAATGTTTGAGGCTCGAGCTCAGGCTCGTTAAGGCTCGGCTTGTTCACACTTTTTACTAATCCGATCCAAAGTAGTTTTCGAGCCGTTGCGCATCGAGTACATCCCTATGTTTATGAAGAAAGTTTGCAAAGTATTTGTTTCGGATGTTGTTATTTTAGGTTAATTTGTCTTTGCAGAGTAGCATGGCATATATTCTATCAACAACAAAAGTTGATGAAGATTGGAAAGTGTCTTCTGGTGATTTAGTCCTTCAAATTATTAATGACATCTTTGATATTTGCAAAGTCAAGTCAGGTAAAGTTTGACATCTTAAACTTTAATTTACTTAAATTTACTTTTTTTTTACACTTTGGTTTATTGATTTCATCTCTCTGGACATACTGAAATCTTCAAGTTTGTAGATTATGCCTTAGAAAGCATACCCAACCTGAAAGGAGCAATTCTGGAGCTGTGGGAAAAGCTTTCGATCTGTTGTTGCTTATAAGCGGTCATAGCCGAGACACTTTTATTTTCAAGTAAAATTGTATTTTAAGTCTCCACGAATGTATCGATATATATGGTAAATTGTGTGTGTGGATGTTTAAAAAAGTGTTGTATCACATGACTTGTTAGGACTTTGAAATTGTGTCCTATTAAACTTGCAAGAACATTGTAAAAGTGTCCGAATATGCTTTTCTTAGGACGTTATATGGGTGTTCATAGACATGTTATGCGACCATAAAGTTGGTTTCACAATATCTTATTTCTGATATTAGGACCCTTTTCTTGGTACTAAAGTACATTTAATGTTACATTGTAAGGGTCCTATAAATTATTTTTTAAGGACGCTTGTATGTGTATTAAAATAATAAAAGTAAATAAGTACATGTTAAAACATTGTACAAGTGTCCTAATATGTTTTTATTAGGAGTTTTTTGCGACATATTATGCGACCATAAAATAGGTTTCATAATCTTATTTGAGATATTAGAACACTTTTTAAGTTTTGGGACTTATTACGACCCCTTTACATGAAACGCTTTTACCATTGGTCCTATTAAATAAAAGGTCCTATAAAATAACATTTTAGGACACTTTTGTGTTTACTAAAAACCCATTTTTGTTGTAGTGTTTCTTCAGTAGTTCTATACTTAGCATATTTTGGCAGAAATAGGAATTAGACTAAGGTTAGAAAAAGAGGTTTCTTCAATCCTTTTTGTCCTGACAGCTTAGTTGTTTTCTATGGTGTTTGCTTAGTTATGTAATTATGAACATGTGGGATGATCTTTTGAACCTGATGTTTGGTTAGTTATCTACTTTTGGCTCTGTTTATGTATTAAGAACCTGTGTTAGAACCTGATGTTTTGGGCCTGTTTATGTATTAAGAACCTGATGTTTGCTTAGTTGTGGCAGCTTCGATGTTTCCAGTTTATGTCAGTAATATTTGCAGTTTATGGGTTGTTTGCAGTTTGGGTCAAATGGGTTGTTTATGTATTATGTCATTTATGCACTTTTCATAATGGGTCAAATGGTTACTTTGCAGTTTGGGTTAAATGCAAGTTTGTCATTTATGCACTTTTCATAATGGGTCAAATGGTTCCTACTGCAATACATTACCAAATGGGTCAAAGACAAACATTTCCCAAAAATGTGCATCTTTGCACTTACATTAATATTGAACAATAATACATACACAATACATTACATCCTGCATTTCCACACTACATTTCCTGCACTTAAATTAACTTTTCTACCATTCTCCTAAAAAAAGATAACATAAATGATAAAACAGATCCAACTCAAGACCAACAACGTCTTTAATTTCATTCGATTAGCTTCAACATCTTTGACTTTGTCTTTAAGCAACCTGTTTTCACCTTCAAGATTGTAATTTGTAGCTTCAAGATTGTTCTTAGCCTTGAGTAAACCTGGGATGATGTCCATGCATGTTTGACACTAATTTGAATCGACCCAATGAAAGAATCCATAGTTGGCCTAAACAATCAAAATCAGACATTAATGGGGGTAGTGAGAAAGGGACCGAAATTAGGGTTAACTTTCCGGACCAACACAACCATAGAATTGACGACCAGGGTTTTTGGATGTCCATGAGGTGCGGATAATTGCTTCTTTCCCACAATGACATAATGCCATGTCTGCACGATCAAAGCTTGGAAGATTAGAACCCTAAGTTGCAAATGAACGATGGTGAGGGGGACTTAGGGTTTGGAACTGATATAAATTGGGGGAAAGATGATGGGGATCGTGATTTTACAGATATACCCTCACATGATTGTCACATGATCTGTTTTAACATTAAAAACTAACCCAGTTATGACGAAAGGACATACCATGTAACATTTGGAAACATTAGGCATAAAAGTCATCAATTTTAAACACAAAGGACATCCCTTGCAATTTTATGTAAAGATAAAGGACAAAACTTGTAATTCACTTTTTTAATTAATAATAATGTTTTCAGAACCAGACCAGATTTTAAACTGGTCTTTTTATCGGTTCACTGGTCTGCCCGGTTTAGCCGGTGAGACCGGATATAAGAACCGGATGGTGTTGTAAAACTGATAGGGTAAAATTAAAAATCCGGTTCAGCCCCTTTGATACCCGGTTCAACCGGTTCGATTCCCAGTCCGACCACCAGCTCACCGGTCCAACCTCGGTTCCCAGTCCGGGTTTCAAAACAATGATTAATGATAAAGGGATCCATATGTCTGTGAATTTTTTTATTAATAATAATACCTGTGTGTTAGGGCCATGCAAAGGATAGGAATTGATTTGACCCGGACTCACTAGAACTGTATACCTTTTTATTGTTGAAATTGGGAATAACGAACCGAACCTTAAAATGCTATATGGTTCCGGCTCCTAATGGTTCTGATGGGTTGTGTAAAGGGCCTAGCCCTTCATAACCTTTTTATGTAATAAGACTTTAGAGAGTTATATATTCCTATTCTTTTAACATGCTCGTCAAATAATTCCTCCATATGTTTCTAACAATATCACATGAGTTTCCTTTTTTAAGTTACTTTTTGTTTCTCGACTTATGTTTTAGTAACAATTTTGTCATTCTCATCACTCGAAACATTATGAGAAATTGTTATGTATACATCACAAATACAGACACACACACACACATCATAGCAACATGCATAAATATTTACTTCAAATTTGGATATAATATATATTAGATAATATATCTCATCTATACATATACATCAAGCCGAAAAATACATTGTTATTCTTAGAAATAATATTTTTCCCTAAACTAAAGAGGAATAAAAACAGTAGTCGGTATCAAATGTTAATCCTTAAAAAGGGGTTATAAATATCGGTACACGTTAGCACAATGGACGATGCATTTTAGAGATAAAGTGTGGCATCTTTAATATAGAGAAATATAATGAAATCCGGTTCAACTGGCTGGTTTCCTAGTAAGAACGTTGGTTCGCTGCACACCCAGTCCAATACCCCGAACTAGACTGGCTTAGGTCACGTTTCCCAGTTTGACTATTTGAGATCTACTGAATCACCCTTTCATTTTTTTTCCTATTACGTCTTAGATCTTTTATGTTGATATCGCTACAACTTTCACAATTAGTTTTATATTTTAGACTAATACAATTAAATATTATTTTGTTAGTGCCAAATTCATAAATTTTCATCATGGGTGTACAAAATGGTTCATGTTACAACAATACATGTTAGAATGATGTCAGAATGGGTCAGGTTAATAACTTAAATAAAAACATAGCCAAATAATTCCAACTCTAAAGTAGGGTTGCTCACGAGCCGAGCCGATCCAAGCAGAGCGGCTCATTTACAATCGAGTCAAAAACCGAGCGAGCATTATTCGAGCGCAAATTTTTCCGAGCGAGAATCGAGCAGAGAGTAGCTTTGACAACCATAATATTGGGATGTTTCCTTGGATGATTTCATTGTCCGGTGACAACTAAGGTCAAACTGTCTGATACCAACACTAATATTGAGATCCGAGTGTCCGAGGATGAAGCTTAAGTTGAGACTGGTGACGCGATCAGTTACCGCATAGAACAATTGTTGCATTGTGACGTAGGGTGGTATTAAGCAACGGTTAGCGGTGGACGACTAATACCATAAAGAAGTCAAGACTGTCACCTCATGACTTATGGTTTTACTATTAAACTCAGTGCTAAATTTTTTATTGGGTTAAGTGGGCTAGTTATATTTTGTTTGCATATATTGAGCCAAATCCAATAGAATGTTATATATAAAGCTATATATATGTGTGTAAATTTTGTGTATATTTATAATTAAATATATAAAAATATATTCAAGCCGAATTGAGCTGAGCGGACCTTGGCTCGTGCTTGGCTTGTTTATAAAACGAACCGAGCCGATCGGCTCATTTACAACCAAGCGGAAGATCGACCGAGCATTTTTTGAGCATTTTCTGAGCGAGCGACGAGCGATCGGCGAGCGCCGAACGATTTGAACAACCCTACTCTCAAGACTAGTGCAATCTTTAAGTAATAATATAAACAACCAAACAATGATAATAAATAGAGTAAATTACCAAAACCGTACCTGTGATTTGGCCCAATATGCCACTCCAGCTCAATCTTTTAAAAAGTGCATGAACACTCCTTGATCTTTCAAAAAATATGCCAAAACAGTCCAATGACTTAACCCAGTTAACTTTTCTTCGTTAAGTCAGGGGCATTTTAGTCCAGTCACTTAAAATTTTAAAACCCAGTTAACCCTTGTCCCCCTTTATAAACCTTTTAATCCTAATTGTTCGTTTTTATCGTAATAATGCTCCCTCTGCTTTCATCTTCCTCCAAAATCCACGTTCCTCTGCAATTCTTGCTCTCCCCTGTTGTCACGTTGATCATGGACGACGACGAAGGATGGTGTTCGAGGAAAGACGGTGAAGAATTTGATCCTGACTCCAAATATGGTCAGTACAACAGTTTTAGTCTATGTTGTCTTAGTAACTCAAACTATTGATAATGTGCACTCTGATTAAGCTTCAGTAACCTCTGTTTCTATGATTATACAGGTTCAAGCAAAGAGAAGTTTTCGATTAAGCTTTATCATGCTGGTGAGTTTAGTGACCCTGAAGTAGCTATGGTGTATCTAAACGCCAAGGTTAACTACATTGATCATGTGCACTCTGATTGGTTTGCAATGGTAACTTTGTATGACTTTTTGTCTGAACTAGGGTACTTAGAGAGTGATGAAGTTAGGTTTTTTTATTGGCAGCCAGGAGAAAGCCTAGATACTGGATTAAGACCAATCTTATTTGATAAACAAGTCTTAGAACTACTCAAACTAGTTGAGACTGAGAAGGTAATAGAGGTATTTGTTGAACATATAGTCCTAGACTATGAAACTTTAAAAGACAGAAAGGTTTGTGAAGATGTCAATAAGTCTAAGTCTGATGAGGAAGAATTCTCATATCAGACAGATTTGGATTTGTGGGAATGTACTGATAGTTAAAATAGTGCTTATAAGCCTGATAGGGTTAAGGACAAGCAATCATCTGATAGTGAGGATAGTGTTGATGAAACACTAGGAAGGAAAAAGAAAACAGGGAGAGTGTAAAGAATGATGATGATGATGACTCTGACTTTATTGTAGATGAGGACAATTTAGTAGAGGATTATGCGGTTGATATGGAAAACTATAAGGTTGTAGTAGAGCCAGATGGCAGTGAAGGTGAGGAATCAGAAGATGGAATGGAAGATGAAGTTGAAGTAGATTTAGATGACTTTGACAGTTTGAGTGATGAGGATGAGCCTAAGTTGCATAAGTCACTTAGGAGGAACAGAAAACAGAAGAGGAGAAGCAGATCAAAGAATGATGACTGTCCCTTTTATCTTACTCAAACATTTACTTCTAGAGTTGTTATGAAGAAGATGTTGAAGGACTATGCTATGGAAAGCAGGAGGCAACTGAGAATAGTGAAGAATGATAAGGGTAGGTTCAGGGTTGTTTGCCAGGGTATTAATCCACAACTTGGTGGTGGTTGTGCCATTAATGCAGATAAGTCAAAGTTGGGGGCATTTCTGCAAACCCCCCCAAAATAGTTAAAAAAAGGAGAGGCGGAACCCTCCGCCTCAAAACCCAAGAAACCTAGAAAGAAATACCCCCCACCCACCTGTCCCTTTGCTCTTCTCATCTCCTATAGTCATGTACTTTGGGCTTGGGTTGTGAAGACCATAGTCACAGATCATTCTTGTCTTCAATGTCGGGGTATTAGATTATGCACAGTTTCTTGGTTGGCTCAGGAGATAGAGCATATTGTCCAGGCAAGTCCAAACATAACAGTTCATGCTTTAGTTCATATTGTTTAGAAGAATAGGTAGGTTCAGGTGACCAGAAACTAGATGTTTAGGGCAAAAGTGAAAGCAACTGAAAAAATGGTAGGTTGTTATAGGACTCAGTATGAGAAGCTTAGGGATTATTGTGAGGAGTTGATGAGATCTAACCCTGGAACATCAATCAAAATTGACGTATAGAGAGCATACACTCTAGATAGCCCTACAAGGCAGTTTAGAAGAATATACATTTGTCTAGGTGGTTTGAAAGAAGGGTGGAGGTTATGTGGTAGCAAAATCCTGGGGTTGGATGGTTGTTTCATGAAGGGACCCTTCCCTGGACAGATTTTAACTGCTATGGGTGTGGATGGTAACAATGGAATTTATCCAGTGGCTTATGCATTGGTGGAAGCAGAAACAATGGAGACTTGGAGTTGGTTCTTGGTGAACCTGGGAGATGATTTGGATATTGGTCCCAATTCAGATTTCACTTTTATAAGTGACAGGCAGAAGGTAACTTTCATTCTTGTTTCCTTATTATCTTGTTTATGCTAACTGATTCAATGATGATTTGCCATATGTATTTATGCAGGGTATCATACCAGCTATCTCTAGGCTATTCCCAAAGGCAGAACATGGGTACTGTCTTAGGCATATCCATGAGAACATGAAACCCAAATGGAGGGGACAAGTGTTCAAGGAGTTGCTATGGAGTTATTCAAGTGTGACCACATCAATAGGCTGGGAGAAGGCTATGAATGCAGTAGCCAAAACTGATAAACCATTGCATGATTGGCTGAAACAGATCCCACCAAAACACTGGTCAAGATCTCACTTTAATGGTATGATTCATCTTATTTATGTTTCATGTGCTTAGAATGTATGTTAGGAAAACTGAAATATAGTATGACAATATGTCATTGAATAATAATGCATGCAGGAAGGCCAAAGTGTGATATGGTGTTGAATAATATATGTGAAGTATTCAACAAGCATATCATGGGGGACAAACCAATTATAACTTGCCTTGAGTACATAAGGGAGTACCTTATGAAGAAGATTGTGGTTGTTAAGAAGTTGATTGCAAAGACTGATGGCCCATTAACACTTGCTGTAACCAAGACTTTTGAGAAGATAAAAATTGAGGCATCACAATACAATGTGATCTGGACATGTATGTTTCCTAATACTCATTTGATATGATCTTTAATGTTGCTGGAAACCATTTTGACTATTCATGTTTAATACAGGTGGATCCAGGTACCAAGTTACATGCTATGCTACACATGACCAGAGGGCTGTTAACCTTGATGAAAAAAGTTGCTCTTGTAGGAAGTGAGACCTAATTGCTATGCCATGCAAGCATGCAGTGGCTGCCATATGGTGTTATGCAGAGCATGGAGGTGATGGCATACATGAGAGGTGGGTTGATGAGGTTTACTGGTTGGAAACCTAGAAGAGAGTGTATGAATGTACCATTGCTCCAATCAATGGTATGGATTTGTGGCCAGAATCAAGGTGCCCAACCACCCTAACCCCACCAAAGCATCACAAGAAACCAGGCAGGCCAAAAAAGGCAAGAAAGAGATCTGCAGAAGAAATGGATGAGTCTAGTCAAGCTAGCCAGGTTGATAATGCTTCTCAGTCTGCCATGCCAACCATTCCAGACAGGGGTAAAATGCCAAGAAAAGGTCAAACTGTGACTTGTCTTCTCTGCAAGCAGAAGGGGCATAACAGGAGGTCATGCAAGCTGAAGAAGACTTCCCAGGTTGGCAATGGCAGTGGCAGTTGTGATGGTGGTGGCAATGTTGGTGGCACTCATGACATTTGAACAAAATTATGTTTATGTTTATGTATTTTGGTTGTGACTTGACTTTGGATGTGTGTTGACTTTAGGAACTTATGGGTCTTGGTTGACTTATTTATGACCATTATGGTCAAATTTTGAATGGTATGAATGTGTTATGATGTTTTCTGTTGTTGCCACTAAATGTATGTTGTTCATTAGATTTAGAATAAGATGTTGACTTTTGCAGTTGACCCATGACCCATTTGAAAAACTTGACAACTGCTGCACATTTCAGTAGATACATTTCATGACCCATTTAAGTAGAATAAGATGTTGACTTTTGCAGTTGACTGCATAACCCATTTCAAACCTGCATGACCCATTTGAACTGCACATTTCATGACCCATTTCAGTAGATACATTTCATGACCCATTTCAGTAGAATAAGATGTTGACTTTTGCAGTTGACTGCATGACCCATTTGAACAATACTACACATTTACAACAGTTACCAAATGTTTTTAAAACTGCACATTTCATGACCCATTTAAAGAATACTACAAACCTACATGACCCATTTGTTCAACTTCATAGGCTTCATTTTAATATTTAACTGATACATGAAACTGATACATAACAAATAGATAGAAACAATTGCATTAAAACAACAAACATTCATTCATTCATTCATGAAACTGATACATGAGAATTTCAAAAGAAATACAAGCACAACTATATACTATTTGACCCACTTGAGTTTTCTTACCCAAATAACACGCAATACAAAATGATTAACACCCATGTTCCACCCAAATACATCTTCAATCTTCTGTTGGACTGTGTCAATCTTACATTTTCGACAGACAAGTTTGAAAGGGCCACCTCATGCACACAGTGATGATCCACCCAAGCAACAAAGCCACAACTACCTCCTTATCAACACATATTGGTCAAAAATTGAAAAAACTAACAACTTTAAGTTTTCAATTGGAAAACTTACCTTTCGATTACAACAATAGAACTGTCGTCCAGGGTTTACTGATGTCCATGAAGTCTTGATAATAGTTCCAGCACCACATGAGCAAACAACCATGTTGATTACAGATCGAATTGGGAGAGAAGAAGGATTTGGATCGTTGGTTTTGAACAATTAGGGTTTATAATGATTTGGGAAAAAACCAGAGTTTATAAAGGGGGACAAGGGTTAACTGGGTTTTAAAATTTTATGTGACTGGACAAAAATGCCCCTGACTTAACGAAGAAAAGTTAACTGGGTTAAGTCGTTGGACTGTTTTTGCATATTTTTTGAAAGATCAAGGAGTGTTCATACACTTTTTAAAAGATTGGACTGGAGTGACCTATTGGACCAAACCACAGGGACGGTTTTGATAATTTACTGTAATAAATATTTTAACCGTACATAAGTTCGGCTTGTCAATGAGTCTAACCTCATAAGTCACGACTTAGAAGATGTAAATTCGGGTCGCTCTGTGATTTATCTTCTATTTGATTTGGGCTTTGGATAAACATAGTCTTTTATTTGGTTTTGGTTTGGGCTTTGATTAAATGTCCATGAGAATATGGGGGCACTTACGGGCCTATGAGAAAAACGGACAGGTTGGCATTAACTTTGGGCTTATTTTTAGAAGGATAATACATTGATTTTACATGATTGAGGCCTTGAGGGGTGCCCAATGCACATTCTGGGAATAAGTCCATCCGCCACTTGGTCATATCATAGTTATTTACTAGTATTTTACCACAGATAAGGCAATATGATCCTATTCTTATAGCATGTTCAATGCTAATATCCGTGAGCTTACAAGCGCTTGGGAGGGGGAGCGGCGACGAACGTGACAGATGAGGGGAAAATCCGTGGCCCCATACAAAGAAAGAAAGTGAATGTGATGGGAGAAGAGAGATAACATCAATAATTTTTTTTTCCATAAGGGCCAATAGAAGCGATGACACATTAGACGAGAAGGTATGGTTTGTTTACTTTCCACTTTGAAGGAAAGTGTCACCTCAACACCACATTATTTTCCACACATAACCATATATGGTAGTGTGGGTTCACTTTCCACTTGTGTGTAATCTACCAAATTATTTACATGATTTTAATTTGAGAACATTACATAATACTAATTAAAAAATACTAAAAAATAAGATAAACAAGCTACAACCCAAGCCGTTTTAGAAAACGCAAATGAAAAATATATAAAAAAAAAGTTACATATCTTCTCTTGATTGTCATTGGGTAGTCAAATTGTGAAAATGTTCCATCAAGGTTATCGATAAAAGCACGTGATATAACCATTTACGAGACAAAAAAAAAACAATTTAATTAGCGGTTCTGCGCATGACTTTGCTAGCGGTTTAAGGGCCTGCCCCTTTAAACATTTTCACGACTGTAAAGATGGTAAACCGGGGTTTGGCGGATTTTTCCGCCTTATTGAACACATGCAAAGCACTCATCTCAAGACAAAAAACCGAAGGTTATCTATGAAGGAGGCTGTCTCGAAGGATCGGGACCTTTTCTTGGACGTTGGGGAAGCTCTCAGGGCAGGAGGTAAATGGTTATGTGGGAGGTGCATGGGGATACATGCTCTCAGTAGGGGATGCAAGCATGACGATGAGGTCGTATCGTTCGCCATGGTCTCGGAAGATGTCGAAGATTTCATTGTTGGGATACGGAAACCATGTCAAGTGTTAGACGACGCAAACCCACGCCACCAAACCGGGATGGTTGGGGATGTTGCCCTCCTCGAACGTGTTTTTTCCCTCCCTATTCAAACTGTTAAAAGCATTCCCCCAGTTGTCGTCTGACGTTTGCTCAAGTGTTAACAAGTGCCTTGCGTAAAGTGGTGGCGTCGCCAGGCTCGGTCGAAAATTGGGTCCAATTGCTATTGCTCCCGCGGTTAACCCTGAGGGTGGTCAGACCGTCCTCCAGGCAAGAGCGAAGATCTGGGAGCAGGAAATCTCTGCAGTGTAGTAGCATAATGCAAGCGCTTGCAGTATGGAAAGATGGGTCTAGGTTTGCGGTCTTGGTCTCTTCCCTCTTGGATAGCGTGGGGGATGTGGTGGTATCTAGAGGAGAAGTCAGAAGGGAAGAGGACAATGAAACGGAACCGAATATAAAGCAATGTCTTCGAAAAGTCAGGGATGGGCATTTCACGGCTGCGGTTAAGGTTCTGTGCTCCAGTGGGGTTGCCCCTCTATGTGAATCGACCATGCAAGCCCTCATTGATAAACACCCAGTGGTGCCGCCTCCATCTTTTCCGTCTAACCCTATCGCCCAACCCGCTCTATCTGTAGATGGGGATTGTGTGCTCAAATGTATCCGATCTTTCCCTAAAGGGACGTCTTGCGGTAGGGATGGGATACGGGCCCAACACCTGTTGGATGCTATGGGTGGTGAAGGCTCGGTGACTTCCTTGGGCTTGCTCACGGCCATTACTGAAGTTGTCAACTTATGGCTTGGGGGAGCCTGCCCTAAGGCACTTGCTGAGTTTGTTGCCTCGGCCCCCCTCACCCCCTTATTGAAGCCCGATAATGGAATTCGACCTATTGCTGTGGGGGGGGGGGGGCATTTGGCGGAGGTTGGTTTCTAAGGTGGCAATGAGGAAGGTTCGGAAAGACATGGCCCAGTACCTAGGGGATTTTCAATTTGGAGTAGGCGTACCAAATGGGGCAGAGGCGGTGCTTCACAGTGCCAACCGGTTCCTGAATTCTTTTCATGTGGATGGGTCCTTGGCTCTGCTTACAGTAGACTTTTCCAATGCCTTCAACATGGTCGACCGCACAGCCTTTCTTCAAGAGGTTCACCAGCGATGCCCGTCTATCTATCCGTGGGTCCAGTTCCTTTACGCCCAGCCTGCTAGGCTGTACGTGGGTAATGATTGTATTGGGGCTACCACCGGAGTGCAGCAAGGAGATCCTTTGGGGCCCCTTCTCTTTGCTCTTGCCTTACATCTTCTCATCATGCGGGTTCAGGAAAACTGTAATCTCCCGTTCCATGCTTGGTATTTGGATGATGGGACGATTATAGGCAACGCAACTGCGGTTGCTAAGGCTTTAGACATTATCAACGTGCATGGGCCATCTCTTGGGCTTCATCTCAATATTAAGAAAACAGAGGTCTTTTGGCCGACGTGTGACGGGTTGAAAAGCCAGGAAGGGCTTTTCCCGACAGAGATTGGTAGACCTAAGAAAGGGGTTAAGCTCCTTGGTGGGGCTGTTAGCCGAGATCCTGCCTTCATCGGGGAGTTGGCAGGGCGGCGGGCTACGAGTGCGGTTGCCCTCATGAAACTACTGCCCCGCCTTAGAGATCCCCAGAGTGAACTCCTGCTGCTCAGGTCATGCATGGGGGTCGCTAAGTTACTTTTTGGGTTACGAACTTGCCAACCCCACTTCATGATGGATGCGGTATCCCTTTTCGATGATGGTCTCCGCGAAGCTATTGAAGATATAGTTGTGTGTGGCGGCCCCTTCTTCGGGGACCTCCAGTGGCGCTTGGCTTCCTTGCCGATGCGTTTAGGTGGTTTGGGCCTCCTTTCAGCTCGAGATGTTGGGGTCTATGCCTTTGTGGCGTCCAGAGCTCAGTCTTGGAAACTTCAGGATCATATCCTCCGAAACAGTGGGGTCATTGGACTAGACCCAGACTATCAACAGGCGCTCGAACGCTTAAATGTCTATCTCCCGGATTTTGATATTGGCGGTTTTTCTAACAAGGACACCGCCCCCCCAAAGCCACAAAAAACTTTGGCGAATGCTCTTTTTAGCAAAATTGCTCAGAGCCTGGGAGAAGTTTTTGAATGCCTAAAGGGACCTAATGCTCAGGATTTTTTGACCGTTATCCCGATTGAGGGTTTGGGTCAATGCATGTCTGCAGTAGAGTACAGTGCTATACTCAAGTACCGATTGATGATCCCTATGTACCCGGAAGATGAAACATGCCCCATCTGCCGTAAAACCTGCATGGATAAATACGGGGAGCATGCAATTCATTGCAAGGAGCTCCCTAGTTTCAAATATCGGCATGACTGGGTGAGGGATGTTTTGTGGGATGTCTTGAGAAGAGCTGGGATCTCTGCCAAAAAGGAGGCTCCTGTAAACTTCCTCACAGACCCCACGGAAGGGAGATCCACCCTGCGACCAGCAGACCTGCTTGTCTTTGGTTGGGAGAGAGGGAAACATGCCTGTGTGGACCTCACCGGGGTATCTCCGCTGGTTGGGTTACGGGAAACAGGGTTCGTAGCTGGGCAAGCATCAAGAAAGGCGGAATCAAAGAAAGTAGATAAACATGCTAAAGCTTGTGCAGATAACCAACATGTCTTTATCCCTTTGGCTTTCGACACCTTTGGCTCCCTGGCGCCAGAAGCTATTCGTTTCTTGACCAGGGTCCAACGGGTTGTCCACAACAATGTTTCATCCCCAGGGGGCAAGGTTTTGTCTTTAGTAAACTAGGGTTTGCAATTCAAAAAGGGGTGGCGGCGCAGCTTGTTGCCCGTCTACCAGCTATTATGATGTAACTTCCGTATTTTGTTTTAATGAAAATTATATTATATTTAATTAGTAAATAAAAAAAAACTATTTAAAGAAAACATATATGTGTCTTCTCCTTAGAACTTTCAACGGCAGCGAAGGACCCGTTGTACACCTCATCGTACGACGACTTTCCATGGAAGAGAGTTGTGGCGTGCAAGTCATGAAATCTTGCTAAATCAAACTACACCGCGATCCATGGTTAACATACCTGTCTCAGTGAACAACCATGTTACGTATGGCTTAATTGAAACAACACTTAACAAAAGTCGTTTCACACGTTCTTTATATTTTTAGACCGGATAGAATATTTCAAATACACCTAATTACAAATCACATTCATGATAACTTGACTACTTGAATTTTGAGTGGTTATTGGATTATAGGGGAAACTAAATATTGCTACACTATTTAATATCGGCAACAACTTCTGATAAAATTTGCAATAGTCAATGCACAAGACAATAGTTTGTAGGTTTATAGGCTTTAGGAGTAATGACATTTAAAGGTTTATATAGGTGTTAGATAGGACATTGTTGTTCAATAGACAAACGGTGGTTTTCTGTATTCGGTTTTAAAAGGTGGTTTCCTGTATTCGGTTTGTTTTGTTTCAAAATCTATACTTTTCGTAATAGGAGAAGCGTGAGTGACGTTAGAAAGCTGATGTGTCAACCGGAGAGACTGGTCACCAATGTCTGTATGATGCAAAAACTGACGTCACGTTACATAATAAAATAATCCCACTTGCCTGAACAGTGGTAATAATGCCACTTGCCTAACAGTGGTTGTTAATAAATTAATTAAATATTGTCACTTGACACAACAGACTTTTGTAGGACTGTTGGTTTTAAATTTGAGCTCCAAATTCAAATTCAAATTTCAAATTCGATACCCCATTACACAACTATATAAAGGTATCATAAGCCTCTCTTTCTCTCAAATAATTTATAAATCTCTCAAATAATTTTTAAATCGTAACAGACGGTTCTCTCACATTTACGTTCACGTCGAAGGATTCGAGTATCAGGTAAACTAATTCTAATATATCTTATCAATAAGAATAAAATTTATCCGTTTTGTTCTCCAATAACCTCAATCTTTTGTCTGCTCAATTAGCAACCAGAGCATTTACGTCGAAAAAGTTGTCGACTTTGGAAGATTCTTACAATCAAAGGAAAATATTAGTTTTGCCATTACGAACGGTTGTAGATTTGTAGGCTCAAACTCAAGAGGGTATGTCCTTGCGTTTTTAAATCCATTTGTGCGAGTGTTTAATACGTGTTCATTTTTTTTCTGATCAACTTGTGTGTTTGATTAATTTGAGTCATGTTTGATTAGTATTTTTGTAAATATTTCACCGTTAACAGATAGAGACGTTAGGTTAAGCAATCAAGTGTTTTTCCAGATGGCATTAGGAAAGACATTGATTGCGATTATGCTTTTACGCCACTATGCTTATCTTTTGAGGAAGTCGTCTGCATCTACATTCGCTTTTGTGGTTCCCGTTATTGTGCTTGTCAACAGGTATGTTTGTTAAATATCTTATTTCTTTAGTTTGTTTTCAAGGCCCGTAGTCGAAGTATAACCGTGAATGTTTTTTTTCTGTTTTGCTAGAAAGCAGAGTATGTGAGGAAACACATTGAGTATGTTGAGTATTCAAGGTTAATCTTTTGGAGATTAATAACGATTCTATACATACAACACACAACTTCAATCCATTCTTGCCAAAGAAACAAATATATGTGTTGAAGACTCATGGGTTTATAAAGACATGTTATATTCAAAGTTGATTTGAATGTATTAGCAACATCAGTTTGAGGTTTTCTAAAGATTATTAAAAGAATTATTTTCATTCTGTTAGCAATTATTTGTAACGAGTTGCGCTTGCCCGCGCGTTGCGGCGGGATCTTGATTATGAATGTTTTAGTATCACCATATGAGATGCGAAAATTCTTAAACTTTATTCAAACCATATTTCCTTTTTATTTTTATCTTTTTTTGCATTATCCCTAACCTACAACAACACACCTAAATCATTTTACTTTAAAAGACAAAGTGTTTTAGGAGATGACCCGAATTACTTATAATAATTGCAGACCAAAAATGGAATTGAATGAGCGATCTTCTTCGATCAGTAATTGTAATAGGATATACATAATATGGTATGGATGTTTTTATTTGGGATTGCCAGCCAATTCTACCAAATTAAAGTCGCGGTCTCGTGGTGGAAAATTCTACTTTTTATGATTCCAATTGTGTAATTATCCGATGATTTATGAGTGTAGCAGTTATGTGGTAATTGATGTCCCTTTCCGGAGGATGCTACCGGAACAGATGACAATTCCATAAAAGATGCAACACATAAGTTAGGATTTTACAATAATATGCCTTTTCGTTGGTTTTGTTATCTTGTTTGTTATTCAAAGGAAAAATAAATTAGAATCCTTACATGAAAGATGAATCTGAAAAACGGTTGCAAACAATCATAAATTGTGTTGGTAAAAATGAGACGTGGAAAGGACACATGTTAGGGCGGGTTATTAAAATCAAATGGATTTGGAAATAAGAAAAAAAACCTTGCAAGTCAGAATCGGTGCTTTGTGATATGTATTGTTTTTTGATATGTATTGTTTCCGGTCAACACACTTATAGGCGTCTTATGATAGGTTTTCAGTAGTTGAAGACTATCATACACATCTGGTTTATTATTAATTGAAGACGCAACCTAAGGTGAGTTTCACGGCCCCACTTTTACATACTTTCTCATGGGGGATAAACATGCTTCACACTCGGTTTTACTTAAAGATCGTTTATTACTATTGCTATCATTTGTTTACCTTGTGACTCCTCTAAGTCCCAAGGGAACCACTAATATGGGTATATGATACGTGGTTGAAAGTCTAATATTTTTCGTATTTAAGATTGCATTTTTATGTGATTTTATGGTTTTGGATGCACTAATTTGATATGGTTTGCATCTTGCAGGTCTAATGGAGTTTAAGGTGCATTTCGGGAACTAAACGAAGCTTTGGATTTGAAGTAGGATGATTCGGGAAAGAGAAACGAAAAAAATGGAAAAATTGGTGAAGGCCCGTCGTCAACGAGCGCTATTAGTCAAGTCAAAGAAAACATTTTTAGGGGAATTATGGGTACTTTGACAAAGACTTTGACCAAAGACTTTGACTAAACTAAATGGTCATTAAGAGGAGTTTGACTTGCGATTTGACCATAATTCAAAGTGGAGAATATATAATCAAGTCTTGGGAGTCATCTTTATCATCTTTTCATCATTCTTTACTCTCCACAAACCAATTCCATTATCAAAATTTAAGATTGCAAACCAAAATTGAAGATTTGAAAATGCACTTCATGAAGATGGAAGGCTAATTCTCGTTGGAATCACCCGGTGTAGACTTGTAGCTTATGGTTCTTAACAATTGGGTACTTTCTTAATTTCTTTTGTATTGTGGATTTGAACAAACTTGTTAAATGCGTTAATCTTGTTTTGAATTCTCTTTGATAATTGTTTCTTGCGCCAATTACTAGGGAAATGAATTCGGTTAATTATGCTTTAACTTGTTATTAGGATTTGTATATTCTAGAGTAATGAAGTGTAGTTTAGTCCATCTTTGATGTTGATAAAACTTGACACTTAAGCCTATTGAAACAATTAATATGTTAATCTCCATTGCAATTATCTAATTAATCCCAAATTGTTATAGACTCTAGGTTACTTGTTGAACCGGTGTGATATCCATTTTCTTTATTATTGTTTAATAAATCATTCTAATTCAAGTCTTTTTCATTAATTAAATCATCGTTTCTTTCACATTCTTAGTCATAATCTTGAATCACTTGTTGGTTCACAACTTTTAATTCAAATTTCTTAAATGAACAACAACTACAATTTCATAATTGACAACATCTTCATAAAAGTGACATTCTCAATCAACTAAGAACTTTAATCACCAACCACAGACACTTCGTGGTTCGACACCCTCGTTATCACTAGCTACATAGTTTGGGATAATTAGGACTCTATAAATACTATTTTTGACCGGACCGTGACATCCGATCAAATTTTGACGTCGTTGCCGGGGAGTTCGTGCGCTTGGTGTTTTTGTGTTTTTAGTTGATTTTTGTGATTAACTGTTTAATTTTTGTCTTTGTTGTTTCTTTTTGTTCGTTGTTACGCGTGGTTTGTTGAGTGTGCTGGTGACAGATAATGCATATGTACCCGACATTCGGGGAGAAGCTCACCACTTGTATACAATTCGGAGAATTAGAAATTAGCAAGACAAGATCGTCATGAATTGGGTAGATGACGATCCATGTGAATGTTGTGGTATCCGGGAGTATTTGTTGCATGATTGTTTAGTGTTCCACAAAAGAGTTCAAGAATACAAGGAACGCGACATCTACCTGCAACTAATTAACAATCATTTAAAACCACCAACACGCAAAGCCCAAACAATCTTTCGAGGAGGTAACAACCAGCGACCACTTCTTACACCAACATCCATTAACCGAAATTGTGCCAACATTCCTCTATATCCACATCAAAACCGAAACCAAAAATACTCACCACAACATGGCCACTATTTCAACCCACCTCAAAAGCTCAACAACAATCGATACCCTAATAGTCGAAATCTTAACCGAAACCAACTCGTATTGAGCCATAGCAATCCCTTATTTGAGCCGGTAATCCGAAACCAAAATGGTCACTATGAAAACCAACCAGTATTAAGCTATAGCAATCCAATATTTGAGCAGGTAAACCAAAATCAAAAACCCAACCAACGACCCGTGCTAAATCATGGTGATCAAAACCAAAAAGGAAATTGGTGCAACAACATCAACTCGTGTGATGATAGTACTTGTCCTTGTTGTGGGAGCCCATATCATTTGTGGGGAGATTGTCCAGTGGCCCGTAAGAGAATTGAAGCATATAAAGAAAGACAAGATCGTATTATTTTTGGCCGAGAAAAACATGAAGTTTCACATTTATCTTCTTCACATCATCAGCCACACAATTCAAATTCCCAAGGATATTATCAGTTTAATAACAGGTATCAAGGGAGTTAATTTAGCCAAAGGACACAACAATATCAAAACCATGAGGAATATGATGACTACTATCCTAATGCCCTCAACCGGTATATGAAGAACCTCAAAACTCATGAGATTCCAAGTTTGATGCTATCATAAATATGATAAAAGAGATGAAGCAACTAAATGAAGTGAGAGACAAAGCTCATGAAGCTTTGGTCATGTAGGTTCATCAACTAGCCGAGGAATTTGCCCAACTTAAGTGTGAGCAAAACGAGTTGGTCGATGGTATTATGGTAGATGCTGACGTAGATGAAGATACTGCAAGTCTTTCTGAATGGTAAAACCCAACTGAAGACTTAGCATCTCATAAAGATTTGGTGGCTAAGGTGAAAGTTTCTCACGAATCTCATCCCGTGTTGATTATGGCATCCAACAAAGTGGAGTATGAAGGTTTAAAGATGAAGAAGAGGAAGGTGAGCTGGGAGGACATTGGACAATTTATTGTAAAATGGCCCCGCAACAAGAATCACCCAATTCTCATGCCAATAACTTGGGAGCAATTGTGGATTTGGCATGTGAACTATCGAGTGTATGTTGGAAAATCGGTAGGAAAGTGTGGGATAAAACCTTAATGCTTGGATTCGATGGACAAGTTGAAGGAAAATGAACATATTAGGGCATGGAAGGTAAACTACCGAGCTTATCTTGGTAACTCGGTAGGAAAATGTTCACTCCGACCACCGTGAGTAAGAGGTACTTGTTAGTTTTTGTATTTTTGTATTTTTATTTGTTTCTTTTTGTTTGTGTGTTTTTTTTTATTTTGTGTGGTAGGTAAATAAACGTTGTGGGTGTGTTTCCTATATAACCCTCACGAGACCTCACTCGTCCTCATAACCGGGCTACCGGGACGTTTAAAGGATCTATCTTAATTAGTGTATATTTTGTCCACTGATCAAAATTAACTAAAAGATTACCTCGTAATGTTTTTCAACAAAAAGTAAAACCGACAACTCTTAATGTTTTTGTGAGAAGCTTGCTTCTACACACTTGCGAGTTGCAGGTTTATTTATGATGGAAGTGGAACTATTTTGTTGAAGAACACATGGAATTGAAGAATGAAGAAAAATCAGGTGCATCTATTTCCATCTCTTTAATTTTGATAGTTTACTTAGATTTAATAAGTGGATTGTAAACTGCATATTTGTTGATTGGGGTGAATTCTTTGGTTTGGTTTTATCACATTCCCTTGCACACTTTGAAAACTTTCCCTACACATTGAGGACAATGCGGCCTCTAAGTATGGGAAGGGGAGAAAAATTTAAGCATTTTGAAATCCACCATTTAAACACTACACATTGAGGACAATGTTGGACTCTAAGTGTGGGGATGGGGGAGAAAATTTGAAAATTTTTCAAAAATGTCCTTGTTTAAGCATTCTAAAAACGCAAGTAACTAAATCAACACGGGATTGTATGAACCATTTTTGTCTTTTGTCATGGTCAGGTTCTGAAAAATTCTCATGATGACTCTCAACTAGTTTTGGTAAAAAGAATTGCGGGTGGTTATTTGGGAGTAGTTTGTTTGAAAGGTCGATTTACTACACACATGTCATATACCTACCCATCTTTCCATGTGAGATTTTGAGCCACCGCAACATGTTACACTTTATAAAATTCTATCTATTTTGCATGTTGTGTTCCTTTGAATTGAGTGTGCCATTATATTTGCATACGGTAGAACTTGCACCTTTAATACGTTTACCGCCATAGACCAATTGTGAACATAAGAATGATTAAGGCATTAGGTTAAACCTTTTTATTTTCAAACCATTTTTATCATCCCTGGCCCATTTCAATATCCCTTAGTTAACCAATCTTGAGCCTTATACCTTTTTCATTTGATTACCCATTTTAACCCATTTGACCCGTTTAGCCTTTTTAATTTTAAACCCGAGTGATGAAAATTCTTTTTTAGGATATTTCTTTGTATTGTAAATAGTTAGTAATGTTGCCGTTAAAAAAAATCTGGAAAAGCATTGAAAAAGAGCGATGTTGTTTAAAGAAAAAAACGATGCTCAAGTTAGTCGTTGAATAAAAAGGCGCATCATTGCCTTATAGTTGAGCTAGTTTGTTTATTTTGATTAGTTTGTTTGATGTAATAAAAGTTGAATTTTCATCACCTTAGTCACTTTAAATATCCCATCCATACCCTTCGCCCAGCCATATTACAACCCTTTAAAGACCTTTTGACTTGTGTTCATTTTAGTGTAATTTGGTGAAGTGCGATTAAGTTTCAAGTAGATAGTAACATGCATTATAATCGGTTTTGAGTGTACCACATATATATACTAGTGCATCAATGCTAGTCAATGAAACCGAGTGGAGAGAACATTGCGAGGGATGTGTGTTTGGTTTGTTGCTTTAGAAGGTAGGCTAATCTTGTGTAACCACTTATGTTTTAAAAGAATGATTCATTGAAAGTTGTGTAGTGTTGATTGTAGAAAACATAGGATCCGGGTATGACCTTAGACCTTAACTCTTCCATGTATGAGGATGGTGAATGCATTTTGTGTTTGGCAAATGTGAAAGTGTATAATAAGTTTGCTTGAGGAAAAGCAAAAAGATAAGTGTGGGGATGTGATACGTGGTTGAAAGTCTAATATTTTTCGTATTTAAGATTGCATTTTTATGTGATTTTATGGTTTTGGATGCACTACTTTGATATGGTTTGCATTTTGTAGGTCTAACGGAGTTTAAGGTGCATTTTGGGAACTAAACGAAGCTTTGGATTTGAAGTAGGATGATTCGGGAAGGAGAAACAAAAAAAATGGAAAAATTGGAGAAGGCCCACCGTCAACGGACGCTATTAGTCAAATCAAAGAAATCATTTTTAAGGGAATTATGGGGACTTTGACCAAAGACTTTGACTAAACTAAATGGTCATTAAGATGAGTTTGACTTGCGATTTGACCATAATTCAAAGCGGAGACTATATAATCAAGTCTTGGGAGTCATCTTTATCATCTTTTCATCATTCTATACTCTCCACAAACCAATTTCATTTTCAAAATTGAAGATTGCAAACCAAAATTGAAGATTTGAAAATGCACTTCATGAAGATGGAAGGCTAATTCTTAATGGAATCACCCGGTGTAGACTTGTAGCTTATGGTTCTTAACAATAGGGTACTTTCTTAATTTCTTTTGTATTGTGGATTTGAACAAACTTGTTAAATGCGTTAATCTTGTTTTGAATTCTCTTTGATAATTGTTTCTTGCGCCAATTACTAGGGAAATGAATTCGGTTAATAATGCTTTAACTTGTTATTTGGATTTTTATGTTCTAGAGTAATGAAGTGTAGTTTAGTCCATCTTTGATATTGATAAAACTTGGCACCTAAGCCTATTGAATCAATTAATCCGTTAATCTCCATTGCAATTATCTAATTAATCCCAAATTGTTATAGACTCTAGGCTACTTGTTGAACCGGTGTGATATCCATTTTCTTTATTATTCTTTAATCAATCATTATAATTCAAGTCTTTTTCATTAATCAAATCATCGTTTCTTTCACATTCTTAGTCATAATCTTGAATCACTTGTTGGTTCACAACTTTTAATTCAAATTTCTTAAATGAACAACAACTACAATTTCATAATTGACAACATCTTCATAAAAGTGACATTCTCAATCAACTAAGAACTTTAATCACCAACCACAGACTCTTCGTGGTTCGACACCCTCATTATCACTAGCTACATAGTTTGGGATAAGTAGGACTCTATAAATACTATTTTTGACCCGACCGCGACATCCGATCAGTATATAACGGAGAAATGTGGATAGATCTATTGGGCCTAACAAACCCCACCCGAGTTTACAAGAGGTTGGACGGGTGCATATTGTCTTGAACTACACATGGATTACCGGGGATTACGGTAATCCGAAAAGGGCACACACTGAGCAACAACACAGTCAACAATGGTTCCAATCGTATAAGTAACATACTTAACGTCTAGCTAACGTTCGATAAAATAGTAAAACGTATTCGATCTTGCAAACACATGTTTTATCTAAACCCGTGAACTCGTCGCCATTATTTTGTTGACACATTTAGCATGTTTCTCAGGTCCATAAGGTAGCCACTGGTTTAGAGCGCACTGGAGTCCCACCGCGTCTCATCATATTCACGCATTATGTCAAACATTGTTTTAAACTATCTTAATTGTTTTCGTTACTATTTTGGTATTGTAAACTTAATTTGCTTCTACTGTATATCGTTAATTCTTTTAAATTGCATGGTTCTTTTTTAATGTTAATTTACACGTACAGTTGTCGTTCTATGTAACCGTTTACTTAGATCCTGGAGTGTCATGCGTCTCGCGGTAAAACTCCGCAAGTGGAATTTAAGGGTGTAACAGTGGGTGTTTAGATTTGTTTAGAGTGTGATTTGAAGATAATAAAAAGAGTATTCACTTTAAGTTCACCATTTTTATCTATCAAATTAAATTAAAAATTACTAAATTTTCTCTCCCCTCGTCAAATAAATAATATTTTTTATACATTTATCATTACTTTTTCATTCTCCTTTTATCACATCCGTTTTAAAAAAAATATTAAAATATAAATAGGGTGTAACAATGTCCACTCAATTATTCAGATAAATACTAACTTTTTCTCTCTCCTCTACTTACCCCTCAATCTACTTTTTAAATTGAGTTAATAGCCATTTTCGTCCCTGAGGTTTGGTCCAGTTTGCCACTCCAGTACAAAAGTTTTTTTTTTTTTTTTTTTTTTTTTTTTGCAATTCCTTACCTGTGGTTTGGATATTTTTGCCAAATTCGTCCTTTTCACTAACCCAGTTAAAAAATGTCGTTAGTGTCAGGGGTAGTGTTGTCTTTTACCCACTTTAATGAAGGACAATATGGTAAAATCATCACTCATCTTCTTCCCCCTTTTAAAAACAACCACCACCATGTCACAATCAACCCAACACCACCATATCACCACTGTATCATCCACCGCCCCACCTTAAACCCATCACCGCCCCGCCTTAAACCCACCGCCGCCACACTACCTCCACCCTAAATCCACCATCGCTGCACCACCTCGTCCCTAAACCTACCACCACTGCACCACCTCCTCCTTAAACCCACCACTGTCGCACCATCTCCTCATAACCACCACCTCCACCACCCTGACTCCGCCACCCCACTTGAACAAAAACCCTGTGTATTAAGTTGTAAAAAGAGAAAAGAAAGATTAATCTTTTTAACCAAACCTACATAGCTAGTCGCCACCATAGAACCTTCATCAGCCACCATCTTCTACTTAAAACCCCTACCGTCGCTACAGTAACCCATCACTATCTGAGCACCGCCGAACCATCATCATATTACACAGCTTATACACCACCGTAGCCGCTAACATCTATCATCAAAGCCCCAAATCAGAGTAGGAACCCTAATCGAATCTCTAGGACCCTGCTCGCTGCTAATCAACCACCACTAACCACCGTCGTGGTTCCTCTCTGCACCGGCTCCCCCTTTCTCTTTCTCTGCTTCTACTCTCTCTCTCTCTCTCTCTCTCTCTCTCTTCTGTATCTCTTTCTCCCTTGCGTCTCTCTTTTTGTTAGCAGATCTGTGAGTGTGTGTGTGTGTGTGTGTTTAGATAACAGGGTTGGAGGAGAGTGTGAAGTTGCGTCAGTCAGAAGTAGCGCCGGTCGGATAATGGTTGTGTGTGTTTTGTTCAACAGGAGACAAGGGTTGGGTGCTTGGGGGTTTTTATATGGAATTAAGTTAGAATGGTTTTATATAAAATCATTCAGTAATTTGACTAAAATACCCTCCAGTTAACAAGATTTTTTAACTGGGTTAGTGAAAATGACGAATTTGGCAAAAAAATCCAAACCTCAGGTAAGGAATTGCAAAAAAAAAACTTTTGTACTGAAGTGGCAAACTGGACCAAACCTCAGGGACGAAAATGGCTATTAACTCTTTTAAATTATTAAAACCGTACTCACAAGATATAGTGGAGCTATCCGAATGCTCTTAACATGGATGAGCGTATTAATAAGTTATAACACCTTAATGTACCAAATAACAGAGCTAAGGGTCTTGTAACATCAGTATTTCCAAATATAGAGGTGAACTCTGCTATGAGTGATTTTATCGGATACAGTTAAATTGAAAGATGCCTTCAAAAAAAAAGTTAAATTGAAAGATAGGGGATTGAATAAGGCATTTCTAGGAATAATTAAATAAAATTTGTAAGCTTTTAAGAAGGCTTAACGGTAAGATGAGGGGAAAAGACAAGAAATTTTAGTTTGGAATCATCCATTTTAATTAAACCAAATACCGACATTCATTTTTCCCCTAAAATCATCATTTTTAACTAAGCATGGAGTATATTCTAACCATCTTTAACTCTACATAGATATCACATCCTCTACTTTGTGTTCTTTCACACTAGCTCTTTTCAAAGAAATGGTTTAACCTCCCTTAAGACCATGCGTAGTGGGGGGCTTTATTTATAAAGCCCCCCTTCCTGATTGGTTCACGTGGCTGCTGAGTCAGCATGGAGAGAGAAACTGAAAAATGGATGTAGTGGTGGGGCTTTATTTATAAAGCCCCTGATTGTGATTGGTTGATTTTTTAATTATTTTTTTTTCTTTTAACTCAAAATAATTAAAATAAAATGCAAATAAATATAAAAAAATTACAAATAATATTAAAAACTAATATTAAAAAAAATTACAAGTAATATTAAAAAAAAAGTTACAACTAATATTAATTTTCATCTTCGGATTCTTCATATTCGTCTTCGTCTTCGTCTTCGTCTTCTTCTTCTTCATCTTCTTCTTCTTCAACTTCATTTCCTCCTGGGTTTGGAATATACCGAACCGACCACGCTTGTTGGACCAAATCCGCAGCTAACGTGTCATGTACTTCATGGTCACGAAGTTCATGTGCGTTGAGCACTCGTTCTTGCCTATTAGCTTGCGGTAGATCCTGAACGGCTTCCGGTACATAATTTTGGCATATCGCTTTACCTTCATCTTCTAATATCATATTATGTATGATTATACATGCATACATAGCATCTCGCAGCTTGTCTGTGGTCCATGCACGAGCAGGGTTTCTTATGTAATGCCAACGCTGTTGAAGAACCCCAAAACATCTCTCTATGTCCTTTCGCGCCGCCTCTTGGACCTTTTTAAAGTGTGCCATTTTTTCATCGTACGGGTTACTAAACGTCTCAACGATAATGCTATACCTCGGATATATTCCGTCAGCCAAATAGTATCCGTGTGGGTAGTAGTTTCCATTAGCATAAAAGCACGCCTTTGCTGCCCTGCCATAAATGAAATCCTCAATAATAGGCGATTGCTCAAAAACGTTTAAGTCGTTGCATGTACCCGCAACACCAAAATAGGCCGACCACACCCAAAGATCGACTGAAGCCACCGCTTGAAGAATAATCGATGGTCCTTTTTGGTCACCACGCGTGTGTTGACCTCGCCTAGCGGTTGGGTAATTATACCTCCGCCAGTGACGACAATCAACGCTACCCAGCATTCCTGGTAACCCATGTTCATTCGTATGCACCTCGTAAATTTTTTGTAAGTCGTACCAAGTGGGCATTCTAAGATAACGGGCTCCGTACAACTTTATTATTCCTAAAACAAATAAATACAAACATATATTAAAAATAAATACAAACATATATAAAAAATAAATACACACATATATAAAAAATAAATACAAACATATATAAAAAAATTGATCTACCTTGGCAAAAATACTCCAAAGAATCGCGTGTTGTTTTCTCGGTCATTTTTAAATACTCGTCGTTGATATCCGTCGTGTTGCCGTATGCGAGTATACGCAGTGCCGAGGTACACTTTTGAATAGACGTGAATCCCATCATCCCCCTAGCATCCGCTTTTTGTTTAAAGTACGGAAACACGTTTTCAAGATCTCCGGATATACGTAGAAATAAACGTTTGCTCATCCGGAAACGACGCCTAAAGATCTTTGGGTCGGGGTAAGTCGGGTTTTCATCAAAGTAATCCTTCATCAATCGAGCATTTGCCGATACACGATCTCGTTCGTAGTACTGCCTAGTTTGTCTTGGAGGTGTAGGCGTACTAGTTTCTTCAAGATACCGCGCCGAAAGCGCTAGCGCACTCGTAATGGCATCTTGCTCCAACTCTTCGTCTGTGGAATAACCCTCGTCGCCTAGAAACTCTCTATAATATTCTCTCGCAATAGATGATGACGCGGGGGAACCCATTTTCTTCAAATATTGGTAAATATGTGTTTTGTATAATATATATGTGTGGAATTTAAATATATGTGTGTGGTATTTATATAAAAGAAAATAAATAGCCGGTTGAAAAAATAAAACGGTCACAAGACCGTTGCCACCGCCACGTGCCACGATTTCATTGGATGGAACAATGTGTTTCAGGCGTTATAAATATAGAGCCCTTGCCACTTTTTTAAAAATGGCGCCCCCCTGTTCCGGTGTTGGGGGCGCTATTTTAGTAAAATTTTGAAAAGTCACGCCCCACTACGGGGGGTCTAACTCTACCTAATCCCTTTAAGTTTCTCTCTTTTGATTCATGTTAACATGTTAATTTAATGTCACTTTGGTGCCTCTTAACACGGAAAAGAAGTGGCGTACACTGAAAGTTAAAATGTCACGTCATTGTTAACATTTTTGGTATGAAGGTACACCCCATGGCCTAAAGCAAATACCTTAGTTTTGGCAATCAGAAAATATTTGTTAAAAGAAATTGATTTCAATTCCCCCCTCCCCCAAACGTTTATATTTCAAACGTGTGAATTTCACACGTTCCCCCCCCTAAACGTTTAAATTTCAAACGTTCCCCCCCCAAACGTTTAAATTTCAAACGTTTTCCCTCCAACCGTTTTAATTTCTACCCCTATAAATACAAGGCCAAAACTCAATCTCAGTCACAACTCCTCCTCCTATGAAAGATATGGGTGGCGGCTATGCTAACGAAACTGCCGGACCGCCTGATCTCAGGACGTACTCTCGCCGGGGCCGGCCCCGGTGACTACCATTTTCGTCTCCTCTTCCTCCTCCTCCACAACGTTGGTTTTATCCTCCTCCTCCTGCACAACCAACAATTTCATCTCCTCCTCCTCGTCGTCCTCATACTCAAGCAGATGAGGATTTAACTGAGGAGGAGTTGGTGTGGGTCCTGGATTATGCCATGGCTGAGCGGGAATTCAACCGTCTAAGGTTGACGGCACCCACACCCCGGTGTAGCGAGATTATACCCACCCCCACCACCAGGTTACACCCACCCCCCACTACCAGGTTACACCCTCCCCTCCTCCTCGTGAGCCATATGAGGAGGAGTTTGAAGCAGCTAGAGACATTATGGAAGAAGAACGCTTCTACTATTACTCGGGAGCAACTTCTTCTCATTGCCGTATCCCCTCGGATGCGAGGTCGGATGGTCGCGATAGCGACCGTTCTGTGTCACCTCCACCGTATACGCTGGAGGACTGGGACAATTACTCCCCGTATGAAACACCCTAAACCTTTTTGACCGAAAATACGCAGCGGAAATACGAACCAGAAAATTTCTTGCTTGATAAAACATTCTTATATGTTTTGAACCCATATCTACTAAATATTATAGGTGTTTCATATTTCCATCTTTTATTGTTTCTTATTACATCAAATACAACTCATCTTTATTAGTTTACGTGACCGTGACCGCGACCCCGTACAATTCGTGTCCTCACTCGACCTCCAACCATTTCTTGCTTTGTGAGCTTGACTAGACAACCTGCAACTACCACATAACCATTCCGTTAGTTCATTAAGTGACTTCGTGCAAATATTCACAATATGTAATTAACATCAACAATACTCAATGGTCATATCCAAACGCCTTTTTGTAAGTTCAGATCCGGTCTCCGGATCCTGTCCTCCAATTTCCATACATTCATACTTACATACTTGCATTTTTATTTCTATCCTCATAACAAAAGGATTAATAACATTACAATACACACGCACGTACAAATACCATGTACAAGTTATCTTGACCCGTCATACTACTCTTCCTTCATGTATTCTCAAGGACAAACATGACGTTTTTGAACCTCTACTCAACCTACACGTAACGACCAACCTTTACATACATAACACTTTCACACATTACCGGGCATAAGCAACTATGCACACATTTTATTACACTAGCATCCAATGCGAAATAACTCCCCTTACTAAACGGTTTGCCATTTGTGTGACCTTGCATAACTATACAATTCAATCTAAATAGTTACACCCATGATTTAATGTATCCATCTATATATACACACACATATCAATCCGTACATTTTACTCTTCATTCTTATGCCATATTTGTTAACCTTGGGTTTATTTCATCCTTAATCACCATCCCTTCATTTATCTTTGTTGCTCATTTATCCCAACTACTTTCATTGTTGTATGGTGATCTATACCCGTTCACCAACAACGTCAATTCGCTTACCTTATTATAAATTACCTTTTCATACTTGTATCCCATTCTCTATTTATACATAAACATACAATTACTAAACCAAGAGTTTGCATCATAAGTCACTTACTTTTTCCCGTAGGAGTGTTTTCGCCTTATACGCGTTTGACTTATAGTCCCAAGCTTTTCACCTAGCTCGAGATCATATCCACTTGACCCGTTGACTTTTAAGCTTCTTGTACCTAGCTTACTTTCAAGTCAACATGCCGTGTTAGAATACTAATTTGGAACTTACCTATTCAAACATTAGTATCCATTCTACATCATTCAAACATGACATCAATACATTCAACAACTAGTTCTATTCAATAAGTCTTTCCATACACTACCCGTTTGGCCCGTTAGTGAAAATACTTGCATGAACTAGTTGGTAAGTGTTTTTAGACACTTTTTGAATGCCACATAATACACTATTATTTCCCTACAATCCGTACTCCAAGACTACTACAAGCGTGTACATTCTTACACCTTTTCTTTTTAAAGATTACATTATAAATGTGCAGTGATTTTCTGCGCAACTGCTGTTCAAGGTTGTTTTCCCCTTCTAAGCCTCGGAATTAGATCTTGATTATTAAATACCAAATGTGCATCATTCAAAGACCTTTCAAGGCGTATAAATAACACTTCCTAACGATTTTTCTATGATTTTATATGAATATTTTAAGATCAGGTCAGAAACATAATTCTAACCAAATAGCCTTGCTGTCGAAACAGAAATGTCAACTTTACATGCTGTTTTGACCCACTAAAACTCAGAATTAGCTTCTCATGACTAAATATGAAATGTAATATGTGGAACAAACTTTTCAACGATATAAGGCTCATCTTCTAACTCCTAATAACGAATGAGATATCGCTTTTACAAGATGACTATCTAAAGCTATCAAAAGTGACGAATTTCATACTATTTTACATTGTTTCAACTAACAACACCAAATATTACCATTAGACTCAATTCAAGTTTCATGTAGCCATTTTATCAAACATTTGGTGGACATTATTCCTACCGACTAATTCCATGGTTAGTCGTCTAGGGACATCACCCATTACAACAAAGTTAATACCATTCCTACTTAGTAATCAATACTACCAAGTTTCACTATGACTAGTTATAACCATGTTTAGCTAGGCATTACATCGAACACTTGGTGTGCATAAATTTTAACAACTAGTTTTCATAGCAAGAGCATATAACAAATTTAGCCAATATATATGATTTAGCAATCCTTCACATAATTAACACTTTATGTATCAATTGCTCAACTAACAACACACCCATATCATTATAATCACAATTGATGATGAGTTTTCCATCTAGAATCAAAACCCACTTTACATATACTCATGACTTCAATCAAAATCATATAATTCAATTATACCTAAACATGTTATGATGTATTTAGGTTCAGTTTGGGTCTCTAATCATAATGGAACCCTTAGACATCACCAATTTTCGTACTTACAAAACACCCAAAAATCTCACCATGATCATACATGAAGCATACATCAAATTAAACCAAATAATTAATACATTTGGGTGTGTTGGACCTTAGATAACCCCGTTTAGCTTAATGCATGGATTTCACCTTTGATTTTGGCTTGATTTGAATAAAATTGGAGCTTTTAGGGTTTGGTTCATGAAGGAGATGATTCTCCTGATGAACAATCGATACACACACACACACAATTGTGTGTGTTCACACCCATTTTACCATTTTAACATTTCATGTTTTGCTAGTTGTCAACTACAGCCCCTCAAGTTTTCCCCAAAGTCTTTTGTTATTCAAACTTAATTAACAAAGCTAGCTTCTAGTGTTATTCCCATAATAGGACATAACCCAAGTTCTTATTATTCGAGTCTCGTTTTATTATTATTCTAATCACGCATACTGGCGTAATTAAGCAAAATGGATTTTTAGGGTGTTACACCGTAGTGGGGGGTTTAGGTTTTAATATTATGTGTTTGTGTAATGTGTTTTTATGTAACGTATTAATAAGTAGTTTAGGACTAGGTAATTTAGGATTATGTGTAATAAGTAATTTAGGATTTGTGTAATGTGTTTTATGTAACGTATTAATATGTTTATGTATTATGTATTTATATATTAAGGTGTTTATGTAATGGTTTACAAAATAAAACACTAAACATTAAAACTTTAAGCATAACATTAAACATTACAACCAAAGCATAAGAAAATAAAGCCTAAACATTAAACATTAAAGCAGAAACATTAAACATTAAACATAGTAAAAACGCATCATAGACCACGACAAAAGATTGGTGATGTGGAAGTCGGTTTCGTAGCGTTGCCGATAAGCGTCGTGTGTGAGTTGAATTCCCATCTGTTCGCCAACGCCAGGGTGCGCCTCCATCGTCGCTTCATAGACGGTATGCCATCTCCTACAGTTAAGTTGTATGGCAGACCACTTACTATAGATCTGATCGACGTTACGGTTGTTCGTTTGGGTAAGTTGGTTGTACTCGTCCAAAACATTTTGCCAAAAAGACGCCCTATTGTATGGCGGGTTCTCTTCAGTCTTGATCCACGCTGTCACCAAATGGAGTTGATCCTGGTTAGTCCACGCAGCCATTGGTTTGTTTTTGGGTTTGTATTTGGGTTTGTTTTTGTTGAAAGTGTATGTGTTTGTGGTGTTTAAGTATGTTGTATGTGTGTATATATATATATATAAGAGTTTGTAAAAAAAATTAAACAAATGAACCGTTTGACAACGGTCAAATGGCACAAACATCCACCACATTCAATCTCCACAACGCCCGCTACAAATACAACGCCACATATCCAAAACGCCCTATAGCGCCCGGGGGGCGGTGTTCCCCGGCGCTATAGGGCTCTATAACGCCCTAAAACCCCCCACTACGGGTGGTCTAAGGAAAACAAAATGGTAGAGCGCTTTAGGTCTCGGTTAGAGCCCATAATGAAATCATTGATACTAAACCCTTTTCTCACACTAACACTAGGCCTATAAATGAACTGAACGTTCATAAACTGTTTATGAATTTGTTTAGCGGGAAGTCATATTGGAAATTAAGGAAATTTAATAATGTGATGAATGGAATTTAATTAATATTTAGTGAAATTATTAAGGAGATTCTTGAGTAGAGTTCTTTATTTCACTTTATTAGAGTTTTATGGCTCTAATTAAGTTAAACTCTTCACTCATCCTTAAATCTTGTATACATCAAAAGCTTTGTGCCTCTTTTGAGAGACTAGGAAAGAATACAAGAAAATTAAAGAAGATGACCCATACAAGAATTCTTGTAGAAAAAGAAAAACTTGACTCATATGTTGGGAACTTATAGAGATAAGTTTTTATAAACTTGATTCCACCACCTTTCCATTATTATTAGTTCCAAAAGTTTTAACACTATAATTTTACCCGGTGTAACCTCAGGCGTGTGGCCTTTTCTGGCAGTACAGACTGTTTCGGCTGTTGTACCCTGGGAGACAGACGTATTATCTTTAGTAGAGGTGTGTAATCTGTTTTAAGGGAAGCGTGTTGAACACGTGCCTCAACCACAATAGTCAACATTATTTTTCGTTAATTCTTGCAACCAAAGGGATCATACAAAAGGACGCGGTTCAAGTCCTCATTAAAGCCAAAGCAGAAATCATATAAGAAGATGCGGTTTAAGCTCTTGATGAAAACTTCGGTTTGAATCATTTTATGTTGTATTTTATTTTCATTTGGATTTGTACACGGTACGAGTACTACAATTTCCCATAATTGTATAAAGAAGGTATCTTTATAATTTTTATTAATATTATTTTAATAAAATCGTGATCCGTGTCTTACAGTTCGTTTATGTTTGTTTATTTAATAAACGAACAAATATGAATAAAAAAAATGTTCATTTAGTTCAATGAACGAACATGAATAAACATTTTGCTCATTCTTTTATGTTTTTGAACGTTCGTTTGTGTTTGATCATTTATGTTTGTTTATCTATGCTCTTTTAAATTTTAGAAAAAATTACAGAAAACAACATTTATGTATTACCCAAACTGCACCTTTCACCTTTATCTTCAAAAAGCACTCTAATCAACCTTAACCTTTATTGTTTGTTGCACATCCAAACCTTTAGCACTAACTGAGTTAGTCATTTTAAGTTCTTTTATTAAATAAATATTTTTTAAACAACATAAAACCCATGTTTAACACTGATTTTATCAGATCAAACGAAAATCCCCAAACCCTTTCCAAAACCCTCCCTTTCCAAAACCTTCCCCTGTTATCAGGGATCCAGAGTTCATACGTGCAAGGCTAGCTGAAGATGAGTTAGCATTGGACGGAATTTACGGTATTGCTTCGTTTTTCATGAAATGCAAGTTTTAATTTTAGTTTATTATGATATTGATTTCGATTTTTATTTATGAAATGTAGAAACATATCCGGAGTTGTTCACCATTCATCTATATCATGGAGTTTATTTCACTGATCCTCCTGATCGGATATATCTTAATGAGGAGCTTGATTTCTTCGACTTGATGAATATTGACAAGTTTGGAATGCAAGAATTAGAGGTTATTAAGAGTAGGGTAGGTTATAATGATCAAGTTCCTCACTTTTTTCACTTTTGTGATCCTCATGGTGATTTAGATACTGGATTTTATCGAATTAGAGGTGCTGAAGATTTGCTCAAATTTGCTGAATTTGTCAGAGCTGGTCATAGGTTTATTGTATACATGGAACATGGTTGTTCAAATGTTGTGAGTTACTCTCAATCACAATACAGTGAAGTTTTTTCATTATGTTGGTATGAAATGGAGAAACAAAGGGTAATGATGATGAATCAGCAAAAGCCAATTAAGACACAGGGGACAACCAAACACGGGACAACCAAACAGGATACCATGTGAGATTAAACAACCAAACAGGGGACAACCAAACAGGGGAACACAATGCAAACTCAGCTGATCCTGGTGTGAAAACTATCAAAATTCGGATATTATTCGTTTACGATAATGATGACCGTAAGAATGATTAGTTATATGTAGTATACTTGATTGGGGGAAAATTAGACTTGTTAGAAGCTCAATAGTAATTTTCAAGTAATAATTGGAAATTTGATGGAATTTTAGGAACTTCCAGATTGTTTGATAACGGGTTATCGGTATTGATTGATGACGACCCAGTTAATATTTTAGAGCCTGGAATTGATCCGTAAGATATAAAATAATATTTTAGAGTAAGAATATTGTTAAGGCTAGTATAGATTTTAATTAGTGGCTTTTGAACCGTTAAGGCCGGAAGGTTGCGTATTTTAGATTTTTAGCGCAAACCCGAGACTCGGAACGATGAGAAAACCTCTAATATGACCGAAATTAGCTAAAAATAAACATTAGTTTAGGGGAATATTATTATGGACCGAATAGGTAGAAACCTTAATTTATTATTACATAAGTGGATTTTATAGGATAGGAGATTGAGTATTATGTTTTGAGATTTATAAAAAAAATATATAATACCCAAACCCCCTCCCTAGAACCGGTCGAACCTCCCACATATAATACCATTTTGATTGTTGTGATTATTATTATTATTATTATTATTATTATTATTATTATTATATTGGTGAAACACTCACCATTTCCCCATAAATACCCCCCACTTCATTTCTTACACACACACACACACACACATACACTTCAAGAAAAACCATCCAACTTCTTCTTTCTTTTCTTCTTTCTTTTCTTCTTGGCCGATTACTCCCAACAACACCACAAATCTTCTTGTTTTGTCCATGCAATCAAATAAATGGACTCTACAACGTAGATAAGTTAGTGTTCTTGGAGATTAAAAGCCAAAAGATCAAAGATTCAAGAGAAAGAAGCAAGGATTGGAGCCTTTATCCAAGGTAAGTTCTTGAATAAAAACCCATTATAATCTTTGTTTTAATCAAAACTTTCACCAAACAATCAAAGATAATCAAAAGGGATTTTTGTTAAACAAACAATGAGAATGAGATGTAATGAAAAAAAAAATGGATACATATGTATATATGTGTGCCGTGAATGTGTGTGTGTATATATATATATATATATATATATATATATATATATATATATATATATGGGCCGCACATATGTATACAAAAGGGGATAAATGTGAAATCAATTGATTAGTTGGTAATATGATAGATTAAGCTTAGATCCTTTGATTTTAAGGACATGCAATAAGATTTTCTGAAAGGATTCAGATCTGATGTAAAAGTGTATTTTTGAGATTTAGATGGTCTAATAATATGGTATTAAGATTGGATTAGTAAGATGTGGTTTAGTTGAAGAAGGTGTTTAAGTTTAGGCATTGTTTTGTTGAGTTTTTGAGGTAGTTTAGACTTATGTGCAGGTCTGATTATAATAATAAAAATATGGTTTTAATAAGTTTAAAATGGAGTAAAACATGATTGGATACGTTGTACACGCTTGGGATACCTTGCATGTACGATCCAAACGCGTTTTACGGCTTAAAACGCCTAAAATATGAGTAATGATAAAGAAATTCTAAAAATTATTTAGAACAGGTTTTTATGACTTAAAATGATGTAAAATAAAGGATAATTAAAGGTTTATAAAAATATTTTGGTCGAAACTTGAATAAATTTGTGAAAGATGCGCAAAAATGCTTATTTTCGAAAAAAAACGACGCATCTAAAAGATTATTTTTAAATCTGATGTAAAACGGCTATTTTTCATTAAAATGAGTATAAAAGACTTTATTTAGGATGTACGACATGTTTACCATGTTGAAGGATGTTTACGGTACAAAACTGTCTTAGAAGTCACTAAGAATGTGGATTTTGAGGAGTTTTAATGATAGAATAAGCAAATGATTTAAGATGATGAATTGGGTATTATTAAGGTATAAATTTATACACTAAGTTGATATGTGAAATCGGCATTATATACGAGATAGAAATTATTAAGATAAGCTTTATTATGTGTTTTAGTGACATATTAACTAGAACTAGAAATACGAGATAGATCGGGTAATGACATTAAATATGAGATGATTACTTAGAGATGTTGGTAAAACTAAGATGGTTTATGAGCGATTCATATCTATTTTTAGGGAAGTAAGTTTCAATAAGAATGACCGCATGTATATATAGATTTAGTTTGTATTGATGGGGTTAGACTAGATATTACATACGAGTAAGCATTATGTCTTTGAAGGATTTATTAAGATAGATTACATGATTATAATATAAGATGATTTCACATGCAAATGCATAAGGATGGATTTAAGGATTGGGTAATTTGACGCTATATATGTATATGTAAAGATTTACCTTAAACTATTTACCAAAATCACCAATGGGTTGATAGGGTAAGGATTAATGGAAATTTCACTATTTTGATTTAACAACAATAACAAAGATTGGTGAAATATTTGATTAGACATAGGATAATTACTAAAATAGTCATGCATATTATAGGTTATAATAAGTGAAGGACTTTGATTGATTGATTACGTGAATTTCTGCATTAAGGTGAGTTCATGGCCCCTTTTCTTAATGTTTTGAACGTTTTCTAAATCGGGGGATTAACATGCTGTATGAAGGGTAGGACTAGGATTGCTGAATATTTGATGGCCTTAGGTAGTGCACGTTGTATTGATACTTTGTATTGGTACACGTAGGTCCTCTACGGACGGACATCTCTCCGCACGTCTTAATCATTAACTCTAAGAGCCTTAGTTTATGTTGGTAGGACTATCGGGTTGACAATCCTTACCGCCGGTTAATTTTATTGATAAGGTAGAACATAACCTTCAAAATGTTGTTTCCTCATTAAATTGGGGTTGAAGCTTGAGAGGCTAGTTGTCGTGGCTTGATTAAGGGCCTTAGGTTACATCATACATCTAGATCTAGCTAGTCTGCATGATTCACTTCGAGTTGTACTCTATCATACTTGTTAAATTAAAACTTTATGTTTGCTTATTTGCTATAAAACCTGTGAACTCGCCAACATTTTTGTTGATGTTTTTAAGCATGTTTTTCAGGTACCAATGTTTAGGGAATTTGAGAGTGGGGTTTAGCAGGCATTACGATGGACATGATGTTGGGACCATAAAACTATAAATCATGAGCTTATGTACTTATGATTTTAAATAAAAACAATGTTTTATATTATTTATAAATAATTGTAAACATTAACTATGAAACTCGCTTCACCTTGGTATTAACATGTTTTTATTAAACTTTCTTAAGACCGGAAAAGTAAATGTGTTAAACTAGAGGGTGGTTGCAAGATGTGCATACGTTACTCACATGCGATGCTAGACTTATCGGTAACAACTTCCATTACCTCATGACTTGCTTTCCGCTGTGCGCTGTCGGGGTGTGACAGAAGTTGGTATCAGAGCAATGGTTATAGATAAGTAGGAATTACTAGGTCTATACTATAACCATGAACGCTCTAAAAAATAATTGATTAGGTATTTTAGGACTTAGTATACATTACTTAGAGTTCCTTGAGAAACAAAGTTTAGATTGCTATGCCCTTATTTGCTAGTATGAATTAGGATTATGTGCTTCTCTTATCTATACGACCATATACTTATTAGGCATGAACACTACTTGTCACAGATTATGGCTTCGTCGAGCACCTTTTTATCCAGCACCGAGAAGGAAATACCGCAAGTACCACACGTTCCCGAAGTAGCACCAGAGACTCCATTGGTCCGTGATCTTGATGAGCCAGGAGTAGGTTGGTTGGTAGAGCGAGATGAAGAGGTAGTAGTTACACCAGCTGTAGTAGTGCCCGTGACTGATGCACCCGTTAGTGTAGAGCCATTAGTTACTTCGACAGTTGACCCTGAACCTATTATGATAGCACCTCCTATTGATGAGCCTATACCCGAGAAACCTTTGGATACCGAAGATCCGCCAGTTCCTCAGAGAAAGAAGTGAAGAGCAGAAGCCAGAGGTTGGGGTTGGTTACCGCAGAAGTTAGCGAAGTGGGCAGAGATTGAAGGCATTCCTCATGAGTATGAGCAGGGTGGCCCTTCATCTGCAGTTAGTATTCCCATTTTGACAGATGAACCTGTAGCGCGTACTGTGGCTACATTGGCAGCACATGGAGCTCGTATTGATACTAGGATTACCACACTTCAAGGAAAGTATGTGAGATTGGATATGAGGACTGATACTCTATACCATAGGATGGATGGTTCGGAGTTTAACCTTGATGATTTGAGTTCTAAGTATGGATTACTCCAAGAGCGGTCAGCAGCTATGAAAGGACGGATTGGTTCGTTGGATGATAACATTGATTTATTGGACGATAGGATTACCACTTTCGAGGAGGATTCCGTGATTCAGAGTGACGTTCGATTTCAGTTACGTCATAGAGTTGAGAGATTCGAGGCAGACTTGATGGAAGTACAAAAAGAGTTGTCAGAGATTCAGGAAAAGATGGCAGAACAGGATGTTATGTTGGAAGAGATTGCATTTTGTAGAGCTGGGATGGAGCAGAGACTGAAGGAGGCAGAAGAGAATTATGGAGCTGCTACGGCATTGATCACCGTGTTGTTGATGTTTATGGCTACTGTGACACCCGGCATGTTTAGGTCAACATTTTATAAACACATAAGTCTACCTTAGCGAAAAACGTTTATTAAACATACTTGACGGGGTCAGTCGAGTCGGAACACAGTCCGTATTGTCCAGGGTTCAGTGATTCGGAGGATCATTGGGTTAATTACACACACACGTTACGAGTCCCGTTGTTGGTGAATTACATAAACTAATTAAGTGTATATGTAGACTAATTGTCGTATAGTGGATTATATGCTTAGACGTGTTTAAATGATGTGTAGATAATCATCCATGCTAAAATATGTTAAAAATAGACTAAGGTTGCATGCTCGTATGTTAAAGTGCATTAAAATGCGTTAAACACGACAAACTGGAAAACTAGGAAGAACATAAGTCCTGGTTCGACCAAATCGAGTGGGCGAACCTGGAAATTAATCTTGGATCAACCCTTATCAAAGGGGCGAACCTGGAATCTGGAAATGGAAAAGTTTAATTCGACCAGAACATGCACATTCGACCCTGTGAAAGGCGCGAATGTGGGTACATTCGCCCAGGTAGAAGGGGCGAATGTGGACATAGTATAAATACCACACTTTGTCATTTTTCACCATTTCACAAACCCTAAACGCCTCTAAACACTCTCCAGCAACTTTAAACATTGGGGAAGGAGTTTTGCTCTTGTTTTCCTATAATCTAACCTACAAACATCTTCTACACAAAGATCTAAGGTGTGTTCTTCATTCTAAATCAATTTTAAAGCATTTCAATTCGTTTTTATTAAACCCCAAGAGTCCAGATCTGATTCAAACATGTTTTCATGGATAAAAACCTTCCTAATACCTTTCTAAACAAAACCTATTCATAAACAATGGGTTTTCATACAAATTAACATGTGTTAATGGTGTTTTATGTAGTGTTATGTATTGTTTGATGATTGATTGCTGTATAGATGTTATAACAATGATCTAGGACTGTTATTGATGATGATTTATGATTGAGATAGGTTACAATTGATTATTGATGATGTTTTGTTCAGTTTGGGGATTTTGGGTTAGATCTAGGGCTGGTTCATGATGATAGTGATAAGGATATGATTGGGGGTTTCTTGTTCATGATAATCTGAGTATATTAAGTTGATTATTGATTGATTTCAGAAAGTTTCCTAATTGGGTAAAGATTGCATGCGTTTGATGTGACATCTCCATAATTTGCTATTTCGGGTAACTTGTAAAACGAACGGATTTCAGGATAAAATTGGTAGGGTTTTGTAGGAATATGTTAATGATAGTTGACTGCTGTGATTGGTGATGTTTCGTGATATTTTCGGACCGTTTAGATGCGTTTTGGTGCATTTTATGAAATGCTGATGCAAACGGGCGAACGTGGAATAAAACGTGTTCGAACGGGCGAACGTGGAACAAAACGTGGCTCAAATGGGCGAACGTGGCTCAAACGGGTGAACGTGGCTCAGACGGGCGAACGTGGAACAAAACGTGGCTCAAACGGGAGAACGTGGCTCAAACGGGCGAACGTGGAAGTGAGAAAAACCACATTCGACCATCTGATGTCCGAAATGAGATTTTTGATGCAAACTAAGTGTTTTATGCTTGAAACTTATGTGTTAACTTTATGTGCATGACTAATTGATGTAATGGGTCACCAATGAGATGTCGGGTCGGTCGGGGATGTCCGGTCAACGTTTAAACACACTTTTTAACACACGTAGTCAAGATCTGGACAATCGGGGACTAGTTAGCCTTCGGGTTAGTAGTCATCACACTTATGTAAACTCATTGATAGGTTGTCATTAGTTGGGATTATCATACACGGGTTGGATTTCTAATTATCAGAAGACGCACTCTAAGGTGAGTTTCACGGCCCCACTCTTTTACTGGTTTTACATTTTCGGGGGAGAAAACATGCTGTGTTCTTTAAACGTGTGTCAAATTTGTTTTCCTAAAAGGCGTGACAACTATGTTTTTGGGTAGTCATGTATTCACTACGTTTTGGGAGCATTCATTACGTTTGAGAGTGTTCATTTGGGTTCAAGGTATTCATTTATGTTCAGTATTATATGGCCTATGTTGTGGCAGTTCGTTAGCCGTGGTGGGGTAGTTCGTTAGCCTCTATGTGGTAGTTCGTTAGCTATGATATGGTAGTTCGTTGACCATGGGAAGGCAGTTCGTTAGCTATGATAAAGTAGTTCGTTGACCATGGGATGGTAGTTCGTTAACTGCGGTGGGCAATGGTTCGTTTGGGAGGTTCGTTATGGAGTTCAAACGTTTAACGAGTGTCTTCATCGGTCGATAGTATCATGATAGTCTTTCAAAAGTTCGTGAAACGTCTTACTTAAAAACCTGTGAACTCACCAGCATTATTTGCTGACGTTCTTTAGCATGTTTTTCTCAGGTCGCTAAGGTAGCAGCTATCGATAGGCGCACGGAGTCTCACGGCGTAAAGGAATCATATGCATGTTTTGTTAAACATTTCAGACTTTGAGTTTTACTTTTGAGTTGTAATAATACATTTTGCTTCCGCTGTGTTAGAACGGTTTTGAAACTCAATGGCAGTTTACGTTGTTTTCATATCATATAGATGTCGTTTATTGTGACCGTTGACTTGGATCCTGGTGTGTCACGTGCCTCGCGGTAAAACCCCGCAAGTGGAAATTTTAGGGTGTGACAGATTGGTATCAGAGCCAGGTTTAGCTACACCGGAGTACCGGATGATTGAGCACTACGTTGCTGGGTTAGTGCCGGAGATTGCTAGGCTTGTTGCCGCTGCTGATCACACTACTATGTTGGCCACTGTTCGGGCAGCTCACAAGCTGACCAACATGAAGGTTGCTGAGGGTGTTCTACCTCCGAGGGGTGCTGCTGTGAAAGCCCCTGCAGACAACAAGCGGAAGTGGGATGGTACTGGGAAGAGTGCGAGTTTGGGTCAACCGCAACAGCAGGTGAGGAAGACTGAGGCTTTGGGATCGTCTTTGGGTTAGAGACAATACGGGTACACGGGGAAACTGCCGGAGTGCAATCAATGTGGGTTCCATCATTATGGCAACTGTGAGAAGTTTCGTTGCAACCGTTGTAAGCGTGTGGGCCATGTTGCTAGAAACTGTAGAGTCAATCTCCAGACAGTTCCAGGCCAAGCGATTTTCCCTGCTCCTGTTCCTCAGGGAAACCAAGGGTGTTATAACTGTGGTGAGACTGGGCACTTCAAACGTGATTGTCCTAAGCTGAACCAAGGGACTGCAGGTTGTGCAGGGAACGAAGGTGGCGGCCGAACTACTCGTGGTCATGTCATTGGCGCTAGGGAGAACCAGGAGGATCCTGACACTGTTACTGGTGAGTATTCTTTTATTGATTCTCGTTATACTTGTATTCATTCTCATTCACATTGTTTGGCAATTCACATTCATTGTGTGCATTCAGTTTGGTATTTGGTCATCGTTTTGCATTCATGGGTCTGATGTGGGTCCTTTGGAGATGCTACTTGGACGGTACCGGTGTGTCATTTATACCGATCACAGTAGTCTCCAGTAGGCCTTCGATCAGGAGGATTCATTGTTTTGTATTCACTTTGGGGAGGGCGGTTCCCCGGCATAGAGTATCTGTTGATATCATCTCTCGTTCGTGGTTATCATTTCGTTTGTGTTCTGGGAAACGTTACTTGGGTCAGGTTGACACTCATTACTGTCGAAGAGTGAATCTTGGGGCGAGATTCCTTTCAACAGGGGGATGATGTGACGACCGGGAAATTTTTCTTTTTATTGCTTCGTTCTCTTTGACTTCGGGAAATTTTCGGGACGAAAATTCTTTCAACAGGGGGATGATGTGACACCCGGCATGTTTAGGTCAACATTTTATAAACACATAAGTCTACCTTAGCGAAAAACGTTTATTAAACATACTTGACGGGGTCAGTCGAGTCGGAACACAGTCCGTATTGTCCAGGGTTCAGTGATTCGGAGGATCATTGGGTTAATTACACACACACACACACACGTTACGAGTCCCGTTGTTGGTGAATTACATAAACTAATTAAGTGTATGTGTAGACTAATTGTCGTATGGTGGATTATATGCTTAGACGTGTTTAAATGATGTGTAGATAATCATCCGTGCTTAAATATGTTAAACATAGACTAAGGTTGCATGCTCGTATGTTAAGGTGCGTTAAAATGCGTTAAACACGACAAACTGGAAAACTAGGAAGAACATAAGTCCTGGTTCGACCATATCGAGTGGGCGAACCTGGAAATTAATCTTGGTTCGACCCTTATCAAAGGGGCGAACCTGGAATCTGGAAATGGAAAAGTTTAATTCGACCAGAACATGCACATTCGACCCTGTGAAAGGGGCGAATGTGGACATAGTATAAATACCACACTTTGTCATTTTTCACCATTTCACAAACCCTAAACGCCTCTAAACACTCTCCAGCAACTTTAAACATCGGGGAAGGAGTTTTGCTCTTGTTTTCCTATAATCTAACCTACAAACATCTTCTACACAAAGATCTAAGGTGTGTTCTTCATTCTAAATCATTTTTAAAGCATTTCAATTCGTTTTTAATAAACCCCAAGAGTCCAGATCTGATTCAAACATGTTTTCATGGATAAAAACCTTCCTAATACCTTTCTAAACAAAACCTATTCATAAACAATGAGTTTTCATACAAATTAACATGTGTTAATGGTGTTTTATGTAGTGTTATGTATTGTTTGATGATTGATTGCTGTATAGATGTTATTACAATGATCTAGGACTGTTATTGATGATGATTTATGATTGAGATAGGTTACAATTGATTATTGATGATGTTTTGTTCATTTTGGGGATTTTGGGTTAGATCTAGGGCTTGTTCATGATGATAGTGATAAGGATATGATTGGGGGTTTCTTGTTCATGATAATCTAAGTATATTAACTTGATTATTGATTGATTTCAGAAAGTTTCCTAATTGGGTAAAGATTGCATGCGTTTGATGTGACATCTCCATAATTTGTTATTTCGGGTAACTTGTAAAACGAACGGATTTCGGGATAAAATTGGTAGGGTTTTGTAGGAATATGTTAATGATAGTTGACTGCTGTGATTGGTGATGTTTCGTGATGTTTTCGGACCGTTTAGATGCGTTTTGGGGTGTTTTATGAAATGTTGATGCATACGGGCGAACGTGGAATAAAACGTGTTCGAACGGGCGAACGTGGAACAAAACGTGGCTCAAACGGGCGAACGTGGCTCAGACGGCAAACTTGGAACAAAACGTGGCTCAAACGGGCGAACGTGGAAGTGAGAAAAACCACATTCGACCATCTGATGTCCGGAATGAGATTTTTGATGCAAACTAAGTGTTTTATGCTTGAAACTTATGTGTTAACTTTATGTGCATGACTAATTGATGTAATGGGTCACCAACGGGATGTCGAGCCGGTCTGGGATGTCCGGTCAACGTTTAAACACACTTTTTAACACACGTAGTCAAGATCTGGACAATCGGGGACTAGTTAGCCTTCGGGTTAGTAGTCATCACACTTATGTAAACTCATTGATAGGTTGTCATTAGTTGGGATTATCATACACAGGTTGGATTTCTAATTATCAGAAGACGCACTCTAAGGTGAGTTTCACGGCCCCACTCTTTTACTGGTTTTACATTTTCGGGGGAGAAAACATGCTGTGTTCTTTAAACGTGTGTCAAATGTGTTTTCCTAAAAGGCGTGACAACTATGTTTTTGGGTACTCATGTATTCACTACGTTTTGGGAGCATTCATTACGTTTGAGAGTGTTCATTTGGGTTCAAGGTATTCATTTATGTTCAGTATTATATGGCCTATGTTGTGGCAGTTCGTTAGCCGTGGTGGGGTAGTTCGTTAGCCTCTATGTGGTAGTTCGTTAGCTTTGATATGGTAGTTCGTTGACCATGGGATGGTAGTTCGTTAGCTATGATAAAGTAGTTCGTTGACCATGGGATGGTAGTTCGTTAACTGCGGTGGGCAATGGTTCGTTTGGGAGGTTCGTTATGGAGTTCAAACGTTTAACGAGTGTCTTCATCGGTCGATAGTATCATGATAGTCTTTCAAAAGTTCGTGAAACGTTTTACTTAAAAACCTGTGAACTCACCAGCATTATTTGCTGACGTTCTTTAGCATGTTTTTCTCAGGTCGCTAAGGTAGCAGCTATCGATAGGCGCACGGAGTCTCACGGCGTCTAGGAATCATATGCATGTTTTGTTAAACATTTCAGACTTTGAGTTTTACTTTTGAGTTGTAATAATACATTTTGCTTCCGCTGTGTTAGAACGGTTTTGAAACTCAATGGCAGTTTACGTTGTTTTCATATCATATAGATGTCATTTATTGTGACCGTTGACTTGGATCCTGGTGTGTCACGCGCCTCGCGGTAAAACCCCGCAAGTGGAAATTTGAGGGTGTGATAGCTACTTTCCTTCGTGGAGGCAGGACACCATGAGTTGTTTGCGTTTCTTTTGATTTACGAGTGCATTAGACTCTACGTTCATGTTTTGGATAGTCCAGTTGGACAAAACTTGTTGTGATGTTTTTGCTATGTTACTTTTGTTGATTTTAACATTTTTAAGACTATGTGTGCACTTGACTTGAATGATTGCATGAATGTTTTGAATTTGAAAGTTTTCTAATGTGTTGTTATGCATTTATGGAAGCAAGATGGCTTGGTTTATTATTTAGACACCTGGCCATGATTATTTATTTTATGTTATATTTTTAGGTAGTAATAGGATGCGATTATTTTAGGATTCGATGATATTGTAGATATCATTTTAGGGATGGTTTTGATGTCCTATATAGTAGACTTCACAACCATTAGCTATTCCTTATATAAGATTTTCCCTCGGAATATATAGAGAGCAAAGGAATTATGGCACCCGTAGTGAACACTAATGTGAAGGCAGGAGACTTTTCACTTTCATTATCACCGCAGCAGTTAGCCAGGATGATAGCGCAGCAAGTGAATTACGTACTTGATCAGCGTGAGGTTATGACGAAAGTTGGAGGCATCAAAGGTATTAACACGTTAGGAGATGATGGATTTCACGAGCAAGGTATGATTGAAGGAGAGATTGATGCTGAAGGTTTGGCAGGAAGTCCAAAGCGAGGTTGTGATTACGAGACGTTTATGTCCCATTACCCTAGAACGTTTTCAGGAACTGAGAGTCCGACAGAAGTTATTAGTTGGATTAAGGATATAGAGTCGGTTATGATGACCAGTAATTGTTCGGAAACCCAGAGAGTTAGATACGCTATATGTCTTTTTCGATATGATGCTATTTCTTGGTGGAATACGCGAGTTTGGCCGTTTAATCAGGATGCAGCGTATAATCTTTCATGGAATGAGTTGAATGAGATGTTGTTGAAGGAATATTGTCCTCCTAGTGAGATGCGAAAGACGGAAGTTGAGTTATGGTCACTTTCCATGCAAGGAATAGGAATAGAGGCTTATACATCTAGGTTCTGTGAGTTGGTTAGGTTAGTACCACGTTTGTTTGCTTCAGAGGCAGCTTGTGTTGAGCAGTATATTTGGGGATTGACACCACAAATTAGAGATATGGTGATATCGTTGAATCCGACTACTATGCAGAGTGCGATGTATTTGGCAAGTTCTTTGACGGAAGGAGCCGTTAAAACTGGATTATTGATTGAGCATACTGGAACTAGAAAGGATCCCATCGAAGTAGATGAGGAGAATCCGAAATCAGTAGCAATGTCGGTAGGAGTTAAGAGAAAAGGATTTAGTGAACCAGGAAAACGATGTAAAGGTGGTAAGAACAAAGACCAGAAACGAAAGAAAGGAAAGGTCAATGATGATTTTAAGATTGAGAAGAGTAGGGAAATGATTCTCAAAGGTCAGCAATTTTATTTTCTTGATGACAATGTTAGAAGAGGAATTGTTTGTGAAAGATGTGGATATTTGGGACACATGGCTTCACAGTGTAGAGTAAATCTTGCAAGGAAGGCAAGTAAGGCAAGTAAGGAAGGAAGGTTGGAACTTTATTAGATGCGTAATGATTATAGAAGGTTGATTGAGTTTACTGCCCTAAGGAAAGGTGGAAGAATGTTGAATGATATTCATGATTCAAGGAAGAATCTGAGTTAAGAAGGGATTACGAAATAAGAATCATATGTCAGACATATGTTGTGATTAGATTTTCTTTGGGATATTAAGGAGATTTTAGGGAATTTATCTCATTAAGGAAGGATTACTTAGAGGTTTGAAGGAAAGACGTGTTTTGAGATGATATTTAGGTGATTTTTAGATTAGATTTCAGATAAAGGAGAAGGTTTGCGAGATTGGCTTCAGTAGACGCATAGCAAGGAAAAGTATTGATATTGTCTTTTGGAGGGATGATGAACGAATACAAGGTTTGTTTAAAGCGCTAGGAAAGCGAAAGTCATGTGACTAAGTTGCTAAAGGAAAACGCTATAAATCCGATAAGGAAATAGGTGATTAATATTAAGAAGTATTACTGGAAGGAAACCACATAGTATGGAACATTGTGGCGTGGAAGGTAATAATCACCGCTTTATTAAGTCAAGATAGGAAATTGATGAATCAGATTGAATTGGAAATTTACCACGGAAAGGAGTTAGAATATGTTAGATTTTTCACCTTTTCCAAAGATGATGATATTGATGGAAAACTTGGAAAAGTAATTTGTATGAAGTTATGGTTTACGGATTTGGTTATTTGCGAGCTAGGAATATTGTGAGTTCCGTGATTAGTTCTTTATTCGTTAGATAGTTGGGCAGATGTTTTTAGGAATATTGGTTAAGGATGGACATAAGTTAGTTAGAGAATAAAGGAAGGAATATAGGATAAGATCGAATTTAGACGGATGTTATAGTAAGATATTCTCGCAAAGAGATAAGTTCTATTTCGAAAATAGTAGTATTTGACGAAAAATTCCGAGGACGAAATTTTTTAAACGAGGGGAGACTGTGACAACTGTCAAAATTCGGATATTATTCGTTTACGATAATGATGACCGTAAGAATGATTAGTTATATGTAGTATACTTGATTGGGGAAAAATTAGAGTTGTTAGAAGCTCAATAGTAATTTTCAAGTAATAATTGGAAATTTGATGGAATTTTAGGAACTTCTAGATTGTTTGATAACGGGTTATCGGTATTGATTAATGACGACCCGGTTAATATTTTGGAGCCTGGAATTGATCCGTAAGATATGAAATAATATTTTAGAGTAAGAATATTGTTAAGGCTAGTATAGATTTTAATTAGTGGCTTTTGAACCGTTAAGGCCGGAAGGTTGCGTATTTTAGATTTTTAGCGCAAACCCGAGACCCGGAACGATGAGAAAACCTCTAATATGATCGAAATTAGCTAAGAATAAATATTAGTTTAGGGGAATATTATTATGGACCGAATAGGTAGAAACCTTAATTTATTATTACGAAAGGGGATTTTATAGGATAGGAGATTGAGTATTATGTTTTGAAATTTATAAAAAAAATATAATACCCAAACCTCCTCCCTAGAACCGGTCGAACCTCCCCCATATAATACCATTTTGATTGTTGTGATTATTATTATTATTATAATGGTGAAACACTCAGCATTTCCCCATAAATACCCCCCCCCCCAACACTTCATTTCTTACACACACACACACATACACTTCAAGAAAAACCATCCAACTTCTTCTTTCTTTTCTTCTTGGCCGATTACTCCCAACAACACCACAAATCTTCTTGTTTTGTCCATGCAATCAAATAAATGGACTCTACAACTTAGATAAGTTAGTGTTCTTGGAGATAAAAGCCAAAAGATCAAAGATTCAAGAGAAAGAAGCAAGGATTGGAGCCTTTAACCAAGGTAAGTTCTTGAAAAAAAAACCCATTATAATATTTGTTTTAATCAAAACTTTCACCAAACAATCAAAGATAATCAAAAGGGATTTTTGTTAAACAAACAATGAGAATGAGATGTAATGAAAATAAAAATGGATACATATGTATATATGTGTGTCGTGAGTGTATATATATATGGGCCGCACATATGTATACAAAAGGGGATAAATGTGAAATCAATTGATTAGTTGGTAATATGATAGATTAAGCATAGATCCTTTGATTTTAAGGACATGCAATAAGATTTTCTGAAAGGATTCAGATCTGATGTAAAAGTGTATTTTGGAGATTTAGATGGTCTAATAATATGGTATGAAGATTGGATTAGTAAGATGTGGTTGAGTTGAAGAAGGTGTTTAAGTTTAGGCATTGTTTTGTTGAGTTTTTGAGGTAGTTTAGACTTATGTGAGGTCTGATTATAATAATAAAAAGATGGTTTTAATAAGTTTTAAAATGGAGTAAAACATGATTGGATAGGTTGTACACGCTTGGGATACCTTGCATGTACGATCCAAACTCGTTTTATGGCTTAAAACGCCTAAAATATGAGTTTTGATAAAGATATTCTAAAAATTTTTTAGAACAGGTTTTTATGACTTAAAATGATGTAAAATAAAGGATAATTAAAGGTTTATAAAAATATTTTGGTCGAAACTTGAATAAATTTGTGAAAGATGCGCAAAAATGCTTATTTTCGAAAAAAACGACGCATCTAAAAGATTTTTTTTAAATCTGATGTAAAACAGCTATTTTTCATTAAAATGAGTATAAAAGACTTTATTTAGGATGTAAGACATGTTTACCATGTTGAAGGATGTTTATGGTACAAAACTATGTCTTAGAAGTCACTAAGAATGTGGATTTTGAGGAGTTTTAATGATAGAATAAGCAAATGATTTAAGATGATGAATTGGGTATTATTAAGGTATAGATTTATACACTAAGTTGATATGTGAAATCGGCATTATATACGAGATAGAAATTATTAAGATAAGCTTTATTATGTGTTTTAGTGACATATTAACTAGAACTAGAAATACGAGATAGATCGGGTAATGACATTGAATATGAGATGATTACTTAGAGATGTTGGTAAAACTAAGATGGTTTATGAGCGATTCATATCTATTTTTAGGGAAGTAAGTTTCAATAAGAATGACCGCATTTATATATGGATTTAGTTTGTATTGATAAGGTTAGACTAGATATTACATACGAGTAAGCATTATGTCTTTGAAGGATTTATTAAGACAGATTACATGATTATAATATAAGATGATTTCACATGCAAATGCATAAGGATGGATTTAAGGATTGGGTAATTTGACGCAATATATGTATATGTAAAGATTTACTTTAAACTATATACCAAAATCACCAATGAGTTGATAGGATAAGGATTAATGGAAATTTCACTATTTTGATTTAACAACAATAACAAAGATTGGTGAAATATTTGATTAGACATAGGATAATTACTAAAATAGTCATGCATATTATAGGTTATAATAAGTGAATGACTTTGATTGATTGATTACGTGAATTTCTGCATTAAGGTGAGTTCATGGCCCATTTTCTTAATGTTTTTGAACGTTTTCTAAATCGGGGGATTAACATGCTGTATGAAGGGTAGGACTAGGATTGCTGAATATTTGATGGCCTTAGGTAGTGCACGTTGTATTGATACTTTGTATTGGTACACGTAGGTCGTCTATGGACTGACATCTCTCCACACGTCTTAATCATTAACTCTAAGAGCCTTAGTTTATGTTGGTAGATCTATCGGGTTGACAACCCTTACCGCCGGTTAATTTTATTGATAAGGTAGAACATAACCTTCAAAATGTTGTTTCCTCATTAAATTGGGGTTGAAGCTTGAGAGGCTAGTTGTCGTGGCTTGATTAAGGGCCTTAGGTTACATCATACATGTAGATCTAGCTAGTCTGCATGATTCACTTCGAGTTGTACTCTATCATACTTGTTAAATTAAAACTTTATGTTTGCTTATTTGCTATAAAACCTGTGACCTCGCCAACATTTTTGTTGATGTTTTTAAGCATGTTTTTCAGGTACCAATGTTTAGGGAATTTGAGAGCGGGTTTAGCAGGCATTACGATGGACATGATGTTGGGACCATAAAACTATAAATCATGAGCTTATGTACTTATGATTTTAATTAATAAACAATGTTTTATATTATTTCTAAATAATTGTAAACATTAACTATGAAACTCGCTTCACCTTGGTATTAACATGTTTTTATTAAACTTTCTTAAGACCGGAAAAGTAAATGTGTTAAACTAGAGGGTGGTTGCAAGATGTCCATACGTTACTCACATGCGATGCTAGACTTATCGGTAACAACTTCTGTTACCTCATGACTTGCTTTCTGCTGTGCGCTGTCGGGGTGTGACACCTGGTATGGAATATAGTAAGTTGTTTGATAGTTTGGATGATTTTGAGCCTTTTATGGATGGTTATAGTGGTTCTAAAGAGAAACATAATGAGAAACATAGTCATAAAGACAGTGACAAACACAATGTGGAACAGATTGACAAGAATGTAGACACTGATGATGCTGATGGTGAATATGATAGTGAAGAAGACAGTGAGTTTTTTGTAGATGAAAACAATGAGATTCATAAAGATAAAGTGGATATGAGAGACTTTAAATTCAATGTTGATTTGGATGTGGAGGAACAAAGGAATGATGTTGATTATGACTTAGATGTGCTGGATAATGATAATTTTGATACTGCTAGTGAAGATGAGGAAAACCTTGGCAACATTAGGAACAAAAAAACTAAAACAGGTTAGAAGGGCTTATGGGAATGATAATAACTTTTATTTAGGTATGATGTTTTGCACTAAGGCTGAGGTAAAGAACATGATCAAAAGACATACAGTTGAGAGTAAGAGGCAGCTAAAACTTGTGAAGGATGAGAAGGATAGGATCAGGGTACGTTGTTTTGGTGATTTAGTGACAAATGAGGTTGGGATAAATGCCAAAGAAGGTGTCAAGTCAGTAATGATTGAGAAGAAAACTAAATCTGTTAAAAAGAATATTGCAAAAGTTGATAAACCAAAAACCAGAAATGTCAAGGGGGGTGACATAACAAAGGGGAAAGGTGTGGGCAAGAAAAAAACAAGTTTAGAAACATAAGGGACTGAACCTCCAAAACATAAAGGGGGTAGGGGCCATATGAAAGACCCATCCAAAATTACTTGTCCTTGGGTTTTATTGGTTTCCTTAACCAGGAGACAGAGACTTGGATAGTAAAGAAATTTATTGGCAAACATAAATGTCTTCAAAGCAGATTCATATTAGCTTGTAATTCCACTTTTCTAGCTCAAGAACTTGTTGAACAAATTGAAGAAAATCCCAACATTCCAGTAAAGGCTGTGCAAGAATAGTTCCAAAGAAAGTTTGAGGTAAATGTTTCCAAGATGCAAGCTTACAGGGCAAGATTCAAAGCTCAACAAGTACTTCATGGGGATTATACAACTCAGTATGCTTATATTAGGGACTATACTGATGAACTTTTAAGAACAAATCCAGGGTCAACTATCAAGTTAGATGTTGAACCTGTGTCAGATCCTGATTCCACAACAAGGTAGTTTAAAAGAATATATATTTGCTTGGGTTCTTTGAAAGAGGGGTTTAAAGAAATTGGCAAAAAGTTGTTAGGCCTTGATGGTGCCTTCATGAAAGGACCTTATCCAGGTCAGGTGCTTACAGCAGTAGGTATTGACAATAACAATGGAATTTATCCTGTTTCTTATGCTATTGTTGAAGCTGAGAATATCAACTCCTGGATGTGGTTCCTAGAAAACATTTTTGATGATGTGGTTCCTAGTCAATCATCCAAGTCACCATCAAAGTCAAAATATAAAGCATCCACTAGTCAACCATCCACTAGTTAACCATCCAAGTCACCATCAAAGTCACAAAAGAATGCTCCGAAGGGTAAGGGGAAGAATGGGAAGAAGGCAGCTTAATGTTTGATGTTGAATACTCATATTAGTGTTTTTATGACTTTTTATGTTCTAGTACTATTATCTGTGTTTAAAACAATTTTGGTTTGATGTCTTATGTTTGGGATATTATGTCTTTGATGTTTAATATTAATGGCAATATGTAATGATGTTATATGTTTGATGTTATGTGTTTGGGTTGGAATTTTCTGCACATAGTTGGTCTTATTCAGATCAGGGGCAAAGTTAGCATGTAATGATGTTATCAGTTTGGGTCCAAATGGTTTTATAGTTGTCCTGTACTTTTCTACACATGTTTGGGTCCAAATTTGGTTTTATAGTTGTCCTGCACATGTTTGTGTCCAAATCTTTTCTGCACATTTGACTATGGAGGTCAAATTCAACAAATGGTCATCAAAAACTACCCATTAAATTTGTTTGACTTTGCTGGTCAACAAAAACACATTATGGTCATCAAAATTAGTCATAGTATACACACTAAACTATACATTACACTACTTTGACTTTGTTGGTCAACCAGATCAGAATCTGCACATTACACCAATTGTTTGACTTTGTAGGTCATAATCTGCAAATTACACTAATTGTTTGACTTTTATGGTCAAAATCAGTACCTAAACTGCATTACACATTATACATTATGGTCATAAACTCAGTGTTAACCGCATAATATGCTTCATTACAATAAAAGTGCATTACATAACACCATAAAGTGCACTAGATAGGTGCAATTCTAAACAAACTTAAAAAACAAATACAACAACAAAAAAGACACAGCTTAAAACCAAATATTTCTTCCTTGATTCATCCTCTTTAGCTTTTAGTTTAGCCACCAGCACTTGATTAACAGCTTCAAGTTCAATAATTGAACCCTCAAGTTCATTTTTTGACCTTAATAACCCAGCTATGACATTATCAGGCTCAACCCATCCAAGGAAACCTCCACATTGTGAACCCTACATGATGAAATGAATTTAGGTCAAACGAGATTTGGGGGAATCAATCACATACGAAATTAATTAGGTCAAACCTTCACTGGGCATGAATTAAATCGGCGACCTGGGTTTTTGCTGGTCCACGAGGTCCTGACTATTGTCTCTCTCCCACATCTGCAGTAAATCGGGGGCATTGATTTATGGTGAAAGAATTAGGGTTTGGAAGATTAGTGTGTTTGAACTTTGGAAGATGACCAGTGTTAAACATGGGTTTTATGTTGTTTAAAAAATATTTATTTAATTAAAGAACTTAAAATGACTAAAATGGCCTCACATGCAAGGCATGCGAGGGGAGTTAACAAGGAAATCTAACTCAGTTAGTGTTAAAGATTTGGATGTGCAATAAACAATAAAGGTTAAGGTTGGTTAGAGTGCTTTTTGAAGATAAAGGTGAAAGGTGCAGTTTGGGTAATACATAAAGGTTGTTTTCTGTAATTTTATCAAAATTTTATTATGTAGTAATGGATTTAATAATTCAAACTATTGGCCATTGGTCATTGCCGGTCCCAACTAACGAAATATTTGCTAGCAGACCCACCTTTTGACATATTGGCCATCAACGGACCCAGACTAACTGAGGCCTAACTCCGTTAGTGTGATGCTGATGTGGCATTTTGTGTGTCAAAATTGATAATACGTGTGCGAGTGATGTGACATTTCTGTTAAATAATTAATAAAACAACATGCATTTATGTTTATCAGCCCTAAATTCAAACACCAGACCCCCCATCGACACCACAACCATCTTCGATCCACCACCACAGACCACCTTCCACCGCTGCTCTGCCATTACTTTCCTAACCCTCTTTGCCGTTCGCCAACCACCCTCATTGTGGCCATCACCATCATTGTCTTCATCGCTCACCATAACCATGACACACTGGAGGGTCTACTATATCATCACCTCTTAAATTTGCAGGTGAAGGTGATGAAGAAGAACAACCCTTTAAGAAACTTCATGATTAGTCGGAAATCAGTGTCGGTCCAAAATGGAAAACATTCATATGCTGGTAGAGCTGAAGATTTGCAGGTTTTAGGGGTTTACATGTTCTAGGGTTTGTAAGTTGGTGACAGTAGATGCGTCATCATATACTAACGGAGTTAGGCCTCAGTTAGTTTGGGTCCGTTAGTGGCCAATATGTCGAAAGGTCTGCTAGCAGATATTTCATTAGTTGGAACCGGCAGCGGCCAATGGCCAATAGTTTGGATTATTTAAATCCATTACTCCTGTTATTAATTATGTTAGGACAAAAAGGATTGGTGAAACCACTTTTGCAAACCTTAGTCTAATTCACTTTCTGTCAAATACTCTAAGTATGGAACTGCTGAAGACAAAGAATCAAACTGCTGAAGAAGAGATTCAGAAGTGCTGAAGAAGAAGTCATCAGAAGTTCTGAAGTTCAAACCAGACACTTCTACTGAAGAACTACTGAAGACAAACTACTCATCAGTAGTTTGTCATTCATCAGTACTTGAAGAAGATCTTTTCCACCGCCTTTGTATATCAGTAGTTTAATACTTTAGTATTACTTTTGCTTCATGTACAAGTTCCAAGACTGCAACTTGTTGCAACTTGTTTCTGAACTTGCTTTTTGGCAAGGTTCATGTATTTGTAAAGTCTATAAATAGAAGGATTCATCCTTCTGTTTTAGACATTGATTTTAATACAAGAAATCCTTCAACTCTTATTATTGTTATTTCCATTTCGTGTTTACTGAGAATCTGTTGATAAGTGTAGCTATAAAACTTATAAACATTCCGCTGTGCTATCACTCACCAAAGAACTTGCTAAACACTTAAGTGTCAACTAGCAAGTTCAACTAAAAGAGCAGCTATACTGATCCAACAATTGGTATCAGAGCACTGGTTTATCTGATCACATATCAATCTAACAAATTGAGAATCAGACACAGGCTCTTATTGATATTCAATAAAGGATTATAAGCTCACTTTTATCAACATCCATCACTTTAAGAGATATTTGACAAATCAATACTCTTTAAAATGGATTCTCATAATACTGGTTCTGCCACTAAACCTGCCATGCTTGTAAGAAATGAATATAACATATGGCAAAAGAGAATGGCACATACCTTGTCACAAACCAACACAGGTTGTTGGAGATCTGTGATATATGGTCCTCATAAACCAGTAAACATAAATCTTGAAACTAAGGAAGAGATTCCAAAAGAACCAAAAGACTATACTGATGATGATTTCCTAAAACTTGAGCTTGATGCAAAAGCTTTTTCTATGTTGGCAATGGCACTCCCAAATGAAATCTATTCTGGCCTATTACATTGTGATAGTGCCAAAGAGCTTTGGGACTGCCTAAAAGAACAGTTTGGAGGAACTGAAGAGGTGATTGCCAACACCAGAGAAATCTTGGCTCAACAGTATGAAACTTTTGCTCACATTAATGGGGAAACTTTAACTCAGCAATTTGAAAGATTTTCCTCATTAATATCTGAGCTAAAACTAAATGGTCAGACCTATACAACTGTATCTATGCTTCATAGATTTTTAAGGTCTTTACCTGATAAATGGGAAACATACTCAATAGTCTAAAGATCTTCACCAGATTTTAGCTCCCTCACTCTTACAAAACTTCATGGGAGATTACTTACTTTTGAGAGAGAAATTGATCAAAAGAAAAAGTTACAAAATTCTGGTAAAACTGCTGATGACTATCTACCTGGTAGTACAGCACTATTGGGACAAGACTCACCAACTTGTTCAAATAGTTTTGGATCTTTTGACCACATTGACATAACTGCTGGGATCTCATCTGAAAGATCATTCCCAGGTTATGACAATAATGACTTTGGTCAAACTGCTGATAACATGTGTTTTATCATGGATGACTTAAATAGTTTCAGCAGTGATGACCTTGAAGAAATGGATATTTTGCACCAACTGGCCATGTTAAGTTTAAAAACAAATAAATTTTACAAAAGGTCAGGAAGGAAGTTTCCAGGACTTAACAGTTCTACAAAAATTGGTTTTGACAAATCTAAACTTAGATGTCATAAGTGTCAAAAGTTGGGACACTTTGCTAGAGAATGTAGAAGCTCTGGCTTTAACCAATCTCAGTCTGGAAACAATTTTAACCCCAATTATAACAGGAATAATGGAACACAAGGGAGTGCACATTTTGTACAGGCACAAGCTCCACAACACCAATATGTGCCACAAGTACAATATGTACAGATGCCTGCTCAACAGATGCAGAGCCAACAATCAATCCCTCCCTTTCCAGCTGCTCAACAACCTCCACAGCAACAACAACCCTCTCAACAAAGTTTATTTACCTCAGGGTATGTTGATTGGAGCAGTCTTCCTTTTGACACCACAGAGTGCAATCCTGATGCGGACAACAAAATGTTTGACATCAACTGGGGAGAGCCTGACAATGGCAGAAAGAACTTTGCCTTAATGGCATTTGAGGGATGCTCCTCAAAATCTGCCTTGTCACAGGTATCAAAAGAATCTTTGACAAAATTATGTTCAAATTCATGCAAAGAATCTTTTGCTCTCATAAGAGAGACAAATGTGCACTTACAAGGAAAAGCTAATGATTCTGAGAGAAAACTCACTCAGATAAAATGTGATTTAGAAAGAAAACTTTCTGCAAAAACAAAAGAAGTTTCTAAATTGACTAACTCTGCTATTGAAACCCAAGCACAAATCAAAATAATGATTAATGACCTAGGAAATGTCAGACAAGAGCTTGCTGACACCAAGGTCACATGTGAAAAATGGGTGGAATCTTGTAAGGGGTACCAACTATTGCTAAACAAACAAAGTGCTTCAAATGTTAGGTTTGGCATAGGGTACAATCACACTGAAACACCAACAGATTTCTCTCCCAAAACTACTGAAGATGGGAGAAAAATTGTTTCAGGTGACATTTCTGAAGAGGAAGAATGCACATCTTTCCATGAAAACTTTCTAAAATCACACAAAGAAAGTTCTTCAGAAGCATTGATTAAATCTGACTTTAAGTCATCAGCAGTTTCAACTACATCAGGAGTTGAGAACCTGAAAACTACTGATGACCTAAAACCAATCAAAACTGTCAGAGATTTGTCTTTGAAAGAAAAGACAAAAGAATGTGAAATTTGTGGTCTGTTCAACCACGAAACAGAATTTTGCAGATATAGAAAGGGTATTCAGTTTAATAAGAAAAATCAACAACTGGTTGTAGGGGAACAAATCAAAAATGATTATGTAAAAACCTTGTCTCCCAAGAAACAACCAGCAAAAACCCCTTCTCAGAAAAAGACAAAATCTCAACAAAAGTCTTTTTCTCAAAATTCTCCTTCAGTAGTTAGACCTAAATCATCAGCAGTTTCACAAACTGCTGAGATTAAAGATCTTATGAACATGGTACAACTACTGATGACCAAAGTTGATGGTGGTCCTCAAAAGGATACCACCATTGTACTTAATGCAAAATCCATTGCCAAAAAGACATGGATTTCCAAACTTGGACAAGAACAAACTGTAAATGTTCTCAAGAGCAAACCCAAAGCCAAACTGGCTTGGGTTCCTAAATCTAACTAATTTGCTATATTGTGCAGAGAGTTTCCAGAGGCTTGAATAGCATTTGGTATGTAGACAGTGGAGGCTCAATGCACATGACAGGATGCAGATATCTGATAAACAATTTTATCAGTCAAAGAGATGGATCTGTGTCCTTTGGGAACAATGCTAAGGGATATGTGCTAGGACATGGCAATGTCTCCTCTGGCAAAATACAGTTTGACAAGGTCAATCTGGTTGAAAACCTTGAGTACAACTTGCTTAGTGTGTCACAAATGTGTGATAAAGGATATTCTTCCTTTTTCACAAAGACAGCATGCAAGATCATATCACCAGAAGGCCAGAAGTTGATAGAGAAGATCATTGAAGATCATACTTTGCTAATTGCCAAAAGATGTGGCAATGTCTATGCAGTGGACATTGAAAAAGACAAAGTACTGAACAACACTGCCTGTTTCTTCTCAAGGGCATCAACTTCAGAAACTGATCTCTGGCACAGGAGACTTGGCCATGTGAACTTTAAAACCATAAATAAAGTCACAAAAATGGGCTTGGTCAGAGGTCTACCCTTAAAAGTATACCAGTGTCAAGAACACTGTGTATCCTGTTTAAAGGGTAAACAACATAAGTCCTCCTATAAGTCTATTGAAGAATCAAAAACAACTGCATGTCTTCAACTACTCCATATGGACTTATTTGGGCCTGTAAAGATCATGAGCCTTGGTAAAAAGAAGTACTTCTTAGTCATCATTGATGACTACTCAAGATTTACATGGGTATTCTTCTTATTTTCCAAGGATGAGGCTGCTGAAATCATCAAGTTCTTCATTCTACAAGTAGAGAAGCAATACTCTCTACCTGTCAAAACCATTAGAAGTGATAATGGGACAGAGTTCAGGAACAAAACTCTGAATGACTTCTGTTTGTCTAAAGGGATTATTAGACAATTCAGTGTTGCCAGAACTCCTGAACAAAATGGTGTGGTAGAAAGGAAGAACAGAACTTTAATAGAAGGAGCAAGAACAATGTTAGCTGATTCTGGCCTACCTTTATACTTCTGGGCAGAAGCAGTTAACACATCATGTTATGTTCAAAATAGAGTTCTTGTTGTCAAGAGACATTCAAAGACTGCCTATGAAGTTCTTCATGGCATGAAGCCCCTTATCTCCTTTTTCAGGGCTTTTGGATGTCAATGTTTCATCTTGAACATCAAGGAATCTATTTCAAAGTTTGCTGCCAAAGTTGACTCAGGTTACTTTCTTGGTTATTCATCAACTAGAAAAGCCTACAAGGTTTTTAACTCAAAAACCAGGATAGTAGAAGAAACACTGAATGTCAAGTTCAATGAGTCAAAACACACTCTCATTCCAGCACATCCTGCTGAACTCTTTGACCTTGACAACTTTCATTTTGAACCTAAAAAGACTGTCACTTCATCCAAACCTACTTATTATGGTAATAAAAGGTTTGATGATGAGGATCCAGCACCATGGACTCCTCAAATAGTCATTAAGTCAACTTCAAAACCATCAGAAGTTTCACAAACTTCTGATTCAACAAATATTGAAGGCCAAACTCAAACATCTGCTTCAGCACCTGCAACTACTGAAGACACTGAAACTGCTGAACCAGATATAATAGACCTCAGTAGTTTGTTTGAAGAACATGAGCCACCAACACCTGTCAGTGGTTTACAACAACTGATCGGACACAAAGATCACCCACTTGATCAAATCATGGGTGATATTGCATCAGGTGTTCTTACAAGAAACCAGCTTTCCAACTTTTGTCTATTCTCAGCATTTATTTCACAGTTGGAACCAAAGAAGTACCAGGAAGCTCTCAAAGACAACAATTGGGTGCAGGCAATGCAAGATGAATTGCTTCAATTCAACAAGCAACAGGTTTGGGAAATCTGTCCCTTACCACCAAACAAGCAACCAATTGGCACAAGATGGGTTTTCAGGAACAAACAAGATGAAGCTGGTATTATAATAAAGAACAAGGCAAGACTGGTAGTACAAGGTTACTCTCAAGAAGAAGGCATTGACTATGATGAAACCTTTGCTCCAGTTGCAAGGCTTGAAGCCATCAGGTTATTTCTGGCCTATGCCATTTCCAACAAAATAAAAGTTTATCAAATGGATGTCAAGAGTGCATTTTTGTATGGAAAGATAAAAGAGGAAGTGTATGTTTGTCAGCCACCTGGGTTTGAGGATCCTTCTCATCCTGAGTGGGTGTACAAACTAGACAAAGCTCTTTATGGGCTCAAACAGGCTCCAAGAGCCTGGTATGATACACTTTCAACCTTTTTACTCAAAAATAACTTCACAAGAGGTGCCATTGATAAAACACTTTTCATAAAACATGTTGGAAATCATGTCTTACTTGTTCAAATATATGTTGATGATATCATTTTTGGTTCAACAAACACAAAATTGTGTGATGATTTTAAGAAACTCATGCAATCAAAATTTGAGATGAGTACAATGGGAGAACTGCAATACTTTTTAGGACTGCAGATTAAACAACAAACAAATGGAACTTTTATACATCAATCAAAATATGTTAAAGAATTATTAAACAAATTTTCTTTACAAGACTGTAAATCATGTTCCACTCCCATGACACCAACCACACAAGTTGAACCAGATGATCAAGGAAAACAGGTTGATCAAACCATGTATAGATGTATGATAGGTTCCCTTTGATATCTAACTGCTTCTAGACCAGATATTATGTTTTCAACATGTGTCTGTGCTAGATATCAATCAGCTCCTAGGGAATCACACCTTATTGCAGTCAAAAGAATTTTCAGATATCTGAAAGGAACTCCCACACTTGGAATTTGGTATCCTGCTTCAAGCCATACCAAGTTATCAGCTTTCTCAGATAGTGACTATGCAGGGTGTAAAATGTCAAGAAAATCAACATCTGGTGGTTGTCAATTCTTGGGAAACTGTCTAGTGTCCTGGCAATCAAAGAAGCAAACATCTGTTGCAACTTCAACTGCTGAAGCTGAATACATTGCAGCTGCAAGTTGTACATCACAGATACAATGGCTCCAATATCAACTTCTTGATTATGGAATCAAAGAGACCAAGACACCATTGCTTGTAGACAGCAAATCTGCCATTAGCATCATTCAAAATCCTGTTCAGTTTTCAAAAACTAAACACATTGAAATCAGGTATCATTTCATAAGAGATTGCTATGAAAAAGGCAAGATTGAAGTGAAACATGTGGCAACAGCTAATCAAATAGCTGACATTTTCACTAAACCCCTTGACACATCAACATTTCAGAAGTTAGTATCCATGCTAGGGATGCTAAATTTGTAAGTGTTTCTATTTATTTTTCTGCACATTTTTTGTTTTTCACTTACATCTGTTTTCAAACACTTGAAAAACTTCTGAAAAGAGAGAAACTACTGATGAACAAAACATCAGTATGGGGAAAAATTTCTGAAAAAAGATTAACTTCTGATAAAATAACCTTCTGAAGAGAAAATGGGAACTACTGATGAAGATAATCCTTCATCAGCAGTTTAGTCAAAAAGGGCAAATCTGACTTTTCCCATCATCAGAAGTTTGACCTAGTCGGTTTAAAACTTCTGATAAAGAGATTTTTAACCCAGGCGGTTTAAAAACTTCTAATAAAGAAGATCCAAGCGGTTAAAAACTTCTGATAAATATCTTTTTTCAACACTTATCCTTTCAAACCCAAAAATTCCCTCCTTCTCTCTCAAGAAAGCTCTCAAACCCCTGAACCTGCAACACAAAATCACTATTCGATTCATCAACACACACAAACCACATGGCTTTAGTTCTCAAACAGGGACACAATCTCAGAGCCTACTTAGAAAAACAAGAAGGGTGGTCCCAATACGATGAGATCATTGATCTCGTTGTCAAATCCCAATATTTCACCGCTCTCACCATAGACCCACCAATTCATCCTAAAACTCTAAATGAGTTCTGGGCTAATGCTGAGACAGTGATGGTGGATGATGAAGTTATCTCCCTCAACTCAACAATTATAGGGAGACAAATGGCCATAACACCAGCCATACTCTCAAACAGACTGGGGTTGAATGATGTGAATGCCCCTGAAAAGTATGACAACTCTGCTATCCACCTAACCATGACTGAGTGTGGTTATCAAGGTACTCTCTCACAAGCTACAATCTTTAAAAAGTATTTTGAACCAAAATATAAACTTTTGTTTCATTATATTATTATGTGCTTGAGTCCTAAAACTGGGTCTTATGACCAGGTGCCCTCAACCTTTCAACCAATCTTTCATTCTATTGTGAATGAAACAAATTTCAGGGCATCAAAACTTTTCTTTAATGAGTTGGTGTTACATCACAATAACACTAAGAAAAAGTTTTTGTTATATCCAAGGTTCATTATGCAGAGCATAATATCTGAACTGGGTAATGAGGTGCTTGTGGGTAAAATTGAAATTTTGAAACCCTTAACCTCACAAGCATACTCAAGGCACAACAAACAGGCTGCCTGGCCAGAAGATGACCAAGGGGAACAAGCACCAGTCCCCATGGAACCCTCATCTTCCAAACCTACTCCACCAAAAGCCAAGAAACCCAAGATAACAAAACAAAAACCCACCAAACCCAAAAGAAAAGCTGTTCAGGAGGTTGAGATGCCTGAACAAACTACTGTGCAATCTGCACTTTTTAAAGATGTGACTGAAACATCCTCTTAGTCTCATCCATCTCAAACCCCACCAAGAGCACCAATAACTATCCTTTTCAAGAGAAAAAGACTTAAGAAAAATATTCCAATTGACTCTTCTTTTGAAACTGCTGAACCCATTGCCCAACTACTGAACCAGCACCCCAAATTTCTGAACCAGACATCGAAATAGCCAAACTTCTCTCCGGGCTAAAAGAGAAAGTCCCATCTACACATGTCAGTCCCCATCAACCACATCAAACAGGGGACATAGACTCAGACAGTGACATGGATGTGGACACTCATAGCCCTAACCAAAGAGATGAGGATGAACCAGGGTCTCTAAGCCTAAACTTAGAAACCTTTGGTACTTTTGAGGCTGCTACTACTCATTTACCACCCAGTGGTGGACTTGAGGACAGAAGTAAAATAGCTAAGACCTCAACTGTGGCAACTACTGATGAAGGCTTAATGCCTGAGGTAGGAAATCCTCTGAACCAAGAACAAGAGGTACATGAGACAACTGAGTTGGGCTCAGCTCATGATGTAACTGATACAGTCCTCATTGAGGATGTAATCAGGGATTCAGATGATTCCATTGATTTGGATGATGTTTCAAAACACAAAACTACTGAATTGACGGCTATAAGTGAAGGTCCTGCACTTGGTGCCTCTAAGCTCAAGAAGCTAGTCACACCATTTCAGGTTAAAGCCCACTCAATCCATGATTCCCCTAGAGTGGCATCTCCTGTACAACAAGGAGATCAACCAAAAACACACCCCTCACTACAAATGCCTACTCAATTCCCTGGGCAATCAAGCATAGACCTGAACCAACTATGCAGCCCAGATGGTCCCTTGTATCACATGATGAACACCCTCATCAAAAATCACATCCAAACATACACAGCTGACTTGGAGCTGTCCATGAAGAACCAATTTGGAGTGATACAGACGAAGATGAATGATCTGTCCAACAAGATTGATCACAACAGCAAACAGATTGCTCATCTTCAAGGTCATTTCTCCCAAGATTCAACTTCCAAAGGTGATAAAGCCAAAAAGGGGGAGAAAATCAAGGTACCTATGGATACACTTGAAGCCAGAAGAAAGGCAAGAGTGGCTATCCTAGCTAGAGATCAACAAGATCAAGCCAGAAAAGAGAAACTGGCACAACAGTTTGGTGTCTCTATTCAAGAAATAGAAGATGCTGAAAAGGCTGATGAATCCCAAGGGCACAATGAAGAAACCTCTGATGGCCAAAGTTCTGATGAAGAATCAGAAAGTACTGAAGACAATCCTTCAGTAGTTGACAAACCTTCAGAAGTTGTCAACCCATCAGAAGTTAACACTTCCAAAGCTCAAACTGCTGACCCTTCCAGATCAACTGCTCCTATTCAAAAAACCTCTGCTCCTATCAGGCCTACTACAACAGATACAACAATGATTGTGCTAAACCCTTCTCCAATCTCTCAATCAGCTGATTTACTTGAGAAGAGTTTAGTTGCAGCCCAAAAGAAGGCCAGAGAAGATCTGATTTGGAAAAATCTGGAAGAAAGGGATGACTTAGATCTAAGCCATGAAGAAAAACTTCAGGCTTATGAAGCTGAACTACAAAGGCAGGCTAGCCTAGATGAGATTGATGAACAAGACAAAAGACATCAACTGATGTCTTACATTATGAAGAACAGCAAAGTCAAAGCCCATACATTGAAGAGACTCTCTGTGGAAGAGCTGACAAGAAGAGCTCAACTTATTGCAGATAAACTTGCAACAAGTAAAGACACAAAGGCCAAGAGAGCTCAGATGATAGAAGAACTGGTAGCCAATGGTTATGGTTCAAAAGCCTCAGTGTCCAAGTGGAAAGAAGAAAGATTGGTGGACACATACAGAAAATACAAGGCTGCAAGGGCTGCTAATCCAGAGAAGTTTCAAACTGCTGAAGCTTCAACTTCAGTAGTTAGAACTTCTGGTGTTCAAAAAAGACCAGCTACCTAAAGAAAGAAGTCAGAGGAAAAAGTGACGACTGATTTCAGAATGGTACTACTAGAAGGTAGTACAGTAGTACATTCTGATTTTGACATAGAAGAGAAGCCTCCGCTCACACAATTCAGGGATCCTTCCACCTTTGCATATCAAATCCAGAAGACCATCACAGACAAACTGCACACCAAGGTAGTAACTGAACATCACTTGCCAACATTTCAGATACCTAATGTGATGGAACAACAGCAGGGAAGTGAATCCCACCTGAGAGTCACTGAAGTTGAAAACATTCAACACTCAGGAGAAACCCAGGGTACCACCATGGTTCCCTACACTGCAGACTTTGACAAGTCTAAAGTACCAGTCATCAGATGGTCCTTTACTGATAACAACTCAGTACTTGTGACAAGAAGAGATCAAACAAGCAGGGAATATAGGTCGATGAATGAACTGAAGAAACTGTCAACCAAAGACCTGCTTACAATCCAACACTTGGAACCAAGAAAAGGGTCTCTTACTGATGATCAACTAAACCAGCTCAAGAATTCCATGTTCAAAGGAATATGGAAAATTGTGAAGGACAGAAATGAACAATAAGGAATTAGTAAGGTTTTGGCTTCATCAATCCATGGGGAGATTGTTAGGACAAAAAGGATTGGTGAAACCACTTTTGCAAACCTTAGTCTAATTCACTTTCTGTCAAATACTCTAAGTATGGAACTGCTGAAGACAAAGAATCAAACTGCTGAAGAAGAGATTCAGAAGTGCTGAAGAAGAAGTCATCAGAAGTTCTGAAGTTCAAACCAGACACTTCTACTAAAGAACTACTGAAGACAAACTACGCATCAGTAGTTTGTCATTCATCAGTACTTGAAGAAGATCTTTTCCACCGCCTTTGTATATCAGTAGTTTAATACTTTAGTATTACTTTTGCTTTATGTACAAGTTCCAAGACTGCAACTTGTTGCAACTTGTTTCTGAACTTGCTTTTTGGCAAGGTTCATGTATTTGTAAAGTCTATAAATAGAAGGATTCATCCTTCTGTTTTAGACATTGATTTTAATACAAGAAATCCTTCAACTCTTATTATTGTTATTTCCATTTCGTGTTTACTGAGAATCTGTCAAAGTATTTCATTCTCATTCAATACTTAGATTCTCAATAAACACTTCTCATTTATTAGTTCTTGATTCCAGGGGGAGTAATAACTCCTGTTGATAAGTGTAGCTATAAAACTTATAAACATTCCACTATGCTATCACTCACCAAAGAACTTGCTAAACACTTAAGTGTCAACTAGCAAGTTCAACTAAAAGAGCAGCTATACTGATCCAACAAATTACATTAGTCATATTATACAAGTATAAACATAAACTAAGCTTTCTAGCTACTAATATAACCAATTTGGGTTTTTTAGTAATAAGAATCGTTTAAATTCATTTATGTTTGTAAACGTTTGTTTTTGTTCGTTCATGCATTGTAGGGGTGTTCAACGAATCGAATAACGAATTTTCGAATTATTCGAATCGAATTATTCGAATTTTTAATATTTTTACCTGAATTCGTATTCGATTCGTATTAGTTTAAAATTCAATTTATTCGATTCGTATTCGATTCGAATAAGAAACTCGAATTCGAATCGAATTCGAATAAATTCGATTTAGTTCAAATTCACCTTAAATAACAAATTGTTTTACTTTTAGTTTTAAAACTAATACAAACTCATTATTTTTTAACATATAAAATACAAATCTATAAAATTGATAAACAATAATATGTCAAATACGAGAATAGTAAAAATAGTAGAGAGTATAGTTTTATAGAGTTTTGTGATATATAAGGTAAATATATAAAACATGGTTATGCTAAAAGTTATAGACACTATGGGTTCTTAGAGTTTGACCAAAATTTAGAAGTTTTTTTTTTCCAATGTGTATACTTGTGTATATAATAATGTGTATATGTGTATATATATTTAAAAAAATATACATGTACAATTTTTTATTCGAATTTCGAATCGAATCGAATTTAAAATCATAAATTCGTATTCGATTTACTGGACTCGAATTCGAATTCTTAATAATCGAATCGAATTCTTGGTAATCGAATCGAACTAAATCGAATTTCGAATTTTTCGAATTCGAATCGAATTCTGAACACCCCTAATGCATTGTTTGTTTGTTTAGGTTTTAAACGAATGAACACGAACATGAACATGATAAGTTTCTTAATGAACGAACATGAACAAAAAAATATGTTCGATTATATGTTTGTGTTTGATTAAAGTTAAATGAACAAAAGTGAACATATCTTTATTCGTGTTCGTTCGATTTGTGTCCAGACTCCAGGCCTAACCATCACAAACTAGGCTTTTTCATCAATCAATCTGGTAGATACTTCAGATTTTATATAAAAAAGTAAAGTCAAACAACTAAGCAGATGAAAAGTCAATTTTCGGTACTAATTTAAATCTTGCTCTTCAAGAAACTTTTAAAATACATGCACTTTTGACATTTTGTGCTCTAATTTCTTTCCGCTTCTTGTTAGGACCACAAAATGTCCAGATTCTTGATCATTATAGCCAATACCATCATTACATGTAATACAAGGCTTTTATACTTTTACTAGCTGATTACTCCGGGAGTGTCCCGGGGTTGAAAAATCTAATATTACTTAATAAAAAAGGATAAAAGAAGTAAACAGTCTCAACCTCTATTAATGTTAAAGAAAGTTGTTCTAATGTTTATACTATAGCACATGAACGTGGACAATTCATATATGTAATAGTAGGTTCAAAAACATATAAATACTATCATAACATGATTAGTGACTTGCGTATATATGATTAAGAAATTACCTAAATACATTGTGTTTTTTTCTGCATAACAAAAACTCACTAAAAAAACATTCTTTTCATTTTTGTATAGCACTATATATGGTGCTCGTTGGAAAGATAATAAAGAGATCGTTAATTTGGTGTAATTTTTTTTTTCAAAAAAATGTCATACATAAAAGTTACTAATGTTTAAAAATTATGACTGAAAAATAAGAAAAAAATAAAGATAAAAATATTAATTAACATATTTAAAATTTTAAAATAATTAATAGTTCCTTAACATTTAAAAAATGTGAGAGGAAAATAAGAAAAATATATTAATTAACATATTTGAAATTTCAAGATAATATAGATATAGATTTTATTTAAAAATATAAAATAAATAAATTTAGAAGAAAGTTTCATATGATGTCACATGGCACATTTAATTGGAGGTTGAGGTCTCCATTGAATGTCACCTCATACAAACTTAATTCTTTTATTACAAGTTATAGATATTGCGGAATGTAATTCTACCATTGTATTTTTTGTTTCTTCTCTTTCTAATTTCTATAACTATACATACATGAAGCTAATGTTTTTGGAACATATTTCACGGGGTGGGTTATAGTCGACATATCATGGCATCTCAAGGTTATCTGACAAGACAGTAGAACATCATAAAATTAGAATTTCATTATTTCAGTTACTATTAAAACAAATCGTGTTTGTAGGTTGACCAATCAAAGATGAACATGATACTAGCTTTCGTGGGGTGACATAAACATGAAAATTAATTTTCGGAAATAGAGGATTAAATTTGACAATTTGAAACCCTTGGAAATAAATGTCTAAAAGGCGGTTAATGGGCCACAATTCATTACGAATTTTCATAATCTTGGTAAAAAAAAACTCTCTGGTTCTTCTCTTAATCAAATCATACAGAAAATTTTCAATCTCTGATTGTATCCGATTGAATATTTCGATTGAATCGTCGAATTGATTCAATCTGAAAGCAATTACGTGTCTTCAGAGATTTCAATTATCCGGTTGTTTTTGTTTGTTATTATTGCATATCCCCAACATGTTTTTTTCTCCGCATATTAATGCTTTAAAAGTGCAAATTTATAACAAAATAACTGGGTGTTTGGGATTGCTTATTTAATTAACTTCAAAAGTATATTTCATCAAAAGTGTTTATTGACTTATCACTTTTCAATAATGAGGTTTTTTTTTTTTTTAAAAAAAAGATAAACTTATTTATGTAAAATGACTCAAATTGACATTGTTATAAATTTAAACCATTTACTAGTTTTACATATCATATTATATACTTAACAACTTTTTGGATACAAAATATAATTTAAAGAGAATTTACAAATTTTATATAATTTTTTTTTTGTTTATTCTTTTTATTTGATATTTTATAATAAATAACATCAGGGTGGTTTTCATCCGTTGTTTGGTACGCAGGAAAAGACGAATGAATAAAATTAGTGGTGGGTGGCAGTGGCGGAAACGATGGCAGCAGTGGTGGGTGGCGGTGGTGGCGAGTGGGTGGTGATGGCGGTGGCAGGTGACGGTGGTGGAGATGGATGTGGTGGTAGTGGAGTTGGTGGTGGCGATGGGTAATGGCGACGACGGAAGTGGGTGGCGATGGTGGTGGGTGGCAACGGCGGTGGAGGATGCTGGCGGTGATATTGGCAGTGATGATGATGGGTGGGAGGTGGCGACGGTGGGATGTTGTGGCGGTTATGGGTGGTGTCGACGACGATAGTGGGTGGGTGGCAGCGGCGTATGGGCGGGTGGCAGCGGTGTTTGAGGGGAGAAGGCAGCGGTGGTGGGTGGTGGTTTGGAGTAATTGTAGGGTATAGGGTGGGGTATATTGGTAATTTTTTGTTCAAAAAACCAATAGGTATTTAAAAATTCAGATTTTTGTGACTTTTAGAAAAAAATCAATAAGTCATTTCAAACTCAATCCCAAACACCCTCTAAATATAAAATAATTATGTTTAAACTATAAATGTTTTTTTTTTTTTTTTTTTTTTCAAAATTAGCATAAAATGCTCTATCAATGAAAATTACAACGTATTTTTTTGAATTAATAAAAATAAACATGTTACAAGGATCAACTTACCAATCGATCACAAGGGTAAACATGTTTTAACCCCGCCCAAAATTGTAAATTTTGAGTTAGGCTTGGGGAGTTGGGGTCATGTGTTGGTACACATGCTTTGATGTAGAAGTTATACAATTTATAATTTAATTTGCTTAGATGTCTATTTCTATATAATAAAGGGATAATGGATTTTTAAGGCTAATATCACATTTTAAAATTGAAGTCTACTCCACCAAGTTTCTGTCTTAAGTCCTTTCCTGTTTGTTGTTCTAGATAAGTTGTAAAAGTATATTTAGGAGGCGATGAGGCGATTGCCTGGTGCTTGCATTTTCGGATGATATTTTTTAGAGGAGTGGCAAGCAGCTCTGGGAAAAGGTTTACGAATTGGTCAATCTAAGACCGAGTACTTATACTGTGACTTCGTAGCATAGGCAACGATGAGGACACTCAGACCGCCATTAAGGGTCATGTGGTGGCGCATGCGACTAAGTTCAAGTATTTAGGACCGTTTGTACAAAGAGATGGGGAGATAAAGGTAATGTTGCCCACATCTTACCCTATCATCACGTTTGTTAGTATTGGTTGCTTACTAAATACACAAGCATATTTTATGTACACCTCATGTCCTATATATCTTTATATCGAGCCAATGGTCTCACAGAAAGCAACCTCTCTATTTATACGAGGTAGAGGTAAGATTGTCCACATCTTACCCTTTTTAGACCCTACCTTAGATTTACTATTAATGGGATTTAGTGATTATAATGATGATAATTATCAATCCACAAGTTTTAGACATAGTTAAGCAACAAATGAAGCCCGCTTGCGGTGTGCACATATAATCTATATATGTGTGGGCCCATAGGAGGGGAAAAGTAAAATTACACTAATTTCAACGTTATTTTATTAAATTTGTGAAAATAACGTTAAAAATGGCGGACGATTAATCATAAATCATGTGGTGGCGCTGATTGCCAAAAGACAAAAGGGTACATGCACCAATCGGGCTTGTCCCGATTGCTAAGTGTTTATTGCCTTATGTCCAAGGCTTGAGGCAAAAAAATCATTATTAAGCCGGGGGTCTCACTGGAAGCAGTCTCTTTATCCTCACGTGGTAGAGGTTAGGCTAATTTACATCTTACTATTATCAGACCCTATCTTAACTTTGCTATTGGTGAGATTAACTGAGTATTATGATGATGAATTAAGGTTACACTATATTGATATGAGTAATCTATCTATGATTTGACCAAATTACATTGTATGTTGTCATACTGATCAAGCAGATATATTATGAAATATAATGCAGAAAAACATTAGAACTTCATCGCGAATATATTAAGAAATACAATCTAGACAAACATTTGAACTTCATCGCGAATATATTAAGAAATACAATTTGAAAAAAGATTAGAACTTCATCGCGAGAGACCTATATTCCATAATCAAAACGAGTGTTTTTCGAAAGGATATCAAGAAACTAATAGAGCCGGTTTTTACTAGCAAATAAACTTATGCAGAAATTTATATCAAACAGTGGTCTGTGCAAGAAAGGACCATAAATTATACATAAAGGGCATGTGAGACACATCAGAGAAGTAATGGTATTTTTTATTTGTAGGAAGCATGTGGAGGATACACAGAGGAGAAAGAAGTTAATGCTTACATAACTATATAACTATCAAAACTTTAAGTATTAACATATCCAACTTGGAGGGTGTTTGGGATTGACTTATGACTTTTTAAAAAAGAGTTTTAAAAAAAGTGTTTAGATTAGCTTTTGGGATGAGAAACGTTAAAAAGTCAATAAATTGTTGTTTTTATAAGTGTTTCGCTTAACTTATTGTGAATATTGGTTGTATAGGTGGTAAATTTGTAAATTTTTTTCAAAAGTCAAAAGGCAAAAGCCAGGATTTCTAACTTCTCAAAAACAGTTTTTCCACCCTTAAAAGCCAAAAGCCAAAAGTCAAAAGTCAAAACAGAAAGTGCTTTTAAGTTACACAAACAACTTATTGACTTATTGGCTTTTTGGAAAAGTCAATAAGTCAATAAGTTGTTTTGAAACTCAATCCCAAACACCCTCGAATGTGCTTTGTCTCTCTTGCAATCAAAACGAGCTTAAAAATGCCATCCTCGGAAGCCGTTTGGGGGGTTGGTTTCTACTTTTGCTTGAGGTTTATGACTGTTTGTTAGCCTCTTAATGGTCATTAAAATGTTATTTTTTAATGGTTTAAGAGACTATGAACCACTAAAAGTTTTTTTACCCATTAAGACTTAAGAGGCTACCAAACAACCCAATTTTTTAGGATCCAAACTAATTGGATTTTAATTAATATTTTTGGAATGGAAACGAGAAACTTTCATTTATCAACACAAAAACTCCACCATCACAGCAAGATACTTCAATGGCTTAACTTTACATCAATTCAGCAAACCTTTAATTAATTAGGTAATGACCTATTAGGGTAGTCTACGTGGTAGTGGCTTATGCCTTGTAAAAGAAGTCTCTAAATTCAAATATAGACAATGATGTATTTGATGTAAATTATAAAGGGGTAACATTAGCCGGCTAACCAAATTTTAGGTTTGGTTCCGACAAACATAGTTTTTACATTTTGTATCCATATTTTAGAACTACTCTACAAACATAACTTCATGCCTAGTTTTGGATTTTTGTAAATTGTGAGTTTGTTGAAATGCAAATGACAACCGTATCTAGAAATAATTAGTCTAACCTCCGGTTAAGAATATAAAGACTTTTGAATATATAGGATTGATGTCACACTCTCAAATTACCACTTGCGGGGTTATACCGCGGGGCGCGTGACAAACCAGGATCCAAGTCAACGATCACAATAAACAACTCTATATGAAAAACGTAAAACCCTAAACAACGATTTTTATAAGAGGAAGCATTTAAAGAAGAATTTAATCAGTCACAATAGTATCCCAAAGTATTTAAAACACTTTATTTCAAAACGTGTAACTAAGCCTAGACGCCAATGCAGACCCGTGCGCCTAGTTCCATTTGTTGCTACCTTAGCGACCTGAGAAAAACATGCCAAAAAGACGTCAACATATAATGCTGGTGAGTTCACAGGTTTGTTCAATATGTTATCAAAACGTTACCAGAATGTTACCATGTCCATACTATATCCATGTCACCAAGTACGCTAGCTAGGCGTATGTTTTGTTACTACTACGATTGGAAAACCATTACTAGACTGTTACCATGTGTTCAGCCCGATGTGTTGTAGCCATGCTACGAGTGTTACCAGTTCGAGACAATATGCACCCGCCCGGCCCTCCAAGCCGTCGAGTGGGGTTTGTCAAGCCCAATAGATCTATCCACATTTCCCCCGTTGTGCATCCCCTCACATTCATGGTTTCCCCCGGGACTTTAAAAGATCGTATAGTACACAAGTTTAAAACCATAGTATGACATATGTTACCAAAATAGTTTAGTGCATGTTTTCTCCCCAAAAGTTAAAGCAGTAAAAGTGGGGCCGTGAACTCACCTTAGATAGCGTTCTTCGGTTATAAGTAAAGATGTTAAGCCCTTGATAATCCCTCTACCGGAGATCTATCAAAATGTTCACATAAGTGTTCCGACTAATAACCATAAGGTTTATCTAGTCCCCGATTGTCCAGATCGTAACTAAGTATGTTTTAAAACGCGTTTAAATGTTTAACCGACACACTAGACCGACCCGACATCCCGTTGGTGACCCATTACCCTAACTAATCAAGTACACATAGATTACACACAAGGTTCAAGCATAAAACACTTAGTTTGTATCAAAAATCTCATTTTTGCATCAGGACGGTCGAACCAGTCAGTTTAAGTCTCATTCGCCCGTTTTCAGTCTCCTTCGCCCGTTTTACATTTCGTTCGACCGTTTGATGCCTCCTTCGCCCGTTTTACCACGTTCGCCCAAACAAAACCCAGGTTCGACCCTGGATTCTCTCCTTCGCACCTTCGATCGGTCGAAAGAGTCCAGGTTCGCCCCTGTTGTGCAAATTTTCCTAAAAACGCTTCAAACACATTCAAAACGACTCGAAATATCATCAAACACAGCAGTCAAGCATGAATAACTCATCCTCACAAAACCCCACCGATTTCCCCCAATAATACGTCCGTTTCAGCCCTTTCCTAAAATGATAAAGATTATGGAAACATCACTTTCATGCATGGATAATTTACCCAATTTGGAAACTTTTGAAATCGATTCATATTCAACTTGAAATGCTCAGTTTGTCGAGTGTTCGATCTTTCCTTATCAGTTCTATTGATCATAAATATCATGCATCAAGTCTAGATTCGTTAAAACCCCCAAATACCCATAATATCATCATTTATCCAATCCTAACCCTAAACAACAATAATCTAGCATCAATAACAATCCTATATCATGTTTCTATCATAGACACAGCAGCAAATCATTGAACAACACATAACACCACGTAATACACAATTTACATATGTTTATCATCATGGAAACCTATGTCAAATGATAATGTTTTGGTTTAGAAAGATGTTTAAAAAGGTTTTTAATCATAAAAACACTCTTAGAACAGATCCGGACAATTAGGGTTAGATGAAAACGAATTAAAATGCTTTTAAAAAGGTTTAGGATTAAGAACACACCTTGGATTCTTGTTTAGATGTTGTAGATAGGTTAGATTATGAAAAAGAAGAGCAAAAACTCCTTCCTTAGTGATTAAGATCGTTTGAGAGTGTTTTGGGACGGTTAGGGTTTGTGAAATGATGAAAAATGACAAAGTTTGGTATTTATACTAATACTCCTTCGCCCCAACTTAATGGTCGAAGGTGGCCTCCTTCGACCCTTCCACAAGGTCGAATGAGCCCTGTCCTGGTCGAAGGGAATTCTTTCAATTCCACTTCCCAGGTTCGCGCATTTACAAAGGGTCGAACCAAACAAAATGTTCTCCTTCGACCACTCGAAGTGGTCGAACCAGAACTCATTTTCAACTAGTTTTCCAGTTTGTCATGTTTAACGCATTCTAACACATCTTAACACATAAGCATGCATCCTTAATCTATATTTAACATATTTAAGCATAGATAATCATTTACACATCATTTAAACACATCTATATATATAATCCATGACACGACCCATAATCTACACATATACTTAATTAGTTCATGTAATGTCACCAACAACGGAACCCGGTACTAGTGTATTACCAAAATGACTCCCAATGATCCTCCAGATCATTGCACCCTGGACAATCCTAACTTGACCCGACTCAACTAACCTAGTTAAGTCCGTTTATAAACGTTTCTCGCTAAGGTAGACTTAGATGTTACTAAAATGTTTAAGCCAAACATGCCGGGTGTCACATCATCCCCACGTTGAAAGAATTTTCGTCCCGAAAATTGCGCAAAGCCCCAAAAAGAAAGAAACGAAAAGAACAGAACGAAAAGAAAATTACCGGATGTCACATCATCCCCACGTTGAAAGGAATCTCGACCCGAGATTCATTTCGCTTCAGCCGTAACATGCCTCGATTCAAACGCGCGTTTCGGAAAAAAGATGGGGATATTTAGCTTTCATCTGATCCTCCCGTTCCCATGTGAACTCCGGTCCACGGTTCGAGTTCCAACGAACTTTAACGATACGGATTTTACTCCGACGAAGGCTACGAATCTTGTAGTCGAGAATCTTGACAGGTTCCTCCACAATGCGAAGACGATCATCAACCTTGATCTCCTCCAGTGGTACAATGAGAGATTCATCAGCCAAACACTTCTTCAAGTTAGACACATGGAAGACGTTGTGCACACTACCGAGCTCCACCGGTAAGTCAAGTCTGTATGCCACCGGTCCAATCCGATCCAGGATTGCGAATGGTCCGACATAACGAGGGTTAATCTTGCCACGCTTTCCAAAGCGTATGACGCCCTTCCATGGTGAAACTTTCAGAATTACCCTGTCCCCAACCTGGAACTCCAAAGGTTTTCGACGGCGATCGGCATAGCACTTATGACGATCCCGAGCAGCAGCCAAACGCTGACGAATCTGTACGATTTTCTCCGAAGTTTCGTACACGAGTTCCGGACCAGTGAGTTGGCTCTCGCCCACCTCGGCCCAACAAAGTGGTGATCGACATTTCCGTCCGTAAAGAGCCTCGAACGGAGCTGCCTTGATACTAGAGTGATAGCTGTTGTTGTAAGAGAACTCCACTAATGGCAGGTGGATCTCCCAACTTTTGCCAAAATCGATAACACATGCCCGAAGCATGTCTTCCAAGGTTTGAATCGTCCGCTCACTCTGTCCACCAGTTTGCGGATGATAAGCCGTACTCATATCCAACTTAGTACCCAAAGCCTTGTGCAGAGCCTTCCAGAAACGCGAAGCAAAACGAGAATCACGATCAGAGATAATAGAAACAGGCACCCCATGCCGAGCAACCACCTCCTTAAGGTAAAGTCGAGCCAACCGTTCGAGTCCATCGGTTTCCTTAATAGGTATGAAAGGTGCCGATTTTGTCAGCCGGTCAACAATCACCCAGATCATATCGTAACCACTAGGTGACCTTGGCAGCTTGGTGACAAAATCCATCGTGATTTGCTCCCACTTCCATTCCGGAACCTCTGGTTGTTGCAGGAGACCAGACGGCCTCTGATACTCCACCATGACCTTAGCACAAGTCAAACATTTGCTAACATAAGAAGCTATATCAGCTTTCATGTTTGGCCACCAATAAAGTATCTTCAAATCCTGATACATCTTATCGGAGCCAGGGTGAATAGAATACCGGAATTTGTGAGCTTCATCCAGAACAAGCTCGCGCAATCCCCCGAACAATGGGACCCAAACACGTCCCGCAAAATAGTGTAAGCCATCGGTCCTAAGCTCAAGATGTTTGTCAGCACTGTGCATAGTCTCAGCCTTAAGGTTTTCCTCCTTCAAAGCTTCCAACTGTGCAGAACGGATTCGGTCAGGCAACGACGAATGAATGGTGAGCTGTAAGGCTCGAACACGACGAGGATTCGCAGACTCCTTCCTGCTCAAGGCGTCCGCCACAACGTTCGCCTTGCCAGGATGGTATTTAATAGCACAGTCATAATCGTTCAGGAGTTCAACCCAGCGACGCTGCCGCATGTTCAACACCTTCTGGTCGAAAATGTGCTGAAGACTCTTGTGATCGGTATATACTTCACACTTGGTACCATACAAGTAATGTCTCCAGATTTTCAACGCAAAGACCACCGCACCCAGTTCCAAGTCATGAGTAGTGTAGTTCTTCTCATGAACTTTGAGTTGACGAGAAGCATAAGCAATAACCTTCCCGCGTTGCATCAACACGCAACCGAGACCACGAATAGAAGCGTCACAGTACACAACGAAGTCATCCGTACCCTCTGGTAAGGACAAGATAGGTGCAGAACAAAGTTTAAGCTTCAGCATCTGAAATGCTGATTCTTGTGGTTCATCCCAGTCGAACTTTCGGTCCTTCTGGGTAAGAGCAATGAGGGGTTGAGCGATCTTCGAAAATCCCTTAATGAAACGACGATAATAACCCGCAAGACCTAGGAATTGCCGCACCTCAGATGGCGTCTTTGGTGCTTCCCAGTCTTTAATAGCTTCGATCTTAGCCGGATCGACATGAATTCCCAGTTCATTCACCACATGTCTAAGGAATTGAACTTCACGTAACCAAAAATCACACTTTGAGAACTTAGCATACAACTGCTCCTGTCTCAAAAGTTCTAAGACCAACCGCAGATGTTCCTCATGATCCGACTTGTTCTTGGAATATATCAGAATATCGTCAATGAATACGATGACAAACTTATCAAGATAAGGTTTGCAAACGCGGTTCATTAAATCCATGAACACCGCCGGTGCGTTAGTGAGACCAAAAGGCATGACCAAGAACTCAAAATGGCCATAGCGAGTGCGAAAAGCAGTCTTCTGAATGTCAGCTTCCCTGACGCGCAACTGGTGATAACCGGACCGCAAATCAATCTTCGAATAGTTGCTAGAGCCCTGAAGCTGGTCAAAGAGATCATCAATGCGAGGGAGAGGATAACGATTCTTGATGGTCACTTTGTTCAGCTCACGATAATCAATACACATGCGAAGGCTTCCATCCTTCTTCTTCACAAACAAAATAGGAGCTCCCCACGGGGAAGAACTCGGTCGGATGAAACTTTTTTCCAAGAGTTCCTGTAACTGGCTGGACAACTCTTGTATCTCAGGAGGTGCAAGACGATAAGGAGCTCGGGCAATAGGAGCTGCGCCCGGAGTAAGATCAATACCAAACTCAACCTGACGATGGGGAGGAAGACCAGGTAAATCATCAGGAAACACATCAGGAAAGTCACGAACCACCGGGATATCCTTGATCTTCTTCTCATCGTTAGTAGAAACGTTAACAAGCGCCAGAATGGCCGAACAGCCCTTCCGAAGGTACTTACGGGCTTTCATGCTAGAAATGATACTCAGCGGAGCACCGCTTTTCTCGCCACGAACCGAAAGAATCTCTCCATCAGGGAGAGGGATCCGAATAACTTTGTCGAAACAAACAATCTCCGCGCGATACAACGATAACCAATCCATGCCGACCACGACATCAAAACTACCCAGGGGTACCGGCACAAGGTCAATGGGGAAGGACAAACCCGACAGTTCCAAGCGACATTCCCTAAGGGTGTGTGTCTCTTCGATTTTCTTACCATCAGCCAATTCTATTAAGTACTTAGCCTCTAAAGGTGTGGGTACTATATCTAGCAATCGACTAATATCCAAAGACACGAAACTCTTATCGGCACCAGAATCAAATAAGACAGAAACATAGCGATCGTTAAGAAGGAACGTACCAGTAACTGTGTCTGGATCCTGCCTAGCCTCTGCAGATCCAATGACGAAAGCACGCGCAGTCCTGCCTCTGCCGCCATTGTTCCCGTTACCGTTCCCGTTCTTCCCATTGTCGCCCTGTTTCAGCTTGGGACAGTCACGCTTGAAATGTCCCGTGTCTCCACAGTTATAACACCCCTGCCTCCCCTGAGTCCCCTGAACAGCAGGAGCAGGAGCAGGAGTAGGGGTACGAGCCTGGGTCGACGGAAGTGTTGCCCTGCAATCCTTGGCCAAGTGTCCAAGCTGGTTGCACCGATGACAGCGTGCCTTATCACAGTTCCCCGAGTGATGGTAACCACATCGGTTACACTTGGGATGCTTCCCGATATACCCACCTGTCTTCTGCCCCGAAGACGATCCAGACGACTCAAACTTCTTTGTCGGCTGAGACGGCGCCGGTACAACACTCTTCCCCATACCATCCCACTTCCTCTTGTTCCCTTCAGTAACCTTCACAGCAGCACCCTTGGGTGGCAAAACACCTTCTGCCACCTTCAGGTTAGTCATCCGATGAGCTGATCGGACAACTTCAGCAATAGTGGAAAGATTCCCAGCAGCCACCAAACCAGCAATCTCCGGCACTAGCCCAGACACATAGTGCTCGATCCTCCTGTACTCGGGTGTGTGCAAATCAGGGCACAACACCACCAGTTCATTCCTCCTCACAGTGTATTCTTCAATCTCAGACCCAACCATCTTGTAGCTCCAGACTTCATGTTCCAACTTCTGTATCTCCTCTCTCGGACAATACTCACCTCTCAACAGTTGCACAAACTCCGCCCAAGGCATAGCGATAGCCTCTCCCAATCCCATGTTCTGAGTGGTAGCATTCCACCACGACAGCTCAGGCCCCTCAAATGTCGCAGTAGCATACTTCACCCGGTCCCCAGCAGGACAGTTACACATGACGAACACAGACTCAACCTTCTCCAGCCATCGGAGCAGTCCCACCGCTCCCTCAGTTCCAGCGAAGTTATGGGGCTGACAGTCCCGAAACTTCTTATAAGAGCACTGAGGTGGGGGTGGATTGGCACTAACACCTGAAACACGGTACATGAGTAAAACACAAACGAAAGGACACGAAACCCAGAAATGAGGCAAGGTCGACAGAAATCAACTCACCACCCATGGCATTAATCCCAGCCTGGAAATTAGCCATAGCCATGTTCACTTGCTGCTGTAGCAAGTTGTTCAGTTCAGCTTGGGTCATGTTGATGTTACCACGACCACCGCCTCCAGCACAACCACCGCCGCCAGCACGGCCACCGCCGCCACCACGACGTCCACAACCGCGAGCACCAGACATGATCTAATAAATCAAGAAATTAAGGGATTCAGATTCACTTCCAGTGTCAACCACTAGAAATTTACAAGAGTTGACCTAGGGACAAATCCAGGACTATACATCCAAACTCGAAGTCCATCGGGATTTTCATGCATTCCTGTTTATTATTTCGTGTGCACCCGAAATGATAAACTGCTCTACATGGTCCTCCAGATATACCCCTAATCCAGACCCCAGTCACCGGATATCGTCACCTAGTAACGTGTAACGATAGGTGCAAGTGTAGGAAGGCATGTGTGTGCTAGAACCAACAAATCAACCCCTCCTTCTTCAATCCAGGAGAAGAAGACAAAAGTATGTAAGAACCCAAATAAAAGCGGATGATGTAACGGAGAAACATGATGATGATGTAAGGACACCCCGACAACGTTAGTACGTATCCCACTAATAGACTCAAGTATGTGACCGTCTAGTGTGTGCGACTCGGCTATAGACTAGACTCTACATGCAGTCCTAGTTCACTATAACCATTGGCTCTGATACCAATCTGTCACACCCTCAAATTACCACTTGCAGGGTTATACCGCGAGGCGCATGACAAATCAGGATCCAAGTCAACGATCACAATAAACAACTCTATATGAAAAACGTAAAACCATAAACAACGATTTTTATAAGCGGAAGCATTTAAAGAAGAATTTAATCAGTCACAACAGTATCCCAAAGTATTCAAAACACTTTATTTCAAAACGTGTAACTAAGCCTAGACGCCAATGCAGACCCGTGCGCCTAGTTCCATTTGTTGCTACCTTAGCGACCTGAGAAAAACATGCCAAAAATACGTCAACATATAATGCTGGTGAGTTCACAGGTTTGTTCAATATGTTATCAAAACGTTACCAGAATGTTACCATGTCCATACTATATCCATGTCACCAAGTACGCTAGCTAGGCGTATGTTTTGTTACTACTACGATTGGAAAACCATTACTAGACTGTTACCATGTGTTCAGCCCGATGTGTTGTAGCCATGCTACGAGTGTTACCAGTTCGAGACAATATGCACCCGCCCGGCCCTCCAAGCCGTCGAGTGGGGTTTGTCAAGCCCAATAGATCTATCCACATTTCCCCCGTTGTGCCTCCCTCACATTCATGGTTTCCCCCGGGACTTTAAAAGATCGTATAGTACACAAGTTTAAAACCATAGTATGACATATGTTACCAAAATAGTTTAGTGCATGTTTTCTCCCCCAAAAGTTAAAGCAGTAAAAGTGGGGCCGTGAACTCACCTTAGATAGCGTTCTTCGGTTATAAGTAAAGATGTTAAGCCCTTGATAATCCCTCTACCGGAGATCTATCAAAATGTTCACATAAGTGTTCCGACTAATAACCATAAGGTTTATCTAGTCCCCGATTGTCCAGATCGTAACTAAGTATGTTTTAAAACGCGTTTAAATGTTTAACCGACACACTAGACCGACCCGACATCCCGTTGGTGACCCATTACCCTAACTAATCAAGTACACATAGATTACACACAAGGTTCAAGCATAAAACACTTAGTTTGTATCAAAAATCTCATTTCTACATCAGAACGGTCGAACCAGTCAGTTTAAGTCTCCTTCGCCCGTTTTCAGTCTCCTTCGCCCGTTTTCAGTCTCCTTCGCCTGTTTTACATTTCGTTCGACCGTTTGATGCCTCCTTCGCCCGTTTTACCACGTTCGCCCAAACAAAACTCAGGTTCGACCCTGGATTCTCTCCTTCGCACCTTCGATCGGTCGAAGGAGTCCAGGTTCGCCCCTGTTGTGCAAATTTTCCTAAAAACGCTTCAAACACATTCAAAACGACTCGAAACATCATCAAACACAACAGTCAAGCATGAATAACTTATCCCCACAAAACCCCACCGATTTCCCCCAATAATACGTCCGTTTCAGCCCTTTCCTAAAATGGTAAAGATTATGGAAACATCACTTTCATGCATGGATAATTTACCCAATTTGGAAACTTTTGAAATCGATTCATATTCAACTTGAAATGCTCAGTTTGTCGAGTGTTCGATCTTTCCTTATCAGTTCTATTGATCATAAATATCATGCATCAAGTCTAGATTCGTTAAAACCCCCAAATACCCATAATATCATCATTTATCCAATCCTAACCCTAAACAACAATAATCTAGCATCAATAACAATCCTATATCATGTTTCTATCATAGACACAGCAGCAAATCATTGAACAACACATAACACCACGTAATACACAATTTACATATGTTTATCATTATGGAAACCTATGTCAAATGATAATGTTTTGGTTTAGAAAGATGTTTAAAAGGTTTTTAATCATAAAAACACTCTTAGAACAGATCCGGACAATTAGGGTTAGATGAAAACGAATTAAAATGCTTTTAAAAAGGTTTAGGATTAAGAACACACCTTGGATTCTTGTTTAGATGTTGTAGATAGGTTAGATTATGAAAAAGAAGAGCAAAAACTCCTTCCTTAGTGATTAAGATCGTTTGAGAGTGTTTTGGGACGGTTAGGGTTTGTGAAATGATGAAAAATGACAAAGTTTGGTATTTATACTAATCCTCCTTCGCCCCAACTTAATGGTCGAAGGTGGCATCCTTCGACCCTTCCACAAGGTCGAATGAGCCCTGTCCTGGTCGAAGGGAATTCTTTCAATTCCACTTCCCAGGTTCGCCCATTTACAAAGGGTCGAACCAAACAAAATGTTCTCCTTCGACCACTCGAAGTGGTCGAACCAGAACTCATTTTCAACTAGTTTTCCAGTTTGTCGTGTTTAACGCATTCTAACACATCTTAACACATAAGCATGCATCCTTAATCTATATTTAACATATTTAAGCATAGATAATCATTTACACATCATTTAAACACATCTATGTATATAATCCACCACACGACCCATAATCTACACATATACTTAATTAGTTCATGTAATGTCACCAACAACGGAACCCGGTACTAGTGTATTACCAAAATAACTCCCAATGATCCTCCAGATCATTGCACCCTGGACAATCCTAACTTGACCCGACTCAACTAACCCAGTTAAGTCCGTTTATAAACGTTTCTCGCTAAGGTAGACTTAGATGTTACTAAAATGTTTAAGACAAACATGTCGGGTGTCACAATTGATCCTATACTAAACTCTACGGCTGTGGTGTGAAATAACCTGAAAAGAAGGGAGTATTTGGGGAGGGAGATGATGACGAAGAATTGCTCCTACGTAATGAATACAAAAAGTGTGATGTTGGTTACTACGAGAGTAGCTTTTAGGGTTAGGCAAAAGTGTGTCCTATTCAAGGAGATAAGTCCTCATTAAATAGGATTTCACATAGCCAACTTCACCAAATCCTAGCTTGAAGTGGGCTAGGCCCAAATATGAGGTATTTCCACTCTTCAACCAAGTATTAGTATAAGATAAAAATGTATATTGACCAATGGGAAAGGATGAACACGTACCGCCTTAACCTGTGCCACGTGAATTGGTGTCGTTGTTAGACATTCTGCAATGGACATGTGTCACTAAGGGAGTGACCACACGTTCGGGAGCTCTGATTGGTTGCATGGCTCTGACCGTTAGTGGAGATTCTTGGTGACGTGACTTCCTGTATTCTGATTGGTTGAGCTGTGTTGGCAACATACTTGTTGCCCCCTTTGTGGCCAGCATGGTAGTGGGGCAACAACTACCCACTGTTGGCGCTATTTGATTGGCCTAGTGATATCAAGCGGTGAGGATTGCCTAGGTGGCATGTTCTGACTGGTCGGACGTGCTCCGCATTCTTGGCACACATCCCTTTGCTCTTATTGGCTCGTACACAATTGTCCTTGTATGTATTATTTGACTCCATAACGTACCCACCGGAGGGTGCGCGTCACGCCTAGTAGTTACAATCACAGCCAGGCCTAAGGAATTGTGACACGCAGGTGCAGGCTAGAGCCAGAGGCTGTCTGGCGCGTCAAGTGCTAACCGCGTGCAATTAGGCATTCCATACTTAGTCATTTGAAGCTTTGTGGGATGTGGGTTAACCTTGTCCGCGCAAGGATTTAATTAGTACCCTATATCTTTGCCTGGTAAATCATACAAATAGCAAAGTCATTATTAGGGTCTAGGGAAAGTGGAATGTAGGCACATCGATGTTACTTCACGAAAGACGCCAGTCCAAAAACATCTTGACTAAAAATGTATAAACATATAGCTACCAATTAGCAAAAGAAGTGATAAAAAAGTAACATAGTAAATAGAAACAAAAATAGTATCCTGCAACAATATGAACATAAATACAAGAAGATAATCACATGCAGAGTTCATTAAAGGTGTAGGAAAAACCTAAGCCTCTAACAACAAATTTAATGCATCTATGTGCCCTTCCCTAAAGATCCTTAACCTTAATCCTATATCCCTATGAACTTCTATACTGGACCATGTTATTAGAGAGGTGCAAATCTAATCTCATCTAGTTCCCTCTTCCCAAGTCAGATTAGTCATGCCTCGCTATTCATATCCTCCACATGCAGTTAAGAATTATACAGAGTTGCATTAACAATCATATTGAAATCTCATTAATAGTACTTTTTATGTTTATAGTTTTCCGGGCACACAAATTATATTGAAGGCTTTAAAACATCACCAGCCTTTGAAAGACTTGGTGCCAAGTCTTTTTCTGTTGGACAAGGAAAAAAGATGCAGGATAAAGGAGAGGGTTGTTCAGATTGGTAGTGTTTCGTGTCTGAATTGGGACTAGAAGAGGGCTCCTATGCAGGAGGATAAGTAGGCCCAGCTTCAGGTGATCAACAGGATTCTGGGGAATGTTATTCTCTCTGCAGGTTCGGATAAATAGGAATGGATCGCTGCCAGTTCGGAGGAGTTTTCGGTATGGGCGGTTAAGAACTTTTTGTCTTCGAGGTATGATTACAACAACAATTATGTTTTGGATCGGTGCAAATGGATCCCATGCAAGTGCAATGTTTTTGCCTGGAGAGCCGCATTAAATAGCATCCCCACGGCTATCGAGTTAAGGAAAAGGAAGATTCCGATTGGAGACACTACGTGCCCATTATGTGCTTTGGCGAAGAGTCTGTTGACCATATCTTTACTTCATGTTGGTATGTGGCGCTCCTTTGGGAATTTATCAGCTCTTAGTGCAAAATCCCAAACATTTTCGCGTTCTCATTATGTGACATGTTAGAGCTTCACAATCATGTTAGTTTGCATGGTAGAGCCAAGGAGGTGTTCAGAGGGTTGTGATTCTCGGCTGTTGGAGTTTATGGAAGGCCCGCAACGGGCTTAAATTTTATAAGAAGTCAGTTCATATTCATGATATTGTGCCTGAAGTGAAGTCTTTGGGGTATTTTTGGTTTGTAAATAGAGGTAAGGCTGAGCCTGTTTCATGGGCGGAGTGGTGTAAATTTGAGGATTGGTAGTTGGTTGTAGTGAGCGCCCTGTTTTGGGGCGCTCGTTTGTGGTTTGTTTAATGAAGTTAACCTTAAAAAAATTAGATGGGTAAATTAACAATGTGGCAAACTTTGTAATTCCATGTGTAGTAGGATGCTTTAAATTTAAGGCCCCATCCATTGATTGAGACATGTGGCTGGTCCAATCAGCATACGACCTTAAATGGAAATGAGGTGTAGTGGGGGGGGGCTTTAAATTTAAGGACTAATCCAATGATTACCTAATTATTATTATATTTTATGTTTAAATTAACTAAGTAAAACTAAAAAAACACAAATAATATTCATTTTCATCTTCGCTTTCGTCGTACTCGTCTTCATCTTCGTCTTTGTCTTCGCTTTCGCCTTCCTTTGGAATATACCAAACCGACCAAGCATGTTGGACCAAATTCGCTGTCAACGCATCATGTATTTGATGGTCACGAACTTCATGTGTGTTGAGTATTCTTTCAGGCATTGTCGCTTGCGGTAAATCCTGAACGGCTCCCGGTACATAATTTTGACATATCGCTTTACCTTCGTCTTCTAATATCATATTATGCATGATTATACATGCATACATAGCATCTCTCATTTTGTCTTTGGTCCATGCACGATGAAGATTTCTTAAATAATACCAACGCTGTTGAAGAACCCCAAAGCATCTCTCTATGTCCTTTCGTGCGGCCTCTTGAGCTTTCTTAAAGTGTGCCCTTTTTTCATCGAATGGGTTACTGAATGTCTTAATGATAATGGAATACCTCCGATATATTCCGTCAGCCAAATAGTATCCGTGTGGATAGTAGTTTTCGTTACATTAAAACGACACCTTTACTACTCTACCGGAAATGAAATCCTCCATCATAGGCGACTACTCAAAAACGTTTAACTCATTGCATGAACACGAAAAACCAAAATAGGCGGACCAAACCCAAAGGTTGACTGAAGCCACCGCTTGAAGAATAACCGATGGTCCTTTTTAGTCACCACGTGTGTATTGACCTCGCCAAGTGGTTGGGCAATTATTCCACCTCCAATGACGACAATCTAAGATACCAAGCATTCCTAGTAAACTATGTTCATTCGTATGCACCTCGTAATTTTTTTGTAGATTGTACCAAGTGGGTCTTCTAATATAACGGGCGTCGTACAAATGTATTATTCCTAAAATATATATATATATATATATATGTGTGTGTGTGTGTGTGTGTGTGTGTGTGTGTTATTAAATTAAATATAAAAAAGGTAATTGAATTTACTTTAAAAAAAAGTGTGATGTACCTTGACAAAAATACTCCAGCGCATCGCGTGATGTTTTCTAGGCCATTTTTAAATACTCGTCGTTGATATCGGTCGGGTTACCGTAAGCAAGCACACGCAGTGCTGAAGTACACTTTTGAATAGCGGTATATCCCATGATCCCCATCGCATCTGCTTTTTTCTTAAAGTAAGAAAATGTGTTTTCCAAGTCTCCGCTAATACGTATAAATAAACGTTTACTCATTCGGAAACGACAGCTAAAAACCTTTGGGTCGAGGTACGTCGGGTTTTCATCAAAGTAATCCTTCATTAAACGAGCATTAGCCAATTCACGATCTCGTTCGTAAAATTGTCTAGACACTTTTGGACGTGTAGGAGCACTAGCTTGTTCCATATATCATGCCGCGAGCATACACACACTCGTAGCCGCATCTGGCTCCAATTCTTCGTATGTCGACTCACCCTCATCACCTAGAAACTCTTTGTAATAATGATTGGTAACAGATGATGACGATGCGGGGAAGCCATTTTTTAAATATTGTGGTTTGGTGTTGTGGTTTTGTGGTATAGTTGAATGGTTTTTGTTGTGGTGTTGTAGTACGGTTAAATATTGTGGTGTGGTATGGTTTGTATATATAATCTATTGTTTATTGAAAAAAAATAATAAAACAAAACTAACCGTTTAAAGAGCCGTTGGAGAGAGGAGAGAGACGTTGGGGAGAGTGAGGTGTACAAATCTGATTGGTTGTTGGTTGATGTTGTCTGGCGTTAAAACTTTAAGACCCTCCCTCCTTTTCATGTTTAGCACCCTTCCGTAATGGTGTTGAGGGTGCTAATCTTGTTTTAAGACCTTAATTCGCGCATGAATACAAATGTTATAAATAAATAACTTTCAATTGTATGATTTAGTATGTTGTTAGTATGTATCGGTGAAAATGGCCTAAAGTCCTAGACCCACTTGCTAACATTTAATATGTATTATTGAAAACGGAAGCTGAACAGTAGACTAACACATCATGTGCATTCAAAATTGATCTAAGGGTCGGCATTACTTTGTGTCCTCTTTCTTATCCTAAGTTCTGAGTGGCTTTACACATGTAAGTATGATCCTCTCATGCCCTCCACGTACAAGGACAGAAAGCTAGATGCTACCTTACGTGTCATCACCAAGGCTTACTCACCTTTTCATATATATACTAACACCACCACCACCACCACGGCACCACACCAGTTTCCCTCTTGATATGTGGCTTCCAGGTTCCACCTGTCACCATCACAATTCTCATCTCTCACCTACAAAAGAAAAATGGGGAAACTAGTGAAAGAAACGGGAGAGAGCAGTAAGAGAAAGAAAGAGAGACGTGGACCACCGGCAAATCTCCGACGATTAGCCACCGTCGCCTGCTCGCCTCCCACCCACATAGCCTAAGACGTGGAGATCTTTGGTGCTGTTGAGAGTGGCGAGTTAGAGAGAGAAACATGGAAGACCACCGACGCGTTTTCAACGACCGGCCCCCGGCATGTGCTCGCCTCCCGTCCACAAAACCCGATAAATGATGTACCAGAATGCAAGCATAAGGTACAATCTGGTGGTTCTCTTCCGATCTGTTGCCATATATCAGCGCTATTGTTTTTGATCTGCTACGTTGTTGTTTCTAATCTGATAAAAAAAATCACACGTGCGTTGCCTGAAAATACCTCTGCACCGCCTAATGCTATAATAAAAAATTAAAAAAAAATACGAACACTGTTGGGTCTGCTGACCTGGAGAAGAACAGATGATTGGAAAGCCAAAATATACTACACAATTGATCCTTAATAAGAACAGTATTTACAAGTTACTTCTCCCAAAAGACTGTTGACCATACCATCTGTTGTACCCTAACAACTGTTGGAACAACTGTTGTTACAAAGGTCTGATAGAGAACAACTGCTGACCAAAGGTCTGATGAAGAACAACTGCTGATCAAAGTACTGAAGACTAAAGATCTGTTGGAGCCAACAGCACTAAGGCTCCAACAGATGATTCAAGACCATCAGAGGTTTCCTATCAGTTGTTTTCCTTTCAGAGTTTTCCAATGTAACAGTTATTTGTGTCATCAGATGTTTTATATTGTTATTCTGTTAGAGGTCACTGTCTTAGGTGACGTCAACTTAGGTCATCAGTAGTTTAGATTGTCTATAAATAAAACAGTGCATGTACTGTTCTATTTATCACTCTAAACATTCTCTTAGACAAACTTACACGAGTGATCAGGCTGAGGGGGAGTAATTGTAATCGTCTGTAATCATTCAGTTATATGAAAGCTTTCGATTCTAAAACAATTATTCTCTTGTTTTGATTTATAGTTTATCATTCAGCTGCACTTTCTATTTATAGTTTATCTTCTTCCGTTATTCATTTAATTAAACAATCAAAACAATCAAACTCAGATCCTAACAATTGGTATCAGAACCTGATCAATTAAATTCGATCTAACCAATCAATTTAATTTAATATAAACTGATCAGCTCACAATTATTGATATCGTTTGTTTGCCGGATTGAAAATTGAGTAATAGTTTATTTACGATTCAGCCGTTTTATAAACAGACTTTGTTTTAGAAACAATAAGAGAATGGCTTCAATCAATCATGATCCACATAACACTGGCACGAACAACAAGCCACCGATGCTTGTCAGATCTGAATACAATATCTGGCAACGTCGGATGAGCCACGTTCTAGCTCAACAGAACACTGGGTGCTGGAAGTCAGTTATCTTCGGACCACATGTTCCGATGGTGTCGAGTACCGAAGATCCCAAGGTTCAAGAGCCTAAGAAACTTGAAAACTACTCCGAGCAGGATTTTCAGAAAATTGAGTTAGATGCTAAGGCCTTCAGTATTGTGGCCATGGCTCTACCCAATGATATCTATGTTGGGCTGTTACACTATAACAATGCAAAGGAGTTGTGGGATGCATTGAAAGAACAATTTGGTGGGTCTAAAAAGGTTATTGAAAACAACCGTGAAATACTTAACCAACAATATGAAACATTCAGTCATGTAAAGGGAGAGTCATTAACTCAACAATTGGAGAGGTTTAACTGTCTCATTAGTGAACTAAAACTGGTTGGTCTAACTTATCCTAATTCAACTTTGAACCATTGGTTTTTAAGATCATTACCAGACAAATGGGACACTATTGCTATAGTTATGAGAAACTCATTTGGATTTAAGGACCTATCACTGACCCAGCTTCATGGTAAGCTCTTGACCTATGAGAGAGAGCTTAACCAGAAAAAGAAGCTCCATGACTCTGGAAAATTGTCTGATGATTATGTATTTGGTAATACAACACTTTTGGGTCATGATGAGGTGCCTGGTAACAATAAGGATAAGAGTTATGATCATTTCATTGACATAACTTCAGGTTTTAACTCTGATTCTTATTCACCAAACTGTGCTTTTACAGCAAGTGGTGGTGATATCCAGGCATCTGATAACATATCCTTTGAGTATGATGACCTAAAGTACTTTGACCCTGATGATTTGGAAGAAATGGACATTATGCACCAATTGGCTCTGCTCAGTGTAAGAACCAATAATTTTTACAAGAAAACTGGCAGAAGATTTCCAGGGTTGACTGGCAGGTCAAAGGTGGGGTTGGATAAATCAAAGATTAAGTGTTATAAATGTCATAGACTTGGTCATTTTGCTAGGGAATGTAGGAGTCAACATGGTACACCTATGATTACCTATCCAAATCAAAGGCCACAGACCAACACTTATCAGGTTTCCCATTATACCGCTGGACCAAATGTGTAAAACACTGCTCATTTTGCACAGTCCTCAAACATTGTTCCTGTCCAGTATGTCCAAACCACTGTTCCTCAGATTCACTATGTTCAAACCCCTGTTGCTCAAGCACAAGTGCCAATGACTGCTGCTCCACCCTCTGCTCCTGCAGAGACCAGTCAACCGAGTTTCTTCACACAAGGCTTTGTTGATTTGAGCAGTCTACTAGATGAGTTAATAGATGAAAACTTTGCTCTTATATCCAAAGCTGAAAATAAACCAGAAATTTTTTGTTTCATGGCTATGGTTGAAGAGGTTGAATCTGGGGATTTGGTAACTGAATCTGATATTGTGACTGATGATATTGTTGATGAAGTAGTTGCAGGTGAAAAATCTGAAGAAGAGGTTGTGAATCTCTCAGATCCCTGGGGTGCATCTGATGATTGTGAGTGCAAGTGTGATTGTGCATTGATGGCTGCTGCTAAGGTATCTCCTCAAATCTTAAAAGATTTATGTTCAAACAAATGTGTAATAGCATTTGCTAACATTAAAGAGGTGAATGAAAACCTTAGGAAGAAAATTTTAGATGATGAAGTTCAATTTGAAAAACTTTCAAAAGAGTTAAAATCAAAATTGAGTGAAAAAGAATCTGAAATCAGCAGTTTAATACATGAAGCAACTTTAACCAAAGACCAGCTCCAAACTATGGTAACAAAATATCATAGTTGTAAAAAGGAGCTTGAGGCCACCCAAGTTGAATGTGAAAAATAGGTGGAATCATGTAAAGGTTTTGAGATGCTCCTCAACAAACAAACCAAAAGTCATGTGAAGTTTGGTTTTGGTTTTGGAACCACTGCCCCAGCTTTTGAAAACACTGACAAAAGGGAACAAAAGTTAGTTGAGGTAGTACCAACTAATTTGGAGGGTCAAGAGATTAAAATCACTGAACCTAATGGCAAGAAAATTGTTCTTGAAAAGCTTGAAGGTTCCTCATCATTCACTGAACTTGAAAGATATGAATTTATACCTATTTGGTCTGATGAGTGTGATACTGTTAAGAACTTCAAACCAGTCGATTTCAAAACCCCTAATGGTAAGAAAGCACCACAGGCAAAGGTTATTCCCTTGAAAGACCTTCCAGCAAATGCTCAAACATCTGTTGAAAAGAAGGTTGAAAAAGGAAAAAAGAAAGAAAAGTTTGTCCACTTGTTTTGTGATTTCTGTGAAAAGAAGAATCATGTTACTAAAAACTGTTTTCTTCTAAAAGCATATGATATCAACAAAGGAACAAGTGTGTGTGATTCTAAGACCACATGCTCAATATGTGGTAAAAAGAATCACAAGACCAAAGAGTGTCTGTATCTCAAAAATTTTGATGTCAAAATACAAGAGTACAAGGCTAAAACTCGTGCAAGTCAAGTGGTGAGTACTCCAAAAGGAAAACCCAAACAGACTTATGTACCAGCCCAAACATCTGTTACCAAAAGTCTTGAAACATCTGCTCCCAGGGATGTCCAAGTAACAGATCGTCCACCCAAAAACAAGTACCCAAGAGGATATAGACAACCACTTTCTCATAGTCTGTCACATGTTTATGAAGAACCCAAGAGGACTTCTAAACCAAGAGTGAACAGAAATCTCTATGGTTACTATCATCTGACAAGAAGTGATCAAACATCTGTTGCACCAAGTGTTGACATCCAAGTACTGGCAAATGGTCAGCAACAGTTGTTGAACTTGGTCCAAAAACTAGTTCAAACCACTAATCATCTTCCTAAGCTTGAGGCTAAAAAGTCTGTGGACCCATCCAAAGCCAACTTGGCTTTGGACACTCACCAAAACTAATCCATTACTGATGTGCATGTAGTTGATATGTTGAAGAACAATCCTATGGCAAATGTCTGTCTGTTTTCTGCTGCCTCCACTAAAGAGACAGAATTGTAGCATAGGAGACTGGGTCACACCAACCTTCAAACTATCAACTCACTCTCCAAACAAAGCCTTGTAAGAGGTCTACCATCAAAAGAATTCAAATGTGATGAGCATTGTGTTTCCTATTTAAAAGGGAAACAACATAAAAGCTCTTACAAATCCATTGATGAGTCCAAAACAAGTCAATGTCTACAATTGTTTCACATGGACTTGTTTGGCCCAGTTAAAATCATGAGTCTAAGAAGAAAAAGATTTTGTCTTGTCATAGTTGATGATTTTTCTAGGTTTACATGGACTTACTTTTTACACTCTAAAGATGAGACTGCAAGTATCTTGAAGGACTTTGTCACCAAAGTTGAAAAAAAATATAACTTTCTAGTAAAAGTCTTTAGAAGTGACAATGGAACAAAGTTTAAAAATAAGGAGTTGGATGACTTCTGTGTGTCAAAAGGAATTGTGAGGCAGTACAACATTCCAAGAACACCAAAACAAAATGGGGAGGTTGAGAGGAAAAATAGAACTCTCATTGAGGCTGCAGGAACCATGCTAGCAGATTCTGGTTTGCCACTGTCCTTCTGGGAAGAAGCTGTAAACACTGCTTGCTATGTTCAAAACAGAGTTTTAATCAACCCAAGACATCAAAAGACTGCTTATGGAATTCTGCTCAAAATCAAACAATTAATCTCATTTTTCAAAATCTTTGGCTGCCCATGTTTCATTTTAAATCTTAAAGATTCCATTTCAAAATTTGCAGCCAAAGTAGATTGTGGATATTTTCTGGGATATTCTTCTACTGCCAAGGCCTATAAAGTGTTTAACACAAGGACCAAGACAATAGAAGAAACTCTGAATGTTAAGTTCAATGAACTTTCATCCTTAAAAATACCAGCAAATCCTACTGAATTGTTTGATTTAGATAAACTCAAATTTAAAGATATCACTGTCAAAGCTAAAAGTGCAGGTATCCCACAGTCTCCACAACAAGACTACAGAACAGATGTTGTGATTCCAAGTCACTACAAAGTCTATTCTGTATCAGGGGAAGCAGCTGTTCAAAACACCTGTCAAAACTCTGCCACAGCTAAGTCAGCCACTGTTGGCTAGTCTTACCCTCAAACCACTGCCTCACCAACCTCATCCACTGTTCAATCATCTGTTGATAAAAGTCCAACCTCTGTTGAAAAAATTCAGTCCAATTTCACACCACTTGGACCCATTCCCCCACCTCCATTTCAAACATCTATTGGTACTACAGAAGTGCAAACAAATGTTACATCAACAGAGTCACCAAACTTCTGTCCTTCACCTCAAAATGCCATCATACCATATCAGGGAGATTTAATCTACCTAAGAGCTCATCCACCAGACCAAATCATTGGAAACATCAGAGAGGGTGTGCTCACAAGAAGCCAAACCTCAAACATGTGTCTTTTTGCAGGCTTTCTATCTCTCACACAACCTGTCAAGTACCAAGAGGCACTAAAAGACAATAGTTGGGTAGAAGTCATGCAGGAAGAGCTCCTTCAGTTTAAAAGACAACAAGTATGGGAACTTGTACCACTGCCTAAAGATGTTTGTCCAATTGGCACAAAGTGAGTCTTCAAAAACAAAATTGATGAAAGGGGTATAGTTGTCAAGAATAAAGCCAGGCTTGTGGTTCAAGGCTTCAGACAAGAAGAGGGGATAGACTATGATGAAACCTTTGCTCCTGTAGCTAGGCTAGAAGCTATCAGACTCTTCCTAGCCTTTGCTGTCAACCACAACATCAAGGTGTATCAGATGGACATTAAATATGCATTCCTTTATGGCAAAATTCAGGAGGAGGTCTATGTATGTCAACCACCTGGTTTTGAAGACACATTCCATCCTGATTATGTATACAACCTCAACAAAGCTTTGTATGGACTCAAACAAGCACCTAGGGCCTGGTATGAAACTCTTTCCACCTTTCTCTTATCCATTGGTTTCACAAGAGGTAAAATTGATAAAACTTTATTTCTAAAATGGAGAGGGAAAGATCTAATGATTGTTCAAATATATGTGGATGACATCATTTTTGGATCCACATGTAACAAAATGTGTGAAGAGTTTAGGGAACTCAGGACAACAGAGTTTGAGATGAGTGCTATGGGTGAACTTCAGTGCTTCTTTGGTCTCCAAGTGAAGCAGCTGCAAAATGGCACATTCATTCATCAAAAAAAATATGTGAAAAACTTATTAACCAGATTTGAGATGAATGATTGTAAGCCATGTAGTACACCCATGAGCACAGCCAAGCTACTCACTATTGATGACAAGGATGAACTGGTTGACCAGACACATTACAGATGCATGATTGGGTCTTTATTGTACTTAACTGCATCTAGGCCAGACATTATGTTTGCCACTTGTGTTTGTGCAAGATCCCAGGCTTCACCTAGAAAGTCAAACCTTATTGTTGTAAAAAGGATATTCAGATACCTAAAAGGTGCTCCCACACTTGGTATCTGGTATCCTGCTAATGGAAACATTGAGCTTTCAGGTTATTCAGATAGTGATTTTGCTGGTTGCCACACCACATAGAAGTCTACATCAGGAGGGTGCCAGTTTCTAGGGAATGCCTTAGTCTCATGGCAAAGCAAAGAGCAAGCAGTTGTTTCAACTTCAACAGCAGAGGCTGAATACATTGTTGCTGCAAGCTGTACAGCCCAACTCATGTGGCTTCAAAATCAACTGCTGAATTTTGGTATAACTGCACTAAAGACTCCACTCATGCTGGACAATCAGGCTGCTGAAAATATCATCAAAAATCCAGTCTCTCATTCAACCACAAAGCACATTGACATCAGACATCACTTTGTCACAGATAGCTATGAAAAAGGTTTGATTTCTCTGCACCATGTTCCAACAGAGGATCAGTTGGCAGATGTGTTGACAAAAGCTTTAGACACATCTACCTTTGAAAACCTGATTTCTAGAATTGGTATGCTAAACATGGATTAAACAACAAAAATGTTTTTAAATAAAAACATTAAAATGTTTCAGAAAATCAAATCCATCCTTAAAAATAGCATTTTCGTTGAAAAATTTGCTAAGGATAAAACAACCATTGTTTCATCCACTCTATCAACTATTAGTTGAAAAATCTGTTTCAAAGATCTGATCAAATAAAACAACCACTGTTTGGTTGAAAAATCTGTTTTCAAACATCTGATCAGATAAAACAACTATTTTTACTATATATATATATATATATATTTAAAAAAAAACAAGTGATGTTAGCATCAGCACTTTGGTAGAATAATAGTTGTTTGCATCAGTCCTTTGGCAACAGTTGTATTCCACCATATGTTTGCCACGTCTGCTCTCAAAAGCAGAGTTTTGGCCACATCAGTGGTTTCACCAGAGGCTATAAAAACCTTGTTTTACCAGAACAGATGTTACACTGTCTCATTGTATTCAAAATACTGAAATGCCTTCTTCAACCTCAAACCCCCCACTCTAATTCCTCTCATCCTCATACTCGAAATCCATTACAATGGATCTTCAAGCTAAAGCCACCCACAATTACCTTCCCTATCTGGCCAAAACAGATGAAAACGTCCCATTCCATACCACCATAGACATCATTCTCAAATCTAAATACCTGACAATACTAACCCCTGATGCCCCCATTTACATCGATACTCTGAAAGAATTCTGGTTAAATGCCGAGGTTCTTCTACAGGGCAAAAAGCCCACAACCATTATCTCAAAAACTGGAGAGACAAATATCGCCATTACCCCCCAACTGATATCCACAACCTTCTCATTGAATGACTTGTCAGGTAACGACTCTTTCCCTAAGGCTGAACTTCACACTGAGTTTCAGGAAAGTGGTTATGATTCACAAATGACTGGTTCAACTCTTTTCAAAAAGTTTTTCCCACATGTCATGAAATTTTTTTTCATACACTCCTTCTCTGTATCTATGCTAAATCCACTTCTTTTAATGAAATCCCATTGAAAATTCAGTACTTGGGATATGCTATGTTGTCAAAATCTGACTACAATCTATCCTAAGGCATGTTCTTGGATTTGGTATCAAATGTGAAGGGAATAAAGTCTGGGTCAAACAATGCTTTTCTGATATACCGAAGACTTTTAAGTGTAATCCTACAAAAGGTTTTGCCTAAAAAAGATTTTAAAAAGGATAAATCATTTCAAATGAAGAGTCTAACTGATGAAACTTTTACAAGAATGTTGGGTTCAAACACCCAAGAAAAAGTGTCAAAAGTTAAAGTTTCTAAAACACAAACAAAGAGGATTAAGACAACAACTGTTGTCCAAACCTCTGTTGTTGAGCCCACTGCTCCTGGTGATCATGGCACTACATCCAGTGCTGTGCAACCCACACCATCCACCTCTAAAAGAAAACGTCCATCCACACAAACCACCAAGAAAACCAAAAAGGGACCTCTAGAAGATGAGATACCAGAGGAAAACCCTGTTGCAGCACAAAAGTAACACGAAACCACTGTTGTTACTTCCTCACAACAGTTGGATATATCTCAACCTGAACAAACTCCTCATGAATCCTCACAAAAGGATCATGTTGTAAGCCAAAGGGAAACACATCATGAAGCATATGAGTCACTTGACCATATGCTTATAAGCCCTTTTCCCAGGGCTACTTTTCTTTTCACTCCTCCACCCTCACCATCACATGTCCTTCCAACAATGAAACCATTGGTTGAAGCTATTGATAAAACTCAGGACATTCCTAGTTCCTCTCCTTCACCCATCAATGAGAGTACACACCAACAAGTGACTGAGACTGAGGAAAATCAATTAGCTAACCCACGAACAGAGGAGGTTACACCCCTGGAGTTCAATGAAACTCTAGGTGAGTTTTCAAGTGAAGCAGCCACTACTGATGTAGAGACCATTGTCTCACAACAGGACAGTGGTTACATAGCTAAGACTTCCTTGAAGGCAACAACTGATGAGGCCACTATAGTGACCCCAAAATCAGTTAGAAGTCTCGAGAACCAAGACAAAGGGGCATTTGGTTCTCTTTCTATGGACTCACCTCCTAGGACTGAACCATATACAACTACCATTGGTAGGAATCCAGATGATCCTATTAATTTAGGTGATGGGTTAAAATACCAAGAATTGACGGCTAGAGTTCACTCCATTGAAACCTTTGTTGTTGACATCAAGACAGATCTCAAGACAATCATGGAATCTTTGGCTGCTCTAACCAAAAGTCAACCATCCAAAGAAGAAATTGCTAGTGAGCTATGGAAATCAGTTTCCCCCATCATCATAGCTCATAGAAAACTAGCAGATCAAACACATGAAACCTACATGGCTCAGATCATAACTATGGTAAATGCTAGGTACACAGATACCCAAGCATATATTAAAGCCATCAAAGACCATCTGCTGAAGACCACTGGCTCTGCCCCTACAACCATTAGAAGAGATGAAGATGATGATGAGTTCACAGCTGATGATGCCAAAAAGGGGGAGAGTGGCAGAGATAGACTACCAAAGCTAAAGCCATTTGGAACAAAACCAGGGCCTGAACCAGCACAACAACCCAATGTTCAATCCACTGCTGATGCTGAAGCAGTCAATGCAGGCAAAGCAAAAGAAATTGATCAAACTGCTAATGTCATTGCTGAAAAGGCTGTTGAAGATAAACAAAAGAGGCTTGACACATTGGAATGCAAAGCAGAGGCTCTAGTGCAAAGGAAGATAGAGCAGCAACAGGAAGTTGAGGATGTTGGCTCCTTTAAAAGGAAGAAAATGTCTGCAAAACACACAAGGCAACCACCATCCAAAACATCTGCTGCCAGAACCACTGCTGTCATCAAAACCACTGATACCACCAAAACAACTGAACCTACCACCAAACCAACCACTAAACCCATTACCACAACCACTAATACACCAACCATAACCATACCAATCACCTCACCATCCCAAACATCTGCTGGTCCTGATCAAGTGCCAACAGATGTTAACACAACCACTACTGCCCAAACACCACCATCACCACGTATCTTGTACAAAAGGAGGAGAAAATCAACCTTTGTGGTACAAGATGAGAACATACAAACATCACCACCTTCCACTTCAACATCCAAATCTGCACCCATTCCAGCCATTCCAATTTCATCCTTTTCACCACACACTTCTTATATAACTTCCCATAAACCACCACCATCCATGACACCATTGGCTACTCAGTATCCTCTTGAGCTTGATCTACTCAAGGGGGAAATGCAATCCTTCTACAATACCGAGGATCCATCCAAAAGATCTTTCCCATCTCTTCCAAATTTTCCTGTTCCTAGAAATATAGATCAATTTATAAAATTTAAAACTGAACAGGCTGATTTGATCATCAAGGAGAGATGCAAAGGGAAAGATGACAGGACTGCTCAGGGCATCCATTCAGCAGAGCTTAGCAAACTGAGAAGGATTGAAGATTTTGCTAAGACCCTGAGCAACTCCATGTCCCCCATGCCTCTCAGCAGTGATTTGGAAAGGGTGGTAAGGGAATCTATTCTTGACCAGATCTTGGAAACCATGCCCTACAAAGCAAACAAGAAACAATTTGCAGGCTGGACCACTCATGTTCTTCAAGAAGAACTTATGAGAATTGAAGAAATGGCTAAGAATCCCCAAGTGAAAATCTCTGCCCCTGATTTTAGGAAAGGCAGAGATCCAGTCAGAACTTTAAAATTCAAAAGGATGAGAGAAGAAATTGTGGCTGCTAAATATGGGGAGATGAAGTCAGTTGCAAGATGGGTTGAGTTAAGGGTGGTTGAAACATACAGGAAGTTGGAAGAGAATAGAAAGAAAGATCCTACACTGCCCATAAAACCAATTTACTCAGATGCTCCCATGGTTAAGAGACCTCAACAGGCCTTTACACTTGACAGCTTGCTTGATACTTCTGACCTATCTGTTGCTGCCAAGAGACAGTTCAAGAAACAGAAGGAAATGTCTGAAGAAGACCAGAAGAAGTTTGTTGATACATTTGTAAAAGAGGGTCTCTTCAACCAAGTACATTATTTCTCTGATATCACAACTCAAGAACTCAGGAAACTCATTGGGAGACCTCCATCACCAAACTCATCAAAAATAAATTTGCAGCTCAACAGATCCTTTGGTTCAAAAATTCTAAAATGGAAGGTCAACAAAGACAACCATGAATTGACTCTGCTCAGATCAGATGGAGAAGCCCAAAAGTTGAGTATGGATGATGCACATGGCCTATGTGCAGATGATCTCCAAACATTGCTAAACTTAGAGATTGAAAGAGATGCAGAAGACTTTTTCTCATTAAGCTTTGACTTACAGTTCAAAGGGCAAATCAGAGAGAGTCTGATGAGAAATAAAGATCAACATAAAGCTTAGTTTTAGCATCATCTGTTCTAGGGGGAGATTGTTGGGTCTGCTGACCTGGAGAAGAACAAATGATTGGAAAGCCAAAATATACTACACAATTGATCCTTAATAAGAACAACATTTACAAGTTACTTCTCCCAAAAGACTGTTGACCCTAACATCTGTTGTACCCTAACAACTGATGGAACAAATGTTGTTACAAAGGTCTGATAGAGAACAACTGCTGATCAAAGGTCTGATGAAGAACAATTGCTGATCAAAGTACTAAAGACTAAAGATCTGTTGGAGCCAACAGCATTTAGGCTCCAACAGATGATTCAAGACCATCAGAGGTTTTCAATCAGGTGTTTGCCTTTAAGAGTTTTCCAATGTAACAGTTATTTGTGTCATTAGATGTTTTATGTTGTTATTCTGTTAGAGGTCACTGTCTTAGGTGACGTCAGCTTAGGTCATCTGTAGTTTAGATTGTCTATAAATAGAACAGTGCATGTACTGTTCTATTTATCACTCAAAACATTCTCTTAGACAAACTTACACGACTGATCAGGCTGAGGGGGGAGTAATTGTAATCGTCTGTAATCATTCAGTTATATGAAAGCTTTCGATTCTAAAACAATTATTCCCTTGTTTTGATTTATAGTTTATCATGACGCTGCACTTTCCATTTATAGTTTATCTTCTTCCATTATTCATTTACTTAAACAATCAAAACAATCAAACTCAGATCCTAACAAACACACTGTTCGTATTCAGATATACACAGATATATAATTATTGTTTTTATAGTGATATCTCATTGTAAACAGTGTGTTCGTATTTTTTTAATTTGTGATTGTAGCATTAGGTGGTGCAGAGGTGTTTACGGGCAATGCGCATGTGATTTTTTTATCAGATCAGAAACAACAACGTAGCAGATGAAAAACAATAGCGCTGATATATGGCAATAGATCGGAAGAGAATGACCATATTGTACCTTATGCTTGCATTCTGGTACATCATTTATGGGGTTCTGTGGATGGGAGGCGAGCACATGCGGGGGGGTCGGTTGTCGAAGACTCGCCGGTGGTCTTCCATATTTCTCTCTCTAACTCGCCACTATCAACATAACCAAAGATCTCACGTCTTAGGCTATGTGGGCGGGAGGCGAGCAAGCGACAGTGGCTAATCGTCGGAGATTTGCTGGTGGTCCACGTCTCTCTTTCTCTCTCTTACTGCTCTCTCCTGTTTCTCTCACTAGTTTCCCCATTTTTCTTTTGTAGGTGGGAGATGAGAAGTGTGATGGTGACAGGTGGAACCTGGAAGCCACTTATCGAGAGGGAAACTGGTGCGGTGACACGTAAGTAGAATCTAGCTTTCTGTCCTTGTACGTGGAGGGCATGAGAGTATCATATTCACACGTGTAAAGCCACTCAGAACTTAGGATAAGAATGAGGACACAAAGTAATGCCGACCCTTAGATCAATTGTGAATGCGCCTGATTTGTTTGTCTACTGTTCAACTTCCGTTTTCAATAATACATATTAAATTAACTATTTTATTTCATTTGAAATACTATAAAGTAGTGTAATTTCAACCGTTTATCTTACTTAACTACTCTGTGTTTATTTTTATCTCGATTTATTAGTTATGTTATGGTAGGATTTGCAATAAAAGCGTAGTGAGTGTGTGCTACATATTTTATTTGCCAACCAATAATTCGGACTTTTATTTACATCTATGATTGTAGAACTTGGGTTCTTTTTTTCCCAAATATGTGTTCTTGAGTGTGTTTAAAAGTCTTTAAAATGAGGGTGGTATGTTTTCTTTGATTTCTTGATTTTTTGAGTGGTCAATTAGGCTATTGGTGTCACACTGTATTATAATAAGCCGGAACGATAATGACTAAAAACGCGCAGGGTAGCGCGCGAAAATCACACTAGTTTTGTTTATTATATATTTATAGTTTAACGTGGTGTTTATTTATTTTATAGTTGTTATGTTGTTGAACCTTAGTAAAAATTATTAATGTATGCTTATTTTATTGTTTAATGTAAGAAAGGATTCGAAAAAAAAGCTGGGAGAGTAGAAAGTGAGTTTGGCGATTCTTCGGTTGATATGAGAGGATGAGATAGGGTGTATGAAACGTGCCTTACGAGAAAGGCGTGGACATATTACATACAAAAAAAATACATAGAAAATAAAAAAAAAAAACAAAAAAATACATAAAAAATCAATCTTAATAGAAAAATACAAACTTAAACAAAGTAAAAAAAATACAAACTACTCATCATCAACATCATCGACACGGAAATTGTTCCAAATGTGGTCGATTAAATCCAAGCAAAGGTTGCCATGCGTAGTAGTATCGTGTAACGCCCACCTGTTTGATTCTTGTTGTGCATCGTCAACCGGCTCGACATCTTCAACGTCATTCAGATCATACTCACATATCGCACGACCTTCATCTTCGATTGTCATATTATGTAGTATTCTACAAGCGTACATAATATATCTCAATTTTTCTGGATGCCATGCACGTGCGGGCCATCCAATTACATGCCATTTCGCCTTTAACACACCAAATAAACGTTCGACGTCTTTTCTCGCCGATTCTTGGCACTTCGCAAACTTTTTCCTTTTCTCATCTGTGGGAATTGGTATCGTTTTCACAATAGATGCATAGCTTGGGTATATATAGTCCGCTAGATAATACCAGTGTTTATATTCTACCCCGTTAAGCACGAAAGAATCATTAGGACTGGTACCTCTAATGATGTTGTCGAAAACCATGGATCTTACTAGAACATTTAAATCGTTACATGATTGTATAAAAATATAGAAATGAAAAGGATGGAAATGTTGTGTGGTTTTATAAAATATAGGGTGTAAGGTTGCGTGGAAAAGGAATTTGGTTGTGGTATGGTTTGAAATTGAAAGTTATATATACATAGATATATATATATATATAGATATAGATAGAGGATCCGGTAAGAAAATTGTTTTGTGTAGGAAGTGTAAGAAGTGTTTTCAACCATTGGATCAAATCTAATTAAATCTTTAGATGAAGGGGATTATAGACTTTTTGTCCATTTTATTAATTATCCCAAACCCATTAATTTAGCAACTAAAATATGGATATTTATGATGTTTAATCATCCTAAAATAACTTGTTCAAAATTCAAACTAATTTAATCACATTCCCAAAAAAAATCATATTAAAAAAAAATCGTTGCATATCTTATACAAACAAAAGAATTGTTCTTTATTCATAACACTGAATTGCTATAATCTCTATTATAGATCTTCTTCTCTGTATTTTTTTTGCAGTTCGTTTTTTTATCAATTCATACGAAACATGATTATAACAGGAAACACCCTTTTTTCTAGAAACGAATTATAGATTGATATGGCAGGTGTTTTACAAGACAATTCGCAAGGGCTTTTTTTTTGGCTTTTAGTTAGTATGTATCTGTCGCTTTTTTTTTTGCCAATTTTTGTAAGGTAATTGTTTTGTTTGTTGACTTGTTGATAATTCTATTTGTTCATGTGAGGTGTTTTATCATAACATCAATAGTGTTTTATTATAACATCAGTAGTGTTTTGTCATAATATCAGTAGTGTTTTGAAGTATAACATTTCAAAACAGGTTAACATCAATAGTGTTTTATCATAACATCAGTAGGTATTTATCATAATATCTCCTTGCATGTCTGAAATGTGTGAGTTTGTTTTATAAATAGAAAGGAGAGATAATGTTGGTAGCATGAAATTAGAAAAGGAAAGATAATGTTGACTTTCCATAATATATTAACACAATGACATTCATACCCTTAATTAAAACACTTAATGGACGATCTTACCCTCAATTTCTATAATACATTAAATAGATTCTAAACACAACCATATTTTTAATCTTCACCATCCATCTCTAGATCCAATGGATGAAAACACTTCCTACACAAATCAATTTTCCTACAGGAACCCTATATATATATATATATATATATATATATATATAGGGGAAGTATAACTAGAAAATCCCTCCTAGTAAAAGAAACCTTGAAAACCCAATACAAGGTCATGGTTTCTCCACGTCACTCAATTTTGCAACCCTTTGAAGGGTATTTTTGTCACTTTCATCCCCATTTTTTACTGCTTCTTTTGTAAATGTGCAGGCCTCTTCAAACTTTTTATTATAAAACAAAGAAAGTGAGAGTAAAAGTCCAACATCTACACTCTCTCTCTTATAAAACAAGAACATATCTTTAGACTTTTATTACTCTCTCCCTCTCCCTCCCTCCCCCTCTCTCTCTCTCTCTCTCTCTCTCTCTCTCTCAAGACTAACAACACACCTTCATCATCTAACAAATCTTACCCAAAGTCTCTAAAGCTTCAAATCAGAGTGGGGTTTGAGGGTGGTGGTGTATGGCGGCGGTGGTTTTGGGGGAGTGGTTTACGACGATGGTGGTTTATGAAGATCTCAGAGATCGTAGATGAAGATCTCAAGATACGAAACCCGACCCATTTATGAAGATTTCAAGATCGTAGATCTGGTAGTTTCCATGTGATTTGGGTATGTTAAAATCAAATCACTTTTTAGTTCTTGAGTAAAAGAAAGATGATTTTGGGTGTGTTAAAATCATCCCATTTTTCATATCTCAAGACTATTTGTGTATGTTAAAATAAACAGATCTAATGGAAACGATTAAAAGCAACAAGATTGAACACGCGTTCTATTACAAAATGTGTATCTTAATATTAACAGACGCGTTTTGTTTATGGTGTGTCAATTTCGTGTTCATTACTAGGATTCTCATAGTTGATGAATTAATATTAACAGTAAGATTTAATTGCAGTTATCAGAGGGCGGATCCAAATTTTGTAATGCTGACACCGAACAAGGAGCATCTAGCGGAGGGGATTCACTCGAAAACTGGGTCCAAGACATTGCTGCAATCCAATGTGGATTCTGGCAACTTTGATGGAGTTCCTAAAGAACTCAGACCCTTGGGTACAATTTTATGATCTTTTTGTTATTTTTTTTCTTACTTCCCAAATATTATTTGCTTTTGTCTAGGGAAGGACTTTATTTTTTTTTAAAAGATTGTTTAATTAACATTTAAATTCTTTCAAATGAAGGTACATGGGTTGTTGATGAAGATGAGAACGAGGGATTGGTTTTGGATTTTTTTTTATAACATTCTTAAGTTGTAAATATATGTTGTTTTTTCTTTGTAACAATGTTAAATTCATCCAGTTCCCATGTACATATGTTTGTAAATCATATGTTTTTAAATGTTACAATGTTAAAATCATCCGGTTACATGTATATATTATGTAACAAGTTATTACAAAATTATTGTTACAAATATTCATCGTACTACTGATTGCAAAATTTTTATTCCATTTTTATCGTTAAGTTTGTAAGATTATTGTTACAAATATCACAATCATATTAGACGTGTAAATTGTTGTTACCTACAATTTTTAAAATATATGTAATGTGTTTCTACACTACTTGTAACAATAATAAAAAGAACAAAAATATGAGTAGGAAAAAAAGAGACAGCAAGAGAGAGAGAGAGAGAGAGAGAGAGAGAGAGAGAGAGAGAGAGAGAGAGAGAGAGAGAGAGAGAGAGAGAGAGAGAGAGAGAGAGAGAGAAAGAGTGTGTGTGTGTGTGTGTATGTTACTACTTAGAAAAAAACAAACAATTATCTTAAAGAGAGAAGAGAGAAATGAGAGAAAAAAAAAGAAGAGAGAGGGGGGAGGAAAAATTACAGAGGAGAGAGAAGGAAAAAAAAAGAGAGAAGCGAGAGAGTGCTGTAACAAATTATCATTTTGCCCTTTTGGTACTTTTTGTGACTAAAATAATAGTTGGATAAAGTTTAAAAAGTATATTAATCTAAGCCATTGATGATGGATGATTAATGGTTAAGATGGAGCTTTCAAAGTTTCTTTAACTGGGGAGGGTTTTCAATTTATCCTATATATATATATAACGTTTTTTTATAAACGGTTAAATATACAAACGGTTCGAATGGCAACGTTCAATTTTTTCTTGATAAATGGGACGGGGTGGACGGGGAGGATTCCCCCATTAGCACCGAACAAGGAACCGGGGGGGGTTCCCGACGGGGATGAGAGCCACATCAGCTCCTCGGCCCCTCACGATACCACACCCCACCGTCTTAGTTTAGTTTAGTTTAGTTTATTTGAACAAGCTGTTTATTTTTGTTAGATTTGTTGGGATTATTGGTTTAAAATGTGAAAAAAATAAATAAATAAAATAAACTAGAAGTCTAGAGCGACAACATGGTGTCCAAGGAATGCTATATGAATTCCAGGTTTAAATAAAGGCTCCTCTTATTTGCATTTGTTTATATTTTATTTGCATATGCCTCTGTGGGTCGTAGAGGCCCCTACGGGCCGTATAGGCTTCTTGGCGGGTCGTATAGGCCCAAACGGGTCGTATATAATGTCCCAATCATTGCCAATCATTGGCAATGATTTACATGGGAACCTTTGTGACCCATAGAGGCCCATGCGGGCCGTAGGGATGCATATGAATACTACAGGCCGTTGGAATGACAACACTATGTCTTCTATGCGACCCGTAGAGGCCCATACGGCCGGTAGAGGTTCTCAATATTTGCGTTAAAGGTTTTTTACTTTGTTACCATTATCATCTTGAAATGTGTCACACCCTCAAATTTCCACTTGCAGAATTTTACCGCGAGGCGCGTGACAAACCAGGATCCAAGTCAACGGTCACAACGAACGACAACTATATGTGAAAAGATACGTAAACCAAACCATGCAATAGTTTCAAAGACTTTGATTCAATTCACAGCGGAAGCAAATTTAGTTTTACAAAACTGAATAACGATGAGACATAAGTTTAAAGTTTAACAATCCAAAACGTGAGACATGATCCTAGACGCAAGTGTGACTCCATGCGCCTAAACTCAATGCTGCTACCTTAGCGACCTGAGAAAACATGCCAAAAAGATGTCAACATATAATGCTGGTGAGTTCACAGGTTTTAAGTCACAGAGCGTTTCAAGAGTAAAGAGTTTCATCTCAAAAGTACCAAGTATGCAAAACCTTAAGTAAATAACAAACGTTTCCTTACTACTACGACTGTGTTGTCGAAACCATTACTGACAAGCGTTGCATGTGTTGCCGCCCGTGTTTGAGTTGCCAAAAATAGAGACAATATGCACCCGCCCGGCTCCCAACCGTCGGGTGGGGTTCGTCAAGCCCAATAGATCTATCCACATTTCCCCCGTTGTGCCCCGCACATTCATGGTTTCCCAGGGACTTAGCGTTGTGTTGCGTCGTATAGTAATTTAAAACAAGCGTTGCGTTTCATAAGCGTTGCGTTTCAAAAGTGTTGCGTTTCATAAGCGTTGCGTTTCAAAAGTTTTGGTTTCATAAACATTGTGTTTCAAAACATAAACGTTGTATTTGTTAAAACGTGTGGCATGCTTCTCCCCCGAGAAAAATGTATAAAAGAGGGGCCGTGAAACTCACCTTAGAGTGCGTCTTCTGATAATTAGAAATCCGACACGTGTATGATAATCCCAACTAATGAAAACCTATCAATGAGTTTACATAAGTGTGATGACTACTAACCGAAGGCTAACTAGTCCCCGATTGTCCAGATCTTGACTACGTGTGTTAAAAGTGTGTTTACACGTTAACCGGACATACCAGACAGACCCGACATCCGTTGGTGACCCATTACATCAATTAGTCATGCACATAAGGTTAACACATAAGTTTCAAGCATAAAACACTTAGTTTGCATCAAAAATCGCATATACGAAGTCGTAAGGTCGAATCGGGAGTTTCCTGTGTTTGGTTCCCCCCCCCCCCCAAGGGCTTCTGGTTCGACCCATGGACCCTTGGTTCAACCCTCATGATGTTCATTCAACCTATTCACAAGTTCATTTGACCTAACACATGTTTATTTGACCATAACATATGTTTACTCGACCTTAACGTATGTTAATTCGACCCTAACATGTTTTAATTCACCCCCGGATACCCAGATTCGACCCCAGGCACCCACATTCGACCCCCAGACACCCACATTCGACCCTATGGTTCTACATTCGACCCATTGAGCCATGTTCGACCGCTTTGAGCCACGTTTCGACCGTTTTGATCCACGTTCGACCGTTTTGAGCCACGTTCGACCACACGAAGGGTCAAATGAGTTCCACGTTCGACCGTTTGCTGCAGAACTTCATAAAACGCACCAAAACGCATCTAAACGGTCCGAAAAACATCACGAAACATCACCAATCACTGCAGTCAACTATCATTAACATATTCCTACAAAACCCTACCAACTTTATCCCGAAATCCGTTTGTTTTACAAGTTACCCGAAATAGCAAATTATGGAGATGTCACATCAAACGCATGCAATCGTTACCCAATTAGGAAACTTTCTGAAATCAACCAATAATCAACTTAATATACTCAGATTATCATGAACAAGAAACCCTAATCATATCCTTATCACTATCATCATGAACAAGCCCTAGATCTAACCCAAAATCCCCAAAATGAACAAAACATCATCAATAATCAATTGTAACCTATCTCAAATCATCAATCATCATCAACAACAGTCCTAGATCATTGTAATAACATCTATACAGCAATCAATCATCAAACAATACATAACACCACATAAAACACCATTAACACATGTTAATTTGTATGAAAACTCATTGTTTATGAATAGGTTTTGTTTAGAAAGATATTAGGAAGGTTTTTATCCACGAAAACTTGTTTGAATCAGATCTGGACTCTTGGGGTTTAATGAAAACGAATTGAAATGCTTTAAAAATGATTTAGAATGAAGAACACACCTTAGATCTTTGTGTAGAAGATGTTTGTAGGTTGGATTATAGAAAACAGGGGCAAAAACTCCTTCCCCAATGTTTAGGGTTTGTGAAATGGTGAAAAATGACAAAGTGTGGTATTTATACTATGTCCAGGTTCGACCATTGTATGTGGGCAAATGTAGAGTTAGGTGGTCGAATGTAGTTCTTTTAAAATAGATAGCCAGGTTCGACCCTTCTCATGGGTCGAATGTAGTTTCATGGGCCAGGTTCGACCCTTCGAACGGTTGAACCAGGAAGTACCCTTTTCCAGATTTTCCAGTTTGTTGTGTTTAACGCATTTTAACGCATCCTAACACATGAACATGCAGTCTTAGTCCATGTTTAACATATATAAGCATGGATGATCATCTACACATCGTTTAAACACGTATTTGCATATAATCTACCACAAGAATCAATCTACGCATAACACATGACCTAGTTTATGTAATTCACCAACAAGGGACTCGTAACGTGTGTGTGTGTGTGTGACTAACCCAATGATCCTCCAAATCATTGAACACTGGACAATACGGACTGTATTCTGACTCGACTGACTCTGTCAAGTATGTTTAATAAACGTTTCTCGCTAAGGTAGACTTTTGTGTTTATAAAATGTTAACCCAAACATGTTGGGTGTCACAAAATGCGTGTAAGCAATTTTTTGTTTCCGTTTTCGTCTCGATAAGCGTAAGCGTAAAACAAACATTTATATAATAGGCTTTTACTTTGTTACCATTATCGTCTCGAAATGCATGTAAGCGGTTTTTTGTTTCCGTTGTCGTCTCTATAAGCGCGTAAGCGTAAAACAACATTTATATAAATAAACAGACAAATATAAACAAGCATATCAAAACATAATATAAAAAGCATTAGAATATAATGTAAACAAGTTTACTAGCAAATTGTATCACATCGAAATAAAACTAGGGGGTAGGTTACTATTGCTGCGTGATGTCATCGTGGGGTGGCGGCTACTGCGAGGACGTCCCTGTCTACTGGGAGGACATCTCGGCATGGGTGCCTGCACCAGGCCGTGATAACAGTCCCAAACCCACAGTCGCACTCGCTCGCAATGAGCATACTGAGAGACCGATTAATCCACGTCCGCCACTGATCCACCCGCACCCGCCACTAACGCGCCACCACAGCCTCATCTGCTATCATCCGTATCTGATCCATCACACTAGCAGTCATCCTCAGCGACTGAAAAACGGGTCACGGATGCTGCTGGGCCTAAGGCTCGGGCTCGGGCATCAGGATCTCCACCTTACCCGCCCTCCTTATCCAGATCAGCCACGTCAACCATCTCAACCTCACCATGCCCACCCTGAAGGCCACGCTATATCAAAGGCTGCGGTACAAACTTCGGCTCACCCTTGGCTGATACAAGATAATATTTGTGTAGGATCTGAGTTTGACTGTTTTGATATATTTAGAATAAGATGAGAAATGAATGATGTAAGTATATATGGAAGGTGTAGCAGAATGATAAACTATAATCAAAACAACAGGAATATATGTTTTCAATGATCAAATGCTTCCATTAATTGAAAGATTACAATCAGTACAAATACTCCCCTCAGCCTGATCACACAGTGATTGTTTGTCTGAGAGAATGTTTGTGTGTGATGTAATAGAACAGTACAAGCACTGTTCTATTTATAGACAAACCTAAACCACTGGTGACCTGTGCTGACGTCACCTAAGATAGTGACCTCTAACAGAATAACAACATAAAACATCTGCCCTATACAAACTACTGTTATATTACAAAGCACAGTTAAAGCAAACTACTGCTAAGGGAAAACTCTGATGGTCTTGCAACATCTGTTGGAGTCTAAGTGCTGTTGACTCCAACAGACCTTTAGTCTTTAGTACTTGATCAGCAGTTGTTTCTTCATCAGACCTTTGGTCAGCAGTTGTTCTCTATCAGTTGTTCTCTGGCAGTCCTTTGTATCAGCAGTTGTAGCAGCAGTTGTTTGGATGGAACAGTTGTTAGGGTCAACAGTCTTTTGAGAAGAATATGTTGTAAAGACTGTTTATTTGTGGAATCAACTGTTAGTATATTTTGGCTTTTCAATCATCTGTTCTTCTCCAGGTCAGCAGACCCAACAATTTGGGTAGGCGATCATTCGTCTTCTCCGCCATGTGCATATTTCTCATCGCGTCTAAATCTAACGGTCTGAAACAAAGAATTATAATGATACTAAGAAATATAATATTAATAATACTAACAATAAAATAATAAATACATAAATAATGACATTAATAGCGCGGCATGAAGCGGTTTAGTAATATCTCAAGGTCGGCGGTAGCCATGAAATATTTGGCACCCGCGGCACGCTGCGCTAAGGCATAGATGATCCTCCCACAGGCTATGACTGAAGAATCCGCCTTATGCGTGAGCGAACAAAACATCTCGGCGAGGCATCGATGCAAGGCACACGTTCGTGGCCTCAACATGCAACAAAGGAAGAAGAGGTCGATCTGCGTGACCTCTTCGTTACTCTGCGACCGCGGCGTGATAGAGTACGTAAGGCAACAGTGCAGGTAACGAATCAAAGGGTCACGAATATCAGAGGCCTACACAACCCTACACAGTGATGTATTAATAATGAGTAAAACAATAACAACAATATTTTATAATAATAATAATAATAATAATAATAATAATAATAATACCTATCTTTCAATCATGTGACACCGTGAATCTCGCCGCCGATGGTGGGCCACCATGAAGCCAGTTCATCCAAATCCAACCTATGGATGGCTGTAGTGTAATGATCCTGAACGAGCTCATCCGGCTCGTACAGCCTAGTAAATGTAGCCCACCCATCGAGAGACAGTCACGTCCAAATAATGAGTATTAAACAGAAAACAATTGATAAAATTCTCGAATCGTTCACCCGGAGAGAACCACGAAAGGATTAGCCGCGCATTTTCATGCTTTCAGCTTCAAAACATGTTCTGGATCACTCTGGGATCAACTGGAATGAAAGGATCTGCAAAAAGTACTCAAATTCCTCCCCTAGAAGCTCTGGAAGTCGACTTCTTTTGTCCCAAAATGGCTGCTTGGTTTCAAATGCGAAAATATGGCTTTTTATGGGCTGAAGGGTTATTCGCGCCCCCTAAATAACTTCCTGACTTATTCACGTGGCATGAATAAGTCATAAATTCGTGAGGGTAACAAGGGTAAATAGTTGGATTCATTAAGGGCATTATAGTCATTTTGCAGCCCACTTCAGTTATTCGTGGGGCATGAATAACTCCTGATGTTATTCATGGGGCATGAATAAGTGATCTGACATATTTTATTTTCTTTTTATCCCTTATTCAAATGTGCACTCATTTTACCTCCAATTGTGCACTCGTTTCACCTCCAATTAAACTCTTTTTCTCTTGTTTTAGCCCACGAACATCTATTTAACACCAAGACACAAATAAGTATCTAAGACACAATATAAACGAACGTTAAATGATTAAAAACTATACAAAACTATAATATAAATGTGAGGCGTTTAGCAACACATCATTTAGGCGCTTCTAGAGAAGCGCCTAAACTACTAAAGTTTAGGCGTTTCTAGAGAAGTGCGTAAACTAGAAAAGTTTAGGCTATGCACATAAGATGATAACCATTAACAAATTGCCTACTATTTCATAGAATAGATGTAAGATAGTAAAATAGGTATTGAACAAGTCTTTCAGTTATATATTAAGAGGATGTTTGGGATTAAGTTTCAAAACAACTTTTTGACTTATTGGTTTTTTCAAGAAGCCAATAAGTCAATAAGCTGTTTGTGTAACCCAAAAGCACTTTCTGTTTTGACTTTTGGCTTTTAGGTTTTCAGGGTGAAAAAACTGTTTTTAAGAAGTTAGAAATCCTGGCTTTTGATTTTGGCTTTTGGTAAAAAAAATTTGCAAATCTACCACCTATACAACCAATATTCACAATATGTTAAGTGAAACACTTAAAAAAAACATTCTATTGACTTTTTGATGTTTCTCATCTCAAAAGCTAATCCAGACACTTTTTTTAAAACTCATTTTCAAAAAGTCATAAGTCAATAAGCAAGTACTTTTGCATTTCCAAACTCAATCCCAAACACCCTCTAAGATATATGTAAGATATATGTTAAGCTAGTAAAATTGCAGCCATATATCCAAAGGTAAAATAGTAAAATGCAAAAATAGGCACAACCCAAATTTAGAATAACCACCACGGTTATCCGGTTTATTCAACACAACCTACATAAATTAATAACCTAAAGCAATTGATATTACAAGTTACTAATTGCCTGCAAAAAAACAACATACTGTAGCAAAGTAGAAAAATCTAAACAACTACAAAAATTAATTAAACTATGTACATGTACAGAGAATCCAATTGAACAAATAACATCACACGAGGTATATGATGTATCAATTATTATGTGCATATTATGTGCAAAGAAGATACAAACATTATCCCCAAAAAATTATCCTCAATTTCACCAACCCTAAAAAATTATCCCCAATTTCACCAACCTTAAAAAATACAACAGAGAGAGAGAGGAGGGGAGGGAGGGAAAGTACCTTGTTTAGCGGAGACGAACGGTGGAGGATGGTGAAGGATTGTGGTCGATTGTGGTGGTGGAGGATGGTGGAGGGTTGAGTGGTTGTGGGTGAACAGTTGTGGCGGGTAGATGTTTGGTGGTTGTCGGTGAACGGTGGTGGTGGGTGAATGGTGGTGGCGGGTTAATGATAGAACAGAGGAGAGGTCGTCTGTTCCGGTGGTGGTGGTGGTGGTGGTGGGGTGGGGGGGTTCGGTGGTGGTGGTCGTCGATGGTGAGGGTGGATACGACGGTAGATGGTGAGGGTGGGGACGGTGGAGAGGTAGGGTATTGGGAGCGAATTGGTGGTGGTCGTCGATGGAGAGATAGGGTTTTGAGATGAAATTGGGGGAAAAATGGGAAGGGAAAACGATTTTAAACTTTTCAGTGCTCCTCAGCGACCCGTAGAGACCTTTACGGACCGTTAGAATGATATAAAATTAAATAAAAACAATAGTTTACAGGGGAAGCTTTGTGGCCATGCGGGTCGTAGAGACCACAACGACCGTATATACTTTGACTTTCTTAAAATAAGGAGCTTTGAACTGGATTCCATGGGGTTCTAACTCAAGTCACACACACATATTAAACTTACCATTATTATGGGGATTCAAATAGGGTGGATCGCCAAATGGTATGAGCTTGTAGAAGGGTATATGACTCATAAAGCCACTCCTATACGACCCGCATGGATCTTTACGGGTCATAGACTAAAAAAAATTTAAAAATAATTATTGTTATTATTATTATTATTATTTAAAAAAAATAAAAAAGGAATTTAAAACTGAGGGTATCTCTACGACCCGTATAGGCCTCTACGGGTTGTATATCCCTTCTACGAGCTCGTACCATTTTTTAATTAAAAATAATCTTTGTCACTCTACGGTCCGCAGAGACCTCGGCGGCCCGTATAGCTTCCAAACTCTACTAGCCGTAGAAACGGACACATATACATACAAACATACAAACTTGCATATATACATATAAACATACACACATACATACAAACATACATGCATACATGCATAGAAACAGACACACATACATACAAACATACATACATGTATACATACACAACATACACGCATACATACAAACATACACACATACATACGAGGCAACATATATACGAGCCTAAATACCCATGAGGCTAAATATAAACGGGAATAAATTATAAACAGGCATAAATAAAATAAACACACATGAGTTGTTTCAAACGAAATATCCGGGTTCGGTTCCTTGCTGTCGTCACCCGCCTCGCGTGCGTACCGTGGAGCGCTTGGAGGCACGTAAAATGACTTCGGTTCTTCTACGTACTCCTCGTTTAGATCGGGCAGCTATGGCTTTTCATTCAAATCGGGCAGCGCCGCTTTCCCGGATATAACCCCTGGCTCACCACGTTCACTATCGGCTCCAAAATCGCTTTCCGGGACACAAGATACGTCAAACCATTCACTCGAAGACATTGTGTTACGAATTGGTTGGTAGGATGGTATTTTCGCCGGAGAAAATGGAGTATTGTCGGAGAGAATTTTTAAAATGTGGAATGGTCGACTGAAATGGTGCATGGTTGATGATTAAAAGTGCTGATACAGATCTCTGCGACCCGTATGGGTCTCTACGGGCCGCAGAAGTTTATAAATGCTCCCAACTACCAGATCTCTACGACCCGTACGGGCCTCTACGGGCCGCAGAGGGCTGATAATGTATGAATGTTCAGTCTGTCATTTGATCACCTCGTACCTCCTAACCCTATACGACCCGCATGGGTCTTTACACGTCATCTAGGGTTTAAATGCACCCGACTACCAGACCACTACAGCTCGTGGGGGTCTCTACGAGTTGTAGAGGTCAGCCTGACAACCTGAATATTTAGTCTCATCATTGAATGTTCAGCCTGACAACATGTATACGGCCTGTAGAGGCCTCTACGGGTCGTATAAGGTTCAGCTTTCTGGGTCAACACCTCTTTACGACCCGTTAAGGCCTCTACGGGTCGTAAAGGGTTGTGTTTTCAGTGAACATTAATTGCTCTAACATCTCTGTGACCTGTAGAGGCCCATACGGGCCGTAGAGACCTGTGCAAACCTAAAAATTCACCAGGTACAAATAACATAACCCTAAATAAATGTCTTTATTTATTTAATTAATAAATGTATTTTACGACAACCCTATAGCGGTTAATTGGTCGAAAATTAATTTAATAAATGTTTTTAATTACTTAGTAAATATTAAAATATTAATAACTATTTTAATTTTATTTGGTAAAAACTATATATGACAGACTTGTAGAGACGAGTAATTGCTACATGTTTTCATATATGGCAACAACACATATAAGGACGAAATTGACAACCTTATCAGGGCGGCCCTTAAGGTCCAATTTCTCGGGGGCACATTCACCATTCGGCAATCTAAGTTTTCTTAATAATGATGTCCTTAATTCGAAGAATTTTTTTATGTTTAAGCCCAAAATTATTAATCAAGTATTAATCAAAGTGAATGGTTGTTTATATAAAACATAAAGTAAAGAAATGTTAAAAGAGGCTAAGAATTAAAGCAGAAAATGCAATGGTTTGAAAAAAAAAATGCAGGTTTATTAATGAGGGTAAGACGAGAAAAGTTAAAGAAGATGAAATAAAAAAGGGCTCATACTTAGTTTTTTTTGCTTTTTATAACCGGTTGGCTTTGACTTCTTTTTTAACTTTTTTTTTATGAAACAAATCTTTTTTTTTTATTTCCAAACTTTCACCCATTTATATTTTCATGCTTTGTGGGATTCGAACTCCCAACATCCCCCAAGAGGGTTTGTTCCCTGTACCGTTAGACTGAAGAATCTACCTTATGCGTGAGCGAACAAAACATCTCGGCGAGGCATCGATGCAAGGCACACGGTCGTGGCCTCAACATGCAACAAAGGAAGAAGAGGTCAATCTGCGTGACCTCTTTGTTACTCTGCGACCACGGCGTGATAGAGTACGTAAGGCAGCAGTGCAGGTAACGAATCAAAGGGTCACGAATATCAGAGGCTTACACAACCCTGCACAGTGATGTATTAATAATGAGTAAAACAATAACAACAATATTTTATAATAATAATAAAAATAATAATAATAATAATAATAATAATAATAATAATAATAATAATAATAATAATACCTATCTTTCAATCATGGGAAACCGTATATCTCGCCGCCGATGGTGGGCCACCATGCAGCCAGTTCATCCAAATCCAACCTATGGATGGCTGTAGTGTAATGATCATGTACGAGCTCATCCGGCTCGTACAGCCTAGTAAATGTAGCCCACCCATCGAGAGACAGTCACGTCTCATGCTCAAACACCCTGAAGCTGATCTCCGGTCCATCCTGCTCCTGACCAGCCACACGTGGGCTGAAGAAAAATGTCGTCAAAAACTCGATAACAATGGGCCTGTAAGCCTCCTCGTCTTACATGCTAAACAGTCGATCCCAAACGCTGCCAACTAGAACACACTGCTTCGCCATCTCCTCTGCGCCTAACTCCCTCAGCGCCTACTAGTCTATTCCCCGTTGTCCGTAGACCGCTCTCTCACATAACCTCAGAAAGCGGTCGTGCTCGGTCGACCGCTCAGGGAACTGACAAGGGGGATAATTCTCGAGGCTCCCCCCGAACATCAAATCATGCGGGTCGTCTGCCATACCTGCAAGAAACAAATGATATTGTTTAGGCGTTTTTGTTCAAATGATATTGTGTTCAATATGTCTCAGTAAATAGTTTAGTGATCGCGTGTCGAGTGATAATTAAAAAATATTTTAAAAACAACTCCTTAGCTACAATGACTGCAGTATAGGGAGTAAGGTTGTTGAACCACGAGGAGTCTGTGGTTAGTGTTAATAGAAAATTTTAATTATAATAATAGAAAAACTAATAAAATTATGAAGATTAAACTAAGGTGCTGCTTTGCTTGCAAGAAAAGATTGATTAAAAACAATAATATAAAGAAAACGGTCACTCCGGGTTTCTGATTCGGTAATTATCAAATGAATTTTGTTAATACCCTATCTAGGAAATCACATATACATGACTTTGTTCAACTTGTTCGACCCAATTCAGCTATCATAACATTAATTACAAAGTTAAATTAATCCTAGTGCAAGAAAACCAAGATACGATAACAAAATGCAATATTATTAATTAACCAAACTGTCTAGATAAGTCAAACATACAATCAGACGCAAAGAACTTTAAGGTGTTCACCGAATCTTATCCAAATAATGAGTATCAAACAGAAAACAATTGATAAAATACCCGAATCGTTCACCGGAGAGAACCGCGAAAGGATTAGCCGCGCATTTTCATGATTTCAGCTTCAAAACATGTTCTGGATCACTCTGGGATCAACTGGAATGAAAGGATCTGCAAAAAGTACTAAAATTCCTCCCCTAGAAGCTCTGGAAGTCGACTTCTTTTGTCCCAAAACGGCTGCTTGGTTTCAAATGCGAAAATATGGCTTTTTATGGGCTGAAGGGTTATTCGCGCCCCTAAATAACTTCCTGACTTATTCACCTGGCAGGAATAAGTCATAAATTCGTGAGGGTAACAAGGGTAAATAGCTGGATTCATTAAGGGCAATATAGTCATTTTGCAGCCCACTTCAGTTATTCGCGGGGCATGAATAACTCCTAGTGTTATTCATGGGACATGAATAAGTGATCTGACATAATTTATTTTCTTTTTATCCCTTATTCATCTGTGCACTCATTTTACCTCCAATTGTGCACTCGTTTCACCTCCAATTAAACTCTTTTTCTCTCGTTTTAGCCCACGAACACCAATTTAACACCAAGACACAAATAAGTATCTAAGACACAATATAAACGAACGTTAAATTATTAAAAACTATACAAAACTAATATATAAATGTGACGCATTTAGCAACACATCATTTAGGCGCTTCAAGAGAAGCGCCTAAACTACTAAAGTTTAGGCGTTTCTAGAGAAGTGTATAAACTACAAAAGTTTAGGCTATGCACATAAGATGATAACCATTAACAAATTGCCTGCAATTTCATAGAATAGATGTAAGATAGTAAAATAGGTATTGAACAAGTCTTTCAGTTATATATTAAGAGGATGTTTGGGATTAAGTTTCAAAACAACTTTTTTGACTTATTGGCTTTTTCAAGAAGCCAATAAGTCAATAAGTTGTTTGTGTAAACTAAAAGCACTTTCGGTTTTGAGTTTTGGCTTTTAGGTTTTAAGGGTGAAAAAGCTGTTTTTAAGAAGTTAGAAATCATGTCTTTTGATTTTGGCTTTTGGAAAAAAATTGTAAATCTACCACCTATACAACCAATATTCACAATATGTTAAGCGAAACACTTAAAAAAACATTCTATTGACTTTTTGACGTTTCTCATCCCAAAAGTTAATCCAGACACTTTTTTTAAAACTATTTTCAAAATGTCATAAGTCAATAAGTAAGTACTTTTACATTTCCAAACTCAATCCCAAACACCCTCTAAGATGTATGTAAGATATATGTTAAGCTAGTAAAATTGCAGCCATATATCCAAAGGTAAAATAGTAAAATGCAAAAATAGGCACAACCCAAATTTAGAATAACCACCACGGTTATCCGGTTTATTCAACACAACCTACATAAATTAATAACCTAAAGCAATTGATATTACAAGTTACTAATTGCCTGCAAAAAAAAAAACAACATACTGTAGCAAAGTAGAAAAATCTAAACCAACTACAAAAATTAATTAAACTATGTACATGTACAGAGAATCCAATTGAACAAATAACATCACACGAGGTATATGAGGTATCAATTATTATGTGGATATTATGTGCAAAGAAGATACAAACATTATCCCCAAAAAATTATCCTCAATTTCACCAACCCTAAAAAATTATCCCCAATTTCACCAACCCTAAAAAATAAGAGAGAGAGAGAGAGAGAGAGAGAGAGAGAGAGAGAGAGAGAGAGAGAGAGAGAGAGAGAGAGAGAGAGAGAGAGAGAGAGAGAGAGAGAGAGAGAGAGAGAGAGAGAGAGAGAGAGAGAGAGAGAGAGAGAGAGAGAGAGAGAGAGAGAGAGAGAGAGAGAGAGAGAGAGAGAGAGAGAGAGAGAGAGAGAGAGAGAGAGAGAGAGAGAGAGAGAGAGAGAGAGAACCTTGTTTAGCGGAGACGAACGGTGGAGGATGGTGAAGGATTGTGGTCGATTGTGGTGGTGGAAGATGGTAAAGGGTTGTGTTTTCAGTGAGCATTAATTGCTCTAACCTCTCTGTGACCTGTAGAGGCCCATACAGGTCGTAGAGACCTGTGCAAACCTAAAATTTCACCAGGTACAAATAACATAACCCTAAATAAATGTCTTTATTTATTTAATTAGTAAATGTATTTTACGACAACCCTATAGCGGTTAATTGGTCGAAAATTAATTTAATAATTTTTTTTATTTACTTAGTAAATATTAAAATATTAATAAATATTTTAATTTTATTTGGTAAAAATTATATATGAAAGACTTGTAACGACTAGGGCTGTTCAAATCGCTCGTCGCTCGTGGATTGCTCGTCGCTCGTTCGGAAAATGCTCGAAAAATGCTCGCTCGATCTTTCGCTCGGTTGTATATGAGCCGATCGGCTCGGTTCGGTTTGTAAATGAGCCAAGCATAAGCAAAGGTACGCTCGGCTCGGTTCGGCTCGAATAAATTTTTACTTATTTAATAATAAATATACACACAATTTACAGATAAATTTATGGCTTTATATATAAGATTCTATTGGATTTGACTCAGTATATTCAAACAAAATATAACCAGCCCACTAAACTCAATAAAAAAAATTAACACTAGATTTAATAGTAAAACAATAAGTCATTTATGTTATTAGTCGTCCATCGCTAATTGTTGCTTGATATCACACCTACGTCACAATGCAACAACTGTTCTCTGACGTATGTTCATCACCTCACCAGCCTCAATCTAAGCCTCATCCTTGGACACTAGGATCTCAATATTAGTGTTATCATCGAACATTTCAACCTTAGTTGTCACCCGACAATGAAAACATCGAAGGAAACATCCCAATTTTATGATCGTCCATATTATTCTCAACTCGATTCTCGCTCGGCGCTCGCTCGGAAAATTTGAGCTCGAAAAATGCTCGTTCGGTTTTCGGCTCGATTGTAAACGAGCCGCTCCGCTCGGTTTGATTTGTAAATGAGCCAAGCATGAGCAAAGCTCCGCTCGGATCGGCTCGGCTCGTGAACAGCCCTAGTAGCGACGAGTAATTGCTACATGTTTTCATATATGGCAACAACACATATAACGACGAAATTGACAACCTTATCAGGGCCGGCCCTTAAGGGGTGCGGGGAGGACTCTCGGCCCGGGTCCAATTTCTCGGGGGCACATTGACCATCCGGCAATCCAAGTTTTCTTAACAGTGATGTCCTTAATTCGAAGAATTTTTTTATGTTTAAGCCCAAAATTATTAATCAAGTATTAATCAAAGTGAAGGGTTGTTTATATAAAACATAAAGTAAAGAAATGTTAAAAGAGACTAAGAATTAAAGAAGAAAATGAAATGGTTTGAGAAAAAAAAATGCAAGTTTATTAATGAGGGTAAGACTAGAAAAGTTAAAAAAGATGAAATGAAGAGGGCTCATACTTAATTGTTTTTGCTTTTTATAACCGGTTGGCTTTGACTTCTTTTTTAACTTTTTTTTTTTTTATGAAACAAATCTTTTTTTTTTTTTATTTCCAAACTTTCACACATTTATATTTTCATGCTTTGTGGGATTCGAACTCCCAACATCCCCCAAGAGGGTTTGTTCCCCCTACCGTTAGACTACAACCTAAGTGAGAAATATAATTTGATCCATCAATTTAATATTACTTTAATCGTAGCATAAAAAAAGTAGTTTATATTATTTATTTCATTAAAGCATAAAGCTAAGGTTAAGGGGACAATTTTTAGTGCTCGGCCTGGGCATCTGAATTTTCAGGACCGGCCCTGAACCTTATAATGATAACATCTTGTCAAAGTAGGTGAAAAGGGAACCGATGGTTGGACTGGTGGTTGGACAGGCGAACCAATGGTCGAATCGGGAAACCGGCCGGTCGGACGGGGTAAAAAGGGAGTCAGGCCGGGAATTTTATAATCGTTTGGAATTATTTTTTTTTTTTGATATTTTGCCGGTTCGTTAGATCGGTGACCCGGTGAAGGGTCCGGCTCAACATTTGGTTCGGTTCTGAAAATATTCCCTTGTAGTGCAATCATACGAGGTATCTGAAAATATTTGCATCCACGTCTAATTTAGTAGAATCAATTCCATCCTGATTCAAAATCATATTCCATTCTTCCAAAACCGATTTATGGAGGTTTCCAAGCATTAACTTACCATGTTTTAATTCGTTTTGATGGATGTTATAACACTTTACAAACACAAACACAAACACAAACATCGAACACCCAACATAGTGTTGTTCATGACTCATTCACACAAAAATGAATAAAAAAGGTTCATCCTTAGGTTTTGACAATTAAACCTTTGCCAAATTGGTAATTCGATCCCACCATATATATTGTGACATCTCATCATATACAATAACCATCCCCAAATTGGCAAATATCAACTTAAATGATATACCACCAATAGTAATTTGTATTCAGAATTCAGTCAACAAATTAATAACCTAACAAGGAAATGGATGTAAGACCACACAAGCTCATTTTCATCACCCTTTAACGAGTAGCAAAATGATAATGAAACACCGGAAATTATAAGCAGGTGGTAAACGAAAGAATATATAATAACAAATAATAATGATAATAATAAAAATACGTATGTGAAAACGACATCAAAGTTTCTTGAACCTCGAGTAAGAATACACTCCATATGGGGTTGTATTGGTTTCTCCCCAGCTTCATTATTAGGTCTCCTATCCCCTACACTCATCCACACCTCTTTCCCTGGACTTCAGCTGTCATCCTCATCTCTCTTCTCTATCCTATATATATATAAACATTGTCACAAACCACATGCATCAACCAGTGTGTTTTCCTTAGCTTAATTGTGGGAGTTGTGTGTCTGTGTGTGTGAGAGAGAGATAGATATATATACATATTTAGAGAGAGAGAGAGAGAGAATATGGTGATGAAGCCTGCATGGTTGGAAGGATTGATAGGGGAAAGCTTCTTTGGGATATGTGGTATTCATGAGAATAAAAGAAAGAATGAGAAAAACATATTTTGCTTGGATTGCTGCCAAAGTTTCTGCCCTCACTGTCTTCCTACTCATCACTCTCATCCACTTCTTCAGGTATATATATTCAATTCTCTTCCATGCATAGATTTCACTTATACACACATATATATTATATTACTCCAAAGTTGTATTATATTATTCAAACAATTCTTACATGGAATTAATTAGATAAACAAAGTTATATGATCTTACTGGATTCAATAAGAAACTAATTAATAATTACACACATATATGATATGTATATTACACACACAATTCATTCATTATATATATTTGAAATCAAATTTCCAACCTTTTGAATTTTAAACCTTAATTTCATTAAAAAAACCAACAACATTTACAAGTGAATTTTGAAATTTATGGGAGTTACTCAAAAACTGAATTTTAACTATTTTTATATTAATTTTAACTCGCATACACTTCAATTTATATAATTAATTGAGTAATTTCTTAAGCTTCGGATTTTACTGGGTACGTTTGTTTTGTGTTTTTGAGTTTGGTGACGAAATTGGATTGTTTCTTGTGTTTGAAATAATGGAAATTAATTGGTATTAATCAAAAGTTGAATCTTAACTATTGTTATATTATTTTACCTTGCACATATAAACAAAAAAAATTGGTTTGGACAAAAGATTTTTAGTAATTTCTCAGCTTTTTTTTATTATCAAAATTAAGTGATTTTGTTGATCAAATTTTCATAAGTATTAATCTTATTATGCAGCTATAACCCAATTGAAGTACTAAAAAAACTTACACGCATCCATTCTGCAAGAATTACATATGTGTTCACATAGAAACAATAAACGAATTCAGGCATATGTAAAAATACAAAATTGAGCCTTCATTATAGACAAACTATACGAATATCACCATTTATGTATGTATGGACATAGTAAACGACAGTATCACTATCATAAATGCAATCACAAAAATTGCAATAAAAAATAAATAAATGTTTTGTACTAACCCATCACTCCATGTTGTATATAGTGATTTTCACTTCAAAGAAATGTAACAAAGCCAGTAATCATACACCGACGTTTAATCTTTATTTTCAAAAATTATATTAAATGTATCATCATTCTTCATTTATATATTATATTTATATGCTATTGCTTTCACCTGCAGAAGTTCTCTCAGTTGTTGCTTTCACAGAAAGTAGAAGTTTGACCAAATACTCTACACTGGTCAATTTTGTTTTTTACATATCAAAAGATCATCTTTTTCAAACATGTAACAATGTAACATTGTTTATTATAATCATTGCTATTGGTATCCAAGTTCTTTCATTCAATTATTACAAACAAGAAATCAAATTTATAAAAAGAAAGATATTGTCAATTTTATAAACTTAGGACAAATGCATTAATAACATTAATTAATCCTAGTGAACATTCATGCACAATGATCCTTGATGTGAAAAACTTTGTCTTTACAATCTTTCGATTGTTAAAACATAAAATTTTCAATCGTGATTACGTATTATTAATCACGACTGTATGGTCATACGATATACAAGTTTAGCTAATTAGGTGATCATGGTACAATTCTAGCTATAATTCACACATGAGCAACTTGTACATTATCATTAGTTCATTACTACACGAGTTGATTTTGTTACGTTTTGAGTTGTACATTGAAGAGTGAAATTATAGAAATATAAAATGGAAGGTGCATTAAGAAGTTGTACGTACGAATAGGGGACAAGTAGGTGCGGTTATTTAACGGGGTGGTTTCATGTGATAGGTGAGAAGATATGTTTACCAGGATGTTGTTAGATTAGATGATCTCCAAAAGCTCATTGACTGTTCTTTTGTTCAGGTAACTTTCTTTTGTCTTTTTCCTCAACTTTTATATACGTAAATATTTAATGTTGTTAACTGTGCACAAATATTGTACTTTCTCTATTCATTTTAACTATATTATTATTTTTTTTGTAAAGTTTTTAACGTATACGTATAAGGTATAAGAATAAGAAGGATATAATATATGAAATTGTCCCTTTTCGCCCTATTTGTATTATAGTTCTGAATTATAATTTGCTGAAAAAAAAAGGTTGACTAATACAGTTATTATTATTATTATTGTTATAGCCCTATACAATAAACAGTGCAAAAGTGATATTCTTGAACCAAAGGGCACAAAGCAGGTCATGCAAGGCCCCTGCAAATTCATGTTTCACTTGTGACAGAATTCTACAAGAGCCATTTCACTTCTGTTCACTTTCTTGCAAGGTTTCACCCTAACTTGATTGAGTAATTAATTTTAATTTTAATTTAGTTACACGTATGTACGACAGCTGACAGCTGTTGTAATAAGTGTATTTGGCACTAGGCCGGTTGACTGGTCGGACCAGAACCAACTCCATTCTTGATTGGTTTGTGGGACCGGATGACTAGCTGGTTTTAACTTTTGATTTTGCAGTTTTAACTGTTTTTGATTGGTTGTGGGACCAGGTTGATCACATGGTGTACCAAGGGGAAGATTTGTCTGGCATCTTGTGTAGGTTTGATGTGACTGACTTTGCTTTCTCACAATTGGAAGGACTTAGGATGGACGGTTCGGAGTTCGGTGATGACTACGGTCAGGTCACCCCTGACTCCATCCTCGAAGACTTTAAAGACTCGTCGGCCTCTGATAATGGCATGATATATAAACCGCACGTCGAGAGAAAGAAGAAGAAAAACAATGACTTCATTCCTAAATTCTTTTCCTTTGGTAGCAGAAGAAAAGGAGCCCCTCAACGGTCACCTCTTTCTTAAGACCATTTGCATGTTTTATTAATTATGACTCTTTAAGTACTATAATTAGGTCTCTTATTGTCTCAAAATAATGTAATGTTGTTTATGATGATGTACTATGTCAATAGGAATGTGGTACGACGTAGCAATTCCGTTGCAAACCATAGGTAGATGTTTGAGATTGTAACGTCATAGAGTCTGGTCTCTACAACTTGACTCGACTCGACTCTGCCAGTTTTGTATTTGATGTAATGGAATATGCACATATGAAAATATATAAGAATATGTTTGCCGAATATTAAGTTCAACTATTGAAGTACCATCATTTCCAATTCTATATTTCTCTAAAAAGGTTATCAAGGGTGAGTTCGCCTCTTTTTTCTCTAACTAAAATTAAGTTGCATTTGAACATCAAACTAAACTTCATTGCCCACCATTTGCAAATATAGCGGATTCACTGCTAGAAAAGTGTCTCTTTTGCTACTAATTTGTGTCGACAAAAAATACCCTTATTTTTAGACAAATTTTCTACACAATAATGACCAATACTTAGAAAATTGCGTAGGAATTACATCACAAATTTCCCATATCATATTTTCGTAGGAAATACATTGAAAATTGCGTAGTAAATGTGTAGTAAGTGGTTTCCGATGAGGGTTTTTCTAATATCAAGGTTTCGTTGCAAATGCGTAGCAAATTCAAATTTGTGATACATTTTCAACAAAACGTTGATGTTAGAAAACCCTCGTCAGAAACCGATTACTACACATTTACTATGCAATTTTCAACGTATTTCCTACGAAAATATGGTGTGGGAAATTTGCGATATATTTCCTATGCAATTCCCTTAGTAGTTGTCTATATTATGTAGCAAATTTGTTTAAAAAAATAGAAGTTTTTTGTCGTCGCAAATATGTAGTAACTTTATCAAAATTTATGCTGCATTTTTTTCGTAGAAAACTTATGTAGCAAATGACCACTTTTCTAAACCTGTGCTAAATAAAGCCATTGTATAGGAGCACTTACAATATTATATTGTTTTATTATTATATAAAGTTATTATTTCATCCTTATTATTCTATGTGTTAATATTGGTGCACTCCTTACTCTCTATCTCTATGTATACACGTATACATAAAGAGAGATAGAAAGAGAGATAGAAAGGGATGAGGTGTCTAGATAATAATTTGGGAGGAGGAGGAGGATGTTTTCGATTACTAAAGACTTCTTGTATCAACTCAAAAGCAAATACATAGCACATGTTTTGTATGTTTCTTACATTTCCAACAAAATAGATTTAAGTATTTAACTAAAAACAATAACAATCAACAAGATTTCAATATTCAAGTTATGAATTGTTTTTTTACCTAATAAATTTAAACAGAAGCTTGGTTCAAATTGTCAACCAATTTCGTTTCTGGAAGGAACATAAAAGGAAAACGAATGCAATTGAGCTTAAACAAAAAGATGATACGTGGCGACAATGAAGGAACAATGCAAGAATAAGGTGTACCAAAGCTTAATGATTTATATTTTAGCTACAGAAATTCTCCTCACATCAGAAAGTTCCTTTCTAATAGTATATATAATGTGTTGGATGATTATAATTGTATTTTAACCCTCAACATGCTTCGACACTAGAATAAGATACATTAATTACAAAACGAATTTTTATTAAAGAGAACTACAATGATTGTATTGCTTTAAGTGTGACGCATAAGTCCGTTATGTAATTGTCTACCTCGGTCTTTTGCTAACTATCTGCTATATCTATCAAACACTACGTGCAAATAGATTATCCGTTTTTGTGTTCCATACTTTAATTTGGTTCTCTAACACGAAATTGCCCTTAGAAATTAATATGTTTAAACGTTTTATTATCAAAATAAAAAAAGGTGACACGTAACGTAGGTTTTACAATTCGGAATGGTATGGATAATCTCTCTGAATCGTATGAATACGTTTAGATTAAAATACTTTTGTGGCATTTTTTTAATCTTCAATCCATTTTTTAAGAGAAAACAAGAAGGAATACGTTTTCTAGCTCTGAAAAATCGTGTAACAAAAACATAGTCAATACATACTAAACTCTAAAGAACGACCTTCCTTATATAGGTAAGAAACCATCTTTACAAATTTTCGTTTTACGTTCCGGCATAAATTTTACGAGATAACATGTCGCAATGTGCGTGTGTGATTCAATGTTTTAAAACATTTTCTTCCCGTTTAGGAGCCTCATTTCAACGTTGTTTCATCTACTGTTCGTTCAGATATATTTTTTAGTTTTTTATTTCTTTTTCAATACGAGTTTTTTCGGTGTTGAGGATCCTAATGGTGGGTGGTATTAGTGGTATTGATACGATTTTACACCCGCCACTATGCCGTTGCTTTATTACTAGTTATATCTATTTATTTATTTAATATTCACACAACATTCATCCATGTACCTTACATTCTACATACATTCTTCATCCATTTTTTTACCATCTACATACATTCTTATTCCGACCCACAATCATTAATCATTTCAACCGAAAACACCCCGTTCCTTGGAAAACGTCATACCAACCAAAACCAACAAAATAACACAAACAAGATACTCAAGAAATAATTTTAAGAATTTGTTTGGTTCGTTATATATTTTTACAAGTATTTTATGATATAATGTTTTGTTTGTGTTTTAAGGTTTTCATATTATGAAATTCACTATTTGAATGAAAAACATTAGTAAAAAATGATTAGTTAATGATTATACAAATGACATGGTTAGTGAAACCAATGATGCCTATGTATTTCTGACATGACATGACATCAACATTTTCAGTTTTTAGTAAAATCATTACATATAGTCTTATGTGGGTTATATCATTTTGATCGGTTTTGTTCCTAAGTATGCTCATTATTCAAATAAGACAAGAAAAATCCTGAAATTTGAATTATGAATTAGGTTTTAGATATTCCGAATCAACTTAGGATTCTCTATCCAGAAGGGGGTGGCGGCGCAGCTTGTTGCCCGCCTACCTGCTATTCTTATGAAATTTGCCCCTTTTGTTGAAATGAATAAATTAGGTTAAAAAAAAAAACTTAGAATTCAATCCGTATTCCGGATTAAGTTTCCGAATGAAGATCAAATATATGGGTTTTGAATTAATTCGACGCGAATGTGCAAACTAGAATTATTTATATTCTAGTTTATTGTAAAAATATTTAATATTGATTTTTTTTTCTTGTTCAGTTTATTCAAATCAATCCGCATTCAAACGATTCAAATAACCTGAAAACCGATTAGATTACACCAAGTCTTCCTCCTAGGCATATACAATACTAGATGTGCGTGACGAGAAAATTATGAGTTATAAGAACCAAGGGTGAAGAGGCACCCTTAACGTACCATAATGTAATAAGCCAATAAAAATAATCAATCAATCAAGTGACACCTCATTTAAGCCCCAAACTATTACAATGAACCAAAATCAATTGCGACGGTGTTCCCTTAAACCCGATTCTAATCTCCAACGGTTTTCCAGCCTTTTTTCTTGATCATGCTCGGGTACACTATCCTAAAACCCCATACTAAATCCCATCCAAATTCATTTAATAACCTAATAATTAAAGTTATTTGTTTCTTTATTATGATATATTTGAAAAGCGGGCAGTAGGCAGGAAGGAGGGGTATAGAAGGCTGGGCTAAGGTAATGAAGCATCTGCCCCAACCATGAGAAAATGTCATTCGTTGGGGCCCAATTAGAATGAAACCTTTTTTAGCATTTACAAATATCACATGGTTATGGTATGTATGGATGCAGTTTGATTTGACTACCACTTTTATTGTTCAATGTCTCTTTCCTCCGAACAACTTTTTTCTATTATTTGAAAAACAATTTTAAACTAATTAGTTTAGTCCCTACCTTTTGCGAGTCGCATGAGAAATGAAGATTAGAGTTTAAGTAACTTTGGTCTTATGTTCAAATTCGATCCATAGAGGATTTACCGCATAAGCTTTTGTGTGACGAGTTTTTTCCCAAATTAATGACTTGGTAGACTTGGACTGCCCAGTAGGCATCATTTTTATTGTATATATATGGGTAAGGTTAGTGTATAAATGTCATATTTCATGAGAAGTGTGAGAAAGATTAATAATTGATATGTAGGCATCATTTTTATTGTCTTAGTCATTGTGTTTTGGATTATTTAGGCTAAAATAACGCCAAACATAACAATTAAAAACACAAAGCAATCTATTTTAGGCTTAAAACATCAAACACCATGCCAAAAACTTGTGTTTTAAATTCCATGGCTATAATACATTGTCTTGTGTTTCAAATTGTTGTGTTTGGTGTTTTTTTTAACAAAAATAATCTAAAACATGATGCCTACATGACAAATATTTAGTGAATTAATTATGTGTGTGTATATATTGGTGCATTAATTATTAATGTGAAAAGAATATATGAAAGTAATCCCAAAAAAAGAAGAGGAAAGTGTTGTTTAAATAGTAGATTCCTCATTCCTTGTCTCTTGAGTCAATGACCATCTGCAACTCTTGCATGGGAAGCTCGTGAAGTCCATCATACTACCCCATGGTCTTTGTTCCCTATAAAAAAAAATTTATACAATTTTCTTTATTTTGTTTCGTTTAAGTGCTTAATAATCTCCATAATTTTTGGAGGAACCTGATTTGGATTACATAAAACTATATGTGCACGTAATTTATGTGTTTTATTACATATTTTATATGGTTGCATTATAAATAGTATAATAACTCATGTTGTAACGTTTTTTGGTAACATGGATGAATTTGGAGCAAAGTTGTTTTCATAACAGTACTTTAAGTACTTTAAGTACTAAGAAGAACAACTAAAAGGTCTATACGCGACAAATGATATTTAAAAAACTTCATAGTGTCATGATAATCGAATTTGAATATGTTTGTTAGATTGTGGATATCCTATGCGATCGACATGTAAAATTATGAGAGTTCAAATTTAGCATAATATATACAAAATCATAAAAGATGTACTTGCTCATTGTTATAAACCAATGCCTAACCCCTATCTTAAAAAACTAGTGGGAAACACGCGCTACGAGGTGGGACTGTAAATATCTGTAGCATTCTAATACTAATCACAATTCAGTTTTGAGTAAAATTTAAATGGAGATATAGATAAAAATAAGCACATTGAAACAGTATGCTTAGAATTTATAGAACATCAAGTTTTTAAAAGTTTTAAAAGGAAACACGACATCCCCAAGATTAAATAGCATCTTCTAGCCCAAATCACTAGAAACCAATATGTCAGATTAAAAAAAAAAATTACTCGGATTAATATAGTGTTAATTATACTATTAAACATTAATCTATAAGGGTTTATTATTAATAATCACAAAAGCAAAGTTAGGTTTCTAGCTACCGTCTTCTTGTCAATTGTAAATCGGACGTTGTCAGCCGATCCCCTGCAAAAGTGATCTTGTCCATTGGATAGGACCGGTATGAGTCATGGTCCACGATCTACACCGGGCGCTGCCACGCCTTCGCCTGCCACCGCAAACCAAATTTCCGTCGGAAATTGCAAAGAAATAGAGAGAGAGAGAGAGAGAGAGAGAGAGAGAGAGAGAGAGGTACGAAGGTTGTTTGGTGGTGTGGGTTTTGGGTTTCAAACTCAGTTGTTGTCGATCGGTTACGAATTGCTAATCAAATGGGTTTAACGATAATTCAATTGTAATAATTATGTCGAATCTGAGTGGTTGGTTACGAACTTACGATGGCGGCCGTTTCATCCGTTTTTTCTTCTTGTCGATATGTAGGATGGTCTTTGAAGAATTGACCATATATAGTTTTTTTTTTATATAAATTCAATGAATTATCTTAAACGCTTCGGTTGCTCTTTCAATTCAAACAAAAAATATAATGTTGTAGAAATGAAGTGAATTACTATTTCAATTAATATCATCTTTGTCAAGTAGTCATATTATGAATCTACTATTAATCAATAGAGATTTAATTATTTTATTAAATGTGTTTTGACAACTTAATAAGATTACAATTTTACTAAATGAATATAAGGGTTGAGTTATTCTACAAAGGCTACAAAAAATGAGAAGGGTGAGAAGGATACAAAAAACACAATAGATCATGAAATATGACACAATGAGCTACAAAATATAATACAATGCCAAAAAAATATAACACAATGCTGAAGAAAAAAGACACAATGAATTGAAAAAATAACACAATGATAAAAATAAGAAAAAGACACAATGGTGCATAAAAGACACAATGATATAACGCATATTCTAAAAACTACAAACTAAAACCCCAAAAAAACGAAGACCTAAAAACTAACGTCGTAGGGTTCGATAAGACGATTCCAATGCCGCTTGAATGAGTTCAATCGGAGTCTGTTTGATACCTTCCTACGACTTCCTATTTTTCTTTCACTGTGTATTTGATCCTAACCCATGAATATAAATGACTATTTACCCTTGTAGATATAGATATAGATAAATGATGTAACAATAAACACCTAGTGGAGGATTGAGGTCATTAAAAAGTTCAAATAAAAGATCCCAATCAAGGAGTCAAGGGGAAATTGGTAAACATCTATGGCCCATGGCACTATGGTATCTTAGAGTCGGATTCGTATCCCTGATAGTAAAAATACATTATTATAAGTACTATTATTGGTCCCTCTTGCATTGCAAACGGATAATTTAATTTATAAACATTGAACAAATGATCTATTTCGTAAGTCTATCGATCAAACAATTAATCAGAGTAATACGAACGTGAGAAAAAGAACATATACAAATTTGGGGTTAAGTTATCCCTATACATTGTAAAATAAATAACAAATGTGAGAGGGATAAAAAACACAATGGATTACGAAATATAATATATAATATAATGGGTTATAAAATATAACACGATGAGTCGCAAAAATGACATAGTGACAAAGATAAGAAAAGGCACAATGATATAACACAAATTCAAAATTTTACAAGCTAAAAATCACAATGGATCACAAAATATAACACAACGCCCGAGAAAAAAAGACACGAGTCGTAAAAATGACATAATGACGAAAATAAGAAAAGACACAATGATAAAAAATAATTTCAATAATAATAATAATAATAATAATAATACAAGCTAAAAATCCAAAAAAAAAAAAAAACGAAAACCATAAAACTAAGATCGTAGAGCTCGATAAGACGGTTTCAATGTCGCTCGGAGTCCGTTTGATACATTTCTTACAACTTCCTATTTTTTTTCACAGTGTATTTTATCTAACCTACAAATTTATATTTGATTTACGAATTGGATATCCATACAAGTAAGAGATAGGAATGAACTAAGAAAAGCATAGACGTTGTATGTTCGATGCATGGCATAACGCCTACCGACTACCTGCAGTCAACCATCAATGCATGCCATGGTCGTGTCATCCATCATGTTTAGGATTTAGGAAGGTAACCATTTTTCTCATAAGCTTTTATGCTGGCTACAATAACTTGAAATACATGATTTAAAACTTTTCCTCAGGTCCCTATAATGGATATAATCAGTCATAGAGCACTCACATCCTATCCATCAAATGTATGTTAGTGTGTCCACCAAATTATATGGGGGTGAGTGTAAGTGGTTGTGAGTGAGGAGAGAGAAAATATTTGGTGGAAGCACTGTTCCACCCTAAATATGAAAAACTATTGTTCACCCCTATATATATATATTTTAATATTTTTGTAAGTATTTGTGAGTGAGGAGAGAGAAAATGTAATGATAAAAATATGAAAAAGTATTATTATTTTAATTAGGAGAGAGAAGATTTAGGAGTGAAGTAGTGATTTTTAATATAATTTGATGGATAGGATTTGATAGAGGGGATGTGAATGCCCTAAGTCTACTATTTGATCCACAAATTATAAGGGGAGACGAGGCACTCCTTATCTACCATTGTCGACCAGTAACTACACCGACACCTCTTGGTAACGGTAAAAAATGTTGCAACTAGGTTACTTATTGTCGAGCTGCAACGGTCAAAAATAAAGTTAATTCATCCACCCAACCATCCCAAAGGTTACTTTTTTAATTCCTATTTGTACCTTTTTCATTTTTTTTTTTGTCTATATCACCACTTCTACCAACAAAATTTTTATAAAATTTCTCTCAACTACATCATGTCTACAATGGTTAAATGAGCCGATGAGGAAATAATTGCTTTGACAATGGCGTGGATACGCGTTAAGGAAATAACTACTTCACACCCTGTTGATACATTTTGAGATATTGTGTTAGCCGAATATCGCATGGTAAAAGATGAAACACATCGCACTTCGGATGCACTATCGAGTAAATGGACGAACTTTAGAAGAGAATGTGAACGATTTTAAGAGATGATCAAAATTAACATGGCTGAAGATCCTTATCTAAGGAAAGACATAACAATAGAAATTACGCAAGTCAACTATTATTTTGTAGTGCTCCAAACTTTTGACCATGTTTCAGCATGGAAAATTTTAAGGCATCATTTATCTTTGGGGCATTATATTAACACCTCCCCCCCCCCCCCAAAGCGCCTCGCTTTGGCCTAAGCGAGGCGCTTTGGTTACTTTTTTAACTACCTCGGTCCGAGGTAAGTTATTCTGATTTGACCCAAGGCGTCTCGCTTTGGCCTAAGCGAGGCGCTTGGAATCCAGCTTTTATTTTTGTTGTATTTTTTGTGTTTTGAATTGGTTTTTTATTTTATTTTTTTAATTTGTTAATATAATTATTGTAAAAAAATATATAAAAATTAACAAACAAAATAATAACCACCAACTTTTATCGACATTGCTCCAACTCAACTCAACAAGACATTTAAGCCGAAGGCACTTTCCATCCAACACAGGATTCACTAAAACTCAACTCAACAAGACATTTAAGCCGAAGAAACTTTCCATCCAACACAGGGATTGCTCCAACTCAACTCAACAAGACATTTAAGCCAAAGACACTTTCCATCCAACACAGGGTTCACTAACCTTTTTGCTTGCCTGCCTGAACATTTTGAAAATAGCGATGGATGATATCGATCAAATTGCCAGAGGGTCATTGGTCTTCAGAGTTTCCAGCCTTTAAGATGACACTTCTAGGAGATTCATGAAGATATTCATCAAGACATTTTGCAGAGGGTCACTATTCATATATAAAGAACATTAACTAACCAATTGCCAAAGGTTCACTATTCATATGAGTTTCCAACGACTAGGAAATTTATCTACTCACAGTGGTGTGGTCTACCTTTTTGCTTATGATCCAACACCAAATCTCATTATCTGTCAACAATGAAGGCAACCTGAAAACAACCAGATGGTTGGTAGCTCTAGGTAAGAACATTGTGGATGAGGATTGTTTACCTTCCTATTGATTTCAAGTATGTTGCCTTCATCGTTGACAGATATCTGTCAACGATGAAGGCAACCTGGAACTAGGTGATGGCCATACCGACGTAAGGGTAGTCCATTGGTATTAATGGAAAAGTGATTGTAAGGGAAGAAGAAGAGAATGTTATATAATGTGGCAGAGAATGATCAGGTGTGATTAGTTTCTTTTGCAGCAAGATATGTTGCCTTCATACCTTTACGGAGGTTTGCCAGAGGGTCATTGGTTTTCAGAGTTTCCAACCCCTAATACATTCATCAAAGGATATTCATGTGAGAATGCATAGTACAAAATTCTTTTGACAAACGTCTGGCTAATATCCAGGTGCTGGAATTGTTTACCTTCCCATTTATTTCAAGTATGTTTGCCTTCATTGTTTACCTTCCCATTGATTTCAAGTATGTTTACCTTCGACTTGCTGTAGGACTGGCACCCTGTATGGCCCAATTGACACATGCAAAATGTAATGTCATGCAAATTGTGTACTCACAGTGACATCGAACACTTTATATGAGTTTGATTAGCTTGAATCTCTCTGATCCATGGTATCCACTAACCGTAGCGATTATCGATAGATTTATTTCCACAACCATTTCTCCAACATAACTTGCACCGACTTGAGATATGAGTTTTATTAGATTGAATCTCTCTGATCCATGGTATCCACTAACCGTGTTAGTCACCCTCATAGGGAAATCTACTCTCACACTTAGGGCTGCAAACGAACTGAACTTTCAGCGAACAGTTCATGAACCGTTCGGCGGGAAGTTCGTTTGTGTTCGTTCATTTAATAAATGAACGAACACGAACAAAAAATTTCGTTCGTTTAGTTAAACGAACGAACATGAACAGAGGTCGCGTTCGTTCGTTTATGTTCGTGAACGTTTGGTAACGTGTTCGTTTATGTTCGTTTGTGTTCGATAGTTTATTAAGGTTTTTAATTTTTATAATCTTTTTATATTCCTTTATTTTTATTTATTTTACCCAATAAATAATATTAAGAGGTAAATATATGACAATATGAGACCAATAAAACTACTTTTGTATCCAAGCTCATTATATGTTTCCACGTTCTAGCGTTGATGCCCTCCACCTTCAACGCCCTTCTCCAGTACTAAATATGTTTGGACAATTAGGTTATATTTTAGGTGGATCTAGCTAATGTCTTAATGTATGTGAATTCGATGTTATTGAAAATATAATATATGTTCGTTTGTGTTTGTTTCCGTTCATGAACACTTCTTTGTGTTCATATGTCCGTTTGTGTTTGTTTCCGTTCATGAACACTTCTTTGTGTTCATGAACACTTGTTTGTATTCATTAATGTTCGTTTGTGTTCGTGTGCGTTCATGAACAAAATTAACAAACGAACACGAGCATGAGTGTTTTCTTAACAAACGAACACGAACAGAAAATCCCGTTCGGTAAGTGTTCATGAACTGTTCGTGAACACATAATTTCTTTAACAAACGAACACGAACAAGGCCTTGTTCGTGTTCGTTCGGTTCGTTTCACACTTATGCGTAGATCAAGGAGATTGATGAAGATATTCATCCAGACCCTTACAGAGGGTCACTATTCATATACCATTGTTGTTGGATGTTCATGTGAGAATGCATAGTACGAAATTCTTTTGACAAACGTTTGGCTGACCTGAAGTTCCTTTGCAACCTAGTTCCTTTTAATTATAAACAACATTAAAGAAGGACTTGTGCTATTTCTTTTCAAACCCTTCCATCATATACCTAACACACTACAATAATTCACTATTTTATACATACAACACACACCTTCAAACCATTCCTCTTCTGTAATGATCAAGAACATTCCAAATTGCCATAGGGTCATTGGTCTTCAGAGTTTCCAACCCCTAATACCATACAAAATGACCGTGTTTGAAAAACGGAGAGTTCTTATGGAAGTTGCTAAAATAGTTAAAAAAAAATGTATTTGTGAATAATACATTCATCAAAAAGACCATCTCTTTGTTAGTCACCCTCATAGGAAAATCGACTCTCACACTTATGCGTAGATCAAGGATATTGACGAAGATATTCATCAAGACCTTTGGAATTGTTCACCTTCCCATTGATTTCAAGTATGTTGCCTTCATCGTTGACAGATATCTCTCTGACCGTGTTGGAGCACTGTTCTTCTTGATCTTGATCTTCACACTTGCTTTTGACAAACGTCTGGCTAACCCGAAGTTCCTTTGCAAAGTGGTAGAAAGGAACTAGGTTGCAAATAGAAAAATCCATCACATCACGATTTGCATCCCGGCAATAATGAGTAACCTACTAACTAACCCTTCATCTTCTCTGTTTAAAGTCCTAACAAAATGTAAACTAAATGAACAAGGCTTCAAACACAACTTTTTGCTCAAGGTAATATTATTGTAATATAATATTTCAGCTATACTGGTTGTCGAAAGAAATCGACAGTAGGATCGACGCTAACAAGCAACCTATACAGAGTTCGTTGTACTGGCTGTCGAAAGAAATCGAGTGATGATAGTCATTTTCGGTGTTGTAAAGCGATTGTTACTGTAATGATCAGAAACATTCCAAATAACTGTAATGATCGCTACGGTTAGTGGATACCATGGATCAGAGAGATTCAAGCTAATCAAACTCATGTAAAGTGTTCGATGTCACTATGAGTAGATAAATTTCGTAGTGGTTGGAAAGTCTAATGAATAGTGACAATTTGGCAATTGGTTACTTAATGTTCTTTATATATGAATAGTGACCCTCTGGCAACCTACCTCTGTTTTGAATTTGTTGCTTCCATAGAGAAGTTATCAATCTCACTGTCCAACAACTGAATTTTACTTGCTTGCATGAAAAGTTGTTTTTATTGTTTGGGAATATATTTTCTAATCAAAAAATGCATAACTGTAATGATCAGGAACATTCCAAATAACTGTTCAATTTCAGCTTTTGTTTAACTATTTTAGCAACTTCCATATGAATTCTCCATCTCACTGTCCAACAACTGAATTTTACTTGCTTGCATGAAAAGTTGTTTTTAATTGTTTGGGAATATATTTTCTTATCAAAAAAGGCATAACTGTAATGATCAGTGTCCAATTCATCTTCCTTGTCTTAAAACCCTTGACATCGCTGTTTTTGCGGATCCTTTTGTCAATGCATTCAAACACTACTTTTTGCTCGACTTCCAGACTATACTATAATTGATCGTTGGTGGTTTTCAGAGCAACCCTTGTTTGATTATACTCGTGTTCAGCCTTTATCAGGTTGCCTTCATCGTTGACAGATATCTCTCCGATAACAACTGAATTTTACTTGCTTGCCTGAAAAGTTGTTTTACTAATTTCAGATTCTTGATACTTTTAACAATCGGATCGGCGCTAACGCGCAACCCATACAGAGTTCGTTGTACCGGTTGCAGAAAGAAATCAACAGTCGGATCGACTAGATATTCCTCATGATGAGCAGGAATTGTTTACCTTCCCATTGATTTCAAGTATGTTGCATTGATCGTTGACAGATATCTCTCCGATAACAACTGACTTTTAGTTCACCTACCTCTGTTTTGAATTTGTTGCTTTATAAAGTGTTCGATGTCACTATGAGTAGATACATTTCGTTGAATAGTGACTTTTTAATTTTTTTTATATATGAATACTTTCCTACCTTTGTTATGAATTAGTATATAGAGAGCAAACTGACGAACATCATTCAAAAATTTAAACTTACCGCTAACCTCTGCGTCATCATCGACTACAACAAACCGATGATATTCCTCCACGGCACTCCTAATATGCCTCTCTTTATTTCACCGTACGATTTGAGGTTCCAGTTTTGTTTTTGTTGCTTTTTAATAATAAGTTTTGTGTTTATCAAACCCTAACGTCTGAAAATATGGATCTCGTTGTTTGATCGGTTAGTGGATACCATGGATCAAAGAGATTTAAGCTAATCAAACTCATATCTCAAGCTGGTACAAGTTATGTTGGAGCAATGATTTATTATTATTATTTTATTTATTGTTATTTTATTTCTGTTTTGAGGGTGTAATGATGATGATGACTATGATTTGACAAACGATTTTTGAAAGTATCAAGATTCGGAAATTCGTAAACATTAAGAAACGCGTCAAACAGAGATCGAACGTCCAACATGTCGATTAGACATGCAAAAATCGTGTTTTGAAAAAATATGGGTATCGACTGTATAGTCAGAGCACCACGTACAATGATTCATGAAAGTTGAACAAACTCGGATGTTTCAACCAAAACACACAAACAAGCAATAAACGACCCGTAATGCCTCAAACGAATTTTGTTATATTGGGAACAACTAAAAACATTTTAAAATGAATTAAAATTAATTTTTAATCAGTAACAAGTATTTAATATGAATTAAAACAAAATATTTTTTTAAAAGGCCAAAGCGCCTAGCTAGGCGTCTGGTTAGCTTGATTAGACCACATACGACTTTGGCAAAAAAAAAAAAAAAAAAAAAAAAAAGGTTTAAAGCATGAGTTGATGATTTTACCCCTGACTTAACGTGACTTAAGTTGATGTCGTTTAGTGCCAAGGACGAAAGTAACAAATAATTAAAATCATGGTACGGTTATGACAAAAAATTAAAGGTTTCTACAAAAGTGGTAACTCTCACCAAACCACAAGGACGATTTTAACAGTTTACCCTTTTAAATATTATCTGATTGTTGTAAAAATGTTTAACCTGGTTAAATTCGAGTGATTTAAATAACACAATGAAACTTGGTTACAATTTAATTTAATTTAATATTTAAGCATTTTATATTAAGTTATTTAAAAAAAAATCGGTAGATATAAAACAAGTTTATTCATTTACATGGATCACTCATTTTTTTAGTTTAAAACTTTCGTGAGAATGAAGTAATATTAAAACTTAAATATTAATAAAACTAAAAATTACATAACCAAGAAAGTATATCTATCCCTCAACTGCATTTGTTACTAGATTTGTTTTTGAGCCTTGGTAGGACTGAACACTGGTACCTTCTGTTGCACAGTGGCCTCATAAAAGGGCTGTATAGCAATCAATAGAGAGAAGATAAACGTTGAATGGCTGATTTTGTTTTAAGTATAAAAATGGTTTTTATTGTTATTTCTTTTTATGATTTTTGTTTTGGTATGAGAGTATATATATATATATATATATATATATATATATATATATATATATATATATATATATTTTTTGAAACATCATTTCTCATTAAAACAAAATACGGAAGTTACATCATGATAACAGGTAGACGGGCAACAAGCTGCGCCGCCACCCCTTTTTGAATTGCAAACCCTAGTCTACTAAAGACAAAACCTTGCCCCCTGGGGATGAAACATTGCTGTGGACAACCCGTTGGACCCTAGTTAAGAAACGAATAGCTTCTGGCGCCAGGGAGCCAAAGGTGTCGAAAGCCAGAGGGATAAAGACATGTTGGTTATCTGCGCAAGCTTTAGCATGTTTATCTACTTTCTTTGATTCCGCCTTTCTTGATGCTTGCCCAGCTACGAACCCTGTTTCCCGTAACCCAACCAGCGGAGATACCCCGGTGAGGTCCACACAGGCATGTTTCCCTCTCTCCCAACCAAAGACAAGCAGGTCTGCTGGTCGCAGGGTGGATCTCCCCTCCGTGGGGTCTGTGAGGAAGTTAACAGGGGCCTCCTTTTTGGCAGAGATCCCAGCTCTTCTCAAGATATCCCACAAAACATCCCTCACCCAGTCATGCCGATATTTGAACCCAGGGAGCTCCTTGCAATGAATTGCATGCTCCCCGTATTTATCCATGCAGGTTTTACGGCAAATGGGGCATGTTTCATCTTCCGGGTACATAGGGATCATCAATCGGTACTTGAGTATAGCCCTGTACTCTACTGCAGACATGCATTGACCCAAACCCTCAATTGGGATAACGGTCAAAAAATCCTGAGCATGAGGGCCCTTTAGGCATTCAATCACCGCCTTCTGGCGAGTGGACAACTCAAAAACTTCTCCCAGGCTCTGAGCAGTTTTGCTAAAAAGAGCATTCGCCAAAGTTTTTTGTGGCTTTGGGGGGGCGGTGTCCTTGTTAGAAAAACCGCCAATATCAAAATCCGGGAGATAGACATTTAAGCGTTCGAGCGCCTGTTGATAGTCTGGGTCTAGTCCAATGACCCCACTGTTTCGGAGGATATGATCCTGAAGTTCCCAAGACTGAGCTCTGGACGCCACAAAGGCATAGACCCCAACATCTCGAGCTGAAAGTAGGCCCAAACCACCTAAACGCATCGGCAAGGATGCCAAGCGCCACTGGAGGTCCCCGAAGAAGGGGCCGCCACACACAACTATATCTTCAATAGCTTCGCGGAGACCATCATCGAAAAGGGATACCGCATCCACCATGAAGTGGGGTTGGCAAGTTCGTAACCCAAAAAGTAACTTAGCGACCCCCATGCATGACCTGAGCAGCAGGAGTTCACTCTGGGGATCTCGAAGGCGGGGCAGTAGTTTCATGAAGGCAACCGCACTCGTAGCCCACCGCCCTGCCAACTCCCCGATAAAGGCAGGATCTCGGCTAACAGCCCCACCAAGGAGCTTAACCCCTTTCTCAGGTCTACCAATCCCTGTCGGGAAAAGCCCTTCCTGGTTTTTCAACCCGTCACACGTCGGCCAAAAGACCTCTGTTTTCTTAATATTGAGATGAAGCCCCAGAGATGGCCCATGCACGTTGATAATGTCTAAAGCCGTAGCAACCGCAGCTGCGTTGCCTATAATCGTCCCATCATCCAAGTACCAAGCATGGAACGGGAGATTACAGTGTTCCTGAACCCGCATGATGAGAGGATGTAAGGCAAGAGCAAAGAGAAGGGGCCCCAAAGGATCTCCTTGCTGCACTCCGGTGGTAGCCCCAATACAATCATTACCCACATACAGCCTAGCAGGCTGGGCGTAAAGGAAATGGACCCACGGATAGATAGACGGGCATCGCTGGTGGACCTCTTGAAGAAAGGCTGTGCGGTCGACCATGTTGAAGGCATTGGAAAAGTCTACTGTAAGCAGAGCCAATGACCCATCCACATGAAAAGAATTCAGGAACCTGTTGGCACTGTGAAGCACCGCCTCTGCCCCATTAGGTACCCCTACTCCAAATTGAAAATCCCCTAGGTACTGGGCCATGTCTTTCCGAACCTTCTTCATTGCCACCTTAGAAACCAACCTCCGCCAAATGCCCCCCACAGCAATAGGTCGAATTCCATTATCAGGCTTCAATAAGGGGGTGAGGGGGGCCGAGGCAACAAAACCAGCAAGTGCCTTAGGGCAGGCCCCCCAAGCCATAAGTTGACAACTTCAGTAATGGCCGCGAGCAAGCCTGAGGAAGTGACCGAGCCTTCGCCACCCATAGCATCCAACAGGTGTTGGGCCCGTATCCCATCCCTACCGCAAGACGTCCCTTTAGGGAAAGATCGGATACATTTGAGCACACAATCCCCATCTACAGATAGAGCGGGTTGGGCGATGGGGTTAGACGGAAAAGATGGAGGCGGCACCAGTGGGTGTTTATCAATGAGGGCTTGCATGGTCGATTCACATAGAGGGGCAACCCCACTGGAGCACAGAACCTTAACCGCCGCCGTGAAATGCCCATCCCTGACTTTTCGAAGACATTGCTTTATATTCGGTTCCGTTTCATTGTCCTCTTCCCTTCTGACCTCTCCTCTAGATACCACCACATCCCCCACACTATCCAAGAGGGAAGAGACCAAGACCGCAAACCCAGACCCATCTTTCCATACTGCAAGTGCTTGCATTATGCTACTACACTGCAGAGATTTCCTGTTCCCAGATCTTCGCTCTTGCCTGGAGGACGGTCTGACCACCCTCAGGGTTAACCGCGGGAGCAATAGCAATTGGACCCAATTTTCAACCAAGCCTGGCGACGCCACCACTTTACGTAAGGCACTTGTTAACACTTGAGCAAATGTCAGACGACAACTGGGGGAATGCTTTTAACAGTTTGAATAGGGAGGGAAAAAACACGTTCGAGGAGGGCAACATCCCCACCCATCCCGGTTTGGTGACGTGGGTTTGCGTCGTCTAACGCTTGACATGGTTTCCGTATCCCAACAATGAAATCTTCGACATCTTCCGAGACCATGGCGAACGATACGACCTCATCGTCATGCTTGCATCCCCTACTGAGAGCATGTATCCCCATGCACCTCCCACATAACCATTTACCTCCTGCCCTGAGAGCTTCCCCAACGTCCAAGAAAAGGTCCCGATCCTTCGAGACAGCCTCCTTCATAGATAGCCTTCGGTTTTCTGTCTTGAGATGAGTGCTTTGCATGTGTTCAATAAGGCGGAAAAATCCGCCAAACCCCGGTTTACCATCTTTACAATCGTGGAAATGTTTAAAGGGGCAGGCCCTTAAACCGCTAACAAAGTCATGCGCAGAACCTCCTGACTTGACATTCCGGGCCTTCCTGGCAGGAGCCATGTACGAATGCTAACTACCGAACTCGAGATGAGTTGGGGGCAAAGAAACCAGTGGGCAAAAACCCTTGACAAGACAGCGAGGGTAGCAACCACAGGTTGCCCACCTTCTAAGCGAACCCCCACAGATAGCCTTCTATATTTTATTGATAAAAAAATTATAGAAACCAAAAACCAACGATCAATGCCGTTAACTTGATTACAAACCTTAACACAGATAAGTATAGGTGGCGGTAATGGTAATGGTAATGGTTGTGACGAAGAGTGTTAGGTGATGGTGACAGCGAAGACGGTTGTGACACGACTGGTGAAGGCAATGAAATTACCATTTTCCTCAATGTATTTGTCTGAATTACTTACCACAGGCCCATATGATCCTAGACCGAATCATATCCCTCTATCTAAATTTTTACCTAGTTGTTTGTTGAGTCCCCTTAAAGATCTTCTTTCAAGCGAGATTGTTGATTACCAACCGCTTTACAACCATCATCACCATTAGTCCATTTTGATTAGTAAATATTCTCATGTCTTCAAATATTTGACCTTCAAAGCCTAGAAGTTTAGGGGGAAAAAACGTGTACTTATTGCCCATTTATTTGTCATTCTAGTGTAATGTATGCTTCTTACAATTAAACTTCCAACACAAATATTAAAAACTGTTTTAAAAAATGATTACAACTTTTATTTACTTAGGGGCTTTTTGGCAAGTGCTTAACCAGTAAGTGCTGAACCAGTAAGAAGTCTGAATGGGTAAAGAGACTTTGAACCAGTAAAGTGTTAAACCATTAACCGTTGTTTGGTTTGTATCTCTAAATGATTGTGCAATATTACTATTTTACCACCTCTGATATAACAATCAATACTTGTAATATAACAATCAACATAGAACAAGCCAAAACATGTATCTATTTTCATACCAATATTTTTCAATACCTGTAGTATAACAATCAATAATCAACATAGAACAATCGATAATATGTACCAATGAGCAACATAGAACAAAAACCAGTTCTCGAAACATAAAACAATTCAAATAATCATTAACAATAACCAATTCAAATAATCATTAACAATAATTCAACTACATTCTTGCTAAAAAAAATGAAACAAAAGGGTTGGAATACCTGTGAAGGAGGGAGGAAGGGGCAGCGGGAGGAGAGGATAGGAGAGGGGCTGTGGCGGAGGAGAGTAGAGGAGAGGAGGTAGGGGCGAGGTAGAGGAGAGGAGGAGGCAACGGAGGAAGAGGAGAGGGAGGAGGCGGTGGCAGGTTGGCAAGGAGGAGAGGAAGGAAGAAGATTAGGGTTGGAAAGGGGGAAGTAGAAAACATGAATGAGGGCATAGGTTATCTTTTTTTTTTTCTTTCAACATCTTCTTGTTGGTGAATCATTCAACTCTTAATGAATTCATTTAGAGGTTGTGTTTTTGGTAACCAAACACCCTTACTTCTGACCGGTTCAGAGGTAACCTTATAGTGGAACCATTAAGAGATGAATCAAACAGCCCCTTAATGTGTTATAGTCTTCTCAGTTTAACACGCTAGCCAAATAGAAATGATGATATAGTCTATGTTAGTATCTATAAGTATATTATATCAGGGTTTAACTGGAATGATATATAACACAAACAGTTGTAACTTTATAAACCTACCAGTTGTTCCATATATAAGACTCAGCACTTTTTATTAGGGGTGTAAACAAACCAAACGTTCGACAAACAGTTTGTGAAATGTTTGGCGGGAAGTTCGTTTGTGTTCATTCGTTTAATAAATGAACAAACACAAACACGAAATTTTGTTCGTTTAGTTAAACAAACAAACATGAACAGATGTCGCGTTCGTTCATTTATGTTCGTGAACGTTCGGTAACGTGTTTGTTTATGTTTGTTTGTGTTCGATAGTTCAAGATAAAGGAGGGAAGATTAAGATGGTATGGGCATGTGAAGAGGAGGCAAATGACGGCCCCGGATAGAGTAGTGGAAACCCTCACTGTAGAGGGAAAGAGGTGTAGAACAAGACCCAAATTGACTTGGGATGAGCGGATTAGGCATGATTTAGTAGAGATACGCCTCTCTAAGGACATGGTCGAATATAGGAGTTCGTGGAGGCACAAGATTAAAGTTAAGGATTATTAGGGAGGATTAGGTTATATCATAGCGTGGTTCTAGGAGCTTAGACTTTTTCTTACACTGGTAGGAGGTAGGTATACGTGACTTGTTTTTTTTGGGTGCTTATGGATTATGTTGTTTTTTTATGGCATGTATACCTTTGTTTTACTACGTGGCGCTTTTAATGTTTCTATAAATTCAGTAGCTCTTTATTAGTTTTATTAGCGTTGTTTGCTTGTCAATTGTGTGTTGTCGAGCTGATGGTCTCTCTGGAAGCAGCCTCTCTATCCGCAAGAATAGGGGTAAGGTTTGCCTACATCCCACCCTCCCCAGACCCTAATCTTAGCTTTGCTAATTGTGGGATTTATTGGGTAAGGTTGTTTTATGAGACATTATGTGATCAAGATTATGTCAATTATATTGGGGTAATTAGATTAGTATATTTTTTGGTGGATAATGTTCGTGATGAAATTTTCAGAATTCAATATGTGTTAGTTTATGCTCGATTTTGTTCATTAATGCATGTTTGTGTTCGTCTACGTTCATTGATGTTTTTTTTTGTATTTGCTTTTGTCCGATACCTAAATTTAACAAATAAAGTCAAATGAACAAGAACACGTTCATTTCCTTAACAAGCTAACACGAACAAAAACCTCGTTCAGTAATTGTTCATGAACAGTTCGTGAACACGTTATTTCCTTAACAAACAAACACGAACAGGAAATCTCGTTCGTTAAGTGTTCATGAACAATTCCTGAACATGTCATTTCCTTAACAAACGAACATGAACAAGGGCATGTTCGTGTTCGTTTGGTTCGTTTACAACCCTACTTTTTATCTATTTCCAATAATTCTTGATAAAAGAACTTACAATAACCACATTACACTATAATAATAGACGTCCGGATTTGATCAGTGTTTTTTTTACACTTAATTTGTAAACATGTTAAATACAATGTTGTTTGATAATTTAATCAGACGAGTGTGTAGTGTAGTTGGTTAGGGTGTTGGTGTGTTTCTGGTGTTGCTCCGGTTCGAATCCAGCCTGGTCCGTTTTGTCTCCCTTTTTTATTAGGCTTTTATTACTTTATTTATATAGAAGGTTAGGTATATGTAAACAAGTCATGTTACAGATCAGTTGGTTTGGGTGTTGTTTGTGTTTGTGTGCTACCCGGGTTCGAAGCAGGCGAGTTGTGGGGTTTTTTTTAAAACGTTCCACTTGTCCCTTATTGTACACGTGTCTTTTCCCTACACTTTCCCATACATACACCTTTACGTATTCTCAGTTCTCATACACTAACACACACACACACATGATCATTATAATCTGATCAAACACACACGCGCGATCTCACATACACACACACGGTCTCCTCTCTCTCTCTCTCTCTCTCTCTCTCTCTCTCTCTCTCTCTCTCTCTTTCCCTTTTCTAATATCACCACCGACTGCCGCCGCCTGAAGCCCAAACGCCGGCGTCGAACTTCTTTGTCACCAACATCAGTAACCGTCGTGCTCCCCTGCCCTTTATACGTTCGGTGCCAGTTATTGATAAGCAAACCAATCTGACTTTTTACCATTCGATTTTTTAACCAGATCTGTCACTATATGTTGGGCGGATTCCTGGGGTTTAACGCTTTGTCTTCTAAATGGTGTGTTTTATTATTATTATTATTATTATTATTATTGTTATTATTATTATTATTACTGTTAGTGTTATTGTTATTATAATTATTCTTATTCTTATTCTTATTATTATTATTATTATTATTTGTTGAAACCATGTTCATTCATTGTCATTGCCTGGCTGAATCAGATTGTTTACTTTTTGTTTACGTAGGTAGCTTTGGGTTCAAATGGTCATGTTGTGGACATTACGGTTTTTTTGAAGGGGTTGATGTTCATGCCTGTGTAAGCCTACTGGTTTTCGATCATTGCTTTTCATTGTTTGTTATCTTTGTATTTTTTTTTTGTTTTTGTGTTGTTGATGTTTGTTTCTGTTTCTGTTTTACGTTTGATAAGTTTAGGAGGATTTGATGAATACATAAGTTGATATTTTTGGATGTCAAATTTAGGTTATAAAGGTTTAGGTGGTGATGCAGCGTGTATATAGCATAACAGAGGTTTATGTGATTATATAGAATAGTATAGGAGTTAGGTCGAGGTTGTTCTTGATAGAGGTTTATGTAATCATATAGCGTGTGTATAGCATACGAGTTAGCTTGATAATAAGGGTTTATGTGGTGATGTATAGTACTGATAGCATAGGGGTTAAGTTGAAGAGGATAAGTTCGAGAGTATTATATACGGATACAAACCTAATAAATTGATAGTGTGGAGTCTCATCAGCAAATTTAAGTTTAGCATTCTTGCTAAAGGTTTATGTAGTGATATAACCTAGGCACAACATAGGTGTTATTGTTGGGTAATTATTTGTGGTTAGTTACTATCTGTTGCCGAAAAGGCAAGTAGGCATGTTCAATCAGATCGTCTTTAATGCTGATTAGGTTATTTGGGTGGAAAGTTTATTTATCAACACTTTAGACTCTTATATGTTGATATTAGAATGTTTATAAAGTGTTAATGATACTCTTCGTATGTATACAAACAAATAATATGCTCAGTATTTGTTTGTTAGAGGAATCAAAAATTGTTGTATAGTATGTAGAGAAGAGTGAGGGAGATTAGAAGATAGGCAGTTGGTTCATATAAGAAACTGAGTCAAATAGATACGTCCATTCTCCTGATAGCTGGGTCGCTAGACGCAAATAAAGATTTGAAATGTCTCAGACTTGATCCCGTTAACTGGAAATCCATCTTGATTACTTAACTGTTTTCCAGTTCCATGTTAACTTATTTTTGTCACATGTTTATACAGGAAATTGCAGTCTTTCTTGTCTGTGTAATCGTGGTACAAGATGGTGCATGTTTGTTGGAGCCTAACGTTCCATCAAGAGGAAGAATTAGAGGCCGTTTATGGGATTTCCAACGCAGATAGGGATACTGTTATGGTGGTGAGGACGTTACTCGGCCATTACTTCTTTCTGAGGTAAAACATTAGATTAATTTATTATTCTTATAATGTAATCAGTTTTGCATTGAAAGGTTTTTTTACTACTTGTGCATGGTTCATGCTGTGAACATATGATAGGTCAGTTTGTAGCCACCCTGAATTCCAATTGATAAGCTGATCTTGAATAGCCTTCAGTCCTAGGTCGACCCTAGGCCTATGTGTAACACCCCAACCGATGGCGGAAACATTGAGGTGTCACGTAGTGACGATTGTTCAAAAGCACATGGACTAAAATGTAAGTATTAATAGCAAATAACTTCCATTATTCAAAACGAAATACAAAGAGTCTTAATAGAAATCTCAAACATAGAAAATAAATGTTCAATTTTATTTAAGCACTAGGTCCAGCCTAAGCGTGAAAGCAAGTTGTAGATGCATAATTGTGCGACTAATGCTTTGGATTTACAATAAACATGTGTTTTGTTTTGAGTCGAATGGGCGAAGGAGTTTGATGATGGGCGAAGGAAGATAATAAAGGGTGCGAAGGAGAAAGTTTATACGAAGGAGAGACAGTAGGCGAAGGTAGAATTAGAATGTTATGTATTGCTTGGTTCGACCGGTTGGATTGGTCGAATGTGCACATTCGCACCTACGTGATGGGCGAATGTGCAGCCTATAAATAGGTCAAGCTCATTTTTTGAATGAAAATTCAGTCATTATTGTTCCCTCCAATTTTCAGTGTCTCCCTAGAGTGTTTTGTTAAGCTTAATTCACGTTGTGTCTTTAATGTTTTGATCATATTAACGTGTAATGTTAGGATCTGAGTTTGTTTGTTTTGATTATGTTTAACTAAATATGATAAAAGTGAAATGAATATAGATGAAAGTGCAGCGGAATAATAAACTGTTAATCAAAACAAGAGAGTAAATGTTTTCAGATCGAATGCTTTCATTTATCTAAAAGATTACAATCGTACAAATACTCCCCCTCAGCCTGATCACACAGTGATTGTTTGTCTGAGAGAATGTTTGTGTGTGATGCAATAGAACAGTACAAGCACTGTTCTATTTATAGACAGACTCAAAGCACTGATGACCTAGGCTGACGTCACCTAAGACAGTGACCTCTAACAGAATAACAAACTTAAACATCTGCCTATTACAAACTACTGTTACATTGAAAGCACTGATATTAAACAGCTGTTGTAGATAAACTCTGATGGTCTTGTATCCACTGCTGGAGCCTAAGTGCTGTTGGTTCCAGCAGTGCTTTGGTCTTCAGTACTTGTATCAGCAGTTGTTCTTCATCAGACCTTTGGTCAGCAGTGGTTCTTCATCAGTTGTTTACTCAGCAGTTCTTTGTATCAGCAATTGTTGAGCAGTTGTTTGGATAGAACAGTAGTTAGGATCAGCAGTCTTTTGGGAGAAGTAAGTTGTAAAGACTGTTTATTCAAGGATCAAACTGATAGCATGTTTTGGCTTTCTAATCATCTGTTCTTCTCCAGGTCAGCAGACCCAACAATCTCCCCCTAGAACAGATGATGCCAAAACTCAGCTTTATTTATTGATCTTTATTCCTCATCAGACTTTCTCTGATTTGACCTTTGAATTGTAATTCAAAGTTCAGAGCAAATAAGTCTTCTTCATCTCTTTCTAAGTCCAGATTTAGCAATGTTTGGTGATCTTCTGCACATAGGCTGTAAGCATCATCCATGCTGATCTTCTGAACCCTTCCATCTGACCTGAGCAATGTCAATTCGTGGTTGTCTTTGTTGACTTTCCACTTTAGAATTTTTGAGTCAGTGGATTTGCTGAGATGAACTTTTATTCTTGATGAGTTGGGTGAAGGAGGTCTTCCAATGAGTTCTCTGAGCTTCTCTGTTGTAGGATCAGAGAAATAGTGTATTTGATTAAAGAGCCCTTCCTTGATGAATGTATCAGCAAACTTTCTTTGATCTTCCTCGGACATCTCCTTCTGCATCTTGAACTGTCTTCTTGCAGCAGTTGTTAGATCAGAGGTTTCAAGTAAGCTATCCAAGTTAAAGGTCTGTTGGGGTCTCTTCATCATTGGTTCATCAGTGTAAATTGGTTTCCTTGGTAGGCTGGGATCCTTCTTCCTATTTTCTTCCAGACTTTTGTAAGTTTCAACCAGCCTTAACTCGGACCATCTGGAAACTGACCTCATCTCCCCATAGTTGGCAGCTACAATCTCCTGCCTCATCCTTTTGAACTTCAAGGCTCTAACTGGGTCTCTGCCTTTGCCAAAGTTAGGAGTAGAGACTTTAGCCTTGGGGTCTTTGGCCATTTCTTCAATCCTGAGTAGTTCTTCTCTCAAAGCATGAGTAGTCCAACCATTGAACTGCTTTTTGTTTGCTTTGTAAGGCTTGGTTGCCATTGTCACACCCTCAAATTCCACTTGCGGGGTTTTACCGCGAGGCGCATGACAAACCAGGATTCAAGTCAACGGTCACAATAAACAACACTAGATGCATAACACAAAACCCAAAAGATATAATTATAAAAGCATAAACTGTAGCGGAAGCTTTAAATGTTTACAACCCAAAAGACATAGTTCAAATGTTTAATGAAGACCATGCTCTAAACCCTAGACGCCCGTGCCGACTCGTGCGCCTAGATCCAGTTGTTGCTACCTTAGCGACCTGAGAAAAACATGCCAAAAGACGTCAACATATAATGCTGGTGAGTTCACAGGTTTGTTCAAAAAGAGTTACCAAGTGTTACCATGTCCATACTATATCAATGCTACCAATGTAACATTACGCAATAAATACTTGTACGTTACGCATGACATTTAATAAAACGTCAAGTTTCTTAATTACCTTCGCATTTATTATTTTTGTCGCTAGTATGGAACCCTAATACTATATATTATATTATATATATGTGTGTGAATGTTTAAATAAATCAAAAAAATGAATAGCCTTGGCCGGGATTCGAACCCGCGCCAAGGACCGGCCCAACCTAACACAATGCACAAACCAGCTGGGCTGGCCTTCTGTTTGTGATAAACCCGGACTCGTTTTAATCTTATACACGCTTTTAAAATCCTCACAGTTGACTAGAAAAGTCAACTGTGGGATTCCTTGTTGCCCAATCCGTAGTATTAACACGTAATTATGCTATCTATGGTATCTTCGTGTATTAACCGGCCCAGTCCAACGCGATTACACAGCTATTACACGGCAATCGTGCCCTAATAATCTTATTGGCCGCGTTCTATTATATGGAAAGTCAAACAATCCAATTAACCCTAACCCTAATCCATTAGTATAAATTGAGGCTCCCTGGACCTTGACAAATCGCTCATACCTCTCTCTCAATCCCTATTTCTCTCTGATTCTCTCTGTAATTGGTTTAATCGCTCGTGGTTGACTTTGGCTTTGACCCGATCATAAACATCAATCAAGCACTGTGAGTCTCAATCTTTTGTTGGGTTTCATTCATCGGCATTCAAGCAACTATAGCCCTAACATTAATCGGGCTATAGTTGCCTGAATCAATCAATTGAATAATCTAGGGTTCTTCGTTTACGAATTGGGGATAAATCAGGGATAGCATATTGTATTTATTTAATCTTAATCAGGAGATAACACAACCACCGGCCTAGGCCAGGTGGTTGTGACTCTGGTCTTGTATCGGGGTCATCCGGGTTCGAGTCCGGCTCTGACCGGCTTTTTGTCTTTCCTTTTCTTTTCTTTTTATTAAACAAACATTAATCATATATATATATATATTAATCCTTTAATCTTTTAAATTCTTTTTAAAATACCTAAACTATTTTATAAACTCTAAAAAAATTATAATTACTTAATCTGATATAAAAGATTTATTTACAATTTTTATTTTTCAGAAATTCTTTTATTTAATAATTATAATAATTAAATCATTTTTATACTATTATATTTATAAAAATCCATTATTATATCAAAACAGTTTTATTAAATTCCCCAAAAATTATCCTAACTTTTTATAAAGTTAAACTTTACTGAAATAATTTTTAATTCAGTAAAATCATTTATTTATTATTTTTAATCAATTTTTGTAAGATTTAATCATATTTAATTCATAATAAATCCAATTTTCATCATTTTTGCACCAAAATTTTATACAAATTATTTTTAATCATTTAGAACAGAATTATGATTTTTAAAATAAGATTTCTTTAATTTTAGTATTTTTGATTATTAAAGATAATAATTGACTATTTATAAATAAATAGATTTAAAAATCTATTTTAAATGAAATAATTTTATAAAAATTATTTTATTGCTTCAAACACTTTATTGTACTCATTCAAAATTCAACTTTATAAAAAGACTATTTTTCATTAATTATCCAATTTTCTTTATTTAATTAACATTTTTAAATTAAATTTAACAAATTGATTATCCCCAAATCGAAACCCTAGGATACACATATTAGTTTATATAGACTTAGACTTATTATATATTACCTCATTATAGGGTAATATTTGGAATCACTTTGGGCAACATAATTATCATATCTTTTCAACAAGTTAACATTTGCTAAGGTGAGTTTACATAGCCCCTTTTATCACCACTTTTGGGGTGAAACATGTTATAACACTTTTCATTGCAATTCAATCATCAATGTGTTTATGTGTTTTCTATGTTGCATATTGTCTTGAACATGATTAGAGTAAGCACCATTCTAGCATAATCATTAACATTGATCAGCCGACGGTATACATTGATAGATCTATTGGACTGACAATCCCACCCGGATACGTGCCTCCTACAAAGGTTACGTGGGTGTTTGTTATCGCATAACATTATTCATTGGGACCATAAGTGTATGGTATGTATTATTTTATAACAGTCAGCAGGGTTGATTATGCACTCGATTTATTTCTAATATGTTTCTCACATATGGGCTAGATTAACATGACACATGAATTGCATAACATTTTATTCATTTTATCATCAAAAACCTATGTAATTCTCACCAACTTATGTTGACCCAAAATACTTTCAAAATTAACATGTTTCAGGTAACAATGAAGCTGAGGCTTGAGTTAGCATGAGGACTTATCTTGAAGTTTATTTGAAGTTTTTGAAGTTATTATTTGATGTTATGTATTTGAATTCTTAGACATTATTTCACATTTTGGATATTATGTTTGAATAAATTATTTAAAATTTATATTATACCATGTGCTACTGAAAACAATCATCAATACGTGGCACCCCGATGTTTCCGCCATCGGTTGGGGTGTTACAGATTGGTATCAGAGCCTTGGTTATAGGGAATTAGGTTATTAGAAATAATCTAGACTATAACCTTAGGGACTAAAACAGTACTTGCTTCTCCTACTTGAAACCCTAATTGCTTCCCTAATCCTATCCTTACCCTATGCCTTAAACCTACATGTGACTACTCTTAATTGTCTGCTGCAATCCTGATCCACCATTAGATTTATAGGACAAAATCCTCAGGTTTAACCTGAACCCCCTTGAGATCTCGTCGAAGTTCTAGATTTTAATAACGAACACGTGCAATCTGGAAGGGTGAACGCCTGTATTCTGAGTCTTCTGTCTAGGCTGGCATTGCGCATATATCCCAATCAGACGAGGGACCCGGATGCCTACCTGGGAATTCTCGGGATGAGTGTTCACTTATAGGCTAAAGCATGTCTTCATATGTTATTAGAATTTAGAATCTTTGATAAGTCAACGTTTTCGTTTATTCGTTTTAATTAATGAATAAATGATTACATTCCTTATATGAACTCTCATTCATTTCATTGTGTCTATTACAGATCATGCCTCCTCGTCGCAGCACTCGCAACAACAATGGTGAGAACCCCGCAGAAGGTGGAGATAACCATAACCACAACCATGACCAAGCTCCTAACCACAACAACAATGGGGTCGATGCTCAACTGGCTGCGATCATTTCTCAACAAATGGCGCAGCAAATCGCAACTCTGGTTCCCAACTTGCTTGCTCAGGTCATCCAATTGAATGGGAATGGTCACAACAACGGGAACGGGAATGGCAATGGCAATGGTAATGGAAATGGACCCCAAGCTTGCACCCTCAAGCACTTCAACTCTTGTAACCCTCCAAAGTTCAGCGGTGAAGAAGGAGCTACTGGACTTCTCCAATGGTTTGAGGGTATTGAAAATACCTTCATCAACAGTGAGTGCCCCAACAATTTCAAGGTTCGTTACGCCATGAGTGTTCTCCATAAACGAGCACTCACATGGTGGAATGAAGAAAAGCGTACTCGTGGGGCCGAAGTTGCTCTTGCTATGACTTGGGACCAGGTCAAAGAGATCATGAAGGAGGAGTTCTGTCCTCGCAATGAAGTTAAAAAGCTTGAGGATGAGTTTCACACCTTGGCTCAAGATAGTGGGGAAAATCTTGCCTACAACACCCGCTTTCATGAGCTTAGCTTATTGTTGCCACACAAGGTTACTCCTCTGCCGGTAGCCATCGAGAAGTACATCGGTGGTCTGCCCATGCAAATCCAGGACACTGTCTGGGGTAGAAATCCTGCAACTCTGGAAGAGGCCAAACGTCTAGCAGCCACTCTTACTGATAATCATGTGAAGAATGGTACTCTGGTTCGCAAGGGCTCTAAGAAGACTGTTGCCAAAGATACTCCACAGCCTGCAATTGAAGTCAAGCCTGAGACCTCAAGCAACAAGAAGCGCAAGGCTAGAAACTATATGGTTGCTGCTACTCCACCTGCTGCCCAAAACCCAGCCAAGAAACCATACACCGGACCTCACCCTTTGTGCAACACTTGCAAGTATCACCATCCCACACAGGTGCCATGTCGATTTTGTACTAAGTGTCAAAGATATGGTCACCTGGTGAACGTCTGTCGATCTCCTGCTGCCCAAGACAACAACAACCCAGCTCCCAACCAAAACCAACAAAACAACAGGCCTACTCGTGGTCAATGCTACGAGTGTGGTAACCCTAATCACTACATCAACAACTGTCCTAACCGTAACCGTAACCAAAACCAAAATCAGAACCAGAACCAAAACCAAAACCAGAACCGCAATCAGAACCAAGGTGCTCGAGGTCGCGCCTACAATCTCAACGCTAATCAGGCCCGTGACAACAATGAAGTGGTGAATGGTACGTTTCTCATTAATAATCACTATGCATCCATATTATTTGATTCAGGAGCTGATAAGTCATTCGTGTCACTAAAGTTTGAACCTTTACTTAACTTACCCCACACTAATCTAGAAGATCCTTTTGTGGTAGAGGTAGCTAACGGGAAGTCTATTTCGATCGGTTCTATTATTCGTAACTGCTTGTTGAATCTCGATGATCATACTTTCCCTATCGATCTTATCCCCATGCATCTTGGTAGTTTTGATGTCATAGTAGGCATGGACTGGTTGTCAACTCATCGTGCCGAAATTCTGTGCTTCGAGAAAGTCATACGCATTCCTCTCGAATCTGGTGAGATTTTGAAGATCTATGGTGAGAAACCCTGTGGTGAGCTTAAGCTTATGTCTTGTACTACTGCCCAAAAGTACTTACGAAAGGGGTATACAGCCTTCTTAGCTAACGTGATAGAGAAGAAGGACAAAGGCAAGAGTATCCAAGACATTCCTATTATTCGTGACTATCCTGAAGTCTTTCCAGAGGACTTACCTGGTTTGCCTCCTGCTCGACAAGTGGAGTTTCGTATTGATCTTGTTCCTGGTGCTAATCCTATTGCTAAAGCTCCTTATCGTCTTGCACCCTCTGAGATGCAAGAACTTGCTAGTCAATTACAGGAACTTTCTGATAAAGGGTTCATTCGCCCTAGTTCTTCTCCATGGGGAGCCCCTGTCTTATTCGTTAAAAAGAAGGATGGTTCTCTTCGGATGTGTATTGACTACCGTGAACTCAACAAACTCACCATCAAGAATCGTTATCCACTTCCTAGGATTGACGATCTCTTCGATCAACTTCAAGGAGCAACCCACTTCTCGAAGATTGATCTCCGTTCTGGCTATCATCAGCTTAGAGTCCACGATGAAGATATTCCCAAGACGGCCTTTCGCACTCGCTACGGTCACTATGAATTCATGGTTATGCCTTTCGGTTTGACCAATGCTCCCGCGGTATTTATGGATCTGATGAATCGGGTTTGTAGACCCTATCTCGACAAATTCGTGATCGTTTTCATTGATGATATTTTGATTTACTCTAAATCAAAATCCGATCACGAGCAACATCTTCACTCTATCTTGAGTCTCCTAAAGAAAGAACAACTGTACGCCAAGTTCTCAAAATGTGAATTTTGGCTTAAGGAAGTTCAATTTTTGGGACATGTCATTGATATGAACGGAATTCATGTTGATCCTGCAAAGATCGAAGCTGTGAAGAATTGGAGTGTTCCTACCACTCCCACAGAAGTCCGTTCTTTTCTTGGGTTGGCTGGTTATTATCGTCGATTCATCGCCAATTTCTCCAAGATCGCTGTTCCTCTCACTACCTTAACTCACAAGGGTAAACCCTATGAGTGGGGACCTAAGCAAGAGGAAGCATTTGAAACTCTTAAGCTGAAACTCTGTGAAGCTCCTGTTTTATCTCTACCTGATGGTAATGATGATTTCGTGGTCTACTGTGATGCATCGAACCAAGGTCTCGGTTGTGTTCTCATGCAACGAGGAAAGGTTATTGCTTATGCGTCTCGACAACTCAAGATTCACGAGAAAAATTATACCACCCATGATCTTGAATTGGGCGCTGTTGTCTTTGCACTCAAGATTTGGAGACATTATCTCTATGGGACCAAATGTGTGGTGTTCACGGACCACAAAAGTCTCCAACATGTCTTCGATCAAAAGAATCTTAACATGAGGCAACGACGTTGGGTTGAATTACTTAACGACTATGATTGCGAAATTCGCTACCATCCTGGCAAAGCGAATGTTGTGGCTGACGCACTTAGTCGTAAAGAGCGTGTCAAACTCCAATGTGCTAGAGTTCGTACCGATCTCCAAGATCGTATTCTCCAGGCTCAACACACCTCAGTCACCCAAGGTAACATGTACAATGAAATGTCTTGTGGTGCTGAGACTCAACTTGAAACCAAACCCGATGGTCTCCTTTATTTTCTTAATCGACTGTGGATTCCCGACCGTGATGATCTTCGTACTTTTCTCATGAACGAGGCTCATAAGTCTCGTTATTCTATTCATCCTGGAGCTGACAAGATGTACCAAGATCTTCGTTATTCTTATTGGTGGCCTGGTATGAAGAAAGACATTGCTCTTTTCGTTGCAAAATGCCTCACTTGTTCCAAGGTTAAGGCTGAACATCAACGACCATCTGGTATGCTTGAACAACCAGAGATTCCTGTCTGGAAATGGGAGAGCATAGCTATGGATTTCATCACCAAACTCCCTCGCACACCCAAAGGTTTTGACAGTATTTGGGTAATCGTCGATCGTTTGACCAAGTCCGCTCACTTTCTACCTATTCGTGAGAAGTATTCTGTGGAAAGGTTGGCAAGGATGTACGTAAGTGAAATCGTATGTCGTCACGGGATACCTTTGGACATTATTTCGGATCGCGATGGTCGTTTCACCTCTCACTTTTGGGAATCTCTACAAAAAGCTTTGGGTACTAAGTTGAACCTGAGCACTGCTTATCACCCTCAAACGGATGGTCAGACTGAACGAACCATCCAGACACTTGAGGACATGCTCAGGGCGTGTGTCATCGATTTTGGTGGCGCATGGGATTCTCATCTTCCTTTGGTTGAGTTTTCATACAACAACAGTTATCACGCCAGCATTAACATGGCTCCTTTTGAGGCACTCTATGGTCGGAAATGTCGTTCTCCTGTCTGTTGGACCGAGGTTGGTGAAGCTCGCATTACTGGACCCGAACTAATCCAGGAAACCACAGACAAAATCCAGCTTATTCAGGATAATCTTCTCAAGGCTCGAAGTCGCCAAAAGAGTTATGCTGATAAACGTCGTAAACCCTTGGAATTTCAAGTTGGGGACCTTGTGCTACTTAAGGTATCCCCTTGGAAAGGAGTTATTCGTTTCGGTAGAAAGGGAAAACTAGCTCCTCGATACGTAGGCCCCTTCAAAATTCTTGACAGAGTTGGGAAAGTGGCTTACAGACTTGAGCTTCCACCTGAGCTAAGCAATGTTCATCCGACCTTCCATGTTTCGAATCTCAAGAAATGCTTAGCAGATGAGAACCTTCATGTTCCTCTTGAAGATGTGCAAATCGATGAAAGCATGCACATTATCGAGAAACCCGTCGAGATTGTTGACACTGGAGTCAAGAAACTCAAGCGCAGTCGTATTCCGATCGTTAAGGTTCGTTGGGAATCTAAACGAGGCCCAGAGTTCACTTGGGAGCGTAGAGACCAGATGAAATCGAAGTATCCGCATCTTTTTCCACCAGACTCTCCAACTCCAACTTCGGGACGAAGTTCCTAAAAGTAGGGGAGACTGTAACATTACGCAATAAATACTTGTACGTTACGCATGACATTTAATAAAACGTCAAGTTTCTTAATTACCTTCGCATTTATTATTTTTGTCGCTAGTATGGAACCCTAATACTATATATTATATTATATATATGTGTGTGAATGTTTAAATAAATCAAAAAAATGAATAGCCTTGGCCGGGATTCGAACCCGCGCCAAGGACCGGCCCAACCTAACACAATGCACAAACCAGCTGGGCTGGCCTTCTGTTTGTGATAAACCCGGACTCGTTTTAATCTTATACACGCTTTTAAAATCCTCACAGTTGACTAGAAAAGTCAACTGTGGGATTCCTTGTTGCCCAATCCGTAGTATTAACACGTAATTATGCTATCTATGGTATCTTCGTGTATTAACCGGCCCAGTCCAACGCGATTACACAGCTATTACACGGCAATCGTGCCCTAATAATCTTATTGGCCGCGTTCTATTATATGGAAAGTCAAACAATCAAATTAACCCTAACCCTAATCCATTAGTATAAATTGAGGCTCCCTGGACCTTGACAAATCGCTCATACCTCTCTCTCAATCCCTATTTCTCTCTGATTCTCTCTGTAATTGGTTTAATCGCTCGTGGTTGACTTTGGCTTTGACCCGATCATAAACATCAATCAAGCACTGTGAGTCTCAATCTTTTGTTGGGTTTCATTCATCGGCATTCAAGCAACTATAGCCCTAACATTAATCGGGCTATAGTTGCCTGAATCAATCAATTGAATAATCTAGGGTTCTTCGTTTACGAATTGGGGATAAATCAGGGATAGCATATTGTATTTATTTAATCTTAATCAGGAGATAACACAACCACCGGCCTAGGCCAGGTGGTTGTGACTCTGGTCTTGTATCGGGGTCATCCGGGTTCGAGTCCGGCTCTGACCGGCTTTTTGTCTTTCCTTTTCTTTTCTTTTTATTAAACAAACATTAATCATATATATATATATATTAATCCTTTAATCTTTTAAATTCTTTTTAAAATACCTAAACTATTTTATAAACTCTAAAAAAATTATAATTACTTAATCTGATATAAAAGATTTATTTACAATTTTTATTTTTCAGAAATTCTTTTATTTAATAATTATAATAATTAAATCATTTTTATACTATTATATTTATAAAAATCCATTATTATATCAAAACAGTTTTATTAAATTCCCCAAAAATTATCCTAACTTTTTATAAAGTTAAACTTTACTGAAATAATTTTTAATTCAGTAAAATCATTTATTTATTATTTTTAATCAATTTTTGTAAGATTTAATCATATTTAATTCATAATAAATCCAATTTTCATCATTTTTGCACCAAAATTTTATACAAATTATTTTTAATCATTTAGAACAGAATTATGATTTTTAAAATAAGATTTCTTTAATTTTAGTATTTTTGATTATTAAAGATAATAATTGACTATTTATAAATAAATAGATTTAAAAATCTATTTTAAATGAAATAATTTTATAAAAATTATTTTATTGCTTCAAACACTTTATTGTACTCATTCAAAATTCAACTTTATAAAAAGACTATTTTTCATTAATTATCCAATTTTCTTTATTTAATTAACATTTTTAAATTAAATTTAACAAATTGATTATCCCCAAATCGAAACCCTAGGATACACATATTAGTTTATATAGACTTAGACTTATTATATATTACCTCATTATAGGGTAATATTTGGAATCACTTTGGGCAACATAATTATCATATCTTTTCAACAAGTTAACATTTGCTAAGGTGAGTTTACATAGCCCCTTTTATCACCACTTTTGGGGTGAAACATGTTATAACACTTTTCATTGCAATTCAATCATCAATGTGTTTATGTGTTTTCTATGTTGCATATTGTCTTGAACATGATTAGAGTAAGCACCATTCTAGCATAATCATTAACATTGATCAGCCGACGGTATACATTGATAGATCTATTGGACTGACAATCCCACCCGGATACGTGCCTCCTACAAAGGTTACGTGGGTGTTTGTTATCGCATAACATTATTCATTGGGACCATAAGTGTATGGTATGTATTATTTTATAACAGTCAGCAGGGTTGATTATGCACTCGATTTATTTCTAATATGTTTCTCACATATGGGCTAGATTAACATGACACATGAATTGCATAACATTTTATTCATTTTATCATCAAAAACCTATGTAATTCTCACCAACTTATGTTGACCCAAAATACTTTCAAAATTAACATGTTTCAGGTAACAATGAAGCTGAGGCTTGAGTTAGCATGAGGACTTATCTTGAAGTTTATTTGAAGTTTTTGAAGTTATTATTTGATGTTATGTATTTGAATTCTTAGACATTATTTCACATTTTGGATATTATGTTTGAATAAATTATTTAAAATTTATATTATACCATGTGCTACTGAAAACAATCATCAATACGTGGCACCCCGATGTTTCCGCCATCGGTTGGGGTGTTACAACCAAGTACGCTAGCTAGGCGTATATTTTATTACTACTACGATTGGAAACCATTACTGGACACGTTTAGCAATGTTTAGCATGTTTAGCAGCCCGTAATGTTCAGCAAGATAATGTTCCTGTTCGAGACAATATGCACCCGCCCGGCCCTCCAAGCCGACGAGTGGGGCAGGTCACGCCCAATAGATCTATCCACATTTCCCCCGTTGTGCAAACCCGCACATTCATGGTTTCCCCCGGGACTTTCCAAAAGATCGTATAGCAATATAAAGTTAAAACCATAGTATGACGTATGTTACTAAAACTGTTTAGCGCATGTTTTCTCCCCCAAAAGTTAAAGCAGTAAAAGTGGGGCCGTGAACTCACCTTAGATAGCGTTCTTCAATTATAAGTAAAGATGTTTAGCCCTTGATAATCCCTCTACCGGAGATCTATCAAAATGTTCACATAAGTGTTCCGACTAATAACCATAAGGTTATCTAGCCCCCGATTGTCCAGATCATAACCAAGTATGTTTTAAAACGTGTTTAAATGTTCAACCGACACACTAGACCGACCCGCCATCCCGTTGGTGACCCATTACCCTAACTAATCAAGTACGCATAGATTACACGCAAGGTTCAAGCATAAAACACTTAGTTTGTATCGAAAATCTCATTTCTGCATCAGAACGGTCGAACCAGTCAGTTTAAGGCCTCCTTCGCACCTTTTTACTCTCCTTCGCCCGTTTTACCTCTCGTTCGACCGTTTGATGCTTCCTTCGCACATTTTGCCACGTTCGCCCACTGAAAAGCCTGGTTCGACCCTGGGATTCCTCCTTCGCACCTTCGACTGGTCGAAGGAGGCCAGGTTCGCCCCTGTTGTTCTATTTTGCCTAAAAACGCTTAAAACACATTCGAAACGACTCGAAACATCACCAATCACAGCAGTCAAACATGATTATGTTATCCTAACAAAACCCCACTGATTTTGCCCCAAACCATATCCGTTTCAGCCCTTTCCCAAAATGGCAAAAATTATGGAAACGTCACTTTCATGCATGAAATCTTTACCCAATTTGGAAACTTTTGAAATCGACTCATGTTTGATTTAAAATACTCAGTTTATCGATCATCCGACCATCCCTATGGGTTCTATTGATTATAAACACCACATGTTACGTCTAGATTCGTCAAAATCCCCAATTTACACATAATATCATCATCCAATCGATTCTAACCCTAAACAACAATCAATCAGCATTAAAAGCAATCCTACATCATGTCTCTAACATAGATAAAGCAGCAAAGCATTGAATAACACATTACACCACATAATACTCAATTAACACATGTTATTTATTATGAAAACTCATGTTAAATGATAGGGTTTTGTTTTAGAAAGATGTTTAAAAGGTTTTTAATCATAAAACACCCTTAGAACAGATCTGGACAATTAAGGTTAGATGAAAACGAATTAAAATGCTTTTAAAAGATTTAGGATTATGAACACACCTTGGATTCTTGTTTAGATGTTGTAGATAGGTTAGATTATGAAAAAGAAGAGCAAAAACTCCTTCCTTAGTGTTTAAGATCGTTTGAGAGCGTTTTGGGACGGTTAGGGTTTGTGAAATGATGAAAAATGACTAAGGTTGGTATTTATACTGATCCTCCTTCGCACCAATTGATTGGTCGAAGGTGGTCTCCTTCGCCCCTTTCACAGGGTCGAATGAGACTTGTCCAGGTCGAAGGGAATTCTTCAATTCCACTTCCCTGGTTCGCCCACTTGCATGGGTCGAACCAGACAATTTTCCTCTCCTTCGACCACTCGAAGTGGTCGAACCAGAGCCCCTTCTTAACTAGTTTTCCAGTTTGTCGTGTTTAACGCATTCTAACACGTCTTAACACATAAGCATGCATCCTTAGTCTATATTTAACACATTAAAGCACAGATAATCATTTACACATCATTTAAACACATCTATGTATATAAACCACCACACAACCCATAATCTACACATATACTTAATTAGTTCATGTAATGTCACCAACAACGGAACCCGGTACTAGTGTATTACCAAAACGACTCCCAATGATCCTCCAGATCATTGTACCCTGGACAATCCTAACTTGACCCAACTCAACTAACCCGGTTAAGTTTGTTTATAAACGTTTCTCGCTAAGGTAGACTTAGATGTTACTAATATGTTTAAGCCGAACATGCCGGGTGTCACAGCCATTATCTGTTCAAGAAGAGATTCCCTTACCTCCTTTTCCAAATCTACACTGAGAGGCATGGAGGACATGGAATTGCTCAGGGTCTTAGCAAAATCTTCAATCCTTCTGAGTTTGCTAAGCTCTGCTGAATGGATGCCCTGAGCAGTCCTGTCATCCTTCCCTTTGCATTTCTCCCTGATGATGGCATCCACCTGCTTACCCTTGTATTTCAGATAAGTATCAATATTGAGGGAACAGGGAAGTTTGGGAGAGATGGGAAGGATCTTTCTGATGGCTGTTCAGTATTGTAGAAGGATTGTAATTCCCCCTTGAGTAGATCAAGTTCAAGGGGATACTGAACAACCAATGGTGTAATGGTTGGTGGTGGTCTATGGGATCTGAACTTGGATGTGTGTGGTGAGAATGATGTGATTGGAATAGCTGTGATGGGAGGAGTGGATTGGGCAGTTGAAATGGTGTTTGGTGATGTGTGTATGTTTTCATCATGTACAACAAAGGTTGATTTTCTCTTCCTTGTGTACATGATTTTTGGTGATGGTGATTTGGTAGCAGTGGTTGGATTAACATCTGTTGGCCTTTTAGTAGGTCCAGCAGATGTTTGGAATTTAGCTGGTGATGTATGTTTGGTGGTTGTATGTTCAGGTGTGTTTGTTGGTTTGGGTATGTTTGTTGGTTTGGGTGCAGTGGTTTGGGTAGCAGTGTTTTGAGTAGTTTCAGTGTTTTGGGTGGCAGTGGTTTCAGTAGCAGTGGTTTTATCAACAAAGGTGTTCAACTTAGATGGTGGTTTTCTAACATGCTTAGCAGGTCTTTTCATCCTTTTAGAGGATCCCACATCTTCAGTTTCCCTTTGTTGTTTCTTTTTGAGTTCAATTAATGACTCTGCTTTAACTTCCAAAGTGTCAGCTCTTTTCTGTTTCTCTTGAGCAGCCTTTTCAGCTTCTATGTTTGCAGAGTCATCTACTGCTTTATTCTTCTCAGTGGTTTGTTGTGTGGTGCTGTTGTTGCTTGTTGTTGTTGTTGTGGAACTTGTTGTTGTGGAGCTGATTTGGTAGACTCTGGTTTCTTGGCAGACTTGGCTTAGCCTTTTTGAGAAGGAGGACAACCAAAAGGATCTAGTTTTGGTAGCCTATCTCTGCCACTCTCCCCCTTTTTGGCATCATCAGCCGTGAAAGCATCATCATTTTCATCCCTGAGGATGGTGGTAGGGGCAGAGCCAGTAGTCTTCAGCAGGTGGTCCTTGATGGCTTTGATATCAGCATGGGTATCTTTGTACCTTGCATCTACCATATTCCTGATCTCAGCCATGTAAGTTTCATGTGTCTGATCAGCCAGTTTTCTGTGAGCTATGATGATGGGGGAAACTGATTTCCATAACTCACTGGCTATATCAGCTGTGGATGGTTGACTCTTGGAAAGATCTGCAATTGAGCTCAGTATAAGCTTGACATTAGATTTGATGTCAGCAACAGAGGTTTCAATGACAGAAACTCTGTCCGTCAATTCTTGGTATTTTGACCCATCTCCTAAATTAATAGGATCATCTGAGTCCCTACCAGTGGTAGTTCTACCTGATTCAGTCCTAATAGGTGAATCAGATGCCCCTTTTTCTTGGTACTGGGGACTTCCAACTGTTTTTGGAGACACTATAGTGGCTTCAACAGTTGTTGCCTTCAAGGGAGTCTTAGCTATGTAATCACTGTCCTGATGTGAGACAGTGGTCTCTACATCAGTAGTGGCTGCTCCACTTGAAAACTCACCTAGAGTTTCATTGAACTCAGGTGGTGTAACCTCCTCTTCTGTTTGTGGGATAGCAGATTGTATATTCTCAGGACCAATCACTTGTTGGAGTATACTCTCAGTGACAGGTGGAAGAGAGGAACTGGGATCTTCCTGAGATTTGTCAATTGCTTCAAACAGAGGTTGCATTGTTTGTGGGACATGATGTGATGGTGAGGGTGGAGGAGTAACAAGAGAATTAGCCCTGGGAGAGGGGCTTGTGAACATTTGGTCAAGTGACTCAAATGTATCATGATGTGTGTCCCCTTGGCTTACAACATGATCCCTTTGAGAGGATTCATGAGGAGTTTGGTCAGGTGGAGGTATGTCCAACTGTTGTGAGGAAGTAACAACAGTGATTTCAGGTTGCTTTTGTTGTGCAACAGAGGTTTCTTTTGGTACCTCAACATCCAGAAGCCTCATTTGTGGTTGAGTGGTGGTTTTTGTGGATGGATGTTTCTTTTTGGAAGTAGCTGGTGTGGGTTTCACAGCACTGGATGTAGTGCCATGATCACCAGGAGCAGTGGGCTCAACAACAGAGGTGTTGACAACAGTTGTTGCCTTTGTCCTCTTTGTTTGTGTTTTAGAAACTTTTGACACTTTAGACACTTTTTCTTGGGTGCTTCCACCCAGCATTCTTGTGAAAGTTTCATCAGTTAAGCTTTTCATTTGCATAGCCTCACCTTTTTTGAAAACTTTTTCTGGTAAGACTTTTTGTAAGATTACACTAAGAATTCTTGGGTAAATAAGAAAAGCATTGTTTGACCCAGACTTGACTGCTTTCACATTTGATACCAAGTCCATGAACAATCCCTGGGAAAGATTGAAGTCAGAGTTTGACAACATGGCATAACCCAGATATTGCATCCTTAATGGAATTTCATTAAAGGATGTGGACTTAGCAGAGACACAAAGAAGAAGAGTATGGAAGAAAAATTTCATGACTGGAGGGAAAAACTTTTTGAAAAGAGTTGATCCAGTCATCTGACCATCATACCCTCTTTCTTGGAACTCAGTGTGAAGCTCTGTTTTAGTAAAGGAATCCTTACCTGTCAGGTCATTCAGTGTGAAGGTTGTGGATATGGTTTCAGGGGTAATGACGATACTGGTTTCTCCAATTTTGGAAATAATGGAAGTAGGCTTTTTGTCTTGTAATAGAAACTCAGCATTCAACCAAAATTCTTGGAGTGTATCAAGATAAATGGGGGCGTTAGCGGTTAGGATGGGTAAGTATTTGGAGTTAAGGAAAATGTCGATGGTGGAATGAAATGGAGTGTTGTCATCTGTTTTAATCAGATAGGGGAGACAATTGTGTGTAGCTTTGGCTTGAAGATCCATTGTAATGGATTTCGAAGGTGAAGATGATTGGATATTGATGAAGGGTTTGAGAATGAAGAAGGCGATTTTCAGTATTTGAATACAATGAGACAGTGTAACGTCTGTTGTGGTAAAACAGGGTTTTTATAGGCTCAATGAAACCGCTGATGTGGCCAAACCTCTGCTTATATGAACAGACGTGGCAATCATCTGATGGATGAAACATCTGGTGGAGAACAACTGTTTTTTGGCAAACAACTGATACAAACAGCTGTTTTGGCAAACAGCTGATACAAACAGCTGTTGTTGTTTTTTTTTTAAATATAGTATATATATAAGGAGACAGTTGTTTTATCTGAACAGATGTTCTGAAACAGGTTTTTCAACTAACAGTTGTTTTATCTGATCAGATGTTTTGAAACAGACTTTTCAACCAACAGTGGATATGAATGAAACAGTGGTTGTTTTATCTGATCAGATGTTATAAACAGATTTTTCAACCAAACAGCTATTTAAAAATTTGATTTGCTGAAACATTTTATTAAGATTTATTGAAACTTTATTTGTTTAATCCATGTTTAACATACCAATTCTGGAAATCAGGTTTGTAAAGGTAGATGTGTCTAAAGCTTTTGTTAACACATCTGCCAACTGATCCTCTGTTGGAACATGGTGTAAAGAAATCAAACCTTTTTCATAGCTGTCTCTGACAAAATGATGTCTTATGTCAATGTGTTTGGTAGTGGAATGAGAGACTGGATTCTTGATGATATTTTCAGCAGCTTGACTGTCCAACATGAGTGGAGTCCTAAGTGCAGTTATCCCAAAATCCAGTAGTTGATTTTGAAGCCACATGAGTTGGGCTGTACAGCTTGCAGCAGCAATGTATTCAGCTTCAGCTGTTGAAGTTGAAACAGCTGCCTGCTTTTTGCTTTGCCATGAAACTAAGGCATTCCCTAGAAATTGGCACCCTCCTGAAGTGGATTTTCTTGTGGTGTGACAGCCAGCAAAGTCACTATCTGAATAACCTGAAAGCTCAATGTTTCCATTAGCAGGATACCAGATACCAAGTGTGGGAGCACCTGTGAGGTATCTGAATATCCTTTTCACAACAATAAGGTTTGACTTTCTGGGTGAAGCCTGGGATCTGGCACAGACACAGGTAGCAAACATAATGTCTGGCCTAGATGCAGTTAGGTACAATAAAGACCCAATCATACATCTATAATATGTTTGATCAACCAGTTCATCCTTGTCATCAATAGTGAGCAGCTTGACTGTACTCATGGGTGTGCTACATGGCTTACAATCATTCATCTCAAATTTGGTTAATAAGTTCTTTACATATTTGTTTTGGTGAATGAATGTGCCATTTTGCAGTTGTTTCACTTGAAGACCAAGGAAACACTGAAGCTCACCCATGGCACTCATCTCAAACTCTGCTGTCATGAGTTTTCTGAACTCTTCACACATTTGGTTACATGTGGATCCAAAAATGATGTCATCCACATATATTTGAACAATCATTAAGTGTTTCCCTTTCCATTTAAGAAATAAAGTTTTGTCAATTTTACCTCTTGTGAAGCCAATGGATAAGAGAAATGTGGAGAGAGTTTCATACCAGGCCCTTGGTGCTTGTTTAAGTCCATACAAGGCTTTGTTGAGCTTGTAGACATAGTCAGGATGGAATGTGTCTTCAAAACCAGGTGGCTGACATACATAGACCTCCTCCTGAATTTTGCCATAAAGGAAAGCACATTTGATGTCCATCTGATACACCTTTATGTTGTGGTTGACAGCAAAGGCTAAAAAGAGTCTGATGGCTTCTAGTCTTGCTACAGGAGCAAAAGTCTCATCATAATCTATTCCTTCTTCTTGTCTGAAGCCTTGAACCACAAGCCTGGCTTTATTTTTGACAACAATACCCCTTTCATCAGTCTTGTTTTTGAAGACCCACTTTGTTCCTATAGGACAAACATCCTTAGGAAGTGGTACAAGCTCCCATACTTGTTGTCTTTTGAATTGAAGGAGTTCTTCCTGCATGGCCTCTACCCAACTGTTGTCTTTCAGTGCCTCTTGGTACTTGACAGGTTGTGTGAGGGATAAGAAACCTGCAAAAAGACATATATTTGAGGATTGGCTTCTTGTGAGCACACCCTCTCTGATGTTGCCAATGATCTGGTCTGGTGGATGAGCTCTTAAGTAAATAAGATCTCCTTGATATGGAACAATGGCATTTTGAGGTGATGGACAGAGGTTTGGTGACTCTGTTGGTGTAACATCTGTTGGTACTTCTGTAGTGCCATCAGATGTTTGGAATGGTAATGGAGGAATGGGTCCAAGTGGTGTGAAACTTGACTGACTTTTGTCAACAGATGATTGACTTTTGTCAACAGATGATAGGTCAATGGTTGTGAGGGGTGAGGCAGTGGTTTGAGGATAAGACTGGCCAACAGTGGTTGACACAGCTGTGGCAGAGTTTTGACAATTGTTTTGAACAGCTGCTTCCTCTGAGGCAGAATAGACTTTGTAGTGACAGGGGATCACAACATCTGTTCTGTAATCTTGCTGTGGAGACTGTGGAATACCTGCATTGTTAGCTTTAACAGTGATATCTTCAAATTTGAATTTATCTAAATCAAATAGTTCAGCAGGGTTTGCAGGGATTTTTAGAGATGAAAGTTCATTGAACTTTACATTCAGAGTTTCTTCTATTGTCTTAGTCCTTGTGTTAAACACTTTGTAGGCCTTAGCAGTAGAAGAATATCCCAGAAAATAACCACAGTCTACTTTGGCTGCAAATTTTGAAATGGAATCTTTGAGATTTAAAATGAAACATGGGCAGCCAAAGATTTTGAAAAATGAGATTAATGGTTTGATTTTGAACAAAATTTCATAAGCAGTTTTTTGATGTCTGGGGTTGATCAAAACTCTGTTTTGAACATAGCAAGCAGTGTTTACAACTTCTGCCCAAAAGGACAGTGGCAAACCAGAATCTGCTAGCATGGTTCTTGCAGCTTCTATAAGAGTTCTATTTTTCCTCTCAACCACCCCATTTTGTTCTGGTGTTCTTGGGATGCTGAACTGCCTCACAATCCCTTTTGACACACAGAAGTCATCCAACTCCTTATTTTTAAACTCTGTTCCATTGTCACTCCTGAAGACTTTTACTGGCAAGTCATATTGCTTTTCAACTTTGGTGACAAAGTCCTTCAATATACCTGCAGTCTCATCCTTAGAATGTAAAAAGTAAGTCCATGTAAACCTAGAAAAATCATCAACTATGACAAGACAAAATCTCTTTCTTCTTAGACTCATGATTTTAACAGGGCCAAACAAGTCCATGTGCAACAGTTGTAGACACAGACTAGTTTTGGACTCATCAATGGATTTGTAAGAGCTTTTATGTTGTTTCCCTTTTAAGCAAGAAACACAATGCTCATCACATTTAAATTCTTTTGATGGTAAGCCTCTGACAAGACTTTGTTTGGAGAGTGTGTTGATAGTATTAAGGTTGGTGTGACCTAATCTCCTATGCCACAATTCTGTCTCCTTAGTGGAGGCAGCAGAAAACAGACAGACATTTGCCATAGGATTGTCCTTTAACATATCAACAACATACACATTGCCACTTCTATGAGCAACAAGTTGTGCTTTGCTCTCAGCAATAATGGTATCAATCTTTTTCACCACTTCTGGCCCAATAATCTTACAAGTTTTCTTTGTGAAAAATGAGCCATAACCTTTGTCACTCATTTGTGAAACACTCAGAAGATTAAACTTGAGATTATCAATAAGATTGCCATTTTCAAACTTGAGTTTTCCAGCCTGTACAGTCCCTGAACCCAACACTTTACCTTTAGAATCATTACCAAAGGATATATCACCCCCTCCATGAGCCAAGAAGTCCAGAAGAAGGGCTCTACATCCTGTCATGTGCCTGGAGCCTCCACTATCTACATACCAAAGACTATCTAAACAAGCAGAAGCTCCTTGCACATCAGTAAATGGTTAGTTTTGGTGAGTGTCCAAAGCCAAGTTGGCTTTGGATGGGTCCTCAGACCTTTCAGACTCAAGCTTTGGAAGGTGATCAGTGGTTTGGACCAATTTTTGAATTAAGGTCAACAACTGCTGCTGACCATTTGCCAGTGCTTGGATGTCAACACTTGGGGCAGCAGTTGTTTGATCACTTCCTGACAGATGATAATACCCATATGGATTTATGTTCACTCCTGAAGACTTTTACTGGCAAGTCATATTGCTTTTCAACTTTGGTGACAAAGTCCTTCAATATACCTGCAGTCTCATCCTTAGAATGTAAAAAGTAAGTCCATGTAAACCTAGAAAAATCATCAACTATGACAAGACAAAATCTCTTTCTTCTTAGACTCATGATTTTAACAGGGCCAAACAAGTCCATGTGCAACAGTTGTAGACACAGACTAGTTTTGGACTCATCAATGGATTTGTAAGAGCTTTTATGTTGTTTCCCTTTTAAGCAAGAAACACAATGCTCATCACATTTAAATTCTTTTGATGGTAAGCCTCTGACAAGACTTTGTTTGGAGAGTGTGTTGATAGTATTAAGGTTGGTGTGACCTAATCTCCTATGCCACAATTCTGTCTCCTTAGTGGAGGCAGCAGAAAACAGACAAACATTTGCCATAGGATTGTCCTTTAACATATCAACAACATACACATTGCCACTTCTATGAGCAACAAGTTGTGCTTTGCTCTCAGCAATAATGGTATCAATCTTTTTCACCACTTCTGGCCCAATAATCTTACAAGTTTTCTTTGTGAAAAATGAGCCATAACCTTTGTCACTCATTTGTGAAACACTCAGAAGATTAAACTTGAGATTATCAATAAGATTGACATTTTCAAACTTGAGTTTTCCAGCCTGTACAGTCCCTGAACCCAACACTTTACCTTTAGAATCATTACCAAAGGATATATCACCCCCTCCATGAGCCAAGAAGTCCAGAAGAAGGGCTCTACATCCTGTCATGTGCCTGGAGCCTCCACTATCTACATACCAAAGACTATCTAAACAAGCAGAAGCTCCTTGCACATCAGTAAATGGTTAGTTTTGGTGAGTGTCCAAAGCCAAGTTGGCTTTGGATGGGTCCTCAGACCTTTCAGACTCAAGCTTTGGAAGGTGATCAGTGGTTTGGACCAATTTTTGAATTAAGGTCAACAACTGCTGCTGACCATTTGCCAGTGCTTGGATGTCAACACTTGGGGCAGCAGTTGTTTGATCACTTCCTGACAGATGATAATACCCATATGGATTTCTGTTCACTCTTGGTTTAGAGGGTCTCTTTGGCTCCTCATAAACATGTGGCAGACTGTGACATGGAGGTTGACCATAACCTCTTGGGTATTTGCTTGTAGGTGGAGCATCTGTTACTTGGACATCTCTAGAAGCAGATGTTTCAAGCCTTTTTGTAACAGATGTTTGGACAGGGGTGAAGGTCTGTTTGGGCTTTCCTTTTGAAGTACTGACCACAGGATTTGCAAGAGTTTTAGCTTTGTATTCTTGTATTTTAACATCAAAATTTTTGAGATACAAGCACTCTTTGGTCTTGTGATTCTTTTTCCCACATATTGAGCATGTGGCTTTGGAATCACATTCACTTGTTCCTTTGTTAATGTCATATGCTTTTAGAAGAAAACAGTTTTTGGTGACATGATTCTTCTTTTCACAGAAATCACAGAACAAGTTGACAGTCTTTTCTTTCTTCTTCCCCTTTTCAGCCTTCTTTTCAGCAGATGTTTGAGCATCTGCTGGAAGATTTTTCAAGGGAATGACTTTAGCCAATGGAATGACCTTTGCCTGAGGAGTTGTCTTTCCCTCAGGTGTTTTAAAATCAACAGGTTTGAAATTCTCAAGAGTATCACACTCATCAGACCAAGTAGGCTTAAATTCATACTTTTCAAGTTCAGCAAAAGATGAGGAACCTTCTGGTTTTTCAAGAACAATTTTCTTACCATTTGGTTCAGTGATTTTAATCTCTTGACCCTGCAGGTTTGTTGGTATTACCTCAACAGACTTTTGACTCTTTTTGTCAGTGTTTTCAAAAGCAGGAGCAGTGGTTTCAAAACCAAAGCCAAACTTCACATGACTTTTAGTTTGTTTGTTGAGTAACATTTCAAAGCCTCTACATGATTCCACCCATTTCTCACATTCAACTTGGGTGGACTCTAGCTCACTCTTGCAACTTTGATATTTTGCTATCATAGTTTGGAGCTAGTCTTTGGTTATGGTTGCTTCATGTTTTAAGCTGCTAATTTCAGACTCTTTTGCAGTTAAATTTGTTTTCAAATCTTTTGTGAGTTTTTCAAATTTAACTTCATCATCCAAAATTTTCTTTCTAAGGTTTTCATTCACCTCTTTGATGTTAGCAAATGCTATTACACATTTGTCAGAACACAACTCTTTAAGAATTTGAGGAGATACCTTAGCAGTAGCCATCAATGCACAATCATACTTGCACTCACAGTCATCAGATGCACCCCAGGGATCTGTGAGATTCACAACTTCTTCTTCAGGTTTTTCACCTGTAACAACTTCACTAATAACTTCATTAGTCACAACATCAGATTCAATCTCATCCACCATAGCCATGAAACAGAAATTTTCTGGTTCATTTTCAGCTTTGGCAACTAGTGCAAAATTCTCATCTGTTAGCTCATCAGGTAGACTGCTCCAATCAACAAAGCCTTGTGTAAAGAAGCTCTGTTGACTGGTCTCTGCAGGAGCAGATGATGGAGCAACAGTCGTTTGCACAGGTGCTTGAGCAACAGGTGTTTGCACATAGTGGATCTGAGGAATAGTGGTTTGGACATACTGGACAGGAACAGTGTTTGAGGACTGTGCAAAATGAGCAGTGTTTTGCACATTTGGTCCAAGGGCATTATAGGAATTCTGATAAGTGTTGGTCTGTGGTCTTTGATTTGGATAGGTTATCATAGGTGTACCATGTTGACCCCTACATTCCCTAGCAAAATGACCAAACCTATGACATTTATAACACTTGATCTTTGATTTATCCAACCCAACCTTAGATCTGCCAGTCAACCCTGGAAACCTTCTCCCAGTTTTCTTGTAAAAATTATTAGTTCTTACACTGAGAAGGGCCAATTGGTGCATAATGTCCATTTCTTCCAAATCATCAGGGTCAAAGTATTTCAGGTCATCATACTCAAAGGATATATTGTCAGATGCCTGGATATCACCACCACTTGCTGTGAAAGCATAGTTTGGTGAATAAGAATCAGAGTTAAAACCTGAGTTAAAACCTGAAGTTATGTCAATAAAATGATCATAACTCTGATCCTTTGTGTTTCCAGGCACCTCATCATGACCCAAAAGTGCTGTATTCCCAAACACATAGTCATCAGACACTTTTCCAGAGTCCTGGAGCTTCTTTTTCTGGTTAAGCTCTCTCTTATAGGTCAAGAGCTTACCATGAAGCTGGGTCAGTGATAGGTCTTTAAATCCTATTGAGTTTCTCATCACAATAGCAATAGTGTCCCATTTGTCTGGTAATGATCTCAAAAACCTATGGTTCAAGGTTGAATGAGGGTAAGTAAGACCAACCAATTTTAGTTCACTAATTAAGCAATTAAATCTCTCAAACTGTTGAGTTAATGACTCTCCTTTGACATGACTGAATGTTTCATATTGTTGGTTAAGTATTTCACGATTGTTTTCAATAACCTCCTCAGTCCCACCAAACTGTTCTTTCAGTGCATCCCACAACTCCTTTGCACTGTTACAGTGTAACAACCCAGCGTATATATCATTGGGTAGAGCCATGGCCACAATACTGAAGGCCTTAGCATCTAGCTCAATTTTCTGAAAATCCTGGTCGGAGTAGTTTTCAAGTTTCTTTGGCTCAAACACTTTGGGATCTTCAGTACTCGACACAGTCGGAACATGTGGTCCGAAGATAACCGATTTCCAACACCCAGTGTTTTGTTGAGCTAGAACATGGCTCATCCGACGTTGCCAGATATTGTATTCAGATCTGACAAGCATCGGTGGCTTGTTGTTCGTGCCAGTGTTATGTGGATCGTGATTGATAGAAGCCATTCTCTGATTTTTCAAAAAACAAAGTCTGTTTAAAAACGGTTGAAACGAAATTAAACTATTACTCTGTTTTCAATCTAACAGACAAACGATATCAATAATTGTGAGCTGATTATTAAATTGATTTGTTAGATCGAATTTAATTGACCAAGCTCTGATACCAATTGTTAGGATCTGAGTTTGTTTGTTTTGATTATGTTTAACTAAATATGATAAAAGTGAAATGAATATAGATGAAAGTGCAGCGGAATAATAAACTGTTAATCAAAACAAGAGAGTAAATGTTTTCAGATCGAATGCTTTCATTTATCTAAAAGATTACAATCGTACAAATACTCCCCCTCAGCCTGATCACACAGTGATTGTTTGTCTGAGAGAATGTTTGTGTGTGATGCAACAGAACAGTACAAGCACTGTTCTATTTATAGACAGACTCAAAGCACTGATGACCTAGGCTGACGTCACCTAAGACAGTGACCTCTAACAGAATAACAAACATAAACATCTGCCTATTACAAACTACTGTTACATTGAAAGCACTGATATTAAACAGCTGTTGTAGATAAACTCTGATGGTCTTGTATCCACTGCTGGAGCCTAAGTGCTGTTGGTTCCAGCAGTGCTTTGGTCTTCAGTACTTGTATCAGCAGTTGTTCTTCATCAGACCTTTGGTCAGCAGTTGTTCTTCATCAGTTGTTTACTCAGCAGTTCTTTGTATCAGCAGTTGTTGAGCAGTTGTTTGAATAGAACAGTAGTTAGGGTCAGCAGTCTTTTGGGAGAAGTAAGTTGTAAAGACTGTTTATTCAAGGATCAAACTGATAGCATGTTTTGGCTTTCTAATCATCTGTTCTTCTCCAGGTCAGCAGACCCAACATGTAATTGAGTTGTTTATTAATGAGAAAAGCTTTGAATGATGATTTGTTTGTTTTGATCTGATTGATTATCATTTTGTGATTGGTTTAGGGTTTCCGCACCTAAATCAAACTTGTTTGATCATGTCTTTGTAGATTTGTCGATCCTTTAGCACATACAAAGTGGTATCAGAGTTATTTTGGATCAAACAACCACAACATGATAGTTTCTCAGTTGATTTGGACCCAATTTTGGTCAAAAAGTTTCTGTTTTCATAGAACAAACTGATTTGATGAGTTTTTGATTGATTAGAACTTGTTTTCATGGTTAAAATGGATAATTCTCTTTGATAAACTTGTTCCAAATCAATTCCGGATCAAAACCTGATTAAAATCATCAAAATCTATCAACATTTGATAAACATGATCAAAATTAACTGATTTTCAAAGAATAACCGTTTTTTGAAAGAGCAGGGTCGAACCTAGGGAGAACGGTCGAATGTGTGAGTGATTTTGGTCGAACGAGTGGATTTTTGGTCGAAGGTGTTAATTTGGTGGTCGAACGTAGAGTTTCATAGCTTATTGTTGTACATTCGACCATTAGAGTTTCATTCGACCAATCGAACGGTCGAAGGAGGGAACAAACGGTCGAAGGAGATTTGTGTTTGTTATAGTTTACATTCGTACTTTTGAAAACGGTCGAAGGAGAACAATTTCTCTCATTCGACCATTCGACTCATACGAAGGAGTAAACTGTTTTAAACTTTTCTAATCTTTTCGTGTTTAAACATTTTCAGGTTAAGATGTGGAACTTTCCAACTACACCAAGACCTAATCCAGCACCACAGCAACAAACAACCAGAGATCCATGGACAGTTGCAGCCCAGAAGACTAGTCAACCATCTCAGCCAATCAACTACATGGCCATGACTAGTTCTACTCCTCAGCAAATTGTGCAACCATTACAGCAACCAATTGGCGATTATTGGGGAGTAGCAGCAGCTGCCGTTCACTCACAGACGACCAATGCCATATCTACACTCATTCATGATCTATCATCAGGCAGTGGAAATCGTCCACCAAAGCTCATGGATATGATTGACTATAACACATGGAAGACCAAGTTCAAGATACATGTGGAAGGACAAGGTTTAGGGGGAGCCGAGGCATGGCAGATGATAGTGAAAGGTTATGTTGCTCCTATTCTGGAGAACACTGGTGAACCTATACCATTGGAGAACTTAAGTGATGATGAGAAGAAGAAGTTCGCGATCGAGAAAAAGGTGTTTTCTCAATTATCTCAGGCAATCAACACTGACTTGTTGCATCAGTTCGGATCGTGTACTACTTCAAAACAGTTGTGGGATATGCTGAGAAACAGACATGATGGTAACGAAAAGACTAGGAAGCTGAGAATGGAAGAGCTTCGCAAAGAGTTCGAAAATTTTAGTTACATGGGTAACGAGACTTTAAAAGAATTGGTTCCAAGGTATTGCCACTTGCTCACAGAGCTCTTGAGTTACGAGATTTGCATACCTATGTCTGAACTGGTGGATAAATTTGCTGATGCTTTACCACCATATTGGAACCAACACATTGAAGTGTTGAAAGAAAAAGATGCATACCCGTATTGGACTATCAATGAGTTCATACAAAAACTGGAGAACAAAGAGATGGAGGAGAAGAGGAAAGCAAAGAGAGCACAGATTCCACAGAACCCAGAGTTGTATGTAAGTGATACATCTACTTCCCTTTCTACTTCCAGCTCTACTTCAAACGTTGCACCTCATATTGCTTGTTTATCTAATGTTGTTGAACCCACCAAAGCACCAATCAACTATCTTGCCCAAACTTCATCATATACACCACAATCTTATCAAACACCTAATTTCATCCTACCTTTTTCACCTATGCAACAAGCTGCCTGTTACACTGCCAGCCAACCTCAACAACAACCATATAATCCTCACATGAACCAAATGCAGATCACTCAAACACAATCAAACCAAAGTCCGATTGTGTTGGAGACCTCTAATCTTAACAATGTTACTGTTGAGATTGCTCAACAGCATGTAGCATTAGTATCTGCAATGGTTGCATCATACAACGGTTTAGTTGCTAGTCAGATTGGGAACAACAATCTAACCAATGAGGACTATGCACAAATCGACAAAGAGGAAATGGAGCTTATGGATATACAGTGGGCGTTTGCTAGCATCATGATAAGAAAGTTGAGCAGGGAGAACTGACCTTTCTACTTCTCCAAACACCACTTATGGCTTTAACAAAGCCAAGGTCACATGTTTTAATTGTGGTGAGAAGGGTCATTTCAAGAGAGAGTGTACACAGCCGGCTCAACAAGGTAATTGAAACCCATTCAACTCAAGCTACCAAAACAGACAAAACCAAAACCAGAATCAGGTATCATACAACAGTCCCAACATTTCTAGCTTTCAACCTCAAAACAACTACCAGAACCGTCAAAAAACACAACAAAATACCAATACTAGACAATCCACATCTCAAAATCAAACACAACAGAATTCAAACCGAACTATTATTCCCATCTCTACACCTAACACACAAACCCAAACCCAACCTGAAAATCAAAACCAAGCACTTGTGATCCAAAAAGATGAAGGTTTTGATTGGACAAGTATGCAATTAGGAGTGGAAGAGATTACTACAGGAAATGTGGCTTGTGTGGCACAAAAGATGAGTTTGGATGAACATGTGGAGATTGAAGAAGATTTTGTGACAGAAAAGTTGACGGAGTTGAAAATAGAAGAGTTGAATGAGGATGTGAATGATGAGTGTGAAGACAAGAAGTATGGAATGATTCTTGATTCTGTCACAGATGTTGGAGAGCAATATGATTCGGCTTACTCAGACATGGAAAGTGATTCTGACTCAGAAGCTAGTGTGAACTCACTAGACGATGACATCGATCAGTTGCTAGCTGAAGCAGATTTCCTAATGACCCGCAAGTCGTGCATGGTGGATGATGCTTGCACAAAGATTGATTACTCAAAATTCTTTGCAGGGAAGGAAGCTCATTTCGCACTGATGGCAATGACAGAAGCACCTAAACCGGTAAGTACTGAATCTCAATCTAAATCTCAAGTTTGTGATAAATGTTCTGATTTTGATAGATTGACAGAAGAAAATAAGCAACTCAAGGTACAACTTGAGAGTGCTAAAATAAACTGTCAAACTTATCAAAAGGAAGCAAAAGAATTCAACAAAGTACTTGATGGTTACAAAAAGGATGTTTCTGAATTGAAAAAGACTTTGTCTTTAAAGCAACCTGCCATTAACAACTATATTAATGATATGGAAAACACAAAGTTAGAAATGGCAGCCATCAAGTGCTTCGCTGAAAAAGTGAACAAAAAGTTAGAGAGCTATAAGCACATTGCTTACGTAGTTGACCACATCATAGAAGAACCTTCACAGTCGAGTAGTGCAAACTACAAAGCTGTCCCATCTCCGGTGTTGTTCGAAAACCATAATTTGCATGCAATAGCACCGGAGAGCTTAGTCAAATCTGACTCTACATCAGATAACGAGTCCAACACATCCAGTGTCGGAGACCCGTATTCTGATGTTAGACCTGTTCTGGGGAACAATGAAGGTGTGGTAGCTGCTGATGATTCTGATGAAGAAGATGAACAGTCTGAGACGGTTGTTGAGAAAGTGAGTGATATTCCTGATGAAAATCACATAATCACTACTGAACCGGTCTCACCATCTCAGATTGTCCATCCCATGGCTAATGCTCACAGAAAGAATCAACCAGCAAAGAATGTTGCTAAGAAAGTTGAGCAGTCTGTTGATAAGAAGGTTGAAAAGAAAGTGGTTAAGAAAGTTGAGAAAAATGTTGTTAAATCTGTTGAAAAGAAAATTGAAACTAAAACTGAGAAATCAAATGAAGTGAACAACGAATCGTGTGATAAACCTGTGAAAGTTTTCTATCGGATGCAAGGCTCCGATAAGATTATGTCTGATGACGAATATCCGATTCAATTTGTAAACTATTCTAAAATTGAAAAGATCTGGCAGGAAAGTACAATTTGGTTTCCAAAACATGAACGAACCAATGATATTCCTCCAGCCATTTTAAAGAAAATTCATTCGGATAATTCTAAAGACGCAAAGGTCAATGTCACACAATTCGTTAAACCAACAGACAAGTCAAATAGTTTTATTGAACCGACTTACTCAAAGGACCCAGCTCCTGAGAGTTTAAAAAGACAGTGCATGGTTGATCAATATCCCATTGCCAGTTATTCTAAGTCGAACATCAAGGAAAACTATGAAGAGTACCGTGCGTGTTTTAAGTGCGGAGAAAGGGGACATTTACTTGCCACCTGCCCGTATGTAAGACACAAGAGGCACGAGGTGGAGATGAAGCAAAGATATGACTATCCGGTTGAAAATTACAGTTATCCACAAAGACGGTTTTTCCCTCAGCCAGCACCTTATTATAACCAAAACAACTTTTCTAAAGAAGGGAAAATCGTCCGATGACTTATGACAGACGCAACCGGATAGCCACTGAGAAACCATTGAAGAAACCATTGGTGAACACAACTGCTGAAAACAAAAAGGTTCCGGCTAAACCTAATGTCAAATCAGCAGTTGGACCTGTCTCTGTTAAATCAGAGCAGGTAACCAAGAAGGTAACATTCAAGGACGAAGTAAAGCAACCGGCTGAGACCTCAAAATCTCAGATCCGGATCTTGAAACGGACTGAACAGTCTTGGTCATCAAAGGGTTCTGATGGTGCTTCAACTTCACAGAATGTGAAATCTGAGAAAGCAAAAGTTGAGTGTGAAAAGAAAGAGGTTGTTAAAACCCAAGATGTTTGTGATAAAAATGATTCTTTGAAACTATCAGTTCAAAGACCCAAGACCAAACAGGCTTGGGTCCCTCGAAAGATCTAATTGTTTTACTTGATATGTGCAGGGAGCTCCAGCTGGCCCTGTTAGCAGCCTCTGGATTGTTGACAGTGGAGCTTCTGGACACATGACAGGGGATCTCACGCTACCTTTTGATATCAAGAATATAAATGGAGGTTACGTAGCGTTTGCGGGGAATAAAGGAGGCTACATTACGATGGAGGGTAGTGTTAGCAATGGGGTAGTGACATTTGAGCGGATATCGTATGTGAAGCAGATAGATTACAATCTACTCAGTGTCAGCAAATCTGTGATAAACAATTCTCTGTTTATTTTGACGACAAATCTTGCTACATCCTGAAGCCGGGTTTTGAACTTCCAAAAGAGTGGGTGATGCTAAAGGCACCGAGAGTAAACAATTTGTATATTCTCGATATGTCCAAAGCTATGACCACCCATGGCCAAGTCACGTGTTTCCTCTCTAAGGCTACAGAAAAAGAATCAATCATGTGGCATAGGAGAATGGGACACATTCATTTGAGAACGATGAACCAGTTGGTGAAAAATGAACTTGTCACAGGCGTTAATGTGAAACATTTTCATTTGAATGACAAGTGTATTAGTTGTAAAAAGGGTAAGCAGCACAAACAAACCCATAGACCAAAGAAAGTCAATTCCATTGAACTACCGCTTGAGCGTTTGCACATGGATTTATTTGGTCCAGTCAAGCGTAAAAGTCATGCTGGGGAATTGTACTGTCTTGTGGTGACTGATGATTACTCAAGATTCTCATGGGTTATGTGCTTACACCAGAAAAGCGACACGTTTGACAACCTAAAAGTTCTGTTCACTCGTCTGGAGAATATCTATGGTCTAAAGATCAAAAGAATCAGGAGTGATAATGGGACGGAGTTCAAGAATGCTCAGATGGATGATCTTTGTGAAAACAAGGGAATTCATCACGAATACAGCGCTCCGTACACTCCCCAACAGAACGGTGTCGCAGAACGTAAAAACAGGACTCTAATCGAAACGGCGAGAACAATGCTTGCGGACTCAAATCTTCCAGTAATGTTCTGGAACGAAGCAATTTACGCAGCATGTTATACTCTAAATCGTGTTTTAACGGTGAAGAAGTTTGGCAAAACTTCTTATGAGCTGTTGAACCGACGAAAGCCGAATCTAGAGTATCTAGAACCGTTTGGAGCTCCGTGTACAATGCTTAATCCTTCTGAGAAGTTCGCACCAAAGGCTGAAGAAGGCTATTTTGTTGGATATGCAACCCCGCTCAAACGGGTATTCAACAAAAGAACTAGAAAAGTCGAGGAGTGGGCTAATGTCGAAGTACAAAGATACACTCAGAATGTACAAGGAGGCGGTCCAGACTGGATGTTTGATTACAAAGATTTCTTTGAATCATTCAACCTAGATAGCATGGTTGAAGAAGCTGTACTCCGTTTATATTACGAGGTCGAAAACGCAGTGACTTCACCGTTAGTGCGTTCGATCACCGTGAATCCTCAAGCGGCTTCTAATGATACCACTGCTCCTGTGATGGAAGAAGAAGTGTTCCAAGAAGCTTCAACAACGCTTAATTCATCGGAATCAGAAGATGAAGACGATGATGCTACAAGTGAAGCTACTCTGGACAATGCTACAGTGACACCACCAGTGAACCCAAATCTAAATGGTGCTTCATCATCAAATGTGGGTAATGATCTGGTTTCTACAGAGAATTTGACTACTCAAACGGGAGTGCAAGTACCTGATTATCCGGAATCTCGGATACATCGAATACACCCGCTTGAACAGGTTATTGGTGATCCTGGTAGCAGCGTTATGACAAGAGGGCAATTGAGGAATGCTCATGCACCAGAGAATATTGGCAATCTTGCTTTATATGCCAAAATACAAAAATCTGGTTTTCAAAATGACTGGTCTTTCGCTTGTGATGTTTCGCAGGTCGAGCTGCGAACGTACAAGGAAGCTCTTTTGGATGATGCTTGGGTGGAAGCGATGCAAGAAGAGTTGTTGCAATTTCAGAAACTTGGAGTTTGGACGCTAACAGATTTTCCCCCGGGAAGAAAGAAGATAGGAACCAAATGGGTTTTTAAGTGTAAAAAGGATGATAGAGGAGTTATAGTGAGAAACAAAGCTCGTTTGGTTGTACAAGGTTTTCATCAAGTTGAGGGAATCGACTACAATGAAATCTATGCACCTGTTGCACGCTTGGAAGCTATACGAATGTTTCTGGCGTTTGCATCCTGGAAGAAATTCAAGGTGTATCAGATGGACGTAAAGAGCGCATTTCTTTACGATGTGGTCAAAGAGGAAGTTTACGTAGGTCAACCACCAGGCTTTGAGGACCCTATTCACCGGGATAAGGTCTATGTCTTAAACAAAGCTCTCTATGGGTTGCACCAAGCTCCGAGACAATGGTATGAGGAGCTGAGCACGTATCTTCTCTCGAAAGGATTCAAACGCGGATTGGTAGATTGCACACTGTTCACGAAACGAGCAGGAGATGACTTGCTTCTTGTGCAAATTTATGTTGATGATATTATATTCGGGTCTACTAACGAACTTCTGTGCAGGGAATTTGAAAAAAGTTATGCAGGAAAAGTTCGAGATGAGTGCAATGGGAGAAATGCAGTTTTTCCTAGGCTTGCAGGTGGAGCAAAGACCAACGGGGATCTTTATTCTCCAGACCAAATACGTTTCTGAAGTCTTGAGTCGATTCCAGATGGAAGATTCGAAGCCGATGGATACCCCGATACAACCTAATCACGGGATTGGAGTTGACGCTAAGGGGAAGCTGACTGATCCATTCACATACAGAGCAATCGTCGGATCTCTGATGTATCTCACTACGTCTAGACCAGATATAATGTTTGCAACATGTCTTTGTGCACGATATCAATCGAAGCCGAAACAAAGTCATCTTGCAGCTGTCAAGCGTATTCTTAGATATCTGAAGGGTTGTCCATCGAAAGGACTTTGGTACCCTCATGATGATAATTTTGACCTAATCGCTTTTAGTGATGCAGATTGGGGCGGCTGTGACAAAGACAGCAAATCCACAACGGCTGGATGCCAGTTTATGGGGAGCAGGCTCGTGACCTGGCAATGCAAGAAACAGACCGCAGTTGCACTATCCACATGTGAAGCAGAATACGTTTCAGCATCGAGCTGCTGCTCACAGGTTCTTTGGATCCAACAACAGATGGTGGACTACGGTTTGCAATTTCTTAAAACCCCTATTTACTGTGATAATGAAGCCGCAATCGCATTAACAAAAGACTTAGTAAATCACTCAAAGGCTAAACATATCCGGATTAAATACCATTTTATCCGTGATTGTTATGCTAAAGAGTTGATCGATATGGTCAAAATCCACACTGATTACCAACGCGCAGATCTTTTTACCAAAGCTTTTGATAAATCGAGATTTGAATATCTTTTGAAAGCTAATGGTATTAAAGAAAAACAAGACTGATCACCACCTCAGTTTATCGCTTTTTACTTTAATTTTTACTGTTTTTCAAAAATATTCGAAAATCCAAAAACATTGAAAAATTTCAAAATCCATAAAAATTAGAAAATTTCTTTGCTGACTGCTATATCTTCTTCCCTTAGATTAATGCCGTCAGATTTCTGTGAACAAACGATATCTGGGCAGTCACATATTTGAAATGCTCCAGCTTATCCTTGGGAACAGTAAATTCAAAAATTTATAAAAATCAGAAAAACCAAAAATGATTTCCTGGAGTAAAAGGGGAAATGATAGTACATCAGTGGGGATCTGACACATTCTAAGAAATATAATGCTATATAGGGCGTGTGTCTGAGTCTGTGCGATGTGCTGATAGGCTTCGTAGACCTATTACTGCGTGCCTGATACATACATATCAAACGAATTGTTGTGTGGATGAACTCCTCATTGGCATATGGTCTTAGTACCGTAATTTCGTTTGATAGGGTATTTGTACAAAACTCGGAGGTTTATGGTCGTTATGTTACTAATTGTCTGGGGATAGCCTCTCTGATCTTCTGCTGTAAGTCATTACGGACCTAGATCAGATAGGGTGTCTTTATAAAAGAGCTTTATGCCAAATCCTAAAGTTACCGAATTGAGGAACTTTCCATGTTTTATGATGATCAAAGATTATCTATTACATCGTATTAATCACTGATGCAAATCATGATTAATATCAGTCCTCAACCTAGTAAAGTGCACATGTTACTTTGCTGCATTAATTTGCTGACCTGTATACCTCTGTGCATTATACTTTGTAAATTACAGACGACGAAAGCATAATCACGCTTTACAATGAGTCTTTGTGCATTTACTTCTTGATACAGGAGTATGTCGTGTGCGTGGGAACCACAGACAATTGTGTTTATACTATACAAAATAGTATTAGTCTAAAGCACTGCACAAAAGTCTGCATGAGAGTTTATGTGGATCACAATATCAGCAGTTGCCAGATCACACATTGTCTTTAATGATAATAAATCAAAAGATCAATGGTGTGATCAGATTTCTCAATAACTGATATGATCCCTTTACCGGAAATCCCAAAACATTTACTGTTTTTGTCTTTACATTTTTGCATTTTATTTTCTCGTCAAAAATTACAAAACTCAAAAAGATTTTAGGTGTGTTTTAACATAAACTTTAGAAAATCCAAAAAGATTTTACATTTCTATTTTATTTTTGATAGCTGATGGTGGTTGATGCCGATTTTCTAAACCTTGATGAACCATTTGAGCTTTGTAATCTTTTAAATGTGAAAATATGAATGTTGGATGCTTAAAAGTTGAAAAATAATTGGAACGGGACTCGTTTTTGAGATTTGGAAAATTTGTCAAAATTCCAGTTTTCGTTCGCCCATTCGTTTGGTCGAACGTGGAATTTTTGTTTTCTTTCGTACAAGTACATTGGGCGAATGAGAGTGTTCTTGACAAATTTTCACATTCGAACCCTTTTGCCTCATTCGAACCTTTAAATAGGGTCGAAGGAGCCAAAAGCTTCTCTTTCGACCGGTGTAATTGGGCGAAGGAGCATGCCTATATATACCAGATCTGTCTCATTCGAACCCTTATTAAAAAAATTTCAAATTTTCACTCTGAAGTCCACTTGTTGCCCTGTTGTTTTGCCCCATATCATTGTGTTCGTCATTTAATACTGATCATTTGGCACTAATTTTTACAGGTTAACATCAGAATTGATCTCTTAATCGTTGATTTTCAGTTTCGAGCTCTAGAAATCAAAACTGATATAAACCATGTTCATTGTTTAAATTGTTGATTAGGATTCATTCTATCAGTGTTTTAGGGGGAGAAAATCCAAAAACTAGGATTCTAATACATCAGTTTGATCATTTGATCATCATTTTCATTCGAACCCTAGTTTTAATTAGAAAACACTGATATAATGCTTAATTGATAAAATTGTTGGTTTGGAAACCTTAATCGGTGTTTTTACTTGCCTATTGAATCAAAATAACAAGTTAAAATCAATGATTTTCAGAATTGAAAATTTGAAATGTAAAACAGTTTCTTTCGCCCATTTCGAATGGTCGAAGGTGATAATTTGGGCGAAGGAGATGTTTGCTGGGCGAATGAAGTTAAAACGGTCGAATGAAACTTTTGCTTATAAAATTTTCACATTCGTACCTTTACACTTTCACATTCGTACCTATAATCTCTCATTCGCACCTCTGTATGGGCGAATGAGAAGTTAAAATACCAAATTTTCAAACTTTGAATATTTTGTCGATTTTTAATATGTGTACTTGTTTTGTTTTGCAGATTGAACCATGTCTGAACAGGAGAAGCCTACTGAACAAGCGGATCATCTTCACAGGCTGCCAAGAAAGTGATTAAAGAACTTTTACCGTTCGAGAATGCGCACAACTGTTGTGCATATCTTGGAGACGTTAAGAAGCATACGGAGTTCATAGAGATCATAGAGTTTCTGAAGAGAAGTCGGGTGATAGACGCAATTGCTACACCTGCAATTATCTACCGAGACATGATACAAGAGTTTTGGACTGAAGCGAAGATGGATTTCTGGGAATGTGAATCGTCTTTGGTAAGCAAGATACAAGGACAATTGGTCATTGTTTCAGAGAAGGATATCAGAGAAGCCTTGAATCTTCAAGATGAAAAGACTGATCCTAGAGAGCTTAGCTTTATGGAACAAGAAAGTGCTTTCTAAGGATGAAATACAATGGGCCGATTACTGATGGCTCGTTGCACAAGGGAAAGCTGTGTCCACAATTCAAATACTTGGCACATGTGTTGATTCACGTATTTGGTTCAGCTGCTGGAGGCTATGATTTGATGAGAAAGAGTATCAGCTCAATGATGGTAGCATTGATATTGAACAAACCGTTCAATGTATCAGGGATGCTGATGGAACATCTGTTGGAACCTGTCAATGGCACAAGGAATCTGAAGTTTTTGCTGTATCCTCGATTCCTTCAGATGGTATTTGATCATAAATATAAAGAATTGAAGAGGGATCCAAAGCACATTGTAGTTCAAGAACATATGTCCATCAATACACTGGCAAGAATGAAAGCTTATAAAGGCTTGTCAGTAAATGAACGTCCACCTGTTAGACGTTTATTTGGACATTTGGCGAGAATTGACTATAGGATCCAGGTAAAGGTCTAGTGAGACATGCTAACAGTGATTCAGACGAAGACAATCCATTACATCCTGTTGATCCAGATGCTAAGCGAAAGCGACAGGTTGTTAATGTGGGAGCAAAGAAAGGAAAAGAGAAAGAGATAAGGATTGAGGTTGTTCCTGAACCTGCCAAGAAGAAGAGTGCACCGAGAAGGAATAAGACAATGGCTAAGAAAGGATTGCACATTGTTGATGAGGCGTCGATTGATTCTGAAGAGACGCAGGAAGATGAACACTGGGATTCTGAGACTGAAACTTTGAAGACTACCACGCCCAAGGCCACTGTGGCTGGTGAGTCTGCAAGTTTGAACAGATCTGTAGAGGAGCAGAGAATGAATAGCCCTATTCGATTGGATGAAGAGGATGAGGGTTTAGGTCTGGGAGCAGGAGACTTTCCTGGTTCGCCAGTTCAGGGGGAGAAACCAAAGAAGCCCCAGTTCAAGAAGAAAGAGAAGGTTGTAAAGCCTGCAGTGAAGAGAGCTAGAGAGATTGAAACATTGATAGCAGGAAAGAAGTTGCCACCTGCTTCTAGCTCAAAATCTCCAGTTGCTGCTCAAGCCTCAAAGAAGCAGAAAACCACAGATACTTCAGGTACTGAACAGGAGCTGATATACCTGTTGATGCCTTCAACGAAGCATTAGATAACGTACTGAAGAAGATGAGGAAGGGTAAACTGCCAGAGGTTGCTGAAGTTTCCACCAAAAAAGGTTACAGTAGATAGTGATGTGATGAATACTGTTAACCGGAGACTTACTGAAATGATGAATTTAATAAACAAGCAGCAGACTGAGATTGCCCAATTGAGACAAAACGACTCAAAGATGTTGGATGTAGTTGTCACCTCACATGAGAATAATGAGGATTTGAAAAAGAAGATCAAAAAGTTGCAGAAGGATAATAAGAAGTTGTTGAAACATGAGCAGAGAAACACCAGACGGATTATAGCCTTGAAAGGAGAAAATAAGAAACTGAAAGAGAGTAATAAAAACATGGATAATCTGATCAAAGATTTATACTCTCGAGCTCCTCAGCTGAAAGAAGGTGAAGAAGATAAAGAGCTTGAAGAGGAGCAGGTTGATTTTGAACTATCTGACGATGATGAGGAGGATGATGAAGATCTTGATGAAGATGCTGGTAAAGCTCCTAAAAAGAAGAAGGATGATGATGATGATGGTTCAAATGATGATTCTGGTGATGACAACAGCTCTGCATCTGATGATGATGATGACAATGATGATGACGATACAGACAGATATAAGTATGAGAAGAGAGAATCTGGAAAAGGAGGAGAATCTAGTTCAAAAGCCCCTGGAGGATCAGTGGATGATGATACGATCTTCTGGAATGAAAAGCTGAAGTCTATGTCTGAAGCTGATAAGCAGATGTATCGCCAGATGCTTACTGATCGAGTCTGGACGATTGACATGACCAGCAGATTTTCTGAGATCTTTGAATCTCGTGACAGGGTGTTTGAATTAGAGTATGATGATCCAGATTTGGAAGATGGTGAAGTCTCAGCGGCAATGTCAAAAGAAATCTTTGAAGGTTTAGCGAAACAGGTTGGAAAAACGGTTGAAGAATTGTTAGCTGATAATCAGATTCCTGATCTACCGAAAAGGAAGCTGGAGATCATTCTGATGATCCTGACATACCTGGTTTCGAGGACATAGAAGTTGAAGATGTGACTAGTGAAGAGTATCCAGAATATTTTAAAAGAGACAAGGATTCTGGATTTACTGCTTTCACTGATGAATTATTAAAGGAAGCCGAGAGACTAGCGAAAGAGAAGAGCGATATGTTTGTTGATGAAGTGTTCAGAGGGCATGATAAACCGTATATCAGACAATCCGATAGTTTGAAAGAGTTGCTGAGGGAATTAAAAGAGAAAGAGGCGAATCGTCCTAAAGCTGAGATTCAGGGTAGCTTTTATAAATTCCACAACGATTGTTCAAAGGAAAAGCGTTGGGTTGGAAATTTATAAAGCAACTGAAGTGTGTTGCAGTGAAGTGGGAGAAGGGGATCCTATACTTTGATAGATTTCATGATTTGAAGACTCTCCCATATTGGGCCATTCATGATATTTGTCGTCACAAGTTGACTGGAACGACAAATGATCAGATTGCTTACTTTGCTGAGAAGATGGCTAGAGAAAGCAGGACGAAATGGAATCTCTTTGAACCTCAGTATCCAAAAAGGATTGTTCACAAGAAAATCATTGATGATATAACTGGTTTGCCCAAGGTGACTTTAAAGTACAAACCACCAAAAGTGTTGAGGCACATTCCATTGCTGCAGATTCCTCAACATTTTGCTAAAGACTTTATCTGGTGGTACTATGATTGGAAGATTGCAGAAGCTGTAATAGTTTTGAAGGATGGTGAAAAGAGTTTCAAGAAAATACACATTTTTGATCCCATGTGGTTGGTTAATTGTTCACATGAGGACATCATAATGTTGTATTACAATCCTATTTTCAGCGATGTTAAGGATGCTGAACAAGCTAGTAAATACCAGCAAGTGGTATTTTTGTGTTTTGCTCATGATATCAACGCCGAATGCGACTATGATAAAAAGCTCGGCAAGTTTGTTAAAGCTCAAGAGGTTCCTGAAGCGAAAAAGAAAAAGCCGAAGCAAGTGTTTGAGAAGGTGATGACGTTGGAAGAAAAGAAACTTTTGAGGATCAAGCTGATGAACAAAAGAATGGATGAGGAACGAAGACTTAAACAATCCAAGCAATAGTCGAGGGGGAGTTTGTAGATGCATAATTGTGCGACTAATGCTTTGGATTTACAATAAACATGTGTTTTGTTTTGAGTCGAATGGGCGAAGGAGTTTGATGATGGGCGAAGGAAGATATTAAAGGGTGCGAAGGAGAAAGTTTATACGAAGGAGAGACAGGAGGCGAAGGTAGAATTAGAATGTTATGTATTGGTTTCGACCGGTTGGATTGGTCGAATGTGCACATTCGCACCTACGTGATGGGCGAATGTGCAGCCTATAAATAGGTCAAGCTCATTTTTTGAATGAAAATTCAGTCATTATTGTTCCCTCCAATTTTCAGTGTCTCCCTAGAGTGTTTTGTTAAGCTTAATTCACGTTGTGTCTTTAATGTTTTGATCATATTAACGTGTAATTGAGTTGTTTATTAATGAGAAAAGCTTTGAATGATGATTTGTTTGTTTTGATCTGATTGATTATCATTTTGTGATTGGTTTAGTTTCCACCTAAATCAAACTTGTTTGATCATGTCTTTGTAGATTTGTCGATCCTTTAGCACATACACAAGTAAGATCACACGTCACCTGAAACATATACAAAATAATTTGTCAACACATATAATGTATTGGTGAGTACATCTGTTTGATATATATATATAATACAAAACGTTCCGCAATTCTTGTGTTGTATACCGTTTGCAATTATGTAATTTAAGTATGTCCGTTCAAAATCAACCCTAAGAAATATGTATCAAGAATCAAGAATCAAAACATTTTTGGAGTAATATGAATCACAAGACAATGACCAAGGTCTCTCAACAGAGTCACAAGGGGTATATACATAGTACTATTCATTGAAATGCCAGGCCCTCAAAGGTTAATGATTTTGACAAGTCATAGACACACAAATTTAACATGAGCAAACACACATGAGAATTGCTATTTTAGTAAGGAAATAGAAACTTGATATAAGTACATGAGTAGCCCCAAAAGTAAAATGAAAAGGGGGAAAGATATACTCACAGTTTAGCTAAGTATAAAACTCCACGAAAGTTCGTCGTAAAGGATTTAGAATTCCAAAGAACTCAACCTATACATGATAGAATACTAATGAGGAAAAATAACTTAAAAGTCTAAGGCAACCAAAATCTAAGGCATTAGGGTTTACTAGACTTGCGTAGGGAATAATGAAGTTTTTAATAATTTGAACAATAGTTTTGAAATAAGTATATCACGATTAATTAAATAAACGACTAAAAACACTTATGTATCCCACACTTAAAAACATTTTATATTTTATAAAAAAAATATCCACGATAAAATATTTTATGATTTATATTTAATTAAACAAATTTATTATATCTAACTTAAATATAAATAGAATAAATAATACGAGATATGATCCAAAAATGATATTTTTATGAAAAATAATTATTTTATGATGTGAAATACTTAAAATATTATTTCCATAACTTCTTTCAATTTATTTGTATTTAAAAACATATTTAATGTGTTTAAATAGTGTTTTAATGATAAAAAATAGTAAAAATAACAAAAATAATTATTTTATAAGAGATTACATTTTATTTCAGTTTATTATTCATAAAAATAAATCTCCAGAAAATATGAGGTTAAAATCGCTTAAAATGAATTTTTAATCATTTAATTATGATTAAAACAAATTAAATCAAGAAAAATAGGAAGATAATATATTTTTCAGAAAATAAAAAAATGATAATTTTCTTTAAGGTGTCAAGATGTTTCACCTAAATTTTCATAATTTTTGGGGTAAAAATGAATTTTCTAGGAATATTATAAGGATTTAGCTATTATATATATATATATATATATAATTATTGATTAAATAAATAAAAAGGAAAAAAGAAGCAAAAAGGAAAAGAAAAGAAGAAAAAAAAAACGTGACCAGGGGGAATTGAACCCGAGTCACTTGTGCACCCACACACCCACACAACCACTAGACCAAAGCATTAGTTTTTGTTAATAAAACTCAACAAAAATATTTTTATATACACCTTAGCCTTCATCTTCTTCCCCAAATCTTTAACCCTAACCCTAGATTTCAAATGTAACATCACAAAAAAAATTTCCTAAATATTTTTGGTAAAAACCACTACTTTATTAAACAACTTTCGTAACCATGTCAAAACATTTCTTTTTATATATATACATAATAATAATATAATAATAATAATAATAATAATAATAATAATAATAATAATAATAACAATCAGTTTTGTTTTAAATAATGTTTTGTCAAAACCAAGCCACAAACACAATTAATTAAACTCAACCCAACACCACTAATCCAGCCCAAAAAAAAAAAATGTTTAAAAAATGTTTAAAAATAATAATGTATGAACCGGGGATCGAACCCGTACCCCTAAACGGTCCAGAAGCAACAACCGCCTCAACCACTAGTCAGGCCTTGCTTGTTGATTAAAGGTAGACTAGAATTAATTATAAACCTTTTTTGAATGCAAAACCAAACCTCTCCTTCTCTGCAACAGAGTCGCACCAAGCTTAAATGTTTTGAATTTTTTTTACGCGGCCTGTGATAAAATTGGAAACAATTCTGATTTATTGTGCTCAATGTTATCACGTATTAAGTTACTATTGCCATAATATTCATCAATCATCTAATTAGCCCTTTAAACGCGTGGTTGACTGAACGGGTCAAACCTTTCCAATTTGACGATCCGGATCCTATCACTATAAAATGGACATCACACAACCTTCACAACTCGCCAATCTTCTTTTCTCAACCTCTAATTTCTCTCAAATAATCTCTGTTCTTGAAATTTTGGTTCGTGTTTGACTTCGAAGGTTGACTGGCCGTTCGTAAACAATTCAGCTTTGTAAGTCTAATTCTTATAGTGGGTTTCATTAATCGGAACATACACAACATTAACCCCATGATTAATTGGGTTAACGTTGTGTGATTTAATCAATTGCAAAATTAGGGCTCGTATGCTTAATATTGGGGAAGAACACGATTCGCGTATGTTATTTATTTTAATTAAACAGAAACCAAACACAACCACTGGTCTGGACCAGGTGGTTGTGTCTGGTGCCATCCATCGGAACCACGCGGGTTCGATGCCTGGTTATGGCAAACTTTTTCTTTAGTTTTGTTTTTTAATCAAAAACAAACAAAGTTTAATTATATAAATATTACTTATATTTTATAAATTCATTTTAAAATATTTAAAACTCTCTTTTAATAATTCTACAAAAATTATTTTAAATTAATCTAATGAAAAAGTTTAACTTAGAATTTTTTAGTTTTCAGAAATTTATTTATTTAATATATTTAATAAAATAAATCAAGTTTATTTTATTATATTTTAAAATTCAATTAAAATGTCAAAACAATTTTATAAATTTCCACAAAAATTATTCTGAGTTTTTATAACAATAAACTTTTCTGAAATGATTTTTAATTCTGAAAAATCATTTTATTTATATTTTTAATCAATTTTTGTTAGTTTTAATCATAATTAAATCATAATAAATCCAATTTTTAATATTTTTGCACCAAAATTTTATACAAATTATTTCTGATTATTTAGAACATAAATATAAATTTTAAACTAATAATTCTTTAATTTTAGTATTTTTAAATATTAAAGTTAAATCTTGATAATTTGTTATAAATAGAATTAATATTCCATTTTAAAGAAAATAATTTTATAAAAATTATTTTCATACTTAAAACTTTATTTTGTGACCATCTTTAATTTGAAATTTACAAAAAGACTTTTGTTTATTTAATTATCAAATTTCTCTATTTATTTAAACATTTTAATTATTAATCAAATGAGCACTTATCCCCAATTCGAAGCCCTAGAACATATACATTTGTAGACTAGATAGACTTAGACATATTTATTACCTTATTATAGGGTGATATTTGGCATTGTTGGGCAACACATATTCTATATCACGAGACTTAACATTTTAAGGTGAGTTTACATAGCCCTTTTCCCTATTTTCACTATTTTTGGGGTGAAACATGTTTAAACATTTTATACTATCATTTACTCATATTTACTTGTGATTCAAATACATCATCATTTTATCATTTGACTGTAACAAAAAGACACAGTACAATCATTAACAATGATCAAGCCGCCTGTTTAGATTATAGCGCTATAGGTCTGACAAACCCATCCCCCCCCCCCCCCGCATAAATTCAGGGATGATCGAAAACAGTAACAATATTAGACTAACTTGCGAGTTAGGCCTCAGTCGACACAAGGTTTGGTTGTACAAAGACGCATTGTTACATGTCGGTATCATACTCTATCATCATACAACTGTGAATGTTGTATAAGCTATTGTTATCAAGTATTTACAAAAACCTATGTATTCTCACCAACTTTTGTTGACCCAAAATATTTTCAACTTAGGTTCTACTTGCTTGAAGATTTGAGTTAATGCTTGAAGATGTGTGCATAGTATTATTCATTTTGATGTATGAATTCTTGTAGAAAAATTGTATGTAATTTATTTAAATCATTTAATGAAATTTATTATACACCATGAGCTACTGAACAATCATCACTACGTGACATCCCGATGTTTCCGCCATCGGTTGGGGTGTTACAGATGGTATCAGAGCCAGGTTATAGGGAATTAGGTTATTAGAAAAATAATCTAGTCTATAACCATAGGATTTAAACAGTACTTGCTTCTTTTACTTGCTAAATCTCTATCTTCCTCCTACTTCTTATCCCTACTTTCATCCTTACAAGAAGGTTGCTCTCCATCACTGGATCTACTCTCAAACTAATAGGACAAAATCCTCAGGTTTAACCTGAACCCCCTTGAGATCTCGTCGAAGTTCTAGATTTTAATAACGAACACGTGCAAACTGGAAGGGTGAACGCCTGTATTCTGAGTCTTCTGTCTAGGCTGGCATTGCGCATATATCCCAATCAGACGAGGGACCGAATGCCTACCTGGGAATTCTAGGGATGAGTGTTCACTTATAGGCTAAAGCATGTCTTCATATGTTATTAAAATTTAGAATCTTTGATAAGTCAACGTTTTCGTTTATTCGTTTTAATTAATGAATAAATGATTACATTCCTTATTATAATCTCATTCATTTCATTGTGTCTCTTACAGATCATGCCTCAACGTCGCAGCACTCGCCTTAACAGTGGTGACAATCATGATGAATGGAGTAGCAATCACAACCATAACCACGACAACCATAATAACAACAACAACAACAATGGCATTGATGCCCAACTGGCTGCGATCATTTCCCAACAAATGGCACAGCAGATCGCGACTCTGGTTCCTAACTTACTGGCTCAAGTCATCCAGATGAACGGCAACGGGAACGGTAACGACAATGGTAATGGAAATGGAAACCACAACGGAAACGGGAATGGTCTCCCAGCCTGTACCCTTAAGCACTTTAATACCTGTAATCCCCCTAAGTTCAATGGAGAAGAAGGAGCTACTGGTCTCCTACAATGGTTTGAGGGTATTGAGAATACCTTCATTAACAGTGAGTGTCCCGATAACTTTAAGGTCCGTTATGCTATGAGTGTTCTTCACAAACGAGCGCTCACTTGGTGGAATGAGGAAAAGCGTACCCGAGGAGCGGAAGTTGCACTTACTATGACGTGGGATCAAGTCAAGGAGATAATGAAAGATGAATTTTGCCCACGTAATGAGATCAAGAAATTAGAGGACGAGTTCCACACCCTTGCTCAGGATAGTGGGGAAAACCTTGCTTATAATACCCGCTTCCATGAGCTCAGTCTGTTATTGCCTCATAAGGTCACTCCGCTACCTGTAGCCATCGAGAAGTATATTGGTGGTTTGCCCATGCAGATTCAGGACACGGTATGGGGAAGGAACCCTGCTACCCTTGAAGAGGCCAAGCGTTTAGCAGCTACCTTAACTGATAATCACGTGAAGAACGGTACCTTAGTTCGGAAAGGCAATAAAGCAAGTATTGTAGCCGCAGTGACTACTGAGAATCAGAAACGTAAGGCCAGGGATCCTGATGTCAACCTCACTACACAAGCTTCCTAACAAGAAACCCTATATAGGAAACTATCCATTGTGTAACACATGCAACCGACATCATCCCACTGCTTCAGCGTGTCGCTTGTGCACCAATTGTGGAAAGTATGGCCATCTGGTTAACACGTGTCGTCAGACCCCAAACCCTAATACCAACTAACCAACAACCCTGCTCAGGCTGCTAATCCTAATCGATACAACTATGGTCAATGCTATGAATGTGGAGACCCAAATCACTTCCGTAACCGATGCCCTAAACTAAACAGAGATCAAGACCTCCAGCTACTTAACAGCAAGTCTCACCATTTGACTATTGGCTACTTTTATTCTATGTATTGACGCCATTTGAATAATAAAAAACTAGTATTTAAATTTTTGTCTGAGAGTTGTTTACATGGTATAATTATAACACTTGAATGCATGCTTGTTTGAATGTGAACTAATTATCTAAATCTATACAACTACAATCATACTGTGCTTGTTATACTTATAAACTTGCTCGCATAAAAATGTTATCAATTTGCAATCTATGTGTATAATAAATGTCATCATGCCTTTTCAACAGTCGGGAGAGGCCCTACAACCTGCTCCACGACTGGTGGAGGCTATCAAACCTACTCAACGATTGGTAGAGGTCATTATGCCTTTTTCAACAGTCGGGAGAGGCCCTACAACCTACTCCACGACTGGTGGAGGCTATCGGACCTGCTCAACAATCGGTGGAGACATAGAAGGACGCAAAACTTTAATGTAAGGTAAATTGGTGATTGCGGTCCGGAACGTAATCATGAATTTACAGGTACATTAAGGTAGTGTGAAATTCTATCAAGGTTATAAACTCTAGTTGCCTAGTAATTCATCAACCCACACAAAACACGAGACAGATTATTCTATTCATGCCGTGCCTTAACACAAGATTTTCCAGGTCACATTTGTCCTAATCCCCTTCTACCCTGTGTTTTCAATAAACTTCGGGACGAAGTTTCTAAAAGTAGGGGAGACTGTAACATCGCAAAAAAAATTTCTAAATATTTTTGGTAAAAACCACTACTTTATTAAACAACTTTCGTAACCATGTCAAAACATTTCTTTTTATATATATACATAATAATAATAATAATAATAATAATAATAACAACAATCAGTTTTGTTTTAAATAATGTTCTGTCAAAACCAAGCCCACAACACAATTAATTAAACTCAACCCAACACCACAAATCCAGCCCAAACACCCGGGCCAGATCCGAGCCCAGTACTGTAGCCCACACCCTTTCCCCCTCAAAAATGTTTAAAAATAATAATGTATGAACGGGGATCGAACCCGTACCCCTAACCGGTCCAGAAGCAACAACCGCCTCAACACTAGTCCAGGCCTTGCTTGTTGATTAAAGGTAGACTAGAATTAATTATAAACCTTTTTTGAATGCAAAACCAAACCTCTCCTTCTCTGCAACAGAGTCGCACCAAGCTTAAATGTTTTGAATTTTTTTACGCGGCCTGCGATAAAATTGGAAACAATTCCTGATTTATTTTGCTCAATGTTATCACGTATTAAGTTACTATTGCCATAATATTCATCAATCATCTAATTAGCCCTTTAAACGCGTGGTTGACTGAAGGGGTCAAACCTTTCCAATTTGACGATCCGGATCCTATCACTATAAAATGGACATCACACAACCTTCACAACTCGCCAATCTTCTTTTCTCAACCTCTAATTTCTCTCAAATAATCTCTGTTCTTGAAATTTTGGTTCGTGTTTGACTTCGAAGGTTGACTGGCCGTTCGTAAACAATTCAGCTTTGTAAGTCTAATTCTTAAAGTGGGTTTCATTAATCGGAACATACACAACATTAACCCCATGATTAATTGGGTTAACGTTGTGTGATTTAATCAATTGCAAAATTAGGGCTCGTATGCTTAATATTGGGGAAGAACGCGATTCACGTATGTTATTTATTTTAATTAAACAGAAACCAAACACAACCACTAGTCTGGACCAGGTGGTTGTGTCTGGTGCCATCCATCGGAACCACGCGGGTTCGATACCGGTTATGGCAAACTTTTTCTTTAGTTTTGTTTTTTAATCAAAACAAACAAAGTTTAATTATATAAATATTACTTATATTTTATGAATTCATTTTAAAATATTAAAACTCTTTTAATAATTCTACAAAAATTATTTTAAGTTAATCTAATGAAAAAGTTTAACTTACAATTTTTTAGTTTTCAGAAATTTATTTATTTAATATATTTAATAAATAAATCAAGTTTATTCTATTATATTTATAAAATTCTATTAAAATGTCAAAACAATTTTATAAATTTCCACAAAAATTATTCTGAGTTTTTATAACAATAAACTTTTCTGAAATGATTTTTAATTCTGAAAAATCATTTATTTAATATTTTAACCAATTTTTGTTAGTTTTAATCATAATTAAATCATAATAAATCCAATTTTTAATATTTTTGCACCAAAATTTTATACAAATTATTTCTGATTATTTAGAACAGAAATATAAATTTTAAACTAATAATTCTTTAATTTTAGTATTTTTAATTATTAAAGTTAAATCTTGATAATTTGTTATAAATAGAATTAATTATCCATTTTAAAGAAAATAATTTTATAAAAATTATTTTCATACTTAAAACTTTATTTTGTGACCATCTTTAATTTGAAATTTACAAAAAAACTTTTGTTTATTTAATTATCAAATTTCTCTTATTTATTTAAACATTTTAATTATTAATCAAACGAGCACTTATCCCCAATTCGAAGCCCTAGAACATATACATTTGTAGACTAGATAGACTTAGAAATATTTATTACCTTATTATAGGGTGATATTTGGCATTGTTGGGCAAAACTATTCTATATCATGAGACTTAACATTTTAAGGTGAGTTTACATAGCCCCTTTTCCCTATTTTCACTATTTTTTGGGTGAAACATGTTTAAACATTTTTATACTATCATTTACTCATATTTACTTGTGATTCAAATACATCATCATTCTATCATTTGACTGTAACAAAAAGACACAGTACAATCATTAACAATGATCAAGCCGCCTGTTTAGATTATAGCGCTATAGGTCTGACAAAACCCATCCCCCCGCATAAATTCAGGGATGATCGAAAACAGTAACAACATTAGACTAACTTGCGAGTTAGGTCTCAGTCGACACAAGGTTTGGTTGTACAAAGACGCATTGTTACATGTCGGTATCATACTCTATCATCATACAACTGTGAATGTTGTATAAGCTATTGTTATCAGGTATTTACAAAAACCTATGTATTCTCACCAACTTTTGTTGACCAAAATATTTTCAACTTAACATGTTTCAGGTTCTACTTGCTTGAAGATTTGAGTTAATGTTTGAAGATGTGTGCATAGTATTATTCATTTTGATGTACGAATTCTTGTAGAAAAATTGTATGTAATTTATTTAAATCATTTAATGAAATTTATTATACACCATGAGCTACTGAACAATCATCACTACGTGACATCCCGATGTTTCCGCCATCGGTTGGGGTGTTACATCAAAAGCCATTCAATTCGTAATGTTTAGACCCTGAATCAAGAGGGCTTTCAAAGAACACGATTAAAGGAGTAATATGGCACTAAAAACAAGAGCTTACAATACGTATCAAGATCGGAATCGAAGCTTCAAGACCCGAACCAACTATCACGATGTGGAGCCTTTTTAGACGTTTATACTTGGTGTTTTTTAGTGGGTTTTGAAGGAAATGAGCACAGGATTCTAACCCTACGTTTAATTTATATAGTGGTCTTGTAAAATGGGTTTCTTCAAGCTTTAAATAATCCGGCGGTACCACTTTAAACCCGATTATAAATCGCTTATAAACGCTTGTTTTTGACTTAATAATGAAAGGAATTTAATGTATTTGAAGGAAGAAACGTAACCCCATAATTATTTCAAGTTAAAACGCCCTAAAACGCATCAAACAAGACTCGCCGGAGACAAATTCCCGCCGCCGGAAAAACGCTACAGTAACAGTGCCGGTTTTTTTTTTTTTTTTTTGAAACATGACAATTTCGGTCCCTCTAGTTAGTTTGGTTAGTTTAGTCCCTTAACTTCTTATAAAACTTAACCAAAGTTAAATATTTCTAACAAAAAACTTTTTAACACTTTAAAAAAATATATTTTTTTTTCATCTTTTATAAACTTTACCAATATTTTAAGTTGTTATTCCTTTTTCATCGTAAAACTTGACGCTTTCCAACATCCCTCGACAAGTTTATTTGAAGTTTTATAATAAAATGTATATAAATAAGAGTTAACGAATAATGCAACATAAGTTTTATTTAAAATTTCAAAAGATCGTAACACGAGGACTGAAATGAAATTTCGATAAAGTTAGAAAACGCGCAAATGTTACACTATGTTAGACCTCATTTAATAAACAAAGTCATGTGTTAAGCCTGGCTTGCAAATGTCAAGTGTAGCTAGGGTTTTTTTAGGCATATTCAAGCATTCTACATGGTTGTTATTATTATACCATCGAAATGAACCACACTGTGCATACTGAGCTATGTACGTTCTGCATAAACATTGTATGGTTTATGAACGAATAGTGGTTCCATTAACTAGATGTGGTGCTTGGTGTGTATTTCATACGTGGTAAGCGTCATCAGTTGGGATGCCTAGCCTGTCTCACTCCCACCTTGTACGCCTTCTTAACTGTCATCACCCCACCATAAACCACGACACCCAAAACGTAAAGTACTTACATAATCAGCAGCCGGTGACAAGGACAGTGGTATTGGATGTTATGCAGTAGTACTGATGGTGTTGTTATGATGTGCTTGTATGGTGTTAACGTTGGTGGACCATTTGCAATCAAATTTGACGCCGGGTAGCAGATTCTCTCTTCCATGTCCCTTTCCACCAATTTTTCCTACGATGATGGTAATGACAATGGCGTAGGTGCTGACAGTAGGGCCCATAGATCAGGGCGATGGTGATGTACGAGCTATTTTGTTCAGTTTGGACTACACATAAAATTAAGAGTTAATAGCCAAAATCGTCCCTGAGGTTTGGTGGTTTTTGCCACTTCTGCCCAAAAATGAAACGTGCTACAACTGGGTCCGTAGGCTTTTGTTTTTTTGCCAATTTCGTCCCTGACAGCAAACTCAGTTAATTTTAGACGTTAAGTCTAGGGGTAATTTTGTCTTTTTGGGTTCCACACTTTCAAAACCCCTTTAAATCAGACGAGTCATCTTCTTTATAACCCATGAACCCTAATCGAACTCCAGCCATAAAACCCTAACAATCAGCCCTAAATCGACCTCCAATCCACAACCCGTTTCAAACATGCTTTGCCCATGTGGATCAACAACTCCAAACAAATGCGCCACATCATCAGACCAACTACTCTTATACCCAACAACCAACAAATGCGAAACACACTTCAACCCAGCAACCACAACCCCATCATCAACACCATTTAACCGAACAACCCGAACAACCAAACCGAAACATAATCCGAACCCGAACAACCAAACCCGAAACATAATCCGACTGTTTCCTAACAACAGCAGGAGAAACAGTAGGAATAACCATTGACAGAATAGTAACAAGAGCATGTATGTGGTGTGTTGGTGGGTTAGGGTCAGAAGATGATAATAATTTGTCGAGTGAAGTGCATGTTGCACCGAAGTATGATAAGGGTGTTAAAGGGTGGTTGAGGTCTTTAAGGGTTTGGGAAATGTCGGCGATTATGGAACAGAGGTGGTGGTGGTGTGGGTCGGTTGAGGTGGTGAAGCGTGTGAGGATTGAGGTGCATAGGTCTGGTTCTGATTGGTTGTCGTATTCCATGGTGATGATAATATTATTATTATTATTGTTTAAGCTCTGATCTAAGGGTATTTAAAAGGGGGCAAGCAAAAAGACAGAAATGCCCCTTCACTTAACGTCTAAAATTAACTGGGTTAGTTTTAAGGACGAAATTGGCAAAAAAACAAAAGCCTACGGACCAGTTGTAGCACGTTTCATTTTTGGGCAGAAGTGGCAAAAAACCACCAAACCTCAGGGACGATTTTGGCTATTAACTCTAAAATTAATAAACCTTTCTTTGGTTTCTTTTGTTTAGGAAATTTTGCTATGTGAGGTTGGGTCCTCAGCCCCTAAAGGCACGTATCGTAGGTTAAGCTTGCGCGGCAGATGACTTTTTAGTTTTCCTTTTACATTCGACGGAGGCTTGGAAGTATCTACTTGGCTGCTAATGCAACTGCCATGTTAAACCCTGCCTATAAGGCAGTTTTTTATTCATCTCCAAGTAGTAACAAGTTTACCCCTTACGTATACAACAGTTCTGGATTCTTCTCCAAATAGTAACAACTCTTGGAATATGATGAAGGTAATTTTTATTATTTAAGGTTAAAATAAATTGTAAAATACGCTATGTTGCCAGTTTACACTTCTTTTGCATGCAGAATATTAATAAGCTTTTACATGGTTTCGTTTGTTTAGGAAATTCTGCAATGTGGGATACAACCTCAACTCCCAAAGACATATATCGTACACCAAGCTCACTTATCTGTATGTGATGAGGGGCTTCATTCGCTGCTTGGAAAGAAATCAATTCCTCGAATTAAAATACAAGATATCTCTTGATTCTTCTCCAAGCAGTAACAACTCATGGAATATGAAGAAGGTAATATATTTTTTTTTGTCACAATTTTTTACAAATATCTGCTTGGCATGTTGTTTAATAAATTATTCTCTTATTTGTATTGTTCAGGAAATTCTTCAATGTGGAGTGACAACCTCAGCCCCAAAGGCACGTGTCGTAGACTAAACTCGCACGGCGGACAACATTAGGAACTTCTTTAATGAAAAACGGCTTGTATATTCTATGATGTAAATTTTGTAATGTAATGTTGCTGAATTTTAACCATGTTCATAACGATACAAAACAACCACTTGCATATATGGTTGCTTTTTTACTTTCAATATCATTAGACTTCCTTATTTTTAAAATCAAACTTATGCGCTATTATGCTAGAACCTTTTATGTAGCCTAATTATTCGCTTTGTTCAAATCTGTGTGACAAGTTATTTTTGTGTACAACTCATTAAAAACTTACAAAATCATAATGCAAGGCACGCATTGCGTGTCACTTAACAATCCTAGTTTATTACAATTTACAATATATGTTGAATTTGTACTTCAAGTAAATAAATATTTCAAATGTGCAATTCTGGATATACATGACAAAAACAAAGCAAATTTTTTTCCACTTATTTCATTAAATTGGCTATAGTCACATTTAGAGTTACACCAACACTAGTCAAAAGGAGTAGTTAAATAACATATATGACAAATTTGAATAAAAACAATAATCTTTTTACGTTTGTGTTAAAACAGCTGGATGAAATGCTTTTTCAATAGGGTCCGTCTCTTGCCACACCCCTGGGATCTATTTCAACTCCCCTGAAACGCTTTGGTCAAAGCGAGGCGCTTCAGTCACATAATGACAAATCAGAGTACGAGGTTACATGGGAGTTTGGAAAATAAGTTGAGTTTGGAAAATAAGGTGCCAAGCGCCTCGCTATGGCCAAAGCGAGGTGATTTGCACAGGGGGGATGAACCTGGACATTCTGATGTTGGGAGGGTTTTGGTTTGGGTTTTTTTGGGATTTTTTTGTAGTTTGTTTTGAAGTGTTTTTTTTTAACTTTTTTATTTATTTATTTATTTATTGTATTTTTTTTAAATTTAAAAAACAACGTAATAATCCTAATCAAACTATAATTAATCAAGTAATCTCAACTTTAACTTATTAACCTTTTTATTTATTTATTGTAATTTTTTTAAATTTTAAAAACAACGTAATAACCCTAATCAAACTTTAATTAATCAAGTAATCCCAACTTTAACCTATTAACTTTTTTATTTATTTATTGTATTTTTTTTTAAATTTAAAAAAACAACGTAATAACCCTAATCAAACTATAATTAATTAAGTAATCCCAACTTTAACCTATTAATAAAGTGTTCGATTGTCACTGTGAGTGGATAAATTATTCACGGAGAATACCTCGTCGAAGAAAGATTGAACAAAGTAGCGAAACTTGATACGAATATGGTAGTAGATGGTCAATGTGACGTCGTTTTAGTTCAGAACATGCAAGCTTTATTTGGTTTGGAATTGAAAGGGTTGAGTGACTTTTTAATGTTTATAATCGGATATTTACTGTTTGGATCTCATTGGTTTTACTGGCTTGCCATTTATAATTTGGTGTTAGTTCATTTATTATTTATGGGTTTAATGTTTATTAGACAATTAAACATTCTAACGGATTATACAATTCGAAACAAGCATTATAAACAATCAAAACAGACAAACATATAAACAAAAGATCAACAGCAAAATATAATAATCAGTTTGTACATACCAAAAAAATACAACTGCAAAAAGTCTACTGCAAAGTAAGATAGATACATAATCACTATGGCGGTGGTGCCCCCCCCCCCTTGGTGCTGGTCCACCCCCTGGTGGATCGCGTACCTATACCCCCATCTGTCGTGCCATCGCCTGTATCACCTCGACCGTCCACAGCTGAACATCCTGTATCTGACCGATGCGGTGATCAATGTCATCAGCCACGAAACGCGCAACAAGAGTGAGGTCATCATATATATGCCGGGGGTACTGCTGCTGTGGTGGCGGTGGAGGTGGGGGCCGTCATCGTCCTCATCGCTGCCGTCACCCGCCTATTCTGGCATCAGAGGTACTCCCGGAGACTGCTCAAAGTAGACCGGTATATCATCAGGCGTAGGAAAGGGCGACTAAAAGGCGGTCCTGCTGCCGATAGATCGAAACCGATGTACTCCCGGTAAGACCTCTAGCACGATCCCCATGCTCCGGGCGTTGGCCTCACCGAGAACCTGCGATGGGATCCTGGCCGACAGCTGAGGGTCGGTATCAGGCGAGAGACGCAGACGACGAGCGATGACGGTGATGAACGCCCCGCCATAGATATGTGCCTGAGACTGTCGCTTGTGCGCACACTAAAAGTACTCCACCAGGCACGCGGCTAGGTCGCACGACCGCTGCATAAATAAAAAGTATAAAACGAAAAGGTCAGTCTGGTTGATCTTCACCCGGCTGTTCCCCCGTGCTGCAATAGAGGTGGCGATCGCATGCTGCAAATAATAATACAGGGGGTCCCTAATCGACGACGCCTTCGCCATATTCTTCCCAAAGTGAGAAGTGGCAATGTACCTCCAAAAACTTTTTTGGACCAGGGTCGGCCTATCCACCCTCGTGACAGCGTCCTGGTACAAAGGAGTATGAATCTCAGCGGGTAGGTACAACCCCGAAGCAACATCGAACTCATGCAAAAAATAATTGTAAATATTAACAAGTTTTGTATCATAATAGTCAAATGATAGATAATTGAAATAACTTACATCATAGGTCATCTCCTGCCATTGCCTCGCCACCCGAAATTGGATGGGTGAAAAGGCCGAGCTGGGTCCTCCCTCCGGGGCCGCTCTAGTACCTTGAACGACGAGATAAACTCGATCGTCAACTCCCGTAAGAATCCTCCTTCGCTATCTCAAAGAGACGACGCCATGGGGCGTCAAACCCCACAAAGTCGTTCACCCTCCTAGATTCGCCAACCTTCTCCAGAAGATCCCAGCTAATGTACATATGAGGGTCGACAGACATTTGACGCGACTTGTTGCACTTGCGCTATTGGTCCCTATACCCCTCCTCAAAATCCAGGTAAGGGTGGCCATGTAAAGGGTCCACCGGCTCCCGTCGACGCCTCTGCGATGGTCCAACCGCCGGCGCAGACGACCCAGCGTCATCCTAGTACCAAATGCCCCCTTAAAAAAATTTGGATCCATATCTATGCAAACAATAATATGTAATTAATAATAATGATTAATAATAATAATAATAATAACAATAACAATAACAATAATAATAACCGTAATAGTAATAGTAATAGTAATAATAATAATAATAATAATAAGAATAATAATAAAAATAATTATAATAACAATAATAATAATAATAACCGTAATAATAACAATAATAACAATAATAATAAAAACCGTAATAATAATGATAATAACAATAACAATAACATTAATAATAATTTAAAAAAACAGAACAGGCGCCTCACTTAGGGCTAGGCGAGGCACTTTGTTCATCTTTTTCAAAAAAACCCAAACCGATTTCGAACCAATCCATCCCCAAATCACATAATCAATAATAGCATGTATTAGACATAATAAAGATGAAAATGGGTCGAAATACTAACCTTTGTCCGGGAAATCGATCTTTCTTCTCTGTGTGTGTGTGTGTGTTTGTGTGTGAAGAACCAAGCGAGACGGTTGTTGTCTCGTTTGGCTTTTAAATACCGGACGAAGCGCCTCGCTTTGGCCTAATAGAGGTGCTTCGAATCCCCATTAGGTGCCTCGCTTTGGCCTAAGCGAGGAGCTTAGGGGTTTTTTTTAAAAAAAATATTTTAATTCGTTTTAAATGGTTTTGGTCGATTAAAAAAACTTTTAATTCATTTTTAAGAGTTTTATGTTGTTTTCAATCCAAAAAAAATTCGTTTGACACGTTTCGGTTCGTTTGTTGCTCGTTTGTGGTTTTCGGTAGAAACATCCGAGTATGAACAACATTCATAAATCATTGTACGTCATACATGGACTATACAATCGATACCGGCATTGTGTATATCTTTCAGGGTAGTCTTTTTCTCTGGGTTCTTTGAAATGAGCATTCTGCAGATGTTACGCTTGGGAATATCATTCTCTGCCATCTGCCCGACCAGTTGTCTGTCATCTACAGAAAGCCTTCTGGCATACGCGTGACCGTCTAAGTATTCAAGGGGAGTGTGGTTGGCTACCCGTCTTCCTCACCAAAGCCAAACTTCACGAAAATAAGTTTATTAGAAAATAAGTTTTTTATAACTTTTTTAAATAATATATTATAAAAAAAGTTTATTTAGTAAAATTAACAATACTCTTAGCAAAGGAGAAACGTAATCCTAAAGGTGTGTGACCTGAAGACCACTGGTGCACCCATAGGGAATTAACCTTCACCAAGGATAAAAACACGTGTTTTTAGTAATTAATTTATACGTTAAGTTTTTTCGTGGCTTTTTAAATAACAATTTATAAAGTACGTATTTGTTAATATATTAAAAACAATAGGGACTAAAATATATACCTTCACGTAACGTTCTCCTCTTTTCTTTGATCTTTTTATAACGATTACGTAACCATTTTCCATTCCCGTATCTCGTACCCAGTCGACCAACTCATCACGTGTGGAAAATGTCCGGTCAGTCTCGAACCAAAATTTGATCGGGTTAGATCCTTCCTCCCGATCTTCTACCTGCTTCTCCTCGCCAACGCTGTTTTCGTGGTGCGTATAGGCTTGTTCTTCAAATGTGTCATCACCACCGTAACCGTAGTAAGTATAAGGACCGTAGTCGGGTTGACGAGGAAAGTCATCAAAATCGTACGGGTCCTTCTAGGGTGTATTCAAGTCCAGTTGCACCGTATTGTCACGGTAACGAATGCCAGACTGACCCTCCTCAATATTATATGATTTTGACTCGTTGTAAGAATCACCGAAAATGAAGTCGTAATACGACATTTTATATGTTGTGGATAAAGAATTGAAATCTAATGAGTTTATAATTAAATCGATCAAGTTTATAGGTAAAATATGATGGGGTCAGGAGCCTCGCTTTGGCCAAAGCGAGGCGTTTTGCTTAGGGGGTTGATTTAGAAGTAAGGGGGTTTAATTAGAAAGGTCATTTTCAATATTTGTTTTAGACCGTGTATAGGGGGAATTTAAGGGCCCATTTTCTGATTGGTTCACGTGGCAGCTGAGTCAGTATGAGGCTTGAATTCAAAATGGGGTGTAGTGAGGGTGGGGAAATTTAAGGCCCCCTTTTTATGATTGATTGGTTGTTTATTTTATTATTTTTTTTAAATTAATCAACTAAAAGAAAAAAAAAAGACAAATAATATTAAAAAAAAGTTACAAATAATATTAAAAACACACAACTAATATTAATTAAAATCATACAACTAAAACATAATTTTAAAAAAATACAATAGCAAATTTAAAAAAAAAATGCAACTTAAAAAAAAAAAGCGAAACACACTACAGGTTATATTTATCAAGAATTTGTTACCTATAAAGTTGTGCTAGTCGTAGGGCGTCTCCTTCGAGGTGGTCGATCAATCTGGACAAAAACTCAATATCTTTTTCCCTTTGCCTCGCCTCTTGGATCTCCACGAACCTTTTATTCTCGGCCACTCTTTGTTGCAAAGTTTCCAAACGTCTTTGGCCAAGGTCTCGAATATCTTGTAGTCGTCGATTCATTTCCTCAAAATCTTCCTTCAGATCATTACCTCATGAAGACGAATCCGCCTTTCCACCTTTTCGCACTCTTCTATCGCGTGGTCGAGGCAAATCCTCCTCCTCCTCCTCCCCCTCCTCCTCCACGTCGTCGACATTAATAGGATCATTTAAGCTCACATAGCGAGCATCGGATGAGGGTGTATCCGGAACTCGCGACGAGGAGGTTTTGCTTCGTTTTGCTCTCCTTCATTTGTGCCTAATACCGGACCCCGTGGGCGGTACCGGTCCCCACTTAGGACTTTTTCTCAACATCTCCCAAATCGTCAAATATGTGAACGACCAACGGGTTGCGTTGAATTCCTCCAACGCTCTTGCTAACACCCCATCATCACCTTCCCCACTGACCCTGTTGTTGCTACACCGTTGGAAATTTTCCGCAAAACCATGACCTCTATTATTTATATCGGTCCACTTTCCCGAAATAAATCGTTGTCCCGATATTCCTCTCGACCCACGGCGGTAAAAAATAGCTCTCGAATTCTTATCCAAAACAAAGGCTTGTCTTGATAGTTCGCTACAAAAAAAAATTATATATATATAACTATGTATATAAATAAAATACGATTAAAAAAAACTAACCAAATTCGGGATCCTCCGATATGTCGAGCTAAGCCTGCGCTAGTGCAAACTCCTCGTCTTTTGTCCAAGTTTGATACTTCTTTTTTGACGAGGCGCGCTAGCTTTTTTTTTTTGTGCGAGCGTCTCACCCCCCCCCCCCAGGTTGAGAACCCTCGGGTTGACGTGGTTGTTCAAGCTCGGCTTGAGTTTCAGGCACGAGCTCGGGTTCATCTTGAGAACCTTGGCCATAGTTTATGTTCATCTTTGACGCAAACCCATTGGCCCTTGAAAAAATTGGCCCGACTTGCTAAGTAATTGTGCGTATCCCATTGTGTTCGTGTCTAAATCGCCCCAATTAAAAGTGGGTGGCGGTTGGGTTGTGTTTGGGCGCGTAGCATTCGGGTTGCCCGGGCGAGATGGGATCCCAAAAGGAGAACGGTATGAAACATTTTTGTGTTTGTAGTTGTGTTTGTAGTTTGAATAAAATGTAAATTGTATGTGTTTGTAGTTGTAATAAGTTATGTTTATGTATATATATATATATATATATATATAGGGGAAGGTTTAAATAAAAACCCACTCAAAACGAAGAAACCCGGTAAACCAAATATCAACCATTGATCAATCTAGATCAATGGTCCAAATTTAATTGATGCTTTTTCATTTAAATTAATAGACTAGATGACAAAAAAAGGGCAAAAGGGTCAAATGCCATTTTTCTGAAAAAGCAGATATGACAAGTGGAGCCCACACATGTCACATCATCTCTCTCATACTTTTGTGACCATGGTCCTAAATCTGCCAGATGCATGTGTTACATATGTAACGGTGTGTTGTGTTACGTAGGTTAAAACTGAGTTGCCAGTTTATATTATTTAAAAAATGCTGATTTATTATTTTTTTTATTAGACCATATTTTTTTCGTTTTATTGTACCAGCACCAGAATTGTTGCATACGTAACGAGAAATGATATGGTTATATGCCTTTTGTTACTTACAAAAGTGCTAAAAACAAACAAAATGGTTGTTTATAAGTATATCAACAACATAATATTGTTCATCTGCCTACAACATACTACTGAAAAAAATATATTACACTAAAACTGTATCAACAAACAAAACATATAATTAAAAGATTCATACCCCCCCCCCCCACCCTTCCTGCATGCAATAACCCCGACATCCAGCGCTGCAACCACCAGTAACTGACGGCATCCGATAACCATACTTTGCATAAAAAGCCCACTGTGCCTCAGTATAACCTATACCCTCCCATTCAGCCCTAATCCGCCGACCTTCTGGATAGGTGAACGGCCACACGGGTTTGTTAAGTTTGGGTTCATATGGTTCTTCATATTCAGCCCCTGGGTCTGATTCGTAACCAACCGCCCATTCAGGTGTGTGGTTTACATCATACACGTCATCCTCCGGTGTCATATAGTCTTCTGGTGGCGGATATTCTTCAGGGAAGACATAATCATAGGCCGCATTCCAATCGAAATCTTCATCACTTTCAAAACCACCGTCCGCCTGGACTACGGGGATAACCGGTGGGGCTGGTTCAGGGGCTAATTGCGGGATGTCCGGGGCAACGGGGGCAGCGGGTTCATGATCGGCTCCAACAGGAGGGATGTCCAGGCCAACCGGTGGGGCTGGTTCAGGGACAAATGCAATGTCCGGTTCATTTTGAGGTGGCTCGTGTACAATTGGGATGACATGGTGACGCTCCTCAAAAACCTCCGTGGGGTTGGAATTCATGGTTTGACTAAAAACAGGACCTGTAACATATGTTATAGCAGAGTAAGTGTTGACACTGGAAAATATGAAACAGTGGGAAAAAACTATTCTCTGTTAAAAACATATAAGTAACAGAAAAAACTCATACATGCAAAAACCAAAAAAAAAAAAAAATCTATAACGAAAGGTGCAAAAAAGAGGAGTGTTACATGTGTAACATGGTTTATACCAACTTAGTTCTGTTGTTACATACATTCCACACATTATAATACTCATACAAACATGCACATACTGGTAAAAAAACAAATCACCAATTTTGATTAAAAATGTTGCATATGTTAAGGCACATTAAAAATCACCAAATGTTATTAAAAAAAACATATTAGTAACAATAACACATAAACCTACGTGTTAACGTATGCTACTTACGTGAAAAGTTGATTAGTTGTGGTGTTACGTACGAAACATATCCAAACATACATTTTCAAAACCATCACAAAAAACTTCTTATTACCAAAACACTAATTCGCTCAAATTCAAACTCTAACCACTAATTGTTTACTAAACCCTTTAAAAATTCTGCTATAAAAATGTTTTATGCTGTTACATACGCAACATAGAACAGAGGAAAGTTCAAAATTTCAGGTCAACAAAAAAAATTTAAAAAAACCCTATTACTTCAAAACGATAAAAAGCCCAGTATCTCAACAAAACCATCACAAAAAACTTCTTATTATCAAATTCAAACTCTAACCACTAATTGTTTTCTAACCCCTTTAAAAATTCTGCTATAAAAACGTTTTCTGCTGTTACATACGCAACATAGAACAGAGGAAGTTTCAAATCAGAGGTCAACAAAAAAAAATTCAAAAAACCTTATTACTTCAAAACGATAAAAAGTTTCGTATCTCAACAAAATACCCTTAGACCCAAATAACTTTCTAATATTTTTAACCTATCCCATCTTTTTAAATAGCCTAACTTTCTAATAATAAAAAATTCAAAACTTGACCTGGAAAACTTGGTGATCACCATTTACCAAAAACAAATTTCCCAAACACCTACCAAACTGTTAGTCCCAATTTCAAATACAATTCATTAATAATAATGATAATAATAATAATAATAATAATAATAATAATAATTTTTTATTAATCCAACAAAAAAACAAAACATAAAGACAACACAGAGAATAATTTTTTAATAAATCCAATAATAATGATTATAAATTAACACAAACAGAAAAAGATCAAGAAAAAAAATGATAACCAACAAAAATCACCAACATTATCCTTACCTGTTTCACTCTACTCCAACGGTAATCAAACAGAAACAGAGGTGGTAGTGGTGGTGGCGATGGCGGTGATGGCACTAGCTACTCCAAACGGTAATGAAAACAGAAAACAGAGGGGAACGAGGATGGTGTGGATTCTTCTGAACCAAAGACTTTATCGGGTTTCATAAACAAAACAGAAACAGAGGTGGTGGTGGTGGTGGTGGTGGTGGCGGTGGCGGGCGTGCCAGTGGCGGTGGTGGGGCTGGTGGATGAAACTTGATGAAGGTGGAAGACATATGAAGAGAGAGAAAGAGAGGTTTATATAGGAGGGAGGGTGGGAAAATTCAAAATATAAAAAGAGGGGGAAGGGTGAAAATCCCACTTTACCCTTATTAATTAAAATAATAGAGGTTGATGTGGAGCATTGTGGTCCACTAGTTGGGTTTGTGGGAGTTTCTTCATTTTAGAAGGTTTCTTGTGTATACTTAGCCTATATATATATATATATATATATATATATATATATAGTATAAGGTTATATTGGAAACCCTTGTTATATGGTAAACTCTGGAAACTCTAACTTCTCGACTTTTTTTTATATGAAAATTTTAGGGTATGTAATATACATGATTTTAAGCATTTTGAGCCAACAAAATGGAAAAAGTGCCGAGCCATTTTTTTAAAATAAAAATAAAAAAACCGTCTTCGGGTAACAAATGGTTAACACTTGTTAGTTTCGCTTAACATGTGTTAGTCAAAACTTTATTTAAAAAAAAAAAAAACTACTCAGCGCTTTTTTGATTTTTTTGGCTCAAAATGCTTAAAATCATGTATATTACATGCCCTATTTTTTTCAAAAATAAAAAAAAATTGGGAAGTTAGAGTTTCCAGAGTTTACCATATAAAATTTGTCCGTTGAAAAAGATGACCGTTAGTTATTTTATTAATTTTTTTTACTGTTTCATATTCAAACAAAACAAAGACACAAAGGACGTGGCTCAATATTATTGGTTTGATAAAGTTTCAATGGAGCGTTAAAAGGAAAACGCCCGGCCACTTTTTGTGCTTTAGCGCCCCACCGTTATGGTGATGAGGACACGAAAATCAATTTAACACCGACCACAACGTTCGACTACGGACGGTCTTATTATTATATATATCAATTGCCATCATGGTTTTGCGCCAGTTAATTTCTTCCTTTTCTCATTATATCACAAAACTTCTTTATTTTACACTTTAGCCTCCAAAACCATGTTACATTCTTACTCTCACGCAAACATGTGTGTTTCGTTTTCTCTTAAATGGCGTGAGTGGAAACGTGGTCTTATACAGTATATCATTTATTAAGGGGTTTTCTTTCTTGGCATATCATTTTTTTAACAGGAAGATACGACGTGCCAACCGTCTCCACACCTTGGCTCTCTCAGATGCGCGGACACCCGACTTTCACCAGCCCGAAGACACGACGGTGGAATAATGGGTAAAACCACGCCTCTCATCCGAGTCAAACCGGCTCCACCCGTATTCGTTCTTCACTTGGGCGCCACAAAAAATAATAGGAAGAATGGGAATTGAACCTGGGTGACTATGAGCCGAAAAGCATTAATTTTGTAAGTGTAATATAGCGTGAGTTTTTTTGCTAATAAAAAGACTTGAAAAGGCTGTAATGGAAAAGTTTGTGATTTATCTAAGGGAATGATTATCTATACTATATTATAAAGCATGAGTGAAGGATTCCAACCAAATTTAAGTAATTACAACATATAATACATATGGTACAATAACTTAATGAATGTGGTAAAGGGGTGAAATTGTCTTTTTACATTAACAATTAAGTTGTTTATGAAATAATAAAGTTATTAGTGACTATCCATGTTTCTAACTCCTTTATATATTATTAGTGACTATCCATGTTCCTAACTCTTTTTTTCTCATTTATGTATATACCTTTTATTAGAGCCCTATAAATAGTGGCCATTATGTTGTTGTTATATACATCTCAATGAACAACTCTCTCATTCTTTATTCTCTTTATAATCTTTGGTTTGTTAGTAGGCATTGTCACTTGTTTTTTCTTCAATTTGTACCTTTATGAGGCCTTATTCTTACTGATATCTTATGGTTGCCTTCTACCATAAAAACAACTAATGCACCATTTTCTTTTGTTTTTGCAGATTCATAAGGGATTTTGTGTACGAGAATATTGCAACAGGCATATCGAAACTTACACGCATATCGAAGCTTGGTCAACGTGCTAAGCCTTCATGATGAGTCTATGATATCCTTCTTTGTCTCATGTAATATGCAATAAGACCATATGACACGTGCCCTACCCTTGTTTACATTTATCATCACATATTTATTTTTGTTGTTTTTTTTTTTCATTTTTAGTAAATGTTGTGCTCCCGCCGCAACGCGCGGGCACCCCACTAGTAAAACTTTAGGGTAGTAAAACCATACAATGGGGTTAACTTTGAGACTTATCATATTATAGTAAAAGGAGTTGGAAAGTCGAGTCACAATAACCTTCATAAAACTTTTTTATGATATAAAACCAAACGATATCGACATCGGTGCTAGACAAACCGAACCGACATCGACATCAGTACCAACACCTTGGTGTTATCAAAAACAACATCGAGTGTGGGTACCGTACAATTACAGTATCAAACTGAACATTACCGGTCAAATTACCATGCGTAACAAACCTAACTGACCGAAATCCGTTCAACGCGCGGGGATCACCCTAGTTAATATTAATATAATATAATAAATATTACAAATAATTCTTCAGCTTTTAAACCGTTTTTAATGCATTTGATATACTTCAAAAAGTTTCCCTGTTTTACTATATGTAAAATAGTACAAACGTAAACTCGTTTTCGTGTAAACGACTTATCTATACCATATTATAAAGCATTTTCTAATGTTTTTTTTTAATTTAAGAGGTACAAGTATATTTGGTTATCATACAATACCTAATGCACATCTTAACTACTTTTTAGGGGAAAATTTGTCTTTTGAACTTGTCTTTAATTATACCACATTATAGTCAATGAACCAAAGTAATATCAAAGACTTTACATTAGTCATGTATAATTAATCCATTAACAATACTAAATGTTTGTACAAAATAATATTAACATTTTTATAAGTAAATACTATTTGTATTTAGTATTATCTTAGTTTTTAGATATACTTTCTAAATATACTAATAATAATAGTGGTGGTAGTGGTGGTAGTGGTGGTAGTCGTAGTCGTCGTAGTGGTGGTAGTAGTGGTGGTAGTTGTAGCGGTAGTCGTAGTAGTAGTCGTCGTCGGAGTGTGGTCGTGGTCGTGGTGGTAGTCGTAGTAGTGGTCATAGTGGTGGGTCGTCGTCGTAGTCGTCGTGGTCGTCGTGGTGGTCGTGGTGGTAGTCGTGGTGGTAATAGTCGTGGTGGTAGTCGTAGTGGTGGTAGTCGTAGTGGCGGTCGTACGTGGCGGTCGTACGTGGTGGTGGTCGTAGTGATAGTCGTAGTCGTGGTGGTCGTCGTGGTCGTGGTGGTAGCAGTCGTAGTGGTAGTCGTCGTAGTAGTAGGAGTAGTAGGTAGTAGGAGGTAGGTAGTAAGTAGGTAGAAGTAGTAGGTTGTAATAGGGTCGTAGTAGTGGTAGTAGTAGTAAAAGTGATGGGGTGGTACCCAAATATAATCGGTGTTTAAGACAGATCGGGCTAAAAAAACATTTTCTAAAAGAGACTTGGTGACACACGTCGTATCATGCGGGCTAACCCACTTGTAAGAAATAAGTCAAAGACCATTTCACTTCCTTACCAGTATTTAGATATTTCTTTTCCTTGGGTAGCGTTTGGTATGCAGGAATGGTAGGCGGGATTGAATGGAACATTACGATTGAATGAAAAAAAATGTGTTTGGTTGGTCAAGGTAATGGAATCATCCATTACCTCATCCATTCAATTCCCTCTAAAAACCCCAAAATTCATTCCATTCATCCCCCTGTTTTTTTTTTTCATTCCATCCCTTTGTTACCCTTCTTCAGCACCGACCACCACCACCACCCACCTCTACCACTACCACCCATCGCCACCACCACCGACCACCGCCATCGCCGACCACCACCGACTTCCGCCACCCACCGACCATCACCGCCACTTTCCATCACCAACTACCGCCACTTTCCGTCACCAACCACCGCCACCCCCACCCAGTGACTACCGCTATCACCGACCACCTTGCCACCCACCGCCAACCGCCACCTCCACCACCGACAATCGCCACCCACCACCAAGCACTAACCGCCATCACCGACACTCTCCGTCATCGACCACTACCACTACCACCACCGCCACCGCCACCGCCACCGCCACCTCCACTTCCACCACCGACCACCGCCACCAACTACCATGCACCGACTACCACCACCGACACTCTCCGTTACCGACCACCACCACTAACAACCGCCACCAAGCACCGGCCGCCACCACCGACCACCACCACTACCAAGTCGCCGTCGCCACTCACTGTTCCTGTCACTCCCTATCGCCACCCATCGTTGTCGCCGCCATTGACCATCACTGTTGCCGCTACCACGACCACCGTTTCCGGCACCCACTATCAATCGTCATTGCCACCACTCACCAGCACCGGTTTTATTCCTAAGTCTTTTCCTACCTACCAAATAATACAAAGTAATGATTCATTCTATTTTTACGTGGTAACCAAACAAGACCATGGAATAGTAATCATCCATTTCATTCCTTTGTCCATTCCATTCCCTTGTCCATTTCATTCCTTCGTCCATTCCATTACCTCATACCAAACAGACCCTTGGTGTTGTAGTGGTGGAATGGTTGAGGAAATACTTGGTCTTCTTTGTGACCCATGTTTGATTCATACCCTCCCTAATAATTTGTGCGACATCCACGTGAAGAGTAAATACGGGTGGTGCCGGTTCGACTTGGATGTTAGGTGAGGTTTTACCGATTATTCCACTGTATTGCCTTCGGACGGGTGGAGGTCGGGTTTCCACACATCTGAGTGAGCCATGGGGCTTGCGGCGGTCAAGTAGTTGACATTGGCCACAACGCTCGGTACTATGATAATTGACACGTTGTTACTTGCCTTTAAAAAAAATATAGTTCTTTTCCTTCTTCGAAGAAATATATTTCAAAAATCCAAAAACATGTAACGTTTCAATTTCCATTCCAATTCTGATGTACCATAATTAAAAAAATTAGTTTCATATTGCAATAAATATATATCATTACAAAATTATTGTAAAATTTGGACTAATATGCCAAAGAAAAGTCAATTTGAGAGTTCATGTGTATATATATGATCCTTTTGATCTAAACCTTGGGACCAATAGGTTAGGGTTGTATAAGGATTTCCATTGATCTAAACCTTTCAAAAAAAAAAAAATATATGATCCTTTTGACATCAATTACAAATCGCACCAAATTAAAGTTATAAAGTGGGCTTTGGGTACTTGTGAGTGAAATGCCCTTCCCTCGGTATTTTCTTCACAATTAAGTCAGTTTTAAGGAATAAAATACAAACATATCAACATAAGATTCCAACATAAGATTCCAACATAAGATTCCAACATAAGATCAAGGCTCCAAGATCTATTTCAAAGCCATCTACTAACTAATATTAAGTTATTTAGAGTCATGTAAGAATCATTCATTGAAAAAGTTGTGGTGGAGACCAAAACAAACTCATTTTATTGGATTAAAAACATGGCAAAGCTAGCAAATCTAGAATGGGATGCATGGTGTGATATCTATATCTATATATATATATATATTGCAAAGGGATTAATCCTACATGTTATACTCTTATGCAATATCTTCTTTGAGAGATACCACATAGGATGTGATGTGGCAACTCTAAACCAATTAAAAAAAAGAAATAGATATGATTTAACCTAATCTATACATATAATAAACCAAAGCCATTTTAATGACATGGCATTCAAAGAGAGTATTCTCTTTATTGAGTGTGCCATGTGTCATCCCATGTGGCAAGACCATTATTTTAGGAAAATTATAATTTAAAATTTAAAAACAAAATTAGATTTTTATCTCTAATGTTTCATCCCATAACTTTTAAATGTTAATATCTTTTATACACGAGATTTTTTAAAGAAAAAAATTACACCAAATTAACGAGCGTTTTATTATCTTTCTAACGAGTACCATAGTGCTATATAAAAAACGGAGAAAAAAAAACGACTATTTTTTGTAACCCGACAGGTATTGTGTCAGGTTTGGAATTAGTTTAAAAAAAATTGTGGGTTTGGGTCGGGCCTGGAATTAGGCGATTCCCGACCCAATTACCCTTTTTTTATATATTAGAATATGATAACTTATGACAGAGATTTGTTTAAAATAATAATAATAATAATAATAATAATAATAATAATAATAATAATAATAATAATAATCATTCATCATATATTGGCAAGTCATTAATTATGTTGTCATATTAGATATTTTATTATGTCATATTAGATATTTTATTATGTCATATTAGATATTTCAACACGGGACGCTCTCTAACAGGTAATTGCTATGTTTTCTTTTTCTACCATATTCTGAAATAGCTCAAATCTTATTGTATGCAGTTAAAGACCTTTGACTGAATGTATTAGTGCTAAACAATCTATGTCCTCTTGAAGTGCTTGGGATCTTAATATTCTGTTTTAGGTGTTGATGTTGTAAGGTGAAATTGATCTTTTGGTATTTTTTTAAAGTATCTAATGTAAGTTGATACATAGATGCCATTTTTATAGTTTTAGATACTTCTAATTTTATTCACTTTAGTTAGATTTCTCAACCCGGGACGCTCCCGGGGTATAAGCTAGTCTATTATAATCTTTAACCTAATCTATTAAATACCTAATCTACTAAATCTAAATATTAAACCTTTATTATTTTATCTCTTGTGTTTCCTCCCATAACTTTTAAACGTTAATATCTTTTATATACGAGATTTTTTTTAAAAAAAAATTACACCAAATTAACGAGCGTTTTATTATCTTTCCAACGAGTACCATAGTGCTATATAAAAATCGGAGAAAAAAATGACTTTTTTTTGAACCCGATAACTATTGTGTCGGTTTTGGGATTAGTTTAAAAAAATTGTGGGTTTGGGTCGGATCTGGGATTAGGTGATACCTGACCCGATTACCCAAAACAACATACCCAAATAGCCGACCTACATACCCGATCATATACCCATGAATTTTTTAACGCATCACATAACCCTTAGATTAATGCGTTCGATATTTCAATAATTAACTTTTTTTTTCATATTTCATGTTAGTTCTTTTTAGAATGATCGATTACAAACTTCTGAATTCATTTGTAATGGCACTAGATTTATACCCCGGCGCAGAGATTCGTTTTTTTTATATTTGAATATGATAACTTATGGCAGAGATTTGTTTAAAATAATAATAATAATAATAATAATAATAATAATAATAATAATAATAATATATTTTATTATTTTATATTAGATATTTCAACTCGGGACGCTCCCGGGATAAAAACTAGTTATTTATGAAAAAATTTCCAGCTATCTGATTTGGACTTTAACTTGTTCCGACCTCTCGATGGCTTGATATTGAATTAGAATTATATAGAGACACTCAAAATTCAATTCAAAGCAAATTTGAATTCGGCTTTCAACTATTCGAATTTTATTCCAATCCGAGTTATCATATATCGAAAAGTTAATGGCCAAAATCGTCCCTGAGGTTTGGCCATTTTTGCTACATCAGTTTGTAAGAATATATTTATATATTCTATTATGTGGCCCTTATAATCATTTATCTAATAATTGATCAATGACCTAAATACCCCTATTGGTTTAACTGGTCTTTATGTGATGGACGTAATTACCCTTAATGAACCATTAAATAGGGTTTCACCTTGGGTGTATATATAGAGATTATTAGGAGAGGTTAAGAGACTAATGAAACACCAATACTTCAAACCCTAATGCCTCCATCTCCTCTCTAAAACTGAGATCTATGATCTCCTTAGCCATCCTAACTGTACACCCTAAACGGGAACCCGATCATCCTGTAGATCATGAAGTATTCCCTATCAGTGGTTGCTGGCTAATAAGGTACTGATTCGATTTACTTATTCATGTTTATGTATTATTATCAAAGAATTGATCAACATGTGGTATCAGAGCATATGTTGATTATATCAATTCTTATTCGATTTGCAATAATTAAATCAAATACGAAGTTTTGATTAATGGATTTTACGAAACTTTGTTTTATTTAATGACGGCGACGTCAAATAAAAAAAAATTGAGGATCGACAAATAAGAAATAATGTTCACAGAATGTTTGAAAGTCACGAAAACCTTTTGTGGTTTGAAAGAAATAATGATTTCAATAATGATAAGGTTTAGATATTTATCAAAGCACAAAACAATTATGTGAGTTTCAATGTTTCGAACATAGCAGTTCTAGATTTCATACATCCTATGACATCACATTTTAGGGGTGTGACATCATATTACGAGGTATGTGGCATGCTCCTATTGATGCATGATGTTGACCAGGGTGTATCATTCCTAATTAAGGGGTGTATTGTTTCATAATCCCATTATCAAAACCAATTAAATCATAATGTTTCTGCCTTTTGTGATCAAATCACGAAAAAAAAATCAAATAATGATAAATTGATTTTTTTGATTTAATTATTACAAATCATGAAAATCGCTATAAATTGGTTAAAATCAGGATTAAAATCTGTTTCCTAAAATTTTGGGAGTAACTTAATCTCCAAGTTTTAAATTAAAAGGTTATCACAATTTTCGAAATCTTTTGGAGATATACTAAAAATCCCAAAATTAATTGAAACGGATTTTCTAAAATCCCTAACTTATAGCATTTATCGGATTTAATGTTCTCGTATTATTTGTACTCGGATTAATATTTTCGAAAAGGAGTTCTCAAACAGGTTGGCGGATTTAAGGTTCACGGACAACTAGTTCTCGGTTCTGTTTCCGAAATAAAATTCGAGAACCTAAACTGCAACCGAGAACCTAAGAACAAAATCGAGAACCAATACGAAATCCAAGAACCAACATTAAATTCGAGAACCCTTGTATTTTCCGAAAACTAATTTGTTTTTCCGAGAACTTAACTTATTTTCGAGAACTAGTAAATTTTCCGAGAACTAGGAACAAGGTCGGGAACTAACTATTTTTCGAGAACCTCCTTGTTGTTTTCGGGAACTAATTGTTTTTTTCGAGAACCTAATTTCTATCGAGAACTCAATTGTTACCAAGAACCATGACAAGTTCGAGAACTAACCATTTTCTCGAGAACCTCTTTTCCCGGGAACTAAACCTACTTTCTCGAGAATTGGTAATCTAAAATTTTCTCGGGGTTTGCTATTAATTAGTTTATTCGTTTTGAAGAACCTTAACTAATATGTTTTCAAAACCTAAATCAATAAACGTTTTGCTTCACTTTGATAACACTAAAAAGGTCCTACTTCTGCCCAAAGGTGACGTGCTACCTTAACCTAGTTATCTAAGTCTAACTAAGCATACCAAATTAGTTTTGCCTAATTAACAAGAATGTCTCACTTCTGTCCAAAGATGATGTGTTACATTCGTGTCCTGTAAAACTAAATTGTGCCTAATAAATTAAGTGTCTCACTTCTGCCCAAAGGTGATGTGCTACACTTAATTGCACATCATGCTTAAATGATTTCACTTCTGCCCAAAGGTGATGTGCTATTGTTTAAGTAGAACTTTTAATTAATCTATTATATTTTGGTGTTTATAATAGATGTTATCACATCTTCATCAAAACAATGATCCTCACATATTAATGATCCTTCATTAGTATAATGATCCTATTTTTATTTTTTTGTCTGCCTTACTTGAATATCCCATAACATAAATCACTCTAAATTTCTTCTAAAAGGTTATATCTCAAACTAACTAATGCACTCTTATTCCAAAAACTTAATATGATTTGCTCTTATTGAGTCTTGATTATCCCTTAAGATATGACACTCCTGCTAATTTTCTAATAAAATGAAATTTATTTTCATTAAGAAGTGGGATAAGTCAAATATAATGTCACTTATGGTAATCAATAACTCAAATTAATAATTGCTATCAGGGAAGCCATTAAAAGATTCTGAAATTCCTTAGACTAATTTTGTTTCTATGGAAGAATCAAAAGAACTCTTAAAGAAGCATGCAATTAATCTAAGTCAAATAATAACGTTAGGTGACATTCGTGAATACATCATAATATTGAATAACATGGCCTATTAAACTAAGGGCTTATTCATGGAATCGATAAAGATTTTCAGTGCGTTATAAAATAACTTTTCCATTAGTAAGATTGGATGCCTTATGAATCAACTACAACACTCAGAAGTACCAAAGGAAAATGAGTGTGTTGATAGCAACATACATACAGGAAAAGAAATGCCTAAAACTGAAAAAATCAGATGTTATTCACCTTACTACCACTAAAACTTAAAAATGGAAGATAACTTACAATAGAGAGGATAGTTTTAAAGTCCGGAAACAAATACAAGTACTACTTCCAGCTCTAAGTTTTCCAAGAGGATGTCTTACTGCAAAACTATGCCATTAGACTAGGCATAATTAATGAGACAAATCCACAAGCCAAGGAAACAGTTGGCTAAGTTAAGTAGTAGGAAATCAATGATATTTGACTCCATAAATATAAATATTCCAATTAACACATGATTGTTGTAGTTCTATTCGTTTCCTTACCAGATTTCAACAAATACTTAAGATGGGAGTAAGTGGCGAATTTATTGTTAAGGTTGAAAGAACCATTAATAACTGATCTTTGTATTAGGCTTTATGATACCTTACGATATTCTGGATATTACTCAGAATTTTAGTATCAACACTAAAGCCAAACTTTGACAGTTATGAGTTTTATGACCAAAACAAAGTCTATATTAACTTAAACTCTCATATTATTTGTTGTCATTATCTGAACAGAAACCTTATAAAATAGAACAAGAGGATACACACATTTTCACAACTTTGTTATCATGAAAATGAAAATTTAACAAAGGATAATGAGACCTATACACTTCATCCATTGAGACCAAAAATTTTCATGAGCAATCATGAATAGGTTAATGAAGGATGATTTGTTATCAATACTCATTCTTAGTGACTTTAAAGCATGTGTTAAATGCCCTAAAATTTAAAATGGCAGAAGGAATAAATGGGTTTCCATCACATGGTATAATTACCTGACATTAGTGGAGCTTAGAAAAATATCGACTTGTATCTAATCTGTTTCATACGGACCTAAGTTTTAAGAAATCAATTCATATATACTTAACGGGTTTCCATCTAAATATGTCCTTAAAATTTCTTATGAAATCTGGACAATAAGGAAATCAAGTATAAAATATATGAAATATTTCCATTCACATGCATCGCTAAAACTTATCATACGGAGTTCCTAGAGACCTAAAAGATCAGTGGGAGTATTAAGTGTCCTAAATTTTGATCTTATCTCAAATTACACCTCTTGTATGACACTGCTCTATCACAACTTGTCTCCTTAAAATATAATGATACTCCTAATAAAGTTTCATTGATGCCTAACTATGGGAAGAACTTAGATTTCTTACAAAAAAAAAAAAAAAAAAAAAAAAAAAAAAAAAAAAAAAACTAAAGTAATCCTCAATAAGAGAAACTAACAAAAACATCATTGAGTTGTTTCTCTATTAGAATCTATTGGTCTTCCAATCTTTGACCTTATGCATGCTAAGTTCCTAAAGATTTTTAAGTTTAGTGGGAGCAGTAAAAGTCCTTACCATGACTTGCCAGAAGTACAAGAGGCGGGGGGAGAGACTCATCAAATTCTACTCCGAATTTAACTCCGATTACACCTCTTGTACACCATACTGCACCAACTCTTACACACTTAGAAAGTAATATTGCTCCTTATTTACCTGAGAATAAAAGCACATAACCAAGAGCTAATTCATAAAATTGCATATGTATCCTAATAAACCCAATAGTTAACTCAGGAGGTCATCTAGGTCTAACAGGCCTACTAACTTTGATGATTAAGCACCTTACCTGACTAAAGCTGAAATGGATCTTTGGAAAGTTTATTAATCCTACCTCTTCTAATTATATCATCAGCATCAACTAAAACTTCTAAATGGGATAAAGCTAGTATTCGCAAACTTTGATTCCATGAATTAGAATAACGTTTGGATTTGGTTGAATTACCTAAGGGTGTTCATAACTAAACTGAATCTGAATGGAAACGTTATCACATTAAAAGTATGATTGATTGCTGAGGGTTATACTCAAGAGGGAATAAATTATCAAAGAACCTTCTTACTTGTCTTACAAAAGGTTTATTTGAGGATCATTACCGTTCTAGTAGCTTATAATAATTTAAGAGCTACATTAGATGAACAATTGACAACTTTCCCTAACATTGACCTACATGTTCATAATAACCTGAAAGTTCTAAACTGAAGGTCAAGAACACTTAGTTTGTAAGTCAATGAAATCCATGTATGGGTTGATGCAAGCATTTAAACATGATGAAATTATAATGCAATTCTTTTCATCAAGTACCAAGTGGATTAATACACATACCTCAAGATGAGTGGGAGCAACTAATACAAACTTGTCCTTATATAGATGACATTCTTTTGACAAGTATATGTTATGTTTGTCAAATCATTATTTGCGCATACTTTGACATAATGAATCTCGGAGATACCTCTTATGTTATAGGAATCAAAATTCACCGAGATAGACTCAACGAGACATTAGTTTCGTCTCTAAGCGGGTCCTTACACATGTAACATACAACATTGCTCTCCTTTAGAGGCTAATAGGATAATTGAGATTATTACCTTATGCTTCATTAATTAGAAGCCTTATGTAAGTTTAAAGTCTATACTCGTTTGGATATTGCTCATGTTGCTGAACATTGGACTCGTCTAGATTATTGTGAAGCATCTAATAAAATATTACAATATCTCTAAGAAACGAGAGACTATAATTTAAAGAAGAAGTGAGAACTTAAAATAGTTGAATACTCTTATTCTAACTTTATTGTATTCAAAGAAAACAATATGTCAACTTCGGGATATATCCTTATTTCAGCAGACAAAACTTATCTCATGGAGGAGTCATAATGAACTGTTAACAACAACCTAAATAATAATGACATAATTTGTTGCTTATCACAACGCAACTGTCACTAAATGTTGTTGGAATTTTATCAGTAGACTCATAATTAATAACTCCATCTAAGTTCTATATTGAAGACTTATTGTGATAAAGTCAGCTACCCTGTTTTCTCGAACAGTAACAGTTCGAGCGGAGCTGCATTAGAAATTCGATACAAAATTGACTGTTCACTTATTTTATGAACAAGTAGAGGAAACTAATTCTTTGTATCGAATTCATTCATGATATGCTTATGGATCCAATAAGTAAAGGTCTATCACCCATAAGTCTCTCTAAGGGCCTATATTAGAGACGGGTTTTACTAATGACCATGTACAACTGCATATTGTACTATGAATGACTAATTATTAATTATTCCTCATTCGTTTAATATTTGTTTGTCTCTAAATACATTCATGCATGCCTAAGGATGTATAGACACTAATTATACAAATTAACGTTAAGGGCTTACTTGTCATGATCCTAATGTTAAGTTTTAAATTTGGGGTGTAGTATGATTAATGGGGGTCCTGAGTTGAATAACTGACTCAACGACTGTATTTCTCTGCTACATTTTCGGGTTTAAAACTAAAATGAGTGTTAACTCCTGATCAGGCTTATCTAATGCTCATAATAAATGATTACTCGGCCAAGTGGGAGAATGTAAGAATATATTTATATATTCTATTATGTGGCCCTTATAATAATTTATCTAATAATTGATCAATGACCTAAATACCCCTATTGGTTTAACTGGTCTTTATGTGATGGACGTAATTACCCTTAATGAACCATTAAATAGGGTTTCCCCTTGGGTGTATATATAGAGATTATTAGGAGAGGTTAAGAGACTAATGAAACACCAATACTTCAAACCCTAATGCCTCCATCTCCTCTCTAAAACTGAGATCTATGATCTCCTTAGCCATCCTAACTGTACACCCTAAACGGGAACCCGATCATCCTGTAGATCATGAAGTATTCCCTATCAGTGGTTGCTGGCTAATAAGGTACTGATTCGATTTACTTATTCATGTTTATGTATTATTATCAAAGAATTGATCAACACAGTTTAAAATCGAAACTTTTTACATCTAGCCTAGATGTAAAAATGTTTTACATTTTATTGCCAAATTCGTCTCTGAAACTAAACCCGGTTAATTAACTATTGTCGTTAATTCTGGGATATTTTTGTCTTTTTGGCTGCACCCTTTTTAAAACCCAATTTAAACAAAGTTATTCATACCCCCAGAAGACAAAAATACCCCAGATGTAAAAATGGGGTAGCTAAAAAGACAAAAACACCCCCAAAGTTCACGACAATAGTTAACTGGGTTTAGTATCAGGGACGAAGTTGGCAACAAAAAGTAAAACAGAACAACCCATGTGTAAAAAGTTTCGATTTTGGACTAATGTAGCAAAACTAGCCAAATCTCAAGGACGATTTTAGCCATTAACTTTATTTCGAAGTAAATACAAATAAGTGATTTTCGTGTTGATTTGGATTCAAGTTATGCATATTATTTTTGTTTGATTTCGTGTTTAAGAATTTTGAAGTTGGATTCAAATTTGATTATTCGGTTTTTGATTATTCGGTTACCGAATTTGAATCTAACTTCAAAACTTCGAATCAAATTCAATTCAAATCCACAAAAGTCGAATAATTTGATTCTAATAGTTTAATTAATTAAATTTCGATTAGTTGAACATCATAATTTTTTTTGTTTGCCATTAAAAGAAAGGTAAAAAAAAATCAAAACATCATTCGTACGCCTTTCTGTCCTTCAATTTCTCAAATCTGTGGATATGTCTATTTAAGAGATTTTCGTATAAAATAAAACAAAAATATGTCGATTATTTATGTGCCGTTAACATCATTTAATACGTACGTCGATGTATTTATTTATTTTCCGTTGAAAAAAATGTAGTAAAAATTTAAAAGAAAAGCCCGGAAAAGAATGTTCGATCTAACGAGACAAGCCAATCAAACCCTACCCTCTGACCTATAGTTCAGCCTTCTTTCATGAAATGACACACAGTCAGTGATGTCACGGTTGAATAATTGAATCTAAATATTTAACACCCCAGTTAATGGCGAAAACATCAAGGTGTCACGGGGTAACGATTATTTAATAGCTCATAGACTAGAAATGTAAATATTGATACATTGACTAAGTAATTTATTACATTGAAATAAAATCTATCTATATAATAATTCAATACACTCGGGTCGAATGAAGGTCTTAGAGAGGGCCTGAGGGATCCAAATATGTAAATGGGACTCCGAAAATTAGCCTATAAATACCATTTTTTTTCTTCATTCTACCATCATCAATCTTCAATTACTTAAGAATTCTTCAATCCTACCTTCCTCATTCTTCTTTTCCATTTTTTGTCCAGGTATCTTCTCCATTTGATCTTTGATTTCTGTTATTACATCAAGTCGCTAACAATTATTTTCGGATCAAATGGACAAAAAGTTGTTTCTAAATATGTCGATTTATAATACATAAATCATCTAATTCCATTAGAATACGCACTGGTTTTCAGATCAAATTTACAAAAATTGGTTTCTGGCTATTTTTCGGCTCCTTTCGGATAGATTAAAGTGTGCTTCTAACAAAAAAAAAATTGATTCAATTAGATAGATCCAAAAGGTGTTTCTAATAATTTTTTCTAATGGAATATATACAAATATATCGGGTTTATTTAACATATTCATTTTTTCTATTGAAAACCAGGATTCCATCCGAAGAAACAAACTCGATTATGGCTTATCACAAGGGTGACCAATTCTTCATGGTGATGCATGACCCTTCGGCAAGAGTTTTGGTATGAATCTTATTTTCATCTAAATATGGCTTTTTTTTAGACAAATCGATTATTTTATTTTTTAATGCTGTTTTTAATGTGTTCATCCAGACATTGCCGAAAGCCATGAACAGGTTTTTGTTATCTAAAAGCATACACAACAAAGATAAACTAACTCGGCCACCTTTCCTTAAGATATTTTCGAAATAATAGAAGGTAATAAAGTTTTCGATTTAGCTATGGTTAATCATTATCTGTTTTCGATCATGTTCGGCACCGGGTCCATATTGTTTTTTGTTCGCATTGGGTATGGCCGAGTTAGTTTATCTTTGGCCGAGTGTTTGTTTGAGGAGATGTATAAGATTCTGGATTGAAGATTATTAGCATCTTAGATGTTAAATTCGAATTCCATGACAGATCCAAGTTTTGGTTTTTGTGCATGGTAATCCGAGTCTTTGATTGGTTTGTTTGAGGATTATTATGGGTGTGATTATTCATCAAGTGTTCTTGATTGTTCATGTTGATCATAAGTTTTTGGTCTATCATAATCCTTGGTGAATGTTTTGATTGAATGATCCTAAGTGTGGGGTATAGATGGATAGATTGTGTTAATGGGTTTGGATAGGATCCGTTTTGAATCGGGTTTCATAAATGAGATTGATTGGATTTCTAAAAATGATGCATTATTTAAGGTATGGTAGTTATGGAGTTTGAAAATATTTAAAAACTTCCGGATATTGTGGGCTAGGGTTATGGCCGAATTTAATGTTATTTATTAAAAATTTTAATTTCATTTATTTATATTACTTTTTTCGAATTTATGTTTAATAAGATTTAATCATTTTTAATGTATTTTTAGTATGTTAGAATTAATGTTATTTATTGACATTAATAATAATTGACCGAATTGAATGTTATTTATTACGATTTTTTAATCTCATTTATTTATATTAACATTACTACGAAATTAGGTTTAATCCATCTTTAGGAAATTATGTTTAATATTATTTATATTACTATTTGTTCGAATTATTATTGGTATTGCCTGCAATTAATAGGATTTATTCATTTTTTAATGATATTTATTATGAGTTTTAATGACATTAATAATAACTAACCGAATTAATTTACGAATATATTATTAATACTAATACTAATATTATGATTTTTAATTTTAATCTCATTTATTTTTTATTGACCGTATCAAATTACGAATACTAAAACTAATATTACGATTTTTAATTTTAATCCCGTTTATAACTTATTGATCGAATTAAATTTTTCTATTACTATTTTTACGAATATATTATTAATTATTAATAATTACTAATACTAACTAATACTAATACTAATATTACGATTTTAGTTTTACTATTCGTAAAAATAATATTGTTGACCAAATATATTATTAATACTAATTGAGATTAATAATAATTGACCAAATTGAATGTTATTTATTACGATTTTTTAACCTCAATTATTTATATTAATATTACTACGAAATTATGTTTAATCTATCTTTATGAATTATTATTGGTCTTGCCTGCAATTAATAAGATTTATTCATTTTTTTAATGTTATTTATTATGAGTTTTAATGACATTAATTGACCGAATTTATTGTTATATATTATGATTTTTAAGCTCATTTATTTATTATTGACTGAATTAAATTACGAATATATTAGTAATACTAAAACTAGTATTACGATTTTTAATTTTAATCCCATTTATATCTTATTGACCGAATTAAAATTTTCTATTAATATTTTTACGAATATATTACTAATTACTAATAATTACTAATACTAACTAATACTAATATTAAGATTTTAGTTTGCTTCGATCAGAAGATATTTCCATTGGCGAGTATTGTTTCTTTAAATGGTTTTCAATCCAGCACGGGCTGTTTGTTACTAAGGTTCCACCACAAAAAGTCATTGATTTTCAAATTTAAATTACGATTTTTTATTTTTATAATGTAATTTATTTGAAATATTGATTACGATTTTGAGGTTATTTATTAAGATTTATAATCTCATTTATTTATATTACTATGTTTACGAATTATGATTAGTCTTGATTGCAATTAATAATATTTATTATTTTTATGTTATTTATTAAGATGTTTAATATTATTTATTGACATTAATAATAATTGACCACATTCAATGTTATTTATTAAAGTTTTTAATCTCATTTATTTATATTATTTTTTTTGAATTTATGTTTATTAAGATATAATCATTTTAATGTATTTTTAGTATGTTATATCTAATGTTATTTATTGACATTAATAATAATTGACCGAATTAAATGTTATTTATTACATTTTTTAATCTCATTTATTTATATTAGTATTACTACGAAATTATGTTTAATCTATATTTATGAAATTATGTTTAATATTATTTATATTACTATTCGTTCGAATTATTATTGTCTTGCCTGCAATTAATAGGATTTATTTATTTTTTAATGATATTTATTATGAGCTTAATGACATTAATAATAATTGACCGAATTTAATGTTATATATTACGATTTTTAAGCTCATTTATTTATTATTGACCGAATTGACTGAATTAATTTAAGAATATATTATTAATACTAATATTAATATTATGAATGTTAATTTTAATTTTAATCTCATTTATTTCGTATTGACCTAATTAAATTACGAATATATTACTAATACTAAAACTAATATTACGATTTTTAATTTTAATCCCATTTATATCTTATTGACCGAATTAAAATTTTCTATTATTATTTTTCGAATATATTACTAATACTAATAATTACGATTTTAGTTTTACTATTCGTAAAAATAGTATTGTTGACCGAATATATTTCTAATACTAATTGACATTACTAATAATTGACCTAATTGAATGTTATTTATTACGATTTTTTAATCTCATTTATTTATATTAATATTACTACGGATTTATGTTTAATCTATCTTTATGAATTGTTATTGGTCTTACCTGCAATTAATAGGATTTATTCATTTTTAATGTTATTTTTTATTAGTTTTAATGACATTAATAATAATTGACGAATTTAATGTTATATATTACGATTTTTAAGCCCATTTATTTATTATTGACCGAATTAAATTACGAATATATTACTAATACTAAAACTAATATTACGATTTTTAATTTTAATCTCATTTATATGTTATTGACCGAATTAAAATTTTCTATTACTATTTTTACGAATATATTACTAATTACTAATAATTACTTATAATAACTAATACTAATACTAATACTAATATTACGTGCAGAAATTGTTTCTCAATTCGCTAGGTTTGTTATTTGCATATTCAACATTTTTGTTTACAACATTCTTATTTTATAATTAGTTACACATTCTAAATTTTCTATATATAATGCTTTTATAAAGGTTTATTGTGATTGGATGGCTTGTTTTGCATCAATCAGAAGATACTTCCATTGGCGAATATTGTGTCTTCAAATGGTGTTCAATCCAGCACAAAATGTTTGTTACTAAGGCTACACCACAAGATGTCATTGAATTTGAAATTTAAATTATGATTTTGATGTTATTTATAGAGAGTTTTAATGTTATTTATGATGATTTTAATGTCATTGATTTGAATGATTGATTATGATTTGGTTGTTATTTATTAAAATTTTTAATCTTATTTATTGATATTACTAATATTTCGAAAATCATTTTAATATTGTTGACCGACTTTAATTTTGATATTACAACTTTTCTTTAATCAGTTGTCATGAAATGATATTCTTTTAAATATATACGACTTTCTTTCAAACATTTATTTAAATCTATTTAACAATGTTAAATCTATTTAACAGTTTATAATTTAAATATAATCCAAAGATAACAATGTACATTTATTTTCCTACACTTTTATTATTCTGTTAATAATAAATATAATTTAAATATATTTAACAGTTTCCAAAAATATATAATGTATTCAAAATAACTTTCAATGCTATTACTAATATTTCGACCTTTATTTTAATATTGTTGACCGAATCTGAGTAAAAACTTTTTACGTTTTTGTTAAATTGATGGAGGTCAATTCTTTGACTATATGTCTTTGAGTTTGATTGTGCTAATTTTAAGTATTGTTGACCAATTCACGTCAATTACCAATCCTTCCATTTTTTATAATTCAAAGACTTTCTTTTAATCAATTGTCATGAAAAGATATTCTTTTAAACATATACGACTTTCCTTTAAACATTTATTTAAATCTATTTAACAGTTTATAATTTAAATATAATCCGAAGATAGGAGTGTACATTTATTTTCATACACTTTTATTATTCTTTTAATAATAAATATAATTTAAATCTATTTAACAATTTCCTAAAATATATAATGTATTCAAGATAATTTTCAATGCTATTACTAATATTACGACCTTAATTTTAATATTGTTGACTCAATCTGAGTAAAAACTTTTTACGTTTTTGTTAATTTGATGGAGGTCAATTCTTTGACTTTATGTCTTTGAGTTTGATTGTACTAATTTTAAGCATTGTTGACCAATTCACGTCAATTACCAATCCTTCCATTTTTTATAATTCAAATATATAAATAAATATTCATACTCAATCACGTCAATCGAGGCACAGTATTTTCGATTTTGCAGAATTGTTTGAGACACAACAATACTATACAAACCTTAACAAATAATAAAATCATTTAATCGTCATACCAACTTTAACAACGAAATTAAATGATAATATAAGTTTTCAAAATTTTACTTTCTGTTAAAAATTATATTACTTCAATCACAACTAATAATGATTATTAAAGATGTCAATAATAATTTGTATATAATGGGTAATCCAATTAGAGACGCGGATGATTTTAATGTCATTTATTTGAATGATTGATTATGATTTTGATGTTATTTATTAAGATTTTTAATCTTATTTATTGATGTTACTAATATTACGAATTTCATTTTAACATTGTTGACCGACTTTCATTTTGATATTACTAGTTTCTGTTAATCAATTGTCACTAAACGATAATCATCATCTTGATTTCAATAAGTGTGCTAATTTTAAGATGTCAATAATAATTTGTATATAACGGGTAAGGCAATTTCAGACGCGGCTTATTTTAATGTCATTGATTTGAATGATTGATTATGATTTTGATGTTATTTATTAAGATTTTTAATTGTTAAGTACTATATTTACACAGTTCAAATGGGTCTGGGGTTGATCCTTTTGGTGTCTATTTTTTAATAAAATATAGGAAATTTATATTACAGCATGTGACATTAGACCCATTTTCTTATTAGTTATTTTTTAGCCATGTAATCGGTTTGAACCATTGGAGAGAAAACATGTAAAATTTAAGCTACCCATTCAAGTAAGTGGGTTAAGGATTGTTTCTTGATTTACTTATCATCGTATCCATATCTTTACAACAACTATATTTTATGTAGAACACAAATATGGAATACAATGGTGGAGGTTTTCATAAATTATTGAAAATGAGCTGCACTCCGAGGATCGTGATGACAATGATAACAACTTCGAAGGTGAAAAATCAGCTATCGATGAGCAAGACTTGGAAGATTTTGATTGAAGTAATGAAAATAGACCATTGGTTGAAGTTCGTTAAGCCCCAACTAAATTATAAGTGTTCTATGCTTAAGCTTAGTTATGATTAGAATATAGATATTACCCAAATGATGTAATCTGTGATAATGGTTGAAGTTCGTTAAGCCCCAACTAAGTGATAAGTGTTCTATGCTTAAGCTTAGTTATGCTTAGAATATAGATATTACCCAAATAATGTAATGTGTGATATTGTGATAGTATGCTATGTAGTTTGCAGTCGTAAAATTAAACTTTACTTACTCGATATATCCATCATTTCGTTACATTAAACTGTTAGATGACATTTTGCATTTAACATCAAAATTCATACATATTGCTTTATCAAACATTTAGTAACCAAAACAAATTGCATAATACAATTCTTATTTTCCTACTTTTTTTTTCATTTTACTTTGGGATGAACCGTGGCTCCCCACGGGACTCTAACCTAGTTACAAGAATACAACGTTTAAGAACCAACAATCTAAAATAAAATTTAGTAAATTTCAAGTCTAAGACCATACGTAGTGGCTGGTGAAAGTGGCGTGAAAGGGGCATTTTCTCATCCCGTTCACATGCAAACACCGCCCCCCTGCCCGTTAAAGGGGCGCTAAAGGGTCTGGGGCCAAAAATTTCGCGTGGGTGAAAGGGGAAGCTGGCGAATCAGGTGTGGACATGTATTATTATTATTATTATTATTATTATTATTATTACATTGGATTGAAACTCAAAGAAGAAGAGGTAGAGATGAGTTGCGGGCAGTGGGAAGAAGAAGAGGGTAAAGGAGGTGGGTGAGACCTTGCTTTATTTTTTTTATTTTATTAATATAAGAACACTTTTATTTTTATTAATAAGACTATTGGCCCCACAAAGTTGTTATTATTATTATTATTATTATTATTATTATTATTATTATTATTATTATCTATACTATATTAATTTAGCGACACTTAAACAGTGTCCAATATCTAATTTACAGCACCACCACTAAAGTTTTAACATTCACTACACTTTTATATTATCTATATATTAATATTTTACATTTACTATATAATTTATTATTATATTTTAATTACACTTTAGTCACTAACTTTCTTACTAACTTATTTGATCACAAAAGTTTTGGCTTTTAGGATTTCAAACTTCGACCACATAACTTTTAGCTTTTAGGATTTTAAACTTTAACCACCCAAATTTTTTTAAAGTTGCATTACTGCCACATCCACCGCAACATCATTTAGCTAAGCATTGACACATTTTTTCTAACTTTGACTACCAAACTTTTAGCTTTTAGCCGCAAGTATTTTTTTGAAGCTCACGCGAGAATAACAGTCACTTAATATTATCTTTTATGTCCACGAAACCCTTCACGCAACAGAAGCTCCCACAGCGACGCGAGATGTTTACCGTCCAACAAACCCTCAACGCGCGATCGTTAACGTAATTTGCGCACTTTGGTATCGTTACCGGCAACAATTTTTGCCGCTTTTCGGGACTAATACTTTCAATACCAGTATAGTGATCTAGATGATTCAATTATTCTATCGAGTGGATGTATCGTGAGGTCGTCCACATAGTATGTTTCTATTGGTCCGCGTAATATGCCACCTTTTAGCTAAGCATTGACACAATTTTTTCTAACTTTGACTTCAAATAAAGCGTACTACTAAACATGTATGCACAACAGCCGCGCCTGCAACGATGCGCGGGCCAACGCGCCCGCGGCAACACGGGGTAACTACCACTAGTTATTATTATTATTATTATTATTATTATTAATTATAGGTATTATGGTTTTTTTTTTTTGTATTTGTTTATTTAAATTTAAATAAAAAATAATAAAATGGCATGTGGCCCACATGCCACATGTCAAAAAATGTCCCACTTCAAATTTCACCCACCATTACACCTCTTGCCCCTTTAATGCCCCTTTCACGCACCAAATTGGCCTTACATGCCACATGTCATAAAATGCCCCTTTAACCCACCACTACACGTGGCCTAAGTCTAAGTTCCAAAAGCTTAACAGTGATCTCATAACAACCTGAAACATGTACGAAAATAATTTTGTCAATACAAAATGTATTGGTGAGCATACCCTGTTTGAATAAATATAGTAGGAAAAGAGTTTCGCAATTCACGTGTTATACTGTCTACAATTTAGTGTTCAAGCTATGTACAAATGTCACCTAAAATCAAGCCTTAGAGTAGAAATGATATCTAAGAATAATGGGATATCTAGTATATATGTATAGTAGTCGCTCAATAGTATGATTATATATAGTATGCGACAAAGCAAGTAGTTTACACATAACAATACTATTTATTGCTATGCTAGGCCCACACCGGGTTAATGATTAAGGTCATAAGTACACACTATCAGCGATCAACAAGTAAAACACATACAAGAATTGCGATTGTGAATATAGAATAAAGCATGATTAAGTGAGTGAAGTAATAAGCGTACACGAGTCACCCCAAAAGTGTAAACATGAAAAAGGAGATAAGTATACTCACATTTGCTAAGCTGAATTATCCTCTAAGCGTTGTGAATGTATGTGAGGCGAATCCCAAAGACTTAACAACGTAGCTAGTCCAATTTGAAGAAATAAAAACCGAAAAAGAAAGAATATCAAGCTTCCAATTCGCCAATTACAAGAGCTTATAATCAAAGCTTCAATTGTAGAAGTAATAGACTATAGAAGAAAGGTATGAGGGAAAGTTTAATCAGATTGAAACAATCGATTTAGAGGTGCCCAGTGTAATGGGTCATAGGTGGGTTTTTATACTAGTTTTGTATTCAATTAGCCATTAAAATTGGTCAACACCATAAAGTAAGGTTTTATGATGAATTGAATATTTGACTAGGACTTTGACTGTTTAACTAAGACTTTGACCAGGACTTTGACTCGTACTTTGACTAGGACTTTGACTGGGACTTTGACTGGAACTTTGACTGTCTTCGCGGACCGCGAGAACTAAAAAAATCAAATTTTCTAATTTAATCAATTTTAAGTTCCGGATTTGTTTCCTTCGGTTTCTAAGTTGTTTTAGGACCGAAAATTAAGGGTTTTGAGTATCAAGGTCTAAAACATACGTGCTCGGGTGTAGATGTGAGTATAAAACGTGCAATACTTTTACTTATAAAAATTATAAGTTTTATTAAATTGTGACTTTTGGTCCTATTAAAATAGGAGGGTTAAAAATTAAAATTTTGAAATAGTTGAGGGACCAATTATGTCACACCCACAAATTTCCACATGCGGGGTTTTACCGCCAGGCGCGTGACACACCAGGATCCAAGTCAACGGTCACAATAAACGACATCTATATGATAAGAAAACAACGTAAACTACCATTGAGTTTCAAAACCGGTCTAACACAGCGGAAGCAAAATGTATTATTACAACTTAAAAGTAAACCTCAAAGTCTGAAATGTTTAACAAAATATGCATATGATCCCTAGACGCCGTGAGACTCCGTGCGCCTATACTCAATGCTGCTACCTTAGCGACCTGAGAAAACATGCCAAAAAGACGTCAACATATAATGCTGGTGAGTTCACAGGTTTTAAGTTCGTAAACGTTTTCATGTGTAAAGCAATTCCTCATAAAGTTCCAAGTGTGCAAAAGTTCCAAGTAAATAACAAACGTTCCCTTACTACTACGACTATGTTGCTAAAACCATTACTGACAAACGTTGCTCAAGTTGCTGCCCATGTGTTAAGTGTCAAGTGTCAAGTAGAGACGATATGCACCCGCCCGGCTCCCAGCCGTCAGGTGAGGTTCGTCACACCCGATAGATCTATCCACATTTCCCCCGTTGTGCCCCGCACATTCATGGTTTCAATAAGGACTTAGTTTTCGTCGTATAGTAAATAAGTGCCAAGCGTCAAGTGTCAAATGCCAAACATCAATGTTTAAAAGTGTCAAGTGCCAATGTTTAAATATGCCAAGTGCCAAACGTGTCACGTTTCTTAAAAGAGTCACATTCCCAAAAGGCGTCATGTTTCTAAAAGCGTTGCGTTTCAAAAGTGTTGTGTTTCAAAAGCGTCGTGTTTCAAAAGCGTTGCGTTTCAAAAGCGTTATGTTTCCAAAAGTGGTAAGTTTCATAAGAGTTGCGTTTTCGAATCATAAACGTTGCATTGCTAAAACGTGTGGCATGCTTCTCCCCCGAGAGAAAAGAGTATAAAAGAGGGGCCGTGAAACTCACCTTAGAGTGCGTCTTCTGATAACTAGAATTCCAACACGTGTATGATAATCCCAACTAATGACAACCTATCAATGAGTTTACATAAGTGTGATGACTACTAACCCGAAGGCTAACTAGTCCCAGATTGTCCAGATCTTGACTACGTGTGTTAAAAAGTGTGTTTAAACGTTAACCGAACATCCCAGACCGACCCGACATCCCGTTGGTGACCCATTACATCAATTAGTCATGCACATAAGTTTAACACATAAGTTTCAAGCATAAAACACTTAGTTTGCATCAAAAATCTCATTCCGGACATCAGATGGTCGAATGTGGTTTTTCCCATTTCCACGTTCGCCCGTTTGAGCCACGTTCGCCCGTTTTTCCCACATTTTGTTCCACGTTCGCCCGTTTGAGCCACGTTCGCCGTTTTTCCCACGTTCGCCCGTTTTTCCCACGTTCGCCCGTTTTTCCACGTTCGCCCGTTTTTCCACGTTCGCCCATATTTTATTCCACGTTCGCCCATTCGAACCAATTTTATTCCACGTTCGCCCGTTTTCATCAGCATTTTATAAAACGCACCAAAACGCATCTAAACGGTCCGAAAACATCACGAAACATTACCAATCACAACAGTCAACTATCATCAACATATTCCTACATAACCCTACCAATTTTATCCCGAAATCCGTCCGTTTTACAAGTTACCCGAAATAGCAAATTATGGAGATGTCACATCAAACGCATGCAATCTTTACCCAATTAGGAAACTTTATGAAATCAATTAATAATCAACTTAATATACTCAGATTATCATGAACAATAAACCCCCCAATCATATCCTTATCACTATCATCATGAACAAGCCCTAGATCTAACCCAAAATCCCCAAAAATGAACATAACATCATCAATAATCAATTGTAACCTATCTCAATCATAAATCATCATCAATAACAGTCCTAGATCATTGTCATAACATCTATACAGCAATCAATCCTCAAACAATGCATAACATCACATAAAACACCATTAACACATGTTATTTTGTATGAAAACTCATTGTTTATGAATAGGTTTTGTTTAGAAAGATATTAGGAAGGTTTTTATTCATGAAAACATGTTTGAATCAGATCTGGACTCTTGGGGTTTAATGAAAACGAATTGAAATGCTTTAAAAATGATTTAGAATGAAGAACACACCTTAGATCTTTGTGTAGAAGATGTTTGTAGGTTAGATTATAGAAAACAAGGGCCAAAAACTCCTTCCCCAATGTTTAAAGTTGCTAGAGAGTGTTTTGAGGCGTTTAGGGTTTGTGAAATGGTGAAAAATGACAAAGTGTGGTATTTATACTATGTCCACATTCGCCCCTTTTACCTGGGTGAATGTACCCTCCTTCGACCCTTTCACAGGGTCGAACGTACCCTGACTTGGTCGAATGAAATTCTTTAAATTCCATATCCCAGGTTCGCCCCTTTTACAAGGGTCGAACGAGGAGTATTGTCCAGGTTCGCCCATTCGATTGGTCGAACCAGGACTCAAGTTTTTCTAGTTTTCCAATTTGTCGTGTTTAAGGCATTTTAACGCACCCTAACATACGAGCATGCAACCTTAGTCTATGTTTAACATATTTAAGCATGGATGATTATCTATACATCATTTAAACACATCTAAGCATATAATCCACCATACAACAATTAGTCTACACATACACTTAATTAGTTTATGTAATTCACCAACAACGGGACTCGTATCGTGTGTGTGTGTGACTAACCCAATGATCTCCCGAATCATTGGACCCTGGACTGGAAAATACGGACTGTGTTCCGACTCTACTGACCCCGTCAAGTATGTTTAATAAACGTTTTTCGCTAAGGTAGACTTATGTGTTTCTAAAATGTTGACCCAAACATGCCGGGTGTCACATCATCCCTCTGTTGAAAGAATTTTCGTCCCGAAAATTTCCCGAAGTCAAAGAGAACGAAGCGATAAAAAGAAAAATTTTCCCGGTCGTCACATCATCCCCCTGTTGAAAGGAATCTCGCCCCGAGATTCACTCTTCGACAGTAATGAGTGTCGACCTAACCCAAGTAACGTCTCCCAGAACGCAAACGAAGTGATAACCACAAACGAAAGATGATATCAACAGATACTCTATGCCGGGGAACCGCCCTCCCCAAAGTGAATACAAAACAATGAATCCTCCTGATCGAAGGCCTACTAGAGACTACTGTGATCGGTATAAATGACACACCGGTACCGTCCAAGTAGCATCTCCAGAGGACCCATATCAGACCCATGAATGCAAAACGATGACCAAATACCAAACTGAATGCACACAATGAATACGAATCGCCAAACAATGTGAATGAGAATGAATACGAGCATAACGAAAATTAAGAAAAGAATACTCACCAGTAACAGTATCAGGATCCTCCTGGTTCTCCCTAGCGCCAATGACATAAACATGACCACGAGTAGTTCGACCGCCGCCTTCGTTCCCAGCACCACCTGCAGTCCCTTGGTTCAGCTTAGGACAATCCCGCTTGAAGTGCCCAGTCTCCCCACAGTTAAAACACCCATGGTTTCCCCGAGGAGCAGGAGCGGGGACAACCGCTTGAGTCTGTTTCGGCTGCAGATTGACCCTACAATCCTTAGCCAAGTGACCGAATCGCTGACAACGATTACAGCGAAATGCATCACAACCCCCAACATGGTGATACCCACATGTGTTACACTTCGGACTCTTACGAACATAACCTCTAGTCTTCTGCTCAGATGACGCTCCCACAACGTCCTGCCTCTTGACCTGCTGTTGAGATGACCCAACGTTCTTCCCAGCACTCTCCCACTTCCTCTTGTTGTCCGCAGGGGCCTTCACAGCAGCACCCCTCGGAGGTAGAACGCCCTCAGCAACCTTCATGTTGGTCAGCTTGTGAGCTGCCCGAACAGTGGCCAACATAGTAGTGTGATCAGCAGCGGCAACAAGTCCAGCAATCTCCGGCACTAACCCAGCAACGTAGTGCTCAATCCTCCGGTACTCCGGTGTAGCCAAACCGGGGCACATTACAGCCAACTCGTTGTGCCTAGCAGTAAACTCCTCGATCTCCGACCCAACCATCTTCAGATTCCAGAACTCATGCTCCAACTTCATAATCTCGTCCCTCGGGCAATACTCTGCTCGCAACATCTGAACGAACTCGGACCACGGCATAGCATTGGCCTCACCCAGGCCAAGGTTCGCAGTGGTGGAGTTCCACCAGGTCAAAGCGTGTCCCTCTAGAGTAGCAGAAGCATACTTGACACGATCAGCGTCAGGACAGTTACACATAGCAAACACCGACTCGATCTTCTTTAACCACCGGAGCAGACCCACTGCCCCTTCAGTCCCATTGAAGAAATGGGGCTTACAGTCCATGAACTTCTTGTAGGTGCACCCAGACTGCACCTGATTAGTATTTCCCAGGGTCTGCTGAGCAGCCTGGAAAGCAGCCAACGCAACATTCAACTGCTGCTGCAACATGTTCTCCAACTCCGCCTGAGTCATGGTGATGTTCCCACCACCTCGTCCACCGCCATTGCGACCCCCGCCGCCACCACGGCGTCCACCAGCACGTCCACCAGCGCGACCAGACATGTTCTGCCAAACATGAGACAAGATACTCAAAACCACTAACAGATCAAGCTACAAGTGACCAAACGAATTCAGAACGTGGTTCCAGCATGACCATTAGTCCGAACACGAAGTCCACCAAGATTTTCATGCATTTCGATTTATGATTTCGTGTGCACCCGAAATAACAAATCGCTCTACATGGTCCTCTAGGCGTGCTCCTAGCTAGAACTTCAAATCACCCGATACACACATTCCTAAAAGAAACTGTTATCGCACGAAGATCCCAAAGTGAACAGTCACTCAGGAGTGTACTATGACAAGTACTAGTGCATGATAGTGTTTGTGTAGGCAAGTATGTACATTAGAGCATAGAGGGGAGATATCCAAAACCCGGAAAGATCTCAAGAATGTGCCGAAGCCACCCCAATGTACACTACTGTCAAGTATAAGCGATAAGCCCCTTCATCTTCAAACCCGAAGAAGAAGATAGAACCCAGGTAGGAATAACAAAAGATGGATAATGTGATACTGTGTGATGAGGACACTGACACCCCGACAAGGTTAGTATGTTTACCAAATGACACGACCCGTAACTATGTGTGACCGTCTAACGTGTGTGATACTCGGCTATAGACTAGACTCTACATGCAGTCCTAGTTCACTATAACCATTGGCTCTGATACCAATCTGTCACACCCTCAAATTTCCACATGCGGGGTTTTACCGCGAGGCGCGTAACACACCAGGATCCAAGTCAACGGTCACAATAAACGACATCTATATGATAAGAAAACAACGTAAACTACCATTGAGTTTCAAAACCGGTCTAACACAGCGGAAGCAAAATGTATTATTACAACTTAAAAGTAAAACTCAAAGTCTGAAATGTTTAACAAAATATGCATATGATCCCTAGACGCCGTGAGACTCCGTGCGCCTATACTCAATGCTGCTACCTTAGCGACCTGAGAAAACATGCCAAAAAGACGTCAACATATAATGCTGGTGAGTTCACAGGTTTTAAGTTCGTAAACGTTTTCATGTGTAAAGCAATTCCTCATAAAGTTCCAAGTGTGCAAAAGTTCCAAGTAAATAACAAACGTTCCCTTACTACTACGACTATGTTGCTAAAACCATTACTGACAAACGTTGCTCAAGTTGCTGCCCATGTGTCAAGTGTCAAGTGTCAAGTAGAGACGATATGCACCCACCCGGCTCCCAGCCGTCAGGTGAGGTTCGTCACACCCGATAGATCTATCCACATTTCCCCCGTTGTGCCCCGCACATTCATGGTTTCAATAAGGACTTAGTTTTCGTCGTATAGTAAATAAGTGCCAAGCGTCAAGTGTCAAATGCCAAACATCAATGTTTAAAAGTGTCAAGTGCCAATGTTTAAATATGCCAAGTGCCAAACGTGTCACGTTTCTTAAAAGAGTCACATTCCCAAAAGGCGTCATGTTTCTAAAAGCGTTGCGTTTCAAAAGTGTTGTGTTTCAAAAGCGTCGTGTTTCAAAAGCGTTGCGTTTCAAAAGCGTTATGTTTCCAAAAGTGGTAAGTTTCATAAGAGTTGCGTTTTCGAATCATAAACGTTGCATTGCTAAAACGTGTGGCATGCTTCTCCCCCGAGAGAAAAGAGTATAAAAGGGGGGCCGTGAAACTCACCTTAGAGTGCGTCTTCTGATAACTAGAATTCCAACACGTGTATGATAATCCCAACTAATGACAACCTATCAATGAGTTTACATAAGTGTGATGACTACTAACCCGAAGGCTAACTAGTCCCAGATTGTCCAGATCTTGACTACGTGTGTTAAAAAGTGTGTTTAAACGTTAACCGGACATCCCAGACCGACCCGACATCCCGTTGGTGACCCATTACATCAATTAGTCATGCACATAAGTTTAACACATAAGTTTCAAGCATAAAACACTTAGTTTGCATCAAAAATCTCATTCCGGACATCAGATGGTCGAATGTGGTTTTTCCCATTTCCACGTTCGCCCGTTTGAGCCACGTTCGCCCGTTTTTCCCACATTTTGTTCCACGTTCGCCCGTTTGAGCCACGTTCGCCCGTTTTTCCCACATTTTGTTCCACGTTCGCCCGTTTGAGCCACGTTCGCCCGTTTTTCCCACGTTCGCCCGTTTTTCCCACGTTCGCCCGTTTTTCCACGTTCGCCCATATTTTATTCCACGTTCGCCCATTCGAACCAATTTTATTCCACGTTCGCCCGTTTTCATCAGCATTTTATAAAACGCACCAAAACGCATCTAAACGGTCCGAAAACATCACGAAACATTACCAATCACAACAGTCAACTATCATTAACATATTCCTACATAACCCTACCAATTTTATCCCGAAATCCGTCCGTTTTACAAGTTACCCGAAATAGAAAATTATGGAGATGTCACATCAAACGCATGCAATCTTTACCCAATTAGGAAACTTTATGAAATCAATCAATAATCAACTTAATATACTCAGATTATCATGAACAATAAACCCCCCAATCATATCCTTATCACTATCATCATGAACAAGCCCTAGATCTAACCCAAAATCCCCAAAAATGAACATAACATCATCAATAATCAATTGTAACCTATCTCAATCATAAATCATCATCAATAACAGTCCTAGATCATTGTCATAACATCTATACAGCAATCAATCCTCAAACAATGCATAACATCACATAAAACACCATTAACACATGTTATTTTGTATGAAAACTCATTGTTTATGAATAGGTTTTGTTTAGAAAGATATTAGGAAGGTTTTTATTCATGAAAACATGTTTGAATCAGATCTGGACTCTTGGGGTTTAATGAAAACGAATTGAAATGCTTTAAAAATGATTTAGAATGAAGAACACACCTTAGATCTTTGTGTAGAAGATGTTTGTAGGTTAGATTATAGAAAACAAGGGCAAAAAAACTCCTTCCCCAATGTTTAAAGTTGCTAGAGACTGTTTTGAGGCGTTTAGGGTTTGTGAAATGGTGAAAAATGACAAGGTGTGGTATTTATACTATGTCCACATTCGCCCCTTTTACCTGGGCGAATGTACCCTCCTTCGACCCTTTCATAGGGTCGAACGTACCCTGACTTGGTCGAATGAAATTCTTTAAATTCCATATCCCAGGTTCGCCCCTTTTACAAGGGTCGAACGAGGAGTATTGTCCAGGTTCGCCCATTCGATTGGTCGAACCAGGACTCAAGTTTTTCTAGTTTTCCAATTTGTCGTGTTTAAGGCATTTTAACGCACCCTAACATACGAGCATGCAACCTTAGTCTATGTTTAACATATTTAAGCATGGATGATTATCTATACATCATTTAAACACATCTAAGCATATAATCCACCATACAACAATTAGTCTACACATACACTTAATTAGTTTATGTAATTCACCAACAACGGGACTCGTATCGTATGTGTGTGTGTGACTAACCCAATGATCTCCCGAATCATTGGACCCTGGACTGGACAATACGGACTGTGTTCCGACTCTACTGACCCCGTCAAGTATGTTTAATAAACGTTTTTCGCTAAGGTAGACTTATGTGTTTAGAAAATGTTGACCCAAACATGCCAGGTGTCACAAATTATGCACATTTATGAAAAGTGAAGGGTGCAGGTTGTCACAAAATACATAAGACTCTAACAGTACGTGTAGTCGAGAGGCTTGACGGGCTTCATAAATTAAAATATTGATAAAGTGAGATGAAGGTTTTAGACAATGTGTTGTGGCTCGCGAATGTGCTGCCACAAACATAGCCATGTGAATCGCTTGGTCTATAACACACTTAAGTGACCGTTATCGTGAGCGAGGCCACACCAGTTGCCTGGCAACCAACGGTCAAGTTTAAAAAATGGTGTATATATGTGTGTGTGTGTGTGTGTGTGTGTGTATCAAACACCCTCTTTTTCTACCAAACATTGATATAATTTTTTTTTCCATCTTCAATAAACCGATCCCAAATGGCAAACCAAAATCTAAATCTAATCCCGCCCTCACAAAACCGTGAGCCACCATGAATGTTGGAACGTGAAGGAAGAACTCGCGTTATTCAACAGTTACATTGCCATACAAGAAGTAGGAAGTGAGGGAACGAAAACTTTTTTGGAACACGGTTGTGACAAGGTTCCATGAACAAATGGGTGACAACTTTGGTTCAACGGACGCGATATATGAAAAGTATGTATCTTTACTGACAAAGTGTACAATATTTGAGCGGTTCTTCGTGAGTGCGTTGAACGACAATCCGGGTTTAAACGAAGACGAGGCGATTGAAGAGGCCCGTAACCAATACCGTGTCATACACAATGATAACTACCCGAGGGTTGCGGTTTGGAGAGCTATGTGACCACGATTTCAACAATAGTCGCGTTTCTAATATTTATTTATGTTTTTAAATATTTATGTGATGTTATGGTTTGATGTTATTTTATGGTTTTTAATATTTATGTAACGTTTATTTTAATATTTATGCAATGTAGTGTTAAAAAAAAATAAAAAACATAAAAAATACAAGAATAAAAAAAAACATGATAAAGCTATCGCTCAAGGTTAGCCATAGCAGAATCAAGTGAGCAAGAGTCACACTTTAACCAATGTCATGTCAGGGCCTACTTGACTTTTTTCTACAGGATAAAGTATTGGTTAGAGGTGAGCCACAACACTTAGTCTTATAAGAGCTTTATATAAAGTGGGTGTGTTTATATAAAGTGGGTGTGTAGTGGATAAGGCTTGATAATCATTGAGTAATCATTTTTTAATTATTATTATTATTTTACAAGACACAAAAAACCATTTACTGAAACCATTTATTTCCAAAACCATCTTTAAATACCCTTAAACCACTAGGACCTTTCATTTTCCTACACAAAACTCACACACACTGATTCTAGAGAGAGAGAGAGGGGGAGAGAGTTGGATTTAGAAAGAGAGAGCAGAGATAGAGAGGGAAACCAGAGAGAGGGAGGGAATTCAGGAGAAGGTCCTCTATTCACCACAACGGTGATACCATCGTTCGACACACACATACACTTAGAAACCTTTTTTTTAATCAAAGTGACCGTTCAACGGCCAATACAACGGTCATATTCCCAGACCCAAGGTGCTTTACCCTCGCGATGGCCATCAACCTATTGACAATCAGGCCCCCATAGCGCCCCCATGGGCCCCATTCAAGCCCAGTACGTTTGGACTAATAAAAGAAAATGGGTGTGACACATCTCACTTCGTGAAGCCATCTCCCCACGATTTTTAAGTGTTAATAACTTTTAGAGTGAATTAGTATTTGCGTCCATGTGTTATGGTGGTTTTAACTACTTGAATCCAAAGTTCAAAATTTGTGACACCCATCGAAATCACAGGTCATATCCGTACATTAGCTACATGTACGCATTGTGCATGACATTACATTTTTGCATATTTCACCATAATTGGGCCGTAGAGGGTTCCAACAAATCAAATTCGATGCTTACAGTCTAGCATTAGACACGCTAGGGGATACAATTTCATAACTAGTTGAATAGTTATCATGAGCAATAGAGAGATCATGCCAAAAACCCTAGTTTGGGAATTCATGCAATTGAACATAGTATTACAATTGTGATCCAAACAAGAACAAAAACAAACAATGTCCATATACAAAGAATTATTCAAACACAATGTCCATATGTGACTAGTAATACAACTAATAAAAATATATAGTGAACACACAATTATATATTACTTTGTGTCACATAAACTTGTACAAAGATCACACTTAACATCTAATTATAACATGTGAATATACATTTGTACAAGACATGGATTTAAAATGTTAAATATATATATATATATATATATATATGTATGTATGTATGTATATGTATATATGTATGCGACGGCATACATATGTATGTGTGTATGATTGTGTCTTTCAAAGAATATACCTCTAGTCATTAGTGAAGCATCACTTCAAATCACCAAGATTCCACCATAATTGGTTAAACATTTGACCTTGTATTCATTCTATGGTAGTTGACTTGCCAAAAACATGTAACCTCCACATACATACATATATACACGACACACATACACACATGTGTGTAGTGTTTGTGTCTTCCACTCATGGACAAGTCTTTTCACTTCATTCTTCCACCAAGATTCCTAAGACAAGCTTTAGTCACCTCCATCACATTCCTAGACTTTACACCAAATAGGAAAGCATCTTATGACATCTAGGAAAGTTTAGTATAGACTTACCCTATTTGTAATCCCACCTTTCCAACATAATCTTACCATAAGCCACCAAGAATCTTACTAATGTGATTAATGAACATGATTATCATACATCAAGTATAGATGATTTGACTAATCCATGACCTCCCAAAACCATCAAAATTTCGCCCCCCATACCCCAAGGAGAACATGCACATGTCAAATCCCAAGATCTCTTCCCAATCTAACCAAAATCACCTTTGATAGATCCTAAACCATAATTAGAAAGATGCCTTTTTTCACCTTTCCTAAGCCATGATGCCTTTCCATCCATAACTACTATATATAGGGCTAGAGATTAGATGAACAAGTGCACCAAAAACAACTAACCCAACCCCTCTATTCCTCTCCCTCTCCCTCGGCACCCTACCCCTACCCCCACCGCCAAGCACCACCACCTTCGGCCAACATCACCACCGAAAACCACCACCCACACCCTGGTCACTAACAATAACCTTTTACTTTCAAGGGACCATTAGGGGTATAAGGAGCATAATCAAGGTTGTACAAGGCCCCTAACTCCCTCATTGCCTAAACACTAGGAGGTATAATCTTGTTCTTTTAAACTTATTTCTTTATTTTTACATAGTCTATTAAATACAAAGTTGTTCACTAGTATGTTTACTCTTGTAACTAAACCAAGTAAGTGAGTAAACTCATGCTTTAAAATACATTATGATAATTGGAAAAATGTATGTATATATACACACACACACTAAGGCCGAAATATATATATATATATATATATATATATATATATATGTTGATGCACTTTCTGTGGACGTCACTGTCGAATAGACTAGGGTTGAGTCTTTGTATAGTGTTACATGAGATTGTGGTGATCCATAAGGGCATTTTATGGATCTGACGCATTTGTATAATATAGGACAATACCAAAGCCAAGTTCGACCTATATACACTGGGCGAATGTGGAAGTTTTCCACATTCGACCATTACAAATGGGCGAATGTGGAAATGCTCCACATTCGACCATTCCAAAGGGGCGAAGGTGGCTCTTGGGTGTTGTACTATAAATAGCAATCTCATGTGTTATTGTTCATTTTTGGTGATTTGAGTTGGTACTTTGAATGCTCTCAAGGGGGAGGTCATGCCCGACCTCCCCCGGCCACGAGATAGACGTTTATCCTACTGATGACAGTGTCTGTAATCGTTTCTGTATTAATACGAATCTGTGATGACGTTGTTATCGTATATTTCTGTCTCGTCTCGAATTCCCCGTCTGAAACCGAGTTGTTTTCGCTTAATCGATCCATGAGTTCGGTTTTTAAACGGATTCTCAATATATATATATATATATATATATATTAGAACATGATGGCCGAAAGTTTTGTAAAGAAAACTATATATTTTCCAAAGCTCATTAACATAAGACATAATGTGATGAGTTAAAAATCCCGTGTGATATGTTAGATCCATAACAAAGCATACAAGGTATAGATGTTTTCAAGAAAAGTAATGTTTAACATAAAGCATTATTGTTTTCACAAAGGATATTAGACTTATGAGATAATAAATAAAAGATACCTAAACATTATGGATCTATGGACATATCGGGATCAAGGTTGTAAAATCTACAACACATGAATACCTACACCATCCAAAGTGCATGGAATATGTATTTTCACGAGTAAAAGTAGTGGTTTTTCCAAGAAATAAGCTATCTTTTGCCGAGATCACTAGTGTACATAAAGATTATAAATCTTACAACACAAAACCATGGGGTTCATATTTTGGGAAAATGTTGCATTAGAAACCCTAACATTGAACACTTTAAAGATAAACATTGTATCTTTTGGTAAATAAGTGTTAAATACACAAATATTTTTACATCAAAGACTCACCTAACTTAAAGGGTTAAGTTACAAGGACAAGCGTAATAATAGAACAACTTGTAAACAGTACAAGTAACATATACCTAAAATGTCTCTTTCACATAGGACACGTAGGTTGATCTCTTTAGCTCAGACTCATTTGTTCATTCCCAGACACACCAAAGGTTAGTTTCACTGCCCCTTTTTACAGTTTTACATTTTCCAGGGGAAAAACATGCGTACAGATTTCAGTTTTCAGTTACATACATGATTATTATGTGAACATGAGACAGTAAGGTTCAGGATCCATTAAGCCATCGTGTCACACATTTCACCATAACCATTAGCTATGGGTTTAGCCATGAAACACCGAAATAGATCTATTGGGTTGACACCCCCACTCTTGTTCAGTCGCTCTGACCGGATGACAGATATCAAAAGAGTGCTAGTATTTCACATTTATTCATTGTCTTGAGTGTACAATGGGCGAGGCACAACATGGGCTCATGTCAGATCACATATTAATTATTGCCCTAGCTAGGCAGTAATTTAGTCGGATTTGGATTACATGTCCATTTACATAAAACCCGTGAACTCACCAACTTTGTGTTGACCTATATTTTCACATGCATGTTTTCAGGAAATTAACATGAAGCATGGAATTTGGGAAGGTCGCGTGCGAGCATTTAAGGAATACCATCTTTTGAACTATTGTTGTGATATTTTGACCTAAACACTTTATACAATGGTTTCTAACTCAAACAATTAATGTTATGTTTTTGTAAGACTTGAATGTTTAAATGGTAATTCCTGTTTTATTTAAATAATGATCGTGTGACTTTTGTGCATGGAAATCATTTCAGTTGCACCCCATGTTTCCGCCTTAGGTGGGGTGTGACAAAACTTTAAGTATTAAGTCCAAATTTGTAACTCCGTTAACTGAACCTGTTAAATCTATATAAAATGACAAAAAATGTCCCCATTAATAAAATATAATTTTACCTATTATTATATACATACATAGATGTAATATCCTTTCTCTCTCTCTCTTCAAATCTGATCTCTCACCCCTCTTCGTCATTTCTCTCTCTCTCTCTCTCATCTAAACCTTCGCATTCCCAACACAACCATCACCACCACCACAACCATACAGCACCACTACCACCACCAACATCACCTTCCATTTCTTTCATTTAGTGCACACACACATACCCCCTTATGTTTATGTAACCGAGAAAGATAGAGAGGGGGAGTAAGAAACAGAGGCGGTCAGAGGGTGGTGGTGAGTGGTATAGTGACGACAGTGCAGGGGGTTGAACAATAAACTTGAACAACCTGTCGAGTAAGGTATGTACCAGTAACCTAGTGTTTCGTTTCTTGAAATTCATTTGTTGATTCGGATCGCAACTATGGTTATAGCCTATAGGTGACACTGGGTTATGGTGAGTTGAGTGGTGGTGGACGGCGATAGTTTAATTTTGGTTCGGTGGTGGTTAGTTATGGTGGTCACTAGTGCCCTTTGTTGCAGACGATGATGATGGTGGGATTGTTAAGGGGTTTGTGCGTTGGGTTAGGTGGGATTAGGGTTTTCAATCGGCTTAATGATTGGGAGATGGAAGGAGGATCAGATGGTGGTGGGTGTCATGTTGTTCGATGGTGGGGGTGGTGCAGTAGGGTTGAAGGCATGGAGAGAGGTTTACAAGGGAGGGGGTGTTTGTGACTTACTCTGTGTGTACATAGGACACAAGATATATAATAATTATTATAGAATATGTAAAACATAAATTGTAAATACCTTGTGCATTATAAACTTATACATTTGGTGTAAATGCCATAAATGTCCTTCAAGTTAACAGACGTTTTGAACGATGTAGTAATATGGACTCAATAGGTTAGTTAATTTCCAACCAGAGACTCAAGTAGTTAAAGTTTTGAACTTTGAATTTAAGTAGTTGAAGCACTATAACACATGGATGCAAATAGTAATTCACTCTAACTTTTATATGTAGCGTCCGCTTTTCCCAAATAATATAATAATAATAATATGTTCTTCACAAAACGTTTTTAATTCATTAACAATAATATATCGTTAATGAGAGAATCAATTCTTATTCGGGAATGACTATAATTAGTTATTTCGCTAACTTAAACATTTAAAATGATAATATCGGTAAGTAAGACGTGCTAGGCAACATAAAACAAATTTTTAATACGACTAAATATATATGCCTATTATTAATATATATTCCAAGTACTCGATTTAAGTCGATTTATGTAAATGAATCATAACATAATTATTCGCGCGACAAAGATATTTAATCTTAAACGAGACCCGAGTCAGTAACAGGTTCGTATACGCGGTATCCACCTAGCTCACACGAACCCTACCTATTTAAACAACTTAAGTCATTTCTTCTCCTTCACCTTCATCTTCTTAACTAAAACCCTAGCCCCCCAATCTTTTCCTCATCTCCTCCCTACCTTCATTCTCCACGCACACACTCACACAACGAGACACCTACCTGTGCTCCAACCACCACTAACCCACCATACCTCACCCCATTCTGGTCGTTGTGATGCGGCACCGCCGCCAACAACAACCACCTATAACAAAAACCAACTACAACGTACAACAAGACAGCGCACGACCCGACCCTCTACCTCTGGCCCGACGCGCCAGGACAGCCAGCAGCGGCATCCCCTCCATTATTAGGAACGGCCGGCCACCACCATGGATGGTGGTGGTGGCGCTGTCTGAGTGACACGACGGGGTTACTGGGGTCGTTTCATTTGATTTATTCTGGATGAGGTTTGGTAGTTGGAATCGGGTCTCGTTTCGGTTATGTTCGATTGCTGTTGGTGCCAAGGTGAGTGGTGGTTGTGATTGAAACAGTTAGTGGGTGTTGTACGGTCCTTGGTTCCAGTCAGTTTAGCTTCGGGGAGACCGTGTAGTTTTGGTTCCGATTTGTGATTGTTCCGGTGGACCCTTGTACCCACTGGCGATTGGTTTCATATTTTTTTGGTTCGGGTCATTATGGTTTGTTATGGCCGAGGACCTGAGTAACTTAGGGTTTTGGTCAACAAAAGTAAACCTGGTCAAAGTCAGTCAACCATGGTCAAACCTGGTCAACATCAGTCAAATTCGGTTCCGGTCAAAGCTAGTCAACTCTTCAGTCGAGACCTACATGTCGGTTCGTGAGTTTATCTACGAGAAGGTATATCGTGCACCGTGTCTTCGATTTATTTATTTGATGATATATATATATAATATATATATGCCAAGTATCGGTAGAAAACCCATGTTTTTTACTAAACCCTAGAAAACCCTACTTCCCGAGCTTTTTTTATTTGAAAATTTTAGGGCATGTAATACACATGTTTTTAAGAGTTTTGAGCCAAAAAAATCAAAAAAGTTTTCTCAAATTTTTTAGTTTTCTATTAATCCTTGCATGATCTGGTTCATTTGAGAACTCACTTGTGTTGCGAGAACTTGAGAACTCCTCTAGGCCAATAACAAGACGACACATATGCAGCCTATAATTATAATATTAAAGGGTAACAAAGTAATTTATCACCTTCCCCTACCCCACCCCACCCCACCCTAATCCACCTTTTAGAATACTGATTTTTTTTAAATCATCATCATCACACAACCAAGTCTCTCTCTCACACACACAAACGACTCTCTCTTTCTCTCTCTATCTCTCTCTCCCTCATTTAAATAGGATGACGAGGATCTGAATGGTGGTGGGCCGATGAAGGTTTGGTGACGGGGGTGTCGCTGAACAGATCCTTTGATTTGTGGTGGGTTGTGGTCCATGGCTGTGTGATGATGGTGGGTTTCGTTGGTGGTTTTCGAGGGTGGTTTTCGAGGTGACGGTGGGTTTCGTTGGTGGGTTTAGAGGGTGGTTTCCGATGGTGGGTTCCAAGGGGTGATGGTGGTTTCGATGAATAGATCTGAATCGATGGTGGTGGTTTCTGTCACACCCTCAAAATCCACTTGCGGAGTTTTACCGCGAGGCGCATGACAAACCAGGATCCAAACCAACGATCACAATAAACAAGTCTAAATGAACATATGCAATTTCAAAAACATAGTTTAAAAATCCCCAAATACAGCAGAAGCTTATTCAAAACAGAATCCAAAATAAACCAAGTGTTCAACGTTTGAAAACCATGCAATCCTAACTAGACGCTGTGCAGACGCGTGCGCCCTAGTTCCATTGTGCTACCTTAGCGACCTGAGAAAACATGTAAGAGAATACGTCAGCACAAAAATGCTGGTGAGTTTACAGGTTTTGTAATCACCGTACCAAGTTCAACCTGTCCATACTATAACAAATCGAAAACCAATGTACGCTAGCTAGGCGTATGTTTTGTTACTACTACGATTGGAAAACCATTACTAACTCGCAAACCAGATGTCGTGCCCGAATAGTAAACCTGTTGTTCCTGTTTGAGACAATATGCACTCGCCCGGCCCTCCAAGCCGACGAGCGGGGTTGGTCACTCCCAATAGCGCTATTCACATTTCCCCGTTGTGCTAACCCGCACATTCATGGTTCCCCCCGGGACTTCCAAAGATCGTATAGTAAACCATAGAAACCCATAGTATGACAGTAGTTACCAAACATAAGTTTTAACACATGTTTTCTCCCCCGAAAAGTGAAACCAGTTAAAAGAGGGGCCGTAAACTCACCTTAGGTTGCGTTACTTCGTAATACGAATAAACTCAGCAAGCTATGCTAGTCCCGTAAAGCGGCGACCTAACATATGACAGTTACAAGTACTTAGACTAATAACCCGCAGGTTAGTTAGTCCCTTGATGTCCAGACCATAACCAAGTTTGTTTGAAAACACTGTGACTGTTAAACTGACCCAATGTACAAGACTCGACATCCCATTAGTGACCCGAGACTCCCCGTGTTATGCTTACACTCTCGAACATACAATCATGCAATCACACTTAACATACGTTAAAGTCCAACAAGTTATAGCACGTAGTTCAAGCAACACATGATTAAGTCCGAGCATATGTTACCGAGTTATTAGATATGTTACGGGGTTCCTAGCATGTTCCTATATGTCAAATCGGGTCTCGGAATGCTAATTTACACTTACAGCAGCAGTACACGCGATTAGGAAAAGTCAACTAGCATTTAGGTTGGTCAACAGGCATTTAGGAAGGCTAATTGCCTATACTATAGGCAATTAGGTCATAAGACATGTATTTCAGGAGTCTATAGGCAATTAGGTCATAAGACATGCATTTACTAGCAATTAGGTCATAAGACATGCATTTAACTAGCAATTAGGTCATAAGACATGCATTTAACTAGCAATTGTGTCATAAGACATGCATTTAACTAGCAATTAGGTCATAAGACATGCAGTAAAGGCAATTAGGCCCTACTCGCCTATACTATAGGCGATTAGGGTTGCTAATCGCCAATTACCCAGCTGTTCCGGTTTTTCGCGCGTTTAACACTCCAAATCAGATCCAGAACGTGTGAAAACATCAAATATCAATCAAACAACTATACCAAACATGTTTAAACCAAAATCCTTCGTTTAACCTCGTTCTATCAGCCCTGCATGCACCCATGTAGTCCAAACACAATACACATAGCATGAAACATCACATTAACATGCATAACCATAACCCTAATGAACAATTACTCAGATTTCATCATCATGCCATCATTATTATTCTGAATCTAACTTAATAACATGTTAATCATCCATCTTGAATCATAAAAACCCTAGCTTTTAATTGAAAACCCACATACATCATGCATGCTAATAACAACCCAATTAACAATACTTATTAACGATTTTCAGAAAGCTTATTCGTTTTAAAACAGGTCTGGACCATTAGGGATTTAATAAAAACGTTAGTAAAGATTGCATGGATGAAAATCACACCTTAGATTGTGATAGATTGATGAAATAAGCTTGAAACCTTGTGATTTGATCCAAAATCGTGTTCCAGAGGTTGTGTGTGTGTTGGGGCGGGTTATGGGACGACTAGGGTTGATATTATGAAGTTTAGGAGGTCAAGCATTGTATTTATAGTCGTTTTTAGTCGTCCAGTACGTAACACGCGATTGTGCAGCAGCTATGCGCGATTAGGGCTCCTAATCGCATGAAACTTCATGCAATTAGGGCCTAATCGCCCCTAAGGCATGCGATTAGCCTGCTAATCGCCTCCAATGAGGCCCAATCGCCTCCCCTATAGGCGATTAGCCTGCCCTAATCGCCTATAGGGGTTGGTTCCGTGTATTTTGCGCGTTAAACCCCGTTTTAACATATGTTAACACATTTTCACATACCGACAAGTCACATAATGATTGTAAACACATAACACTTGCAAACAAACATATTCACACTCGTTCACCAATTTCCGGGACTCGAGACTTGTATGTTCCCTATGCTCTGACGATTCTACGAATCGTCACCACTTGTACACTTGGCTAAGGACTGACATCTAATGAACCTCTAGATTAACATCCGATGATCCTCTATACTAAACTGATAGTTCCCGTTCCATAACACGACTTAACTAACCCAGTTAAGTACAATATACACGTGACTCGCTAAGGTAGATTTCATCTAGACAACGTTGTTAACCAGAATTTGACGGGTGTCACATCATCCCCACGTTAAAAGAATTTTCGTCCCGAAAATTGCACCAGTATCAAAAGGAATAACGAAGGAAACAAACAAAAGATAGAAACCAAAAGAGAGATTTACCCGAGTTGTCACATCATCCCCACGTTAAAAGGAATCTCGCCCCGAGATTCATTCAACTGCAGTGGAGACATATCTCGATTCGAACGCTTCCTTAGGAAAGAGATGAGGATACTTAGACTTCATTTGATCCTCCCGTTCCCAAGTGTACTCTGGTCCCCGGTTCGAGTTCCAGCGAACCTTTACAATGCGAATCTTGCTATGACGTAGGCTACGAATCTTGTAATCAAGAATCTCAACAGGTTCCTCCACAATCCGAAGACGATCGTCAACCTTGATCTCTTCCAGTGGAACAATGAGAGACTCGTCAGCCAGACACTTCTTTAAGTTGGACACATGGAAGACGTTATGTACATTGCCGAGCTCCGTCGGTAAATCAAGACGATACGCCACCGGTCCAATCCGTTCCAGGATCGTAAATGGACCGACATACCGAGGGTTGAGTTTGCCACGCTTCCTAAAGCGTATGACGCCCTTCCACGGTGAAACTTTCAGAAGTACTTTGTCATCAACTTGGAATTCCAATGGTTTGCGACGCTGATCGGCATAACTCTTTTGCCGATCCCGTGCCGCTGCCAACCGGTTACGAATCTGTACGATCTTTTCCGAAGTTTCGTACACTAGCTCAGGCCCAGTGAGTTGACTCTCACCCACCTCAGCCCAACAAAGAGGAGAACGGCATTTCCGCCCGTACAGTGCCTCGAACGGAGCCGCCTTGATGCTCGTGTGGTAACTGTTGTTGTAAGGGAATTCTACTAACGGTAAATGAGCTTCCCAACCTTTGCCAAAATCGATCACACATGCCCGCAGCATGTCTTCTAAGGTTTGAATCGTGCGTTCACTCTGACCGTCAGTCTGTGGGTGATAAGCCGTACTCATGTCCAGCTGGGTACCCAAAGCTTTGTGCAAGGATTTCCAGAAGTGAGAAGTAAAGTGGGAGTCACGATCCGAAATAATAGAAATCGGCACCCCGTGCTTAGAAACAACTTCCTTCAGATAAAGACGAGCCAAACGATCCATGGTGTCGGTCTCTTTAATAGCGAGAAAATGGGCTGATTTCGTCAATCGGTCAATAATCACCCATATCTTATCATTCCCGCTCGGTGACTTAGGAAGTTGCGTGACAAAATCCATTGTAATCCGTTCCCATTTCCACTCCGGAATTTCAGGTTGTTGCAAGAGACCCGACGGTTTCTGGTATTCTACCTTGACCTTAGCACAGGTCAAGCATTTGCTCACGTATGAGGCTATATCCGACCTCATGTTTGGCCACCAGTAAAGAACCTTCAGATCTTGGTACATCTTATCCGAACCAGGATGAATAGAATACCGGGACTTGTGAGCCTCATCTAAAACAAGCTCCCGAAGTCCCCCGAATAAAGGAACCCATATGCGTTCTGCGAAGTAGTGCAGGCCATCAGGCCTTCGCTCGAGGTGCTTGTCGGCACCGTGCATAGTCTCAGCTTTAAGGTTTTCCTCCTTCAAAGCTTCTAACTGAGCAGAACGGAGTTGGTCAGGTAGAGAGGAATGAATGGTGAGTTGCAACGCCCGAACGCGACGAGGTTTAATTGATTCCTTCCTGCTCAAGGCGTCTGCTACCACATTCGCCTTGCCAGGATGGTACTTAATGGCGCAATCATAGTCATTCAGAAGTTCAATCCAACGACGTTGTCGTATGTTCAAATGTTGTTGGTCGAAAATATGTTGAAGACTCTTGTGATCGGTGTAGATGGTGCATTTGGTACCGTACAAGTAATGTCTCCAAATTTTCAACGCGAAAACCACTGCACCCAACTCCAAGTCATGGGTGGTGTAGTTCTTCTCGTGCACCTTGAGTTGACGAGAAGCATACGCAATCACTTTCTCGCGTTGCATCAACACGCAACCGAGACCATGAATAGAAGCATCACAGTAAACAACGAAATCATCAGGGCCTTCAGGTAAGGACAAAATAGGAGCAGAACAAAGTTTAGACTTCAGTTCTTGAAATGCCGACTCTTGTGGTTCACCCCAGTCGAATTTTCTATCCTTCTGAGTAACAGTGGTCAGGGGTTGAGCGATCTTCGAGAACCCCATAATGAAACGACGATAGTAGCCCGCAAGGCCTAGAAATTGCCGCACCTCAGTTGGCGTCTTTGGTGCTCCCCAGTCCTTGATCGCTTCGATCTTAGCTGGATCGACATGAATTCCTAGTTCATTAACCACATGTCCTAGGAACTGAACTTCGCGTAACCAAAAGTCACACTTTGAGAACTTAGCGTAAAGTTGTTCCCGTCACAAAAGTTCCAAGACCAAACGCAGGTGTTCCTCGTGTTCGGTCTTGTTCTTGGAGTAAATCAGAATGTCATCAATAAACACAATGACGAACTTGTCAAGATATGGTTTGCAAACGCGGTTCATCAAATCCATGAAAACCGCCGGTGCGTTAGTTAGACTGAAAGGCATGACCAAGAATTCGAAATGGCCATAACGTGTACGAAAGGTAGTCTTTGCAACGTCAGCTTCCCTTACGCGCAACTGGTGATAACCGGACCTCAAATCAATCTTAGAGTAGTAACTAGAACCCTGGAGTTGGTCGAATAGATCATCAATACGTGGAAGAGGATAACGGTTCTTGACGGTCAATTTGTTCAATTCTCTGTAATCCACACACAATCGAAAAATTCCATCCTTCTTCTTAACGAACAGAATCGGGGCTCCCCAAGGGGAAGAACTTGGTCTGATGAAACCCTTGTCCAAGAGTTCCTGTAACTGACTAGACAATTCCTGCATCTCGGGAGGTGCAAGACGGTAGGGGGCCCGAGCAATAGGAGCAGCCCCTGGTACAAGATCAATGCCGAACTCAACCTGACGATGGGGAGGAAGACCAGATAAATCATCAGGAAATACATCAGGAAACTCGCGTACAACAGGAATATCGTCGATCTTCTTCTCATCGCTAGAGGAAACAGATAAGGGTGCCAAAACGGCCGAGTAACCCTTTCGAAGATACTTAAGGGCTTTCATGCTGGAGATGAGATTTAGCGGAACACCGCCCTTGATACCGTACACCGAAAGGAATTCCCCATCAGGGAGAGGAATCCGAATAATCTTGTCGTAACAAACAATCTCCGCGCGATACAAAGACAACCAATCCATGCCTACCACAACGTCAAAACTACCCAAAGGTACCGGCATAAGGTCGATGGGGAACGACAAACCGACAACTCTAGTTGACACTCCCGAAGGATACAAGTAGCTTCAATCTTTTTACCGCCAGCCAACTCAATTATATACTTAGCCTCTAATGGTACGGGTACTACATCTAGCAGTCGACTAACTTCCATAGATACAAAACTTTTATCAGCACGGAATCAAATAAAACACTAACGGAGCGATTATTGAGAAGGAACGTACCGGTAACTGTGTCAGGATCCTGTCTAGCCTCAGCGGCTCCAATGACGAAGGCACGTGCATTCCTGCCGCCGCCCCCGTTGTTCCCGCCCTGCTTCAGTTTCGGGCAATCCTTCTTGTAATGACCAGTCTCTCCACAGTTGTAACATCCCTGTCTTCCCGTAGTTCCTTTAGTAGTAGGAGCCGAGTTGGTAGTTGGAGCTTGGGTCGATGGAAGTGTCGCCCGACAGTCTTTAGCAAAATGCCCAAATCGCTGACAGCGATGGCAACGATTACGGTCGCAGTCCCCCTGATGATGACGCCCACACTTGTTGCATTTAGGCAATTTCCCCGCATAACCACCCTGTTTGTTACCAGTAGAAGAAGAACCCCCGCTATCAAATCTCTTACCCTGCTGTGCTGGCCCAGATCCTTTCCCCTCATTTTCCCACTTACGCTTGTTATTCTCCGGGGCCTTAACAGTCGAACCCTTTGCAGGCAAAATTCCCTCATTCACCTTCAAGTTTGTCATCCTGTGAGCCGATCGGACCACCTCTGAGTACGTAGGATGATTTCCCGCAGCCACCAACCCTGCGATTTCTGGTACTAACCCTGAGACATAGTGTTCGATCCTCCTGTACTCTGGCACATGCAGATCAGGACACAGCACTGCCAACTCATTACGCCTTACCATATACTTTTCAATTTCGGACCCAGTCATCTTGAGGTTCCACACCTCGTGCTCTAGCTTCTGCACTTCTTCCCTTGGATAGTACTCTCGCTTCAGCAGTTGAACAAAGTTTTCCCAAGGCATAGCATACGCCTCCCCTATACCCATATTCTGAGTGATGTTATTCCACCAGGTCAAAGCAACATCCTGGAATAACGCAGCAGCATACTTGACTCGATCCTCTGGGAGACAGTTACACATCAGAAACACTGACTCCACCTTTTCCAACCACCTGAGTAAACTCACCGCACCCTCAGTGCCAGAGAATTCCTGGGGATTACAGTCCCGAAACATATTGTAGGTACACATGGGTGGGGGTGGGTTAACGAGACCACCTGAAAAGAAACGCATGAGAAACCACGAAGAATGTAAACAAGATTCACTAATGAGGCAAAAGTGGATAAATCAACTTACCACCACCATTGTGCCCTAACTGGAAGGCAGCAGCTTGTAGCAAGTTGTTCAGATCATCCTGTGATAGGTTTACACCTCCACGACCACCACCACCACCGCGACCACCACCACGTCCACCATTGCGACCACCTCCACGTCCTCCTCGTACTCCAGACATGATTCTGACAGAAAGAACTAGAAAATTTAGTTTCACAGCTAATGGTAACCACTAGCATTCACAAAATCAAAGCTAGATCCAACTCAGGACTATCCATTCAAACCCAGAGCTCACTAGGGCTTTCATGCATTTCGGTTTATGATTTTGTGTGCACCCAAAATGATAAACCGCTCTACATGGTCCTCCAAGTGTTCTCTTAGTTCAAAGTTCAAATCACCGAACATAGACTCTTAGCTATAAACCGCAATACTACAGTAGTTTATGACAAGTGTTTCTATTGGAGTATGAAAGGGAGATGTCCGAGCCTTGGACAAATCTCAAGAGTACACGATTTACCCCAATATACCGCACTGCCTAGAAAGCAAGTAACCCGACTTAGGATGGAACGGATGATGTAACATAGAAAGGTCAGATGATTTAGAGACACCCCGACAGCCCATACGTAATCCATCAAAATGTTTAGTACTAAGTGATCGTCTAATGTGTGCGACTCGGCTATAGTCTAGACTCTACATGCAGTCCTAGTTCACTATAACCATTGGCTCTGATACCAATCTGTCACACCCTCAAAATCCACTTGCGGAGTTTTACCGCGAGGCGCATGACAAACCAGGATCCAAACCAACGATCACAATAAACAAGTCTAAATGAACATATGCAATTTCAAAAACATAGTTTAAAAATCCCCAAATACAGCGGAAGCTTATTCAAAACAGAATCCAAAATAAACCAAGTGTTCAACGTTTGAAAACCATGCAATCCTAACTAGACGCCGTGCAGACGCGTGCGCCCTAGTTCCATTGTGCTACCTTAGCGACCTGAGAAAACATGTAAGAGAATACGTCAGCACAAAAATGCTAGTGAGTTTACAGGTTTTGTAATCACCGTACCAAGTTCAACCTGTCCATACTATAACAAATCGAAAACCAAAGTACGCTAGCTAGGCATATGTTTTGTTACTACTACGATTGGAAAACCATTACTAACTCGCAAACCAGATGTCGTGCCCGAATAGTAAACCTGTTGTTCCTGTTTGAGACAATATGCACTCGCCCGGCCCTCCAAGCCGACGAGCGGGGTTGGTCACTCCCAATAGCGCTATTCACATTTCCCCGTTGTGCTAACCCGCACATTCATGGTTCCCCCGGGACTTCCAAAGATCATATAGTAAACCATAGAAACCCATAGTATGACAGTAGTTACCAAACATAAGTTTTAACACATGTTTTCTCCCCCGAAAAGTGAAACCAGTTAAAAGAGGGGCCGTAAACTCACCTTAGGTTGCGTTACTTCGTAATACGAATAAACTCAGCAAGCTATGCTAGTCCCGTAAAGCGGCGACCTAACATATGACAGTTACAAGTACTTAGACTAATAACCCGCAGGTTAGTTAGTCCCTAGATGTCCAGACCATAACCAAGTTTGTTTGAAAACACTGTGACTGTTAAACTGACCCAATGTACAAGACTCGACATCCCATTGGTGACCCGAGACTCCCCGTGTTATGCTTACACTCTCGAACATACAATCATGCAATCACACTTAACATACGTTAAAGTCCAACAAGTTATAGCACGTAGTTCAAGCAACACATGATTAAGTCCGAGCATATGTTACCGAGTTATTAGATATGTTACGGGGTTCCTAGCATGTTCCTATATGTCAAATCGGGTCTCGGAATGCTAATTTACACTTACAGCAGCAGTACACGCGATTAGGAAAAGTCAACTAGCATTTAGGTTGGTCAACAGGCATTTAGGAAGGCTAATTGCCTATACTATAGGCAATTAGGTCATAAGACATGTATTTCAGGAGTCTATAGGCAATTAGGTCATAAGACATGCATTTACTAGCAATTAGGTCATAAGACATGCATTTAACTAGCAATTAGGTCATAAGACATGCATTTAACTAGCAATTGGGTCATAAGACATGCATTTAACTAGCAATTAGGTCATAAGACATGCAGTAAAGGCAATTAGGCCCTACTCGCCTATACTATAGGCGATTGGCCTCCTAATCGCCTATAGCATAGGCGATTAGGGTTGCTAATCGCCAGTTACCCAGCTGTTCCGGTTTTTCGCGCGTTTAACACTCCAAATCAGATCCAAAACGTGTGTAAACATCAAATATCAATCAAACAACTATACCAAACATGTTTAAACTAAAATCCTTCGTTTAACCTCGTTCTATCAGCCCTGCATGCACCCATGTAGTCCAAACACAATACACATAGCATGAAACATCACATTAACATGCATAACCATAACCCTAATGAACAATTACTCAGATTTCATCATCATGCCATCATTATTATTCTGAATCTAACTTAATAACATGTTAATCATCCATCTTGAATCATAAAAACCCTAGCTTTTAATTGAAAACCCACATACATCATGCATGCTAATAACAACCCAATTAACAATACTTATTAACGATTTTCAGAAAGCTTATTCGTTTTAAAACAGGTCTGGACCATTAGGGATTTAATAAAAACGTTAGTAAAGATTGCATGGATGAAAATCACACCTTAGATTGTGTTAGATTGATGAAATAAGCTTGAAACCTTGTGTTTTGATCCAAAATCGTGTTCCAGAGGTTGTGTGTGTGTTGGGGCGGGTTATGGGACGACTAGGGTTGATATTATGAAGTTTAGGAGGTCAAGCATTGTATTTATAGTCGTTTTTAGTCGTCCAGTACGTAACACGCGATTAGGCAGCAGCTATACGCGATTAGGGCTCCTAATCGCATGAAACTTCATGCAATTAGGGCCTAATCGCCCCTAAGGCATGCGATTAGCCTGCTAATCGCCTCCAATGAGGCCCAATCGCCTCCCCTATAGGCGATTAGCCTGCCCTAATCGCCTATAGGGGTTGGTTCCGTGTATTTTGCGCGTTAAACCCCGTTTTAACATATGTTAACACATTTTCACATACCGACAAGTCACATAATGATTGTAAACACATAACACTTGCAAACAAACATATTCACACTCGTTCACCAATTTCCGGGACTCGAGACTTGTATGTTCCCTATGCTCTGACGATTCTACGAATCGTCACCACTTGTACACTTGGCTAAGGACTGACATCTAATGAACCTCTAGATTAACATCCGATGATCCTCTATACTAAAACTGATAGTTCCCGTTCCATAACACGACTTAACTAACCCAGTTAAGTACAATATACACGTGACTCGCTAAGGTAGACTTTCATCTAGACAACGTTGTTAACCAGAATTTGCCGGGTGTCACAGTTTCGATGAAAAGATCTGAATCGATGGTGGAGGTGATGATGGTTTTGATGAACATATCTGAATCGATGGTGGGTTGATGACGATTAATAGACCACCATGAATGATGATGGTAGTTCGATGGTGGGTCGATGGTGGTGCTTGGTGTGACGTTCGGCAAAATTAAGGTATATCCGTACGTAATTAATATATGTAATTAACTGTTGTAAACAAAAATTGACATCAATTAAGTATAATTTAGTATTCGGAAAATAGCAGAGTCCAATAGATGGCATAGGAATGCCTTAGTTTAATTAGAAGTGCGAGGGAATCACATAAGAATAAACTAGTCAGAAACGGACGTTGGTGATTACCCGGCGATAATTAAATAACCGAAAACGATCCCGAATGCTCGGGATATAAATAAAAGATATTTTTATGAAATATAAATTGTTTTAGAACCCCAAAACTATAAATGAAAACTACAAATTAAAATCTACCGGTAGCGAATAAAGTTCGCGTATCACACCCGATGCGCGTAAAATATATAATTTCACCCGGTAGGAGCCTAAATAACTTACCAATACTTAAACTAGGCTATGTGTGACATCCGTCACTTTTCTTCCTATTTTATTTTGTATATAATAATAATAATAATAATAATAATGAGAAAAAAAATAGATATATGTTAGTCTTTTTTTTTTCTCAAACAACTAAACCCATTAATCTAACCAAAACCAAACCATAACCCACCCCTTTCTTTTTTTTCGGCCCAAACAGCAGGTGGCCCAAAAATCCCCATTAGTCAGGCCCAAGCCCCCTTAAGTTAAAAAAAAAAAAAAAAAAAAACGTGCTCCTGCCAAGGCTCGAACCGGAGCAGGAGCCGGGTCACACACTAACACAACACCACTTAACCAGTTGAGCTATGGCTTGTTTTTGAATTTATCCCAACCCAAATAATATAAAAGCCCACAAAATCCCAAACTTCTACCTTTCCATGTCTGCTACTCGATGTAACAGCAGACCACATTAAACAAATTTGGTCAAAGCTCCACCATCTAATTAGGCCCTCATTTTTGGAAACAATTGAATTGTGTGACTGATCGCGTGTATGATACACAATAAACAAGTCCATTTAGCCATGATTCAAGCTTGATTGGTTCGGTTTGACCGCGTCTTAGTCAAAAATTAAAAACATACCATCCTATAGTTTTGTTATAAATTGAACACATCTTCACGTTCTGAAAATGCCGAACAACAAAACCTCACCTTCAATTTCTGTTAACAATTCGTGCCTGATCATAGTCGTCGCTCGTTGACTTTTTGGTTGACTCGTGTTCTTGCTTCAACTCGGCTTGGTATGAATCGATTCATTCTATGTTTTTGATCCTTTATACATTCCGACCAATAACCCTATGAATCCAGGGGTTATTGGTTGATGAATTGGTGTATTAGAAAAACTAGGGTTCTTATGTTTTATTTGAGGAATATAACCAAACCACGTATATAATAAATGTTTTAAAAACTGAAACATATACAAATCTGATGTACAGACCAGTTGGTTGGGGTGCTTGGTTAAAGACATTGAACCGGATAAAGGCCCAGGTTCAAACCCCACAGCCAACAACATATTTTTTTTACCTTTCTTATATATATATATATATATATATATATATTTAACATATTATTTTTTTAAAATAGTTTTTAAATACTAAAAGTGATTTATAAATTCTATAAAAAAATTATTATATGATCTCCAAATGATAAAGTTCATCATCCAATTTTTAGTTTTTCAAAAATCATTTATTTAATATATATAATAAACATTACAAGTTTATTCATTTAAAATTATAAAATTCAATAAAAATATCTAAACGATTTTATAAAATTCCACAAAAATTATACTAAACTTGTATAACAATATACATTTCAGAATTTATTTTTATTTCAGAAAAACCGCTCATTTTATATTTTTAATTAATTTTTGTTATTTTTAATCATAAATAATTCATAATAAATTCATTTTTCAATATTTTTGTACCAAAATTTTACATAAATTATTTCTATTCATTTGGAAAAGAAATACAAATTTTAATTCAAGAATTCTTTAATTTTAATATTTTTAGATATTAAAGTCATATTTTAACAATTTGAAATAAATAGATTAAATATTCTATTTTCAAGAAAATAATTTTATAAAAATTATTTTCATACTAAAAACTTTATTTTGTGACCATCTTTAACTTAAAATTTACAAAAAGACTTTTATTCATTTATTTATTAAATTTCTCATATTTAATAAACAATTTGACTATTAATCAAATAAATACTTATCCCCAATTCGAAGCTCTAAAAAGTACTTATAGACTAGATAGACTTAGACTTATTTGTTATCATATACATAGGGTGATACTTGGCAACGTCGGATTTCACTTATTCAATTACACAAGACTTACCACCTTGCTAAGGTGAGTATTACTTATCCCTTTTTTCGTTTTTATATTTTTGAGGTGATTCATGCACAAGTATACAAAACTTGCAAATTCAATTACATACATTTTATTCATATACAATTCATATACGTGTCTTGTTTATCTTTGTGCTTATGCTTGAACATGAACGTAGCTTACATACAAAATCATACATTTAGACATAACTTATGTTATGGTGCTCTTTACACTCAGACGTAACTTATGTTACGGTGCTCATTTAGACGTAGCTTATGTTACGGTGCTCATTTAGACATAACTTATGTTATGGTGCTCTTTTAGACTCACACGTGTCGAGGTGCTCATTATCAATTTCATTGTACAAACTTTACATTTGATCTTTGTCTTGTTTGGTTACTTGCGTGTTTACATAATGCCTTGGTGATGCTAGACACATGAATTGTACTACTTTTCAAAACTTATACTATACGTACAAAACTAAGTAGTACTCACCAACATCATATGTTGACAAAATTATTTTCGTGCATGTTTTCAGGATAAGCTGCTTGACGCTTCACATAGGACTTTGGACTTAGATTTAATCAATCAATTATCTTCATTTTGTTGTCTTGTATTTAATTTCACATGTTGTAAAACAATGTTCAATAATCATATATTTACATTTTAGTACCATGAGCTTTTGAACAATCATCACTACGTGGCACCTCGATGATTCCGCCATCGGTTGGGGTGTTACAGATTGGTATCAGAGCCATGGTTATAGAGAACTAGGTTATTAGATAAAATGGCCTAGACTATAACCGAACTTCAACTTTCATGCATTATATTTCTTAAATTACCTTACCCTCATTTCCCTCTACTTTCCTTCCTCTATCTTTCTCTTCTTCTCCATTTCTCCTCGTCTTTCATCCTGGTGCATAGAGATGGTGTCCTACAAGGAGTGGAAAGCCTACATCACCATGGAGCGGGAGCAGTACCTTTCATGAAGACACTCTTAGGCATAATGCCTACTCTTATTTTTGCTCCTTCAAAGTTGCTGAACTTTAATGAGTGTGATAAGGACACGTGCAATCTGGAAGGGTGGACGCCTGTACACTGGGTTTTCTGGCATAGGCAAGCATAGCGCATAAATCCATTTACGGACCTGTTATGCTTACCTGGGGATTCCTGGAGTGAGTGTCCACTTATAGGCTAAAGCATGTCTTCTTTGATCACCATTGGGTTCAATTTCTTTGAAAAGTCAACGTTCTTGTTGGGCTTTACAGCTAGACTAGGGCACTCCAAGCATTTTATGCAAAGTTTTTCAATAATACACTCTCGTTTCATATACAATATTTTGTATTTCATGATCTTCATATATTGCTTACAAGTTCATACCTTCATAATCATCTGTACGGTTATACACTTACATTTTCTAATCTCATGATTATTCATTGACTGCCTCATAGATGTCTGCTCACCGCATGCTCCGCGATGCCAGCCAACGCACTGTTCGTGCTCCTGGGCAACGTTCTGATCGTCGCCTCACATCTTTAGTCTCTGAGCAAATTGCTGCAGTGATCCCAAACCTTGTCAGTGAGATAACCCGGAATAGTAACAGTGCCAACACAGGGAGTACGACTCAACTTCGGTGCACTTTCAAACACTTTAACTCCTGCAACCCCACAAAATTTACTGGAGTGGAGGGTGCTACTGACCTTCTCCAATGGTTCGAAAGCATGGAGAATACCTTTGTGAATAGCGAGTGTCCTAACGAACTCCGCGTTCGTTATGCCACCAGTGTCCTTCAAAAAGAGGCATTAACTTGGTGGAACGGCGAAAAACGCAAACGGGGAACTGAAGTTGCTTTAGCACTGACTTGGGAGGAAGTTAAAGAGTTGATGATTGCAAAGTTTTGCCCTAGAAATGAAATCAAAAAGTTAGAGGATGAAGTTTATGAGCTGAAACAAGACAGTGGAGAAAACCTAGCGTATACTACCAGATATCATGAACTCAGCCTACTTGTTCCTCATATGGTCACCCCGCTATCCCGAGCAATTGAGAAGTATATTGAGGGCCTACCTGATCTAATTCAAGATACTGTCACTGGTAGCAAACCTGTTACGGTAGAAGAAGCAATTCAGCTCGCAGCCACTTTAACAGACAAACACGTAAGGAAAGGAAACTTGGTTAGGCGAGGCACCAAGAAGTCTACTGAGAAAACCATCCATGTTGTTGAACAATCTAAGACTGTTTTAGCAAAGGCCGCCACTACTGCTTCGAACTCTAAGAAACGAATGGGCGATAATCAGAACCATGTTGTTGTGGATGCTGTGACTCAACCTCCTATCAAGAAAGCCTACACGGGAATCCATCCTCAATGCAACACTTGCAAGTATCATCACCCTACAAATCTTCCATGTCGTCAATGCACTAGATGTGGAAGGTTTGGACACTTTGTCACCACTTGTCGTGTAATGGATAGGGCACATGATAATCATCAAACAGCTGCCCAGGAACCACTACCGATTACTAACGGTCGGGCATGTTATCATTGTGGAGACCCTAACCACATGCGACCTCGATGCCCTAAATTGAATAATGTAAACCTGGTGGCACATGGACGAGCTTTCAATAACAATATCAACGAAGCAAACGGTCAGGATGACGTTAATCCCATTGGCCAAGCCATGGTTGGAATCTTCTTAAGACTCGGGAATCCAATACTTGTGTTTTCATTTTCTTGATCCTATTATCATTTTGTACCCAATTATGTCGTACTCATAAGCATATAACATCTAGAATTTCCTTGCATACTATTGTGTACGAACACATATTGGAAATTTATTATATTTGGTTATGTTTATTTTAATCGTAGAAGTTTAAAGACTCTACCTTACATTTATTTGAAACATTTGGACTTGCATAAAAATCAAACTACTAAAAAAAAACTTGATACTTGATCCTACAGAGCTTTTCTAAAAACATCATGGTTTGATATATGAAACTTGATTTTTTCCCTTAATCTGACTATCCATTGAACATTTAATTATTCATGATACTCGTAAACTATTTCTATAGGCCACTAAGATAACACTTACACTTAATGGTTGTAGTACTTACAAACTTGCTTGCATGTGTGTATTATCCACGCAACTCAGATAAACATTTCATTTAAAGGGCTCCTTGGACAAGTGGTAGCACATACTTAAATACTGTTATGCTTACAAGTCATTGCAAACCAATGCAATTGACCTCGTTATTACATGGCCTCATTTCATTGATAACATCTCATTGTAACTCAACGTGTTTGTTGTGTCATCTTCTTGCGAAACTTATTTGCTTTAATGTGTTGTTAGAAAAGGATCATAGAAGGACATAAAACCCTAATGTAAGGTAAATTGATGATTCCGGTCCGGAACGTAATCATGAATTTACAGGTGCGTTAAGGTGGTATGAAATTCTATTAGAGTTTTTGGTAGGCGTCCAGTACGTTTTCAAGGTATCAAAGGTGTGGTGGGTTAGCTGCGGTACACCCTATATATAAACACTAATGATGCATTGAAGGTGAGACTGGAAGTCGGACCAGGAACAAACTCTAGTTATTTGGTAGTTCATTTGGTCTTTTTATAGTCAATCAACTCGTTCGTTTATTTTAGGATTCCTAAAACTTGAAATTTAGTGATTTACTAGATTCGTATTCTCCTTATTATTCGAGACAAACCTAATCCAATCCTTAACGCACACCTATCAAACCTCTTACCCAAGTCTTTCGAATTTTTCCAAACCACAGTTATCTTAATTTTTACCCAAACATCCATAACCCTATGTTTCTAATAACTTCGGGACGAAGTTTCTAAAAGTAGGAGATGTTGTGACATCCGTCACTTTTCTTCCTATTTTATTTTGTATATAATAATAATAATAATAATAATAATAATAATAATAATAATAATAATGAGAAAAAAAATAGATATATGTTAGTCTTTTTTTTCTCAAACAACTAAACCCATTAATCTAACCAAAACCAAACCATAACCCACCCCTTTCTTTTTTTTTCGGACCAAACAGCAGGTGGCCCAACAATCCCCATTAGTCAGGCCCAAGCCACCTTCAGTTAAAAAAAAAAAACGTGCTCCTGCCAAGGCTCGAACCGGAGCAGGAGCCGGGTCACACACTAACACAACACCACTTAACCAGTTGAGCTATGGCTTGTTTTTGAATTTATCCCAACCCAAATAATATAAAAGCCCACAAAAATCCCAAACTTCTACCTTTCCATGTCTGCTACTCGATGTAACAGCAGACCACATTAAACAAATTTGGTCAAAGCTCCACCATCTAATTAGGCCCTCATTTTTGGAAACAATTGAATTGTGTGACTGATCGCGTGTATGATACACAATAAACAAGTCCATTTAGCCATGATTCAAGCTTGATTGGTTCGGTTTGACCGCGTCTTAGTCAAAAATTAAAAACATACCATCCTATAGTTTTGTTATAAATTGAACACATCTTCACGTTCTGAAAATGCCGAACAACAAAACCTCACCTTCAATTTCTGTTAACAATTCGTGCCTGATCATAGTCGTCGCTCGTTGACTTTTTGGTTGACTCGTGTTCTTGCTTCAACTCGGCTTGGTATGAATCAATTCATTCTATGTTTTTGATCCTTTATACATTCCGACCAATAACCCTATGAATCCAGGGGTTATTGGTTGATGAATTGGTGTATTAGAAAAACTAGGGTTCTTATGTTTTATTTGGGGAAGATGACCAAACCACGTATATAATAAATGTTTTAAAAACTAAAACATATACAAATTTGATGTACAGACCAGTTGGTTGGGGTGCTTGGCTAAAGACATTGAACCGGCCAAGGGCCCAGGTTCAAACCCCACAGCCAACAACATATTTTTTTTTTACCTTTCTTATATATATATATATTTAACATATTATTTTTTTAAATAGTTTTTAAATACTAAAAGTGATTTATAAATTCTATAAAAAAATTATTATATGATCTCCAAATGATAAAGTTCATCATCCAATTTTTAGTTTTTCAAAAATCATTTATTTAATATATATAATAAATATTACAAGTTTATTCATTTAAAATTATAAAATTCAATAAAAATATCTAAACGATTTTATAAAATTCCACAAAAATTATACTAAACTTGTATAACAATATACATTTCAGAATTTATTTTTATTTCAGAAAAACCGCTCATTTTATATTTTTAATTAATTTTTGTTATTTTTAATCATAAATAATTCATAATAAATTCATTTTTCAATATTTTTGTACCAAAATTTTACATAAATTATTTCTATTCATTTGGAACCGAAATACAAATTTTAATTCAAGAATTCTTTAATTTTAATATTTTTAGATATTAAAGTCATATTTTAACAATTTGAAATAAATAGATTAAATATTCTATTTTCAAGAAAATAATTTTATAAAAATTATTTTCATACTAAAAACTTTATTTTGTGACCATATTTAACTTAAAATTTACAAAAAGACTTTATTCATTTATTTATTAAATTTCTCATATTTAATAAACAATTTGACTATTAATCAAATAAATACTTATCCCCAATTCGAAGCTCTAAAAAGTACTTATAGACTAGATAGACTTAGACTTATTTGTTATCATATACATAGGGTGATACTTGGCAACGTCGGATTTCACTTATTTAATTACACAAGACTTACCACCTTGCTAAGGTGAGTATTACTTATCCCTTTTTTCGTTTTTATATTTTTGAGGTGATTCATGCACAAGTATACAAAACTTGCAAATTCAATTACATACATTTTATTCATATACAATTCATATACGTGTCTTGTTTATCTTTGTGCTTATGCTTGAACATGAACGTAGCTTACATACAAAATCATACATTTAGACATAACTTATGTTATGGTGCTCTTTACACTCAGACGTAACTTATGTTACGGTGCTCATTTAGACGTAGCTTATGTTACGGTGCTCATTTAGACATAACTTATGTTATGGTGCTCTTTTAGACTCACACGTGTCGAGGTGCTCATTATCAATTTCATTGTACAAACTTTACATTTGATCTTTGTCTTGTTTGGTTACTTGCGTGTTTACATAATGCCTTGGTGATGCTAGACACATGAATTGTACTACTTTTCAAAACTTATACTATACGTACAAAACTAAGTAGTACTCACCAACATCATATGTTGACAAAATTATTTTCGTGCATGTTTCAGGATAAGCTGCTTGACGCTTCACATAGGACTTTGGACTTAGATTTAATCAATCAATTATCTTCATTTTGTTGTCTTGTATTTAATTTCACATGTTGTAAAACAATGTTCAATAATCATATATTTACATTTTAGTACCATGAGCTTTTGAACAATCATCACTACGTGGCACCTCGATGATTCCGCCATCGGTTGGGGTGTTACACTATGTTTAAGGGTAATTGAAAGCCAATTATATGTCCGAAATAGCTCGTAATAAGAACGCGTTCAAAACCCGAAAACCCTAAACGGTTTGGTGGGAAACTAACTAGATTGGTTATGAGATATATTTTTTACAAAATGGGACCCATCAAAAGCTTTTAGCCGTTTTTTTTAAAGGTGGCTAAGCCACCATTTTGTCTCCAAAGTACACCCCTAAATCATCATGTTTATGCATGCTTGGTATATTATATCATATGATGTTTTAAGCACATGGGAATTATCCCTTTATAATTCATCATAATCTTCACAATAATAATGAGACAAAAAGAAAAGGAAGAATTCCTCCCTCACCAAAAACTCACGGCCAAACACCATTTTCAATTATCACCTTTGTTTTTTTATCCAATAAACACATAATAATCCTCCTTTCCAACCCATTCTCAAGTGTGTTCAAGTGCTAGGAGCTTAACCCTTGGAAGACACACTTAAACCCCATCATAATCTTGTGTTTTTGTGACTTCCCTAGCCTTGTGCTAGTAGTAAGTTTCTTAAAACTCATCTTATTTAAGTTTTATTTATTTATCTGCTTAACTTGCAAGTTGTTTTTGAGGTGCTTTTAACCAAAGTTTTTAAACAAGGTTTTGTGGTTTTATAAAAATGAAATGAAACGTTTACAAAGATGGTCATAAACATGAGTTTTAGGATGGTTGGTGATGTTATTTTGTTACAAAAATATTGTATATTCTTGTATTTTTTTTAGAAGTTGTTTTGGATGAAAAACATAAAGTAACACCTAATACACCTAAAAATGGTTTTGATCATCATATTATGACTAATGGAACCACTTGAACAAGAAATATTTGTAACAAAATGTAATGAAGCTAAAATCACAAAAATAAAGTTGTAGACTTTAAAAATATAAGTATAAACAAATGGACTCCAAGACTTAAATCAAACATGTTAGTAGACATAAAATGACCATATGAGACTAATAAAAGTGTTGGATTGTGAAAAGAACGCTTATTGTAAATTTTCACATGTTTAAGTTTACTAGTCGTCATAGAAATTGTCATTTTTATATGTCTTGGGAATAATATGTAACTTTTGTAAAGATAGAGACTTGAAAAGTTACTTTGAAAAGTCCATGGGTGTAAAATGTGATTTTGGAAACTTTATGTTGAAAAATGTAACTTTGGAAAGTAAAAGGTTAAGAATGAAAAGTTAGATTCTAAACGGGTTGCTTTTGTAAAAGTGAAGAAACTTACACAAATATTTTACTTGTAAGAATGATATTTTTATAAAAATATAAATTTACCATATGTGTTGAAAAATATAAATACTAACATTTTTTGAAAGAAAAATTATAATTTAAATAACTTGGGATGTTTTGTATAAAAATGAGCATTTTTACATTTATAGGGATGTAAAAGTTTTGTAAGAATTTTTTAGGAATAAAACATCCAAGTTAATATATTTTCAATAAATATATTTATATATTTTCGAAAGTAGGAAAATGCGTAAACCGGCAAATAGTATGATTTCCTACACAAGAAAAATATATATAAGTTAAGAAATCGGGGAAGCGGACATATGTTAATGCAACGAGCTATCGGACAAAGTGTAAAATGGACAAAGTGTAAAATAACAAGGTGTAAATCAGACAAAAAGTAAACCGGACGGATAAGTATACAAGTATAACTTCCTACAAGATACGAGTATACGTTATTGCGGCGATTACGGACTAATTATTCCAAGTAAGAAAATAAGTATATATTTTGTGAACAAAATATATGTACGAATGATTAAGGGTGAAAAATAAACATAAACACTTTCCTAAGTGTTGGAAGTAAGATGGGAGGATTTGTAAGAAATAAAATAAGTTAAGTATGTTATTATAAGTATATGTATACTTATGTGAAAAATAAATACTTAACATAAAATGAATCTCGTTCGACAAGATCTTTGTATATTTATTTTTATGGGGAAATAAATATATAATAAAAGTGAGTCGAGTCGGAAGACATAACGAAATATTAATACAAATTAGTAAATACATATTGATAAATGTGCTTAAAGATCATGACGTGTAAAGAAAACGGGCAATGATCGGGGTTCACGATGACGAAACCAACTAACTTGGAAATTAATAGTAACGGTTATAATATAAGTTAAGTGAAACTTGTAACGGGATAAATCATCACCAACGGGCCTAAGACTAGGGTATATTCCTAATTAAACCGTAAGTATAAACGTGGTGTCGGGAGTTGGGGAAAGACAACTTGCCAGTAAGACACGCACTTTGAGACCGGTGCCTTATTAAGTTAGGACACATGTAGGTGGTCTCGCATTGGACTTGGCAAAGACTATTTTCTGATTTCGTGACACGCTTGAGGTGAGTTTTCACGGCCCCTTTTATGTTTTACTGTTTTTAAACTTGGGGGAAAGATATGTAAGAAATAATTAAATGTGCGATAACATGTAAAAGTATGAAATGGTACATAAGATGGGCACATGGGTAACGGTAAAGTCACATGGGACGCGAAGTCTCCGCAGTTAACTGTAACCATTTATACAAAGGGATGTAGCCGTAGAATATGGGAATAGTACTATTGGTTCTTGACGAGACCCACCCCGGTTGATTAGCGATCAACACGGAAGGACCACGGGGTGCGACGATATTCTAAATTAGTTGTTACCATATAAACAACTTGCGGGGCAAAGTAAAATAGTCTGGTTTTGGTTACGGGCCTATGAGGATTCCATCGGTTTTAGGGCTTGCAACCCTAATAGCATATGTAGCACATTTTTTATTTCGTTATGCGTACTTATTTACAAATGAATGTTAATTTATTTGTGTGTCAAAACCTGTGAAACTCACCAATATATTTATATATTGACGTTTTTCCTAACATATCTTTCAGGTAACTAAGAATGTGAAGGCGTGCAATGGCTAGGGCGGACGAAATAAGGACGAGACTGAATTTTGTTAGGGATTTACTAATATTTCCTATGGGATTGGGAAATAGTTGAAAATCCTTATTTTGTTAAAAACTACATTTTGGGACATGTATCTAAACAAAATACTTTCCGCCGTCTAATGAATGCTTATTTTCTAAATTACGTGTTTGTTTAATCTTGGCTATGAAACATTTCTCTTTCGCGTCCACGCCACGTGTTTCCGCCGTTGTCGTGGTGTGACAGAAATGGTATTAGAGCCAAGGTTATAGCGAACTAGTATTTTGGAAAAATCTATACTATAACCGGCTTTTGGTTTGAAAGAGTAAAATTATATTTTCTTAAAAACAAACATGAAAAATATATTAGAAAGCAAAAACGTACAATTGGATTGTACGTGGGAAGTCCCGAATCGCCTAGCCAATCACGCCAAGGGAAGTAACAAAAAGATGGTAAAATTTTGGAAGTATAGATGTTCTTGCTTAAATTAATTAAATATTCATACATATATAGTACGGTACTTTTACCAGGAAAGAAAATGTCTGTTTCTGAAGAATCCGAGTACATGTCTGACTCCAATAGCAGTGTTCAGGTTGTGGAGAACGTTCCCAACGCCCCTGTGGTTGTGGTATTGAGTTCGGACGATGAGGTCGAGCCGGACGAGATGATGGTCGACGGTGAGTATGATGAGGATGAGGATGAGGAGGACGAACCTAGTGAGGAGGATGAGATGTCTGAGGCGTCAGTCACTTCCCCACCACTCGTCGCTCCCACACTCACATTCCCTATTTACCCTGTCCCTGCTATTCGTACCTTCCCTCCGGGATTCTTTGATTCGGTCGCCCCATCTTCTCGTGTTGGGCCATCGGGTCAGGCTGGCCTGAGTATGCCTGTCGTGTCTGAGGCTCCTTTCGAGCCGATTCGTGGCTCTTGTCGAGCCTTTTCCTATTGTTGGTGAGGTGCCAGTAGCGCCTCATGGTGCATTTGTTTTGGATGATGAGGATGAGCCGATGGAGGGTGATCATCCTGCTGTTATTCTGGAGGGCAGTCCTGCCCGCAGTAGTGAGCTTAGACGGGTTGGGATGCGTGCCCACACTACTGATAGTGATAATTTTCCCAGGGATGTTGTCCCTGCCAGCCCCGAGGTGGAGGCACTGCCTCACTCCCCCGTGTTGCCTGTTGTCGACCTAGTTGATGTCCCTGTTGCTCCTGTTATCTCTGTTGTCCCTGTTGTTCCCATTCTCCCTGCTACCCATGTGGTTCCTAGTGTACCTTCTAAGGCTGGTTCTTCCCAGCCAGCTCCTGTCTTTACTGGTGTCCCTGAGATGGTAGGTTCGTCTCAACCTGTTAGCTTCCCTCCCGGTCCGCCCCATGAGGCGACACGTATGCCAGCTTTTGTTGTTTCCTCTTTGCTCGCTCTTGAGCAAGAATTTTTGACCCTGACAGAGACGTTTTCTTCCACTGTCTCCCACGTTGATGCACAGATGTGGTCCATTTGGGCACGCATCATAGAGACGAACTCTATGCTGACTCGCATCGCTGATGATCTACTTCGCGTGGATAGCTTACGTGGTCTTCCTTTTGGTGAGCATATGGATCGCGCCCAGCGGATTTATGATCACATTGCTGCCTGGACGCAACCATTTGTCTTAATGCTCCATAGTATGCTCGCCGACCTCCTTCTCAGCCTTAGTCGAGTTTCCAGTAGATGGTGGATGTTGGATTGTGGTAGCTATTAGAGATGGTTGTAGTAGTGATGGATGTTGTATCTTTTGTATTTTACCTAGCTAGACTAGGTATGACTAGCGTAGTATGTTATGATATTTTGTTATTTTCAAACGATGTATGTGGGATTAGATATCACCACATTTTGTTGTATGAACAAATGATGTAATCGTTATTAATGAAAATGAATGAAAATCATGATGTACTATGGGAAAATATATAATTGTATTGTGGTTATCTTTCGTTATGGTTGTTATTATAATGATTACAACTATTATTAATTCTTTCCTTGTGATTATCATATTCTGATGTGGTGATTATATGGTGATGAGTTGCAAATCTTGTGGGATGTTTATTTTAATAGTATGACGTGCATGACAATATTGGTTAAATATATGTCTAATTATTCTTTGATATTTGATATTGAAGTATAAAATGCCGCTTACGACAAGACAAACAACGCAAGACCCGTTGCCTACTTCTCAGGCACAACTAGACCAATTAATTGCCGACAGAATTGTTGCCGCTCTGGCCCAGTTCGAGACCAACCACACCGTTCAAAGTGGGGGCTCTGGCGGAACTGGTAGTCGAGGCGACAATACTCACGAGAGATCCACGTCAGGTATATATCATTGATATGTCGTATATGTTGGGTTACGTCCCAAATTGACTTATCTTGTGATGGCATCATTGTGTAATGTTGCAGAATTTGGCAATCCTGTTCCCTCCTGTACTTTCAAAATGTTCCTGGATTGCAAGCCAATCAACTTCAACGGCACTGAAGGATCCGTTGGTCTTCTGAAATGGTTTGAGAAAACTGAAGCTGTGATTCGTATCAGCAAGTGTACTGATGAACAAAAAGTCATGTATGCTACAAACCTTTTTCTAGACAACGCACTATCTTGGTGGAATAGTCAAGTGCAATCCATGGGCAATGAAGCAGCCTATGCTCTTTCATGGCGTGATTTGAAAGAACTAATGATTAAGGAGTACTGTCCAGCTAGCGAAATTCAAATATTGGAAACTGAATTCTGGAACCTTTCCATGATCGGGGCAGATGTTGCTACCTATACCTCCTGATTCCATGATCTTTCTCGTTTGGTACCCCGCCTTGTCACTCCCGAGTAGAAGAAAATTGAGAGGTATCTTTATGGTTTGGCCCCTCAAATTCGTGGCATGGTCGCTTCCACAAAAGCCTGCTACTATGCGCGAAGCAATTGATCTTGCTCTCAGCCTGACAGAGGATGCTATACGTACTGGCACACTGTCGAAAAAGGCTACTGATGATAAAGTTTCTGAGGCTAAGAACATTGTGGTTAAAGGTCAGTCTTCTGGTCGTAAAAGAAAGTTTTCAGGGAACAAGAACCACAACTCTTCTGGTAACAAATCTGGGTCTAATCGAAAGGGCAAAGGTTTTGTTGCCACTACTCAAAATGGAGGTAAAAGACAAAATTCACAAGGTAATGGTGGTGGAAACCAAACTGTTTGCTGGAAGTGCAAAAGGGTTGGTCACAGTGGTGAGTAATGCTATACAAGAACGCCTGTGGTTCCTAGTGACAAGTGTCCGTGCTATGAATGTGGATCCACCGACCATTGGAGGAAGAATTGTCCAAAGCTTAAAAATCAAGCCCAGGGAAGAGCGTTTGTTATAGGTGCCGATGAAGCACGTTGGGATCCCAATGTTGTCACCGGTACGTTCCTCCTTAACAATCACTATGCTTCTATTCTATTCGATACCGGAGCCGAATTTAGTTTTGTGTCTATTGATTTCAAACACTCTCTTGGTTTAAAGACTAGTAAACCAGATACACCTTTACTCCATAAAATTGGCGAATGGTAGAACTATAGAAACAAATAAAGTAGCAAAAGATTGTAAATTGGGTCTTTGTGGGCATGAGTTTAGTATTGATCTTCTATCGATCGTCTTGGGTAGCTTTGACATCGTTATTGGTATGGATTGGTTGTCAACAAACCGTGCAGTCGTGGTATGCGACGAAAAGTTCATTCGAATCCCTCTAGTGAACGATGAAGTTCTCTCTATTCAAGGGGAAAGGCGTGGAACGCCCTTGCGAATCATTACTTGCATGAAATCCCATAAAAGCTTGCGGAAAGGCTGTTATTCATTCTTAGCACATGTTGTTGATAAGAAGTCCAAAGAGCGTAAGCTTGAAGATATTCCCGTGGTAAGAGATTTTACTGAAGTTTTCCCTGAAGATTTGTCGGGATTGCCGCCTCCCCGACAAGTCGAGTTTCGTATTGATCTTATTCCTGGAGCTGCTCCTGTGGCACGATCGCCATATCGATTAGCTCCCTCCGAAATGCAAGAATTGTCCAACCAGATGCAAGAATTGTTGGACAAAGGTTTCATTCGACCAAGCTTCTCACCTTGGGGAGCGCCGGTCTTGTTCGTTAAGAAGAAAGATGGTACGTTTCGCATGTGTATCGACTATCGTGAGTTGAACAAACTTAGCATCAAGAATCGCTATCCCTTGCCTAGAATCGATGATTTGTTCGATCAACTTCAAGGTTCTAGTTATTATTCGAAAATTGACCTAAGGTCCGGGTATCACTAGTTGCGTATTCAGGAAGAAGATATACCGAAGACTGCATTCTGAACTCGCTACGGTCACTATGAGTTTCTTGTCATGCCTTTTGGACTAATGAATGCTCCTGCTGTCTTCATGGATTTGATGAACCGGGTGTGCAAACCTTATTTGGACAAATTCGTGATCGTGTTCATTGATGATATTCTTATTTATTCACGAACTAAGAAGGAGCATGAAAATCACCTAAGGTTAATTCTCGAGCTCTTGCAGAATGAAAAGTTGTATGCCAAATTCTCTAAGTGTGACTTTTGGATTCGAGAAGTCCACTTTTTGGGCCATGTCGTTAATGAGAAGGGTATACATGTCGATCCTGTGAAAATTGAAGCGATTAAAAATTGGGAAGCACCAAAGACCCCTACCGAGGTACGTCAATTTCTTGGGCTTGCGGGTTATTATAGAAGATTCATTGAGAATTTTTCTAAGATAGCACAATCATTGAAGAAGTTAACCCAAAAGGACAAGAAGTTTGAATGGACCGATAAACAGCAGTCAACTTTCCAATTATTGAAGCAGAAGTTGTGTGATGCTCCTATTCTTTCCCTACCTGAGGGTACGAAAGATTTCGTGGTATACTGTGATGCTTCGCATCAAGGTTTGGGTTGTGTATTAATGCAACGTGATAAAGTAATCACTTATGCTTCTAGACAATTGAAAGTTCATGAGAAAAATTACACGACACATGATCTAGAACTTGGTGCCGTGGTTTTTGCTCCAAAAATTTGGAGGCATTATCTCTATGGTACCAAATGCACAATTTTCACTAATCATAAGTCTTTACAGCATATCTTTGATCAAAAAGAGCGGAACATGAGGAAAAGATGTTGGATGGAATTGTTAAATGATTATCATTGTGAAATCAAGTACCATCCTGGAAAGGCAAACGTTGTAGCGGATGCTTTAAGTCGGAAAGAAAGGTCCAAGCCATTACGTGTTCGTGCATTGGGCTTGACGATCCATACCAATTTGACCGATCGTATCCGTGAAGCCCAAAGTAACGCGCTAAAACCTAAAAACATGAAGAAGGAAAATCTTCGGGGTATGGTTGATTCGTTACTGTCTAAGATGGATGGAACTTTGTATTTTATGGATCGACTATGGGTACCTCTGTATGGTGGCCTGCGTGAGTTAGTTTTGGACAAAGCTCACAAGTCAAGGTATTCGATTCATCCTGGCACTGATAAAATGTTCAAAGATCTGAAGGAATTTTATTGGTGGGCATACTTCAAACGAGACATTGCGGCGTATGTGGCTCGTTGTTTGACATGTTCGAAAGTAAAAGCCGAGTATCAAAAACCATCTGGACTGCTCCAACAACCTGAAATTCCTGAATGGAAATGGGAGCAGATTTCTATGGATTTTATTACAAAGTTGCCCAAAACATCTAGTGGTCACGACACTATTTGGGTAATCGTTGATCGTTTAACGAAATCTGCTCATTTCTTGCCCATTCGTGAAATCGACAGAATGGAAAAATTGGCTCGTTTGTACATCAAAGAAGTGGTATCTAGGCACGGAGTGCATGTATCCATTATTTCAGATCGAGATAGCCGATTCACTTCAAGATTTTGGCAAACATTGCAACATGCTATGGGTACTCGCTAAGATATGAGTACAGCATATCACCCTCAAACTGATGGTCAAAGTGAAAGGACTATTCAGATATTGGAGGACATGTTGCGGGCCTGTGCAGTTGATTTTGGTGGTAACTGGGATTCACATTTGCCTCTGGTTGAATTCTCATATAATAATAGTTATCATTCAAATATTCAAGCTGCACCGTTCGAAGCTCTGTATGGGCGTAAGTGTAGATCTCCTTTGTGTTGGGCAGAGGTTGGTGACAAGCAATTAACCGGACCAGAAATTATTCAAGAGACGACTGATAAGATCTTTCTGATAAAAGATCGTTTGAAAGTGGCTCGCGACCGACAGAAAAGCTATGCGGATAATAGGCGTAAGCCTTTAGAATTTGAAGTTGGTGATAAGGTCATGTTGAAGGTTTCACCCTGGAAGGGTGTAGTTCGTTTTGGAAAGCGCGGGAAGCTGAATCCTAGATATGTTGGATCCTTTCGAAATCTTGGCTAGGATTGGTCCCGTTGCTTATAAGCTCAAGTTGGCTGAAGCGCTTAGTGGAATCCATGATACCTTCCATGTATCTAATCTGAAAAAGTGTCTCTCTGATGAAACTTTGATCATTCCCGCTGATGAGATTCATGTTGACGATAAGCTTCATTTTATCGAAGAACCGATAGAAGTAACGGACTGGAAAGTTCAAAAGCTTAGGCGTAGCAGAATCAAGTTGGTGAAAGTGTGTTGGAACGCAAAGCGTGGAATGGAGTTCACATGGGAAAGGGAAGATCAAATGAAGCAGAAGTATCCCACCTTGTTTAAGAAAAATCCTCGAAAGAAGGGCTAACGCCGAGTTTCGCGGACGAAACTCCTTAAACAGGGGGAGAATGTGACGTTCGGCAAAATTAAGGTATATCCGTACGTAATTAATATATGTAATTAACTGTTGTAAGCAAGAATGGACATCAATTAAGTATAATTTAGTATTCGGAAAATAGCAGAGTCCAATAGATGGCATAGGAATGCCTTAGTTTAATTAGAAGTGCAAGGGAATCACATAAGAATAAACTAGTCCGACACGGACGTTGGTGATTACCCGGCGATAATTAAATAACCGAAAACGATCCCGAATGCTCGGGATATAAATAAAAGATATTTTTATGAAATATAAAGTGTTTTGAAACCCCAAAACTATAAATGAAAACTCCAAATTAAAATCTACCGGTAGCGAATAAAGTTCGCGTATCGCACCCGATGCGCGTAAAATATATAATTTCACCCGGTAGGAGCCTAAATAACTTACCAATACTTAAACTAGGCTATGTTTAAGGGTAATTGAAAGCCAATTGTATGTCCGAAATAGCTCGTAATAAGAACGCGTTCAAAACCCAAAAACCCTAAACGGTTTGGTTGGAAACTAACTAGATTGGTTATGAGATATTTTTTTTTTACAAAATGGGACCCATCAAAGGCTTTTAGCCGGTTTTTTTAAAGGTGGCTAAGCCACCATTTTGTCTCCAAAGTACACCCCTAAATCATCATGTTTATGCATGCTTGGAATATTATATTATATGATGTTTTAAGCACATGGGAATTATCCCTTTATAATTCATCATAATCTTCACAATAATAATGAGACAAAAAGAAAAGGAAGAATTCCTCCCTCACCAAAAACTCATGGCCAAACACCATTTTCAATTATCACCTTTGTTTTTTTAGCCAATAAACACATAATAATCCTCCTTTCCAACCCATTCTCAAGTGGGTTCAAGTGCTAGGAGCTTAACCCTTGGAAGACACACTTAAACCCCATCATAATCTTGTGTTTTTGTGACTTCCCTAGCCTTGTGCTAGTAGTAAGTTTCTTAAAACTCATCTTGTTTAAGTTTTATTTATTCATGTGCTTAACTTGCAAGTTGTTTTGGGGTGCTTTTAACCAAAGTTTTTAAACAAGGTTTTGTGTGTTTTATAAAAATGAAATGAAACGTTTACAAAGATGGTCATAAACATGAGTTTTAGGATGGTTGGTGATGTTATTTTGTTACAAAAATATTGTATGTTCTAGTATTTTTTTTAGAAGTTGTTTTGGATGAAAAACATAAAGTAACACCTAATACACCTAAAAATGGTTTTGATCATCATATTATGACTAATGGAACCACTTGAACATGAAATATTTGTAACAAAATGTAATGAAGCTAAAATCACAAAAATAAAGTTGTAGACTTTAAAAATACAAGTATGAACAAATAGACTCCAAGACTTAAATCAAACATGTTAGTAGACATAAAATGACCATATGAGACTAATAAAAGTGTTGGATAGTGAAAAGAACACTTATTGTAAATTTTGACATGTTCAAGTTTACTAGTCATCATAGAAATTGTCATTTTTATAAGTCTTGGGAATAATATGTAACTTTTGTAAAGATAGAGATTTAAAAAGTTACTTTGGAAAGTCCATGGGTGTAAAATGTGATTTTGGAAACTTTATGTTGAAAAATGTAACTTTGGAAAGTAAAAGGTTAAGATTGAAAAGTTAGATTCTAAAAGGGTTGCTTTTGTAAAAGTGAAGAAACTTACACAAATATTTTACTTGTTAGAATGATATTTTTACAAAAAGTATTTTATAAAAATATAAATTTACCATATGTGTTGAAAAATATAAATACTAACATTTTTTGAAAGAAAAATGGTAATTTAAATAACTTGGGATGTTTTGTATAAAAATGAGCATTTTTACATTTATGGGGATGTAAAAGTGTTGTAAGAATTTTTTAGGAATAAAAAATCCAAGTTAATATATTTTCAATAAATATATTTATATATTTTCGAAAGTAGGAAAATGCGTAAACCGGCAAGTAGTATGATTTCCTACACAAGAAAAATATATATATAAGTTAAGAAATCGGGGAAGCAGACGTATGTTAATGCGACGAACTATCGGAAAAAGTGTAAAATGGACAAAGTGTAAAATGAACAAGGTGTAAATCGGACAAGGTGTAACTCGGACAAGGTGTAAATCGGACAACAAGTAAATCGGACGGATAAGTATACAAGTATAACTTCATACAAGATACGAGTATACGTTATTGCGGCGATTACGGACTAATTATTCCAAGTAAGAAAATAAGTATATATTTTGTGAACAAAATATATGTACGAATGATTAAGGGTGAAAAATAAACATAAACACTTTCCTAAATGTTGGAAGTAAGATAGGAGAATTTGTTAGAAATAAAATAAGTTAAGTATGTTATTATAAGTATATATATACTTATGTGAAAAATAAATACTTAATATAAAATGAATCTCGTTCGACAAGATCTTTGTATATTTATTTTTATGGGGAAATAAATATATGAAAAAGTGAGTCGAGTCGGAAGACATAACGAAATATTAATACAAATTAGTAAATACATATTGATAAATATGTTTAAAGATCATGACGTGTAAAGAAAACGGGCAATGATCGGGGTTCACGATGACGAAACCAACTAACTTGGAAATTAATAGCAACGGTTATAATATAAGTTAAGTGAAACTTGTAACGGGATAAATCATCACCAACGGGCCTAAGACTAGGGTATATTCCTAATTAAACCGTAAGTATAAACGTGGTGTCGGGAGTTGGGGAAAGACAACTTTCCATTAAGACACGCACTTTGAGACCGGTGCCTTATTAAGTTAGGACACATGTAGGTGGTCTCGCATTGGACTTGGCAAAGACTATTTTCTGATTTCGTAACACGCTTGAGGTGAGTTTTCACGGCCCCTTTTATGTTTTACTGTTTTTAAACTTGGGGGAAAGATATGTAAGAAAGAATTAAATGTGCGATAACATGTAAAAGTATGAAATGGTACATAAGATAGGCACATGGGTAACGGTAAAGTCACATGGGACGCGAAGTGTCCGCAGTTAACTGTAACCATTTATACAAAGGTATGTAGCCGTAGAATATGGGAATAGTACTATTGGTTCTTGACGAGACCCACCCCGGTTGATTAGCGATCAACACGGAAGGACCACGGGGTGCGACGAGATTCTAAATTAGTTGTTACCATATAAACAACTTGCGGGGCAAAGTAAAATAGTCTGGTTTTGGTTACGGGCCTATGAGGATTCCATCGGTATTAGGGCTTGCAACCTTAATAGCATATGTAGCACATTTCTTATTTCGTTATGCGTACTTATTTACAAATGAATGTTAATTTATTTGTGTGTCAAAACCTGTGAAACTCACCAATATATTTATATATTGACGTTTTCTCTAACATATCTTTCAGGTAACTAAGAATGTGAAGGTGTGCAATGGCTAGGGCGGGCGAAATAAAGACGAGACTGACTTTTGTTAGGGATTTAGTAATATTTCCTATGGGATTGGAAAATAGTTGAAAATCCTTATTTTGTTAAAAACTACATTTTGGGACGTGTATCTAAACAAAATACTTTCCGCCGTCTAATGAATGGTTATTTTCTAAATTATATGTTTGTTTAATCTTGGCTATGAAACATTTCTCTTTCGCGTCTACGCCACGTGTTTCCGCCGTTGTCGTGGTGTGACACTTGGGTGACGGGTCGATGATGATGATATGAAGAAGATGATGATGTGTTGAATATGATGATTTTCAGGTATATTATTATTATTATTTATAAGATTTTTCATGGCTTTTTTTTGTGTGTGAAGATGATGATGATGTGAAGAAGATGATGATGTTGTTTACATTGATGTAATACAATTTTGGTTTTTTACATTGATGTAATACATTTTTGTTGATGTTGTAGGGCATTTTACAGTGGTGTAATACATTTTTGTTGATGTTGTATTACAATTGACGCATTACAATTTTATAGATGTTGGTTTTTTACATTGATGTAATACAATTTTGTTAATGTTGTGGGGCATTTTACAGTGGTGTAAAACAAATGTTATAAATGGTACTATGTATTTTACACTAGCGTAATACGAATGTATAGGTGTTTGTTGGTTATTTTACACTAGCGTATTTTTTTGTGGAAGTTTGTGTATGATAGATTTACACTAGTGTAAATAATTACACCAGTATAAATCATGCTCATCAGATTCATCTTTGAATATGGGTTATTTTTTTAAAGTAAAAGAATTAAAAAATAGAATATACAAAAAAATTGAATAAAAAATTAATATGATATTATATTAATTATTTCTCTCCTATGGTATTTTTACCTTAATACCCTTTATGTACTTTATCTAGATTACCTTATTAAGGAGGAAGCATGTCCATATAAGTAATTTCCTCTCAATTTTAAGATGACATATGAAAAGCCTCTTTACAAATCTCTATATTTTTGTCATTTCCTACCCTTTTTGCCCCTCATGTATAACATATTACGCACATTGTATATGTGTGTAATACACACTTTATATGTCTCTCAAGATGTAACCTACATTCATAACACCCAATAAAACCCATTTCCTTACTCTTGAATACTCATTTATAGTCATTGCTTTCTTTTCTTCTACACTTGTTTTACTTTTCAAGAAACTCATCTTTCTAATATCATTACTTGACATGTCTAGGTTACTCATGATGCAAACCATGACAAAGTTAAGAGATTTCGCATACAGAAAGAAACGCCATTTAACCAATTCGAGGTATTTTTCATTGCTCGATTTGTTTTACTGTCGATTTGTAGTTTTTGTCCTTTTACATTGTTAATAATATACCTTTAGTTGTTGGAAACATACACTTACTTATATTCATCAAATATTTATGGTGTACAGGATGAGGTTGCTAAAGAATTGGTGTGCCTATTCAATTTCAACACTTCTTGTATGGCCAAAGAGGTAGAACCACACACATCGTCCTAATCGACCTTCAACAGCTTTGTAGGAAACCCAATCGGAATTGTTTTTCTTTAATTGCTAATATCTTTTATAAATGTTAATGTGTTTTATCTATAGAGTTGAGATCAATATTTATCATGTTGCTATTGGTTTTATTAACAAGCTGAACTCAAAATTGTTATTGGAACTGAAGGTTGGGTAATTGAGGGAAGTTTCCAATAAGATTCACAACGCTAAACTAAAAATGTTCTGGGAGATCGAGATTGGATCGGTAATATCTTCCCGTCGTTTTATTTCACTGCTGCTTTAATACAGTTTGTTTGGTTGAAACAGACAGATTCAAGATTTGGTTGCCTTGCATACAATTTGTTTTTGGTCCAAGTTTTACCTTTATATAATGTCCAATATAGCATATTCGATTATTAGGAAGTTGTATACATTGTAAATAGAATTTGAGTGTCTTTCAAAGAGTTTGATAAATATTATGTCCAAAGATGTACACCATTGTAATTTTGTATTGTCTACAAATATTTAAGCATAATTTACAATACACTTAAAGCCAATTTAGAGGGATTAAAGTTGGACATTCATTAAACTTTTAAGACACTTTAAGGCCATCTTAGTCAATTCAGTTCATACTAACCTTTCATCTTCTTTGGTGGTTCATCATAATGAATACAATATTAACTACACAAATGGTGATTAGTTCACATTCCAATCATCATTTGCATAACATTGTTATAAAGAACAAATTCACTTTAACCAAAAACTTAATTCGGAAATTCAAAATCATCTCTTCGAGTTCCATAACTCCATCTTCTTGAAACTATAAGTTCTTCCATACCCATCACACCCAAATGTTCGCATCTTGCTGGTTCTTCTCTTCGATTAACAATCTGTTGATGCTGCTAAGGTTGGATTTCTATTTTATTGTTTTTATAGTTATATGTTCTTGATTTTTCTTGTTGTGTTTCTTTGCTTTTATAATACAAATTTAGTGCTATTTTTCAGGTGAGTGGTCTAAAGAATTTGCCTGGACCGAGTAAGAGGAGTTCCAGTTGGAAGCAAGCTTTGTTGTTGTTGTAGAAAAAAAAAAATCTAAATTTGTAGCAAACACATGAATTGATATGTTTTTTTTTTTGCTGTTACTTATTTTTTTGTTGTTTATTGATCCATGCTATGTCTGGTTAATACTAAAAATGTTTAAATCTTCAATCATGAGGATTGGTTCGCCCATTTAGCTGTGTTGTATAACTACAACTAACAAATTTGATTAATGATTTATTAACATATTTCCTGTTTTGTTTTGATCGGTAACATCAATCTTTTAGTCTAACTTAGACTAGAAATTGAGCTTTTAATTGGTTATTCATGCATGTTATGCTTTTTAAAATAATTATATCAAAGGTTACAATCATTTAGGTGTGCTGTATAGTTAGAGTCTACAACTTTGATTAATGATTTTTGAACTCATTTTCTGTATTGATTAATAACATGAGTCTTAAATTGAGCTTTTAATGGGTTATTCATCTATGTTATGTTTTTTTTTTAAAATAAGTATTGAAACATAGGGAAATTCATTCTCATTTAGAAGTGAGAATTTGATTAGAAGCATGGTTAGTTTGCTACATGGTTCTAAGTGTTTTGCACACACACCGGATCCTCGTCGCAACGACAGTTAGGGACGACCCTTAAAACAGAAGGGTTTGGACACAATATTGCGTATAAAAATCTAGGCCGATGACATGTAAACTTACACTATTGAGCAAAGAAAATGAGAGTGGGGCGGGGCACCCTCAATCGACCACTAACCCCCACTCCTAATTTCAAACTTATTTAAACATGGAATTCGATTCTGAATTGATTAAAAAACTTATAATTTGAATGGTGGACATAATGATTTAGAGTATTTATAGTTACCAACACATGTATATGCATTCCACATAGTTTTAGCATATTTTTAAGGCTCAGTTAGGGTACATAAATCCTCATGGACACGATACACGAGAGAAGTGATATAACTAAATATAGAATATCACATTTTATATTATCGCTCCCGCGGCAACGCGCGGGCTTCCTACTAGTTACATTAAAAAATACTAATACAAATTTAATTACCATGTCAAGACAAAAAACTACAAAGATTCAATCTCAACCATTGGATTGAGAAGATCAATGGCTTAGATGAGTTTCTATGGTTCTCGTAACTCACATGAGTCCTCAAAATAACCTAACCCTTTATATATATTTAAAGTTATATTTTCTTTCGTGTAAAATAAGTCGAACCAAATTATAATGAAAACTATTTTCATTGACATTCCGGACATTCAAATGATAACTAACTCATGTTCATGTTTATTGTTACTTGGACTATCTAAATGACAAACTGAATATATTTATGTATGTATTAATTATCAAACATATAATTCTCGTTCTAATGGTTTTAGCAAGTTTAGCCAATTGTCGTGTATAAAGACTAAGATGTATTTCATTGCGTTTTGTAAATTGGGCGATTGTTTTTTTTTTTTTTGGAAAATATAGACAACATAGTTGTCGGTTTTATACTAAAACACAAGAAACTCTGCCCAAATTTCTATCAAATATAAGAAATGGATCGGACAGTTAAATCTATAACCTTGTGTAAACGAAAGCTATATTCTTACAAATAAATGCTAACTTCCACACTTTACATCGTTGAAATGGTAATAGTTATAAATATATACATATATGTACATAAACATATATAAATACATACTTATACATACACACACATATATTTTCGAGAATCCAAACCAAGTTATTATCGGTTCGTTAAGTCATACACTCTTTAAGACACGTATTCGTTCAATACGAGTCTAGGTAGGTGGATAACTAGCTTTACAACCAAGAAATGAAGTAAACTCATTTGCATTAGAATTTAAGGTACCATTTACTTGTAATAGGACACAAGAGGAATCTTTTAATCCAAGCTCAGACCTTGTTTGCTAGTACTTTACGAATGAATTTCAGGTGAGTATACTTGACCCATTTTACTTTTAAATCACTTTTGGGTTGCAACATGTATCATTATTAAACTCACACCACGCACACAATCATTATTATATAAACACTCAATCCATATACATGCTTAATAGTTATGCTATATATGTTATTCATGCTATGTTTTTATGCTTAACTGTCTAGCCACCCTTAACATGTATAGCGCTATAGGAGTAGCACACCGCCCTTTTTGTGGGTCATTGTTAAGGTATACATTCATTCTATTACGGTCTTTCACTTAGGTGTTAGATTACGCTATCATTTAATCACACCTTATTTGCTTTGGTAATAAGGATACTTTACGGTCTATCACTTCGGTGATAGGGATGCATTCTAGTGGACACTTTGGCTTGACATTTAGGTGGTGTTTGTTTTTGAAGAGGTAAAAGATTTGCAGTCTGCGGACCACATCTGCAGATGCCTGCAAAAGAAGAGGTGGACCAAATGTCTACAGTCTGCAAGGAGAAGACTATTTGTTTGTTAACGTCTGCAGCGTAACGTAACCTAACCATAACCATAACCAACCAAAACCCACCAACACCCGCTATAACCACTGTGAACCACCACAACCCACCATAACCATAACCCACCACAATCAACTGATATTGTCACACCCTCAAATTTCCACGTGCGGGGTTTTACCGCGAGGCGCGTGACACACCAGGATCCAAGTCAACGGTCACAATAAACAACACTATATGATACGTAAAAATGACATAAGCAAACCATTAAGTTTATCATAAATGATCCATCGCTGCGGAAGCGTAAAACTTTATTACAACACGAAATCAAAAGTACGAAAGTCTGAAAATACTAAATGAGATGCACATGAATCCTAGACGCCGTGAGACTCCGTGCCCTATCGACAGCTGCTACCTTAGCGACCTGAGACAAACATGCTAAAAACGTCAGCAAATAATGGCGGTGAGTTCACAGGTTTTTAATGAATACCGACTCCAAATGTATACCAACTCCAAGTGAAAATCCAAGTGAAAATCGACTCCAACTGAATACCCATGGTCAATCCAGACCACATGCATACAAAACATATGAATACCTGTTACTACTGCGATTGGAAAACCATTACTGGACTCGAATACTGTGAATACTGAATACGTGCCTGAATGAATACTGAATACTGAATACTGCATACTGAATACTAAATACTGAATACCTAAGAGACAACATGCACCCGTCCGACCTCCAGTCGACGAGTGGGGCCGATCAAGCCCAAATAGCGCTATCCACATTTCCCCCGTTGTGCATCCCCGCACATTCATGGTTCTCCCCGGGACTTCCAAAGATCGCATAGTAATATAATGAATACTCTAAAACATAATGAATACGTGAAAACATAATGAATACTCCAAAACCCAATGAATTCATGAATACCAAAACGTAGTTGACACACCTTTCATGAAAACATAGTTAAAACGCCTTTTATGAAAACATAGTTGACACACGTTTAAAGAACACAGCATGTTTTCTCCCCCGAAAATGTAAAACCAGCAAAAGAGTGGGGCCGTGAAACTCACCTTAGAGTGCGTCTTCTTGATAACTAGAGATCCAACCCGTGTATGATACTCCCGACTAGTAACAACCTATTAATGAGTTTACATAAGTGTGATGACTACTAACCCGAAGGCTAACTAGTCCCTGATTGTCCAGATCTTGACTACGTGTGTTAAAAAGTGTGTTTAAACGTTAACCGGACATCCCAGACCGACCCGACATCCCGTTGGTGACCCATTACATCAATTAGTCATGAACATAAAGTTAACACATAAGTTTCAAGCATAAAACACTTAGTTTGCATCAAAAATCTCATTTCTGCATTAGAACGGTCGAACCAGTCAGATTAAATCTCCTTCGCCCATTTTTAAGTCTCCTTCGCCCATTTTTACCACGTTCGATCGTTTTGATGTCTCCTTCGACTGTTTTCCTCGTTCGCCCAAACATATTCCAGGTTCGACCCTGAATTCTCTCCTTCGCCCAATCGATCGGTCGAAGGAGTCCAGGTTCGCCCATGTTGTTCAAATTTTCCTAAAAACGCTTCAAAACACATTCGAAACACCTCGAAACATCATCAAACACAGCAGTCAAGTATGTAATACTTATCCCTACAAAACCCCACCGATTTCCCCCAATAATACGTCCATTTCAGCCCTTTCCCAAAATGGTAAGAATTATGGAAATGTCACAATCATGCATGGATTATTTACCCAATTTGGAAACTTTTGAAAGCGATCCATATTCAACTTAAAATGCTCAGTTTGTCGAGTGTTTGATTCTTCCTTATTTTTTCTATTGATCATGCATCAAGTCTAGATTCGTTAAAACCCCCCAAAATACCCACAACATCACCATCTATCCAATTCTAATCCTAAACAACGATAATCTAGCATCAACAACAATCCTATATCATGTTTCTATCATAGATACAACAGCAAATCATTGAACAACACATAACACCACATAATACACAATTTACATATGTTTATCATCATGAAGACCCATGTTTAAATGATAAGGTTTTGATTTAGAAAGATGTTTAAAAGGTTTTTAATCATGAAAACACCCTTAGAACAGATCCGGACAATTAGGGTTAGATGAAAATGAATAAAAATGTTTTAAAAAGGATTTAGGATCAAGAACACACCTTGGATTCTTGTTTAGATGTTGTAGATAGGTTAGATTATGAAAAAGAAGAGCAAAAACTCCTTCCTTAGTGAATTAAATCGTTTGGGAGTGTTTTGAGACGGTTAGGGTTTGTGAAATGATGAAAAATGACAAAGTTTGGTATTTATACTAATCCTCCTTCGCCCCCTATCAGTGGTCGAAGGTGGCCTCCTTCGACCCTTCCACGGGGTCGAATGAGCCCTGTCCTGGTCGAAGGGAATTCTTTCAATTCCACATCCCAGGTTCGCCCATTTACAAAGGGCCGAACCAAGACAAAATTTCTCCTTCGACCACTCGAAGTGGTCGAACCAGAATCCATGATTATCTAGTTTTCCAGTTTGTCGTGTTTAACGCATTCTAACATACCTTAACATATAAGCATGCAACCTAAGTTTATGTTTAACACATTTAAGCACGGATAATCATTTACACATCATTAAACACATCTATGTATATAGTCCACCACACGACCCATAATCTCCACATATACTTAATTTGTTCATGTAATGTCACCAACAACGGGACCCGGTACTAGTGTATTCCCAAAATGACTCCCAATGATCCTCCAGATCATTGAACCCTGGACAATCCTAACTTGACCCAACTCAACTAACCCAGTTAAGTTCGTTTATAAACGTTTCCCGCTAAGGTAGACTTATGTGTTTTTAAAATGTTGACCCAAACATGCCGGGTGTCACAGATATAAGCTTAAACACATAGAATTTTAAACCAGTTCATAAGCAATTAGTAAAAGCCATCACAATGTCAAAGTTTACACTTTTCCCTTCGTGTCGTGTACCAGTAATCCAAACCAATCACTTGTCTTGTTTGTAACAGTAATCGCTAATCACAAAACATGACTCAAAGCATCAAGATTCTTTATTTCAAAACAACCAACACCAATAAAGTTTCTCCAAGGATAATGACTGAGATTTCAAAATTTTAATAACTTCATAATTGTCAGATCCATACATAACCACATAAATATACATGAAGCTGCGGAAGGGGGAGGAGGGCGGCGGAGGCGACGGGGTTTGTAACACCCCAACCGATGGCGGAATCATCGAGGTGTCACGTAGTGACGATTGTTCAAAAGCACATGGTACTAAAATGTACATATATTATTGAATAATTTAAATTGTCTTACATAGATGAAATGGGAAAAATACAAAAGTCTGAATGAAACATGAAATTTGAAATAACTTATTAAAAGCAAACACTAAAGTCCAATGCTATAGTACTAAGATCAAACTGCACCTGAAACATGTACAAAATAAGTTTTGTCAACATATGAAATTTTGGTGAGCATTCCTAGATTTAATACATATAGTAAGTTGGAAAATGTTATACAATTCAAGTGCAAGGCTACAGTGCAATTATGTAAACTATGTATCATACAAATGAGCGAAATCAATATTGTGACTGTATAAATGTACTAAATGAATGGCGGTGTACTTATCCAATAAATGGATAATAACTTAACAATGACCACGGATTCTCCGATGAAAAAGGGGAGAATCAACTTAGGCGGGTTGTCAATCCAATAGCGCTATCCAATGTTAAGGTCGGCTTGTACAATGTTAATGATTTCACTAAGTACAAATGTATTCTACATGTAATGTCTAAGCATAAAGCACGTTTGTAAGCAAATGCACATAGTACTAGAATTGTATTGTAAAAATGTGAACTTGTATTTGTAATTTGTATAAGTGTACATGTAACACCCCAAAAATGAATAAAAGCAAAAGGGGGATAGGAAATACTCACATTCACTAAGTTTGCTAAGCGGCGAGTGAAATCAAGGTGAATCCCGAAGGCTCAACCTAAAGTTATGGTATAAAGTAAGTGTTTATACTTAAAAGAGTCTAGGGTTCCTAATCTAAAGCATCTAGGATGTTAAGTCTAGATTTTGGGGTTTTTAAGTTTGGTAACGAAAATGTAACGTGTTGAGTCGAATAAATAGTTTATATGTGTCGCGAGATAGAAAACCTATGAAAAACTTCACGTACATAACTTAGGTTAATATTACAAAATTATTTACCAAGTTATATGGCATAAGTAACGATATTGAAAATAAGTTGGATAATCTTAAACTATAATTATTTATATTTGTTTTATTAAATATAAACATTTATATTGATCAATAAATGAGATGATAAAATAAGAAGTAACTTGAGTTCATAAAGATGATATTTTCTAAGTTTATAAAATGATAAAATTTAACTCAGAAAATATTTGTAATTTATATAAAAGTATTAATTTAATTTGTATTATCAAAGATGACATAAAGTTGGAATAAAATGTAAAATGGTTTTAAAAATAAAGTTTTCTGTGAAAACTTCATATTCTGACCCTAAAGGTCTCAAAATAATTTTTATAAAAGTTTTGGTGAATAAAATCTATTTAATATAAATTTCCTTGTTTCAAAACTAGTTTAATGGACAAAAATGAGTTAAAATATAAAAATGGTTTTATAAATGTAATCTCCCATGAAGACTTATTCCTCTGACTTAAAAAGTCTTGGAAAAATGTTTATAGAACTTTTCTTGATAAAAATCTATTTATTATAGATTTTATATGTTTAGAAACTAGTTTATTAACCAAAAATAGAATATTGTATTAAAACATTTTAAAACAGAATAAAACTGATGTGGAAATGTTTATAACATGTTAAAGTATATCTCCACCAATTTTTAATAAGAAAATGAATTAAATACGAATTTATATGAATTAAATATGATTAATAACACATAAATCCGAAATAAATACAAAACACTTTCTAAAAATAAATGTTTCTGTAAAAACTTAGTCTACTGACTTGAAAGGTCTCACTATAAATTTTATAGAATTTTCTTGATAAAAATCTATTTAATATGAATATTATTTGTTTAAAACTAATTTAACAAAAGAAATCGGGATATCCTATGAAATCGTACCAAAATAGAAGAAAAACGACATGATAATTATTCTAACATAATAAGATGCATTCCTGTAAATTTTCATGTTAAAATACGGTATATATGAATTTATATGGTTTAAACATGATTAAAGCATATTAAAAATGATAAAAAAATACTAAACGGTTTCTAAAAATTCTGGAATTGTTTCTAAAACTCCTAGTTAGTCATATGAACAAGTCTACAAAGTTTCATAATTTTTAGATCAGTAACAAGCGAGTTATGCATTTTTAAAGTTCTATAAATTTTTAAATATAAAATCCCCAAAATTCCTAGAACACCCTAACCTTAGAATTTGCAATAGGAACCCTTAGAGACTATGTTTGATACAAAAACTAAAGGGCTTTTAAACTACTGATATAAATGAAAGATTATGCAAAAGTAATTGGAAAAACTCACGGTTTTGCTAGCTCAAATTGAAGAAAGAAAACCGAAATAAAACCCAAAGAATAAGCTTCCAATTCGTCAACATTGCGAGATGATAATCGGGGATTCTTGTGCGGAAATGATAGACCATATGAGAGGAATGAAATACAAAGATAATTGAGAAAGATATGGAAAGAAGCTAGTCAAAGGGAGAGGAGATGAAGGTAGGAAATGAGGAGGAGATTAGGCCCTCAATCTTATCCGTGAATTATGGTCAATAGTGGGTGGGTATCATACACTTACGAGACCATTTGTTTATGAATACTTATACATACAATAATCAGTGATAAAATGAATGCAATCGATTTAGCCATAAACTTTAAATCATTTCATGTGGTTTAAGCGATTTTAAAATTTTGGGTCATAGTCACTTTAGGTACCTAAAGTTATAATGGATTTATTGGAGAAATTACGAATGTTACAGGGTTGGGGAAGGGGGGGAGACGACGAGGAGGGGGAGGGGAGGGAGGAGGTCGGCGGCGTCAAGAGGGAGGAGGAAGACGACCAAGGAGGAGGAGGAGGAATGGAGAAGAAGAAAAAGAAAAGAAGAAGGAGAAAGAAAAAAAAAGAGAAGTCTGGTGAACAGGAGAAGAAAATAAGAAGAAGATGAGAAGAAGAGGTGGAGAAGACCTTAGAAGATATTGGTCCAAGTCTGCACCAAGAAGAGGCCAGGAAGACCTTTTTTAATGAAAGGTCTTCCAAAAAACAAACAATCTGCGCGTCCCAAATGTCTGCCCGCGTCTGCACGGCGCAGACATAAGTGGTCAGAAGCACTTCTGACCAAAAAACAAACACTACCTTAGTTAATGCGTGTTAGTATGATTCATAATTTAGTATACAATAACATATGGATTTGAGTTATTCAATCACTATACTATGTATGTATTCAAACTTGTATACTCGCCAACATATTTTGTGTTGACAGATATTTTATACATGTTGCAGGAAAAAGCTTGATGAGATGATACAAGAAATATTACTTAGGATTTGGCCTTAGAAACAAACGAAACAATCTATATTTTACTTCGTGTTTATGTTGATGTATTTTCTCTTGAACAAATTGTATACTTGTTGACTCTTATATACGAATGAAATCTATTTTAATATATCATCACAATTTAGTGTTATCAAGTCTTTGAACAATCTATCATAAGTCGCGCCTCGATGTATTCCGCTATCATTTGGGGTGTGACATTATATACGATGTTTTTAAAAAACAATTACACCAAATTAACGAGTGTTTTGTTATCTTTTCAACGAGTGCCATAGTGCTATACAAAAAACAGGAAAAAAAAAACACAATATGTTCACATAATTCATTAATCATGTCTAGACAAGTCACTGATCATGTTAAGATAGTATATATGTGTTTCAACTTACTATTATATATAAGAACCCGCTAACTACATACATATATATATATATATATATATATTCACAGATGTAATCAATTTGGTAAAAATCTACACACACACACACACATATATATATATATATATATATTGTATTTTGATTGTTGTTATTAGAAACATTGATTACAAAGGTTGTTAAGCCAGTTAGATGTAACATATGATTCTTGGACACCAGGTAAATTTCTAGCTGATAAGTGATAATTAATCACCCCACCATGCGCGCCTCTTAGATCGTTTTTAATGTATGTACTTTGAAATCGATTGACATTGGGTGATTATTGAAATAAATACTTAAATTATGTATGAGTAAAGAAAATAGTCGGGAGACATGAAAAGTTACCATCATACAATCTTTTTAGTCGATAGTAGTTAGATCATTTTTATTAGCTATTGATTGTTTTATTCAGTGTCACCCAAAGTGATCGATTGCATATCCATAATAAAGATTGAACATATATGTTATTCTTCACGTATGCTCATTTTACACATCGGTATCGCGTATCATCATCATGGCATATTATTTGATACCAATTTGGTTATTTTTTTCTAGGTTCACATCGAAGCTTTAGAGTGTCTTGAAAAAGTGATAAAGCTGTACAGAGATTTCATTTGAGCAAAAGGTGCACACATAGAATTAGAAGTAGGTTTTATGAGTTATCGAGTGCTGTTAGGTTTTATGAGTTATCGAGTGCTGTTAGGTTTTATGAGTTATCGAGTGTTGTTTTTTTACAAAAAAAAATCCGAATAAACAACATATTCCTTTTATGGTACACACATTTTGTCACTTCATATTAGCTTTGTCTATCTAGGTAAGTTCCCGGGGGCAGTGGCCCAGGATTAAAGGGGCCAGGGGTCGTCCCCACGCCGGAGTTTTCGCTCAGAAGTTTCGAGTATATAGTCCCCGTATGGAATTTTTTTGGGATATACGGTTTCGACCCCATGTTTAAAAAAAATAGTTATATAAACCAAAACAAAGTAAATGTAAATGTAAAGCCCAAATCTTAAATTCATAGGCCCAACAAATACATGAGTTGGATAGTAGATTTAATGAGCAAGCGATGGAGTTGTTATCTCTTAGCTACTCGAGTTCGGGTTAGTAAAAAGCTCGAAAAGGGGTGAGACTATTCATAAAAAATGGTCTAGACGTATAAGAAACCCAGGCCATCAAGGCCAAGCATCGGCGGAGAACAGTGAGGTGTACAATAACCATAAGAACGGGGAGACAACGAAAAAAGATGAATATGGTGTATCCAATTGAAGATACCTTCGGAGGAACGCTCTTCATGGGTGTATTTGGGTACAAGCATAGGGGGATGGTAAGCAATGCGAAGTGGGTGAAACGAGTCACTTTTGATGACATGGGGTACAAAGATTTTTTTAATTGTAATAGTAGTGTCTACAGGTGGTTTTTCAGGCGTGTTACATTGTGTTAGTTTCTTGATTTTACAATGTAATTACATTTGGGGAGATGAATAAAAGATTTTTGCCGTTCAAAAAAGTAAAAAGCTCAAAACGAGCCAAGCCTTATCGAGCTCGAGCCGAGATTGAGCTTAAAACAAAGTTCGTTTGCTAATTGAGCCCAAGCTCAGCCTAGACTGTGAAGCTTGCCAGGCTCGTCGAGCCTTATCGAACCTTAGTGTAATATTAGGTTTATTAATATTTACCCCTCATTTAAGCTTGTTTACTAAACGAGCCCGAGCTGAAATTCATTTATTGAGCTCCGTGCCTATTATTTATATTATTTTTATTTAAAATATTAACTAATAGATAGTAAATGAGCCGAGCTCAAGCTTAAGAAATTTGTAATGAGCCAGCTCGAGCTTTGTAAACAAAGTTCCAACTTAGCCAAGCACAAGCTGGAGCTCTCATAAGTTTTTTGTGCTCGAGCCTGGTCGAGCTCGGGCTTAACTCGATTCGTTTGCACCTCTATCCATAATTAAAGAATTCAAAAATCTTAAAGGTCGACGGGCTGAACTGTAATTCTCCATCCATGTACCAACCCTTTGTCTCATTTTTAATGTTTTAGTGTCTTTATTCAATTGTTTGTTAAACAATGCTTAGAACTTTGATATTTATTGTATTTAATGTTTAACTCGACCCGAATTGAATCACCGACCCAAACCATAGCTACAAAAAAAAAAATTAGCTCTCGTCTCATAACCAGTGAGTTTTGACCCCTAGTTCAAATGCTTCGCCACTGCCCGGGGTATAAACAGGGCCGGTTATTTGAGGGTGCGGGGAGGACTCCCGGCCCGGGCCCAATTTCTAGAGGGGCACAATAAATATGGTTGGACCGTGTTCACTAAAAATACTTTTGATTTGTGTGACTGTTAAGAACCTGCAAGTGATGTTAAAGGGGTGTGAAGAAGATGAAGTGTAGTTAAGTAAAATCCAATAAAAAAGTCTAAATAGTTGGTCAATGTCATTTTCTTGGTGCTACACAACTTCTTTTCAGATGATTTAATTTAATTTTAAAATATAGTACAAACTACAGTAGACAATAATTTAGTTTTCAAATGCTTTTACCAAAAAAATTCCATTTTTATTATTTTTCACTTTGTTAATTTACTTGATTTGTGCCCCCGCCAAAAAACAATCTGCATTCGTTACTGAAATGAGGGAACCTTAAAAGAGTGAGGAAAATTTGTTAGTTTGTAATAGGCCCTTTATAACTCCAAAATCTAAACCTCGAGCCTATTAGGCTATTAGCACACTTAATTAACTTAACCATTAGTCCATTAGCCAATACTCATGAAACCTTAGCCAAGTTAAGTTAAAAAAAAAAAACTTTGTGGATTAGCGATGATAGCTATCGAAAACGTATTGTTGAAAAAATAAACTGTGAAGAATTGATTCATCAGGGCACATAATTCGTGGCTCGGCCTGGGCACATAAATTCTCAGGGACGGCCCTGGGTATAAACTAGTGTTTATTATACACAATGTAATAAAGAAAAAAAAACCATCTGTTTATCTTAATTCATCTCAACTTACAATTAGTTCTTTTAACAAAAGAAGATAGATAACATGTGTAGATAACTAATTATAAAATTCGTAACTCTCAAGTAGATATATTAATTTATAGAAGTAGGTGATATTGATTGGATTTTGGTTATTAAAATGTCGATCCAAATATATCAAACTAACAATTGAAGCTACGTCAATCGAATTATATTATTTGATCAATGTTTAGAGTTCGATTTTTCATTGTTATCCAAGTATATTTAACATAAGAGTCAAGTAAGAAGACACTATTAGAATAGATGATAGCATTGATTTGTATCACAATATTGTAAACCATTTACTAGACCATTGACTATAGGAGGATTTCTAGGAAGACCATCTAGACCATTGACTATAGGAGGATTCCTAGAAAGACCATTGACTGAGATTGAATTGTAAATATTATATATTGATTGTAAATGACGGAATGAATCACAGAGACAATTACATAGTCTGACATGGTATCAAACCTCCTTCCCTTCGATCTTGTCCCTCTTCTTCTTGAACCGCTGGCCATCCTCTCAGTTTCATCTTTTCTTTCTTTAACCAAACCATGGACCAAAAAGCACACCGTACTATTACCGTATCCAATATCAAAACATTCATCCCAATCACCCTAGAAATGGACACCAGCCAATACTCCTCTTGGGCTGAACTTTTCAAAGTTCATTGCCGTGTGTTTCAAGTACTCGACCGCCTCTCCCCTCGCATCATTGCCCCGCCCGCTGCAGCCGCTACAGAAGCCGCTGCTACCAACATTACCGATGATGATGTTTGGGATCGTCTTGATGCCATAGTCCTTCAATGGATCTATGGCACCATCTCTAACGATCTATTAAGCACCATCATACGACCCGACTCCACCGCTTGCTATGCGTGGGTCGCCTTACAACACATCTTTCATGATAACCAAGCCACTCGAGCCGTCCTTTTAAAACAAAAATTCGCCATCCTCAAACTTGCTTCCTTCCCCAACATGTCCGCATATTTCCAGGAGGTGAAAATAATCTCTGACCAATTGACGAATGTCGGATCCCCTGTAGCCGAACGTGACTTGGTGATTCAACTCATCATCGGACTATCCGAAGCCTATGGTACTATCGGTGCAATCATTCAAAACACCAAACCATTGCCGTCTTTTTATGATGCTCGGTCCCAATTGATTCTTGAAGAAACAAATAAGGCCAATCGAGTCGCTACCGAGACAGCCTTACACACCTCGGTCAACACCACTCCTCCACAACCACCCGAGAACCCTCCTTCACAACAAAAACCTAATACCACTCCCTCCTACACCCGAAACACTCAAGGCCGAGGCCGAGGCTGCGGACGCGGACGCGGACGCGGTCGAGGTCGTGGCAGACACCAACCATCACCACAATGGAACCATTACCCATGGTTTTCCTAGCAGACCACTACCCAAAACCGCCCTCCAACTTGATCGCAACCCACTGGTTACTTTTGGACCACCCCACCATGCCTGTATCCCACTACTCCACAACCTCGATCACCGACTTCACAGCAGGGAATTCTCGGCCCTCGCCCATAACATGCCTTCACGGCTTCGGATGCTCCATACATGCCTACGGCTCTCGATCAGGCTTTCAACACCTTCACTCTAAATCCGCCGGATCAAACTTGGTATATGGACTCGGGTGCCACAGGTATAATGACTCACAACTCTACTAATCTCACTTCTTATTTAAATAATGTGTATCAACGAAAAATTACAGTCGGTGATGGTAAAAATATACTCGTTCATGCGATTGGAAAACATACACTACCTCCACCTTTTCCAAACTTCAAATTAAATAACATTCTTTTTGCACCTAAACTCATCAAAAATCTAATTTCGGTTCGTCGTTTTACCACCGACAACAATGTTTCAATTGAATTTGACCCGTTTGGTTTTGATGTGAAGGACCTCCACACTCGGAAAAACCTCCTTCGATGTCAGAGCACCGGTGATCTCTACCCGTTAACTCCACCTTCATGTTCCAAAGTTGAACCTTCTCATGCTCAAGTTTCTTCCTTTTTAGCCGTGACCCAAGACATTGGGCATCGCCGTCTTGGACATCCCGGAAATAATATTTTACGTTGTTTAAAACCTATTTTGAATTTTTCTAGTAATGTTCAACTTTCTTCAATATGTGAACCTTGTGTGTTTGGCAAATAAATAAAATTTCCTTTTCATGATTCGCATTCACATGCATATTTACCATTTGACATTGTGCATAGCGACTTATGGACCTCACTTATTCTTTCCTTAACCGGATGTCGATATTATGTTCTATTTTTAGATGACAAAACAAATGTTAGGACAAAAAGGATTGGTGAAACCACTTTTGCAAACCTTAGTCTAATTCACTTCTGTCAAAATATTCTAAGTATGGAACTGCTGAAGAAGAAGGATCAAACTGCTGAAGAAGAGATTCAGAAGTACTGAAGAAGAAAGTCATCAGAAGTTCTGAAGTTCAAACCAGACACTTCTACTGAAGAACTACTGAAGACAAACTACTCATCAGTAGTTTGTCATTCATCAGTACTTACAGAAGATCTTTTCCACCGCCTTTGTATTTCAGTAGTTTATTACTTTAATGTTTCTTTTTGCTTTATGTACAAGTTCCAAGACTGCAACTTGTTGCAACTTGTTTCTGAACTTGCTTTTGGCAAGGTTCATGTATTTGTAAAGTCTATAAATAGAAGGGTTCATCCCTCTGTTTTAGACATTGATTTTAATACAAGAAATCCTTCAATACTTATTATTGTTATTTCCATTTCGTGTTTACTGAGAATCTGTCAAAGTGTTTCATTCTCATTCAATACTTAGATTCTCAATAAACACTTATCATTTATTAGTTCTTGAATCCAGGGGGAGTAATAACTCCTGTTGATAAGTGTAGCTTTAAACTTATAAACATTCCGCTGTGCTATCACTCAACAAGAACTTGCTAAACACTTAAGTGTCAACTAGCAAGTTCAACAAAAGAGCAAAGTACTGATCCAACAATTGGTATCAGAGCTTCTGGTTTATCTGATCACATATCAATCTAACACATTGAGAATCAGACACAGGCTCTTATTGATATTCAATAAAGGATTATAAGCTCACTTTTATCAACATCCATCACTTTAAGAGATATTTGACAAATCAATACTCTTTAAAATGGATCCTCATAATACTGGTTCTGCCACTAAACCTGCCATGCTTGTAAGAAATGAATATAACATATGGCAAAAGAGAATGGCACATACCTTGTCACAGACCAACACAGGTTGTTGGAGATCTGTGATATATGGTCCTCATAAACCAGTAAATATAAATCTTGAAACTAAGGAAGAGATTCCAAAAGAACCAAAAGACTATACTGATGATGATTTCCTAAAACTTGAGCTTGATGCAAAACCTTTTTCTATGTTGGCAATGGCACTCCCAAATGAAATCTATTCTGGCCTATTACATTGTGATAGTGCCAAAGAGCTTTGGGACTGCCTAAAAGAACAGTTTAGAGGAACTGAAGAGGTGATTGCCAACACTAGAGAAATCTTGGCTCAACAATATGAAACTTTTGCTCACATTAATGGGGAAACTTTAACACAGCAATTTGAAAGATTCTCCTCATTAATATCTGAGCTAAAGCTAAATGGTCAGACCTATACAACTGCATCTATGCTTCATAGATTTTTAAGGTCTTTACCTGATAAATGGGAAACATACTCAATAGTCTTAAGATCTTCACCAGATTTTAGCTCCCTCACTCTTACAAAACTTCATGGGAGATTACTTACTTTTGAGAGAGAAATTGATCAAAAGAAAAAGTTACAAAATTCTGGTAAAACTGCTGATGACTATCTACCTGGTAGTACAGCACTATTGGGACAAGACTCACCAACTTGTTCAAATAGTTTTGGATCTTTTGACCACATTGACATAACTGCTGGGATCTCATCTGAAAGATCATTCCCAGGTTATGACAATAATGACTTTGGTCAAACTGCTGATAACATGTGTTTTATCATGGATGACTTAAATAGTTTCAGCAGTGATGACCTAGAAGAAATGGATATTTTGCACCAACTGGCCATGTTAAGTTTAAAAACAAATAAATTTTACAAAAGGTCAGGAAGGAAGTTTCCAGGACTTAACAGTTCTACAAAAATTGGTTTTGACAAATCTAAACTTAGATGTCACAAGTGTCAAAAGTTGGGACACTTTGCTAGAGAATGTAGAAGCTCTGACTTTAACCAATCTCAATCTGGAAACAATTTTAACCCCAATTATAATAGGAATAATGGAACACAAGGGAGTGCACATTTTGTATAGGCACAAGCTCCACAACACCAATATGTGCCACAAGTACAATATGTACAGATGCCTGCTCAACAGATGCAGAGCCAACAATCAATCCCTCCCTTTCCAGCTGCTCAACAACCTCCACAGCAACAACAACCCTCTCAACAAAGTCTATTTACTTCAGGGTATGTTGACTGGAGCAGTCTTCCTTTTGACACCACAGAGTGCAATCCTGATGCAGACAACAAAATGTTTGACATCAACTGGGGAGAGCCTGACAATGGCAGAAAGAACTTTGCCTTAATGGCATTTGAGGGATGCTCCTCAAAATCTGCCTTGTCACAGGTATCAAAAGAATCTTTGACTAAACTATGCTCAAATTCATGCAAAGAATCTTTTGCTCTCATAAGAGAGACAAATGTGCACTTACAAGGAAAAGCAAATGATTCTGAGAGAAAATTCACGCAGATGAAATGTGATTTAGAAAGAAAACTTGCTGCAAAAACAAAAGAAGTTTCTAAATTAACTAACTCTGCTATTGAAACCCAAGCACAAATTAAAATCATGATTAATGACCTAGGAAATGTCAGACAAGAGCTTGCTGACACCAAGGTCACTTGTGAAAAATGGGTGGAATCTTGTAAGGGATACCAATTATTGCTAAACAAACAAAGTGCTTCAAATGTTAGGTTTGGCATAGGGTACAATCACACTGAAACACCAACAGATTTCTCTCCCAAAACTACTGTAGATGGGAGAAAAATTGTTTCAGGTGAAACTTCTGAAGAGGAAGAATGCACATCTTTCCATGAAAACTTTCTAAAGTCACACAAAGAAAGTTCTTCAGAAGTACTGATTAAATCTGACTTTAAGCCATCAGTAGTTTCAACTACATCAGGAGTTGAGAACCTGAAAACTACTGATGACCTAAAACCAATCAAAACAGTCAGAGATTTGTCTTTGAAAGAAAATACAAAAGAATGTGAAATTTGTGGTCTGTTCAACCACAAAACAGAATTTTGCAGATATAGAAAAGGCATTAAGTTCAATAAGAAAAATCAACAACTGGTTGTGGGGAAACAAATCAAAACTGATTATGTAAAAACTTTTTCTCCCAAGAAACAACAACCAGCAAAAGCCTTTTCTCATAAAAAGTCAAAAACTCAACAAAAGTCTTTTTCTCAAAATTCTCTTTCAGTAGTTAGACCTGAATCATCAGTAGTTTCACAAACTGCTGAGATTAAAGATCTCATGAACTTGGTACAACTACCGATGACCAAAGTTGATGGTGGTCCTCAAAAGGATACCACCATTGTACTTAATGCAAAATCCATTGCCAAAAATACATGGATTTCTAAACTTGGTCAAGAACAAACTGTAAATGTTCTCAAGAGCAAACCCAAAGCCAAACTGGCTTGGGTTCCTAAATCTAACTAATTTGCTATCTTGTGTAGAGAGTTTCCAGAGGCTTAAATAGCATTTGGTATGTAGACAGTGGAGGCTCAATGCACATGACAGGATGCAGATACCTGATAAGCAATTTTATCAGTCAAAGAGATGGATCTGTATCCTTTGGGAACAATGCTAAGGGATATGTGCTAGGACATGGCAATGTCTCCTCTGGCAAAATACAGTTTGACAAGGTCAATCTGGTTGAAAACCTTGAGTACAACTTGCTTAGTGTGTCACAAATGTGTGATAAAGGATATTCTTCCTTTTTCACAAAGACAACATGCAAGATCATATCACCAGAAGGCCAGAAGTTGATAGAGAAGATCATTGAAGATCATACTTTGTTAATAGCCAAAAGATGTGGCAATGTCTATGCAGTGGACATTGAAAAAGACAAAGTACTGAACAACACTGCATGTTTCTTCTCAAGGGCATCAACTTCAGAAACTGATCTCTGGCACAGGAGACTTGGCCATGTGAACTTTAAAACCATAAATAAAGTCACAAAAATGGGCTTGGTCAGAGTTCTACCCTTAAAAGTATACCAGTGTCAAGAACACTGTGTATCCTGTTTAAAGGGTAAACAGCATAAGTCCTCCTATAAGTCTATTGAAGAATCAAAAACAACTGCATGTCTTCAACTACTCCATATGGACTTATTTGGGCCTGTAAAAATCATGAGCCTTGGTAAAAAGAAGTACTGCTTAGTCATCATTCATGACTACTCAAGATTTACATGGGTATTCTTCTTATTTTCCAAGGATGAGGCTGCTGAAATCATCAAGTTCTTCATTCTACAAGTAGAGAAACAATACTCTCTACCTGTCAAAACCATTAGAAGTGATAATGGGACAGAGTTCAGGAACAAAACTCTGGATGAATTCTGTTTGTCTAAAGGGATTATTAGACAATTCAGTGTTGCCAGAACTCCTGAACAAAATGGTGTGGTAGAAAGGAAGAACGGAACTTTAATAGAAGGAGCAAGAACAATGTTAGCTGATTCTGGCCTACCTTTATACTTTTGGGCAGAAGCAGTTAACACATCATGTTATGTTCAAAATAGAGTTCTTATTGTCAAGAGACATTCAAAAACTGCCTATGAAGTTCTTCATGGCATGAAGCTCCTTATCTCCTTTTTCAGGGCTTTTGGGTGTCAATGTTTCATCTTGAACATCAAGGAATCTATTTCAAAGTTTGCTGCCAAAGTTGACTCAGGTTACTTTCTTGGTTATTCCTCAACTAGAAAAGCCTACAAGGTTTTTAACTCAAGAACCAGGATAGTAGAAGAAACACTGAATGTCAAGTTCAATGAGTCAAAACACACTCTAATTCCAGCACATCCTGCTGAACTCTTTGACCTTGACAACTTCCATTTTGAACCTGAAAAGACTGTCACTTCATCCAAACCTACTTATTATGGTGATCAAAGGTTTGATGATGAGGATCCAGCACCATGGACTCCTCAAACAGTCATTAAGTCAACTTCAAAACCATCAGAAGTTTCACAAACTTCTGATTCAACAAATACTGAAGGCCAAACTCAAACATCTGCTTCAGCACCTGCAACTACTGAAGACACTGAAACTGCTGAACCAGATATAATAGACCTCAGTAGTTTGTTTGAAGAACATGAGCCACCAACACCTGTCAGTGGTTTACAACAACTGATCGAACACAAAGACCATCCACTTGATCAAATCATGGGTGATATTGCATCAGGTGTTCTTACAAGAAACCATCTTTCCAACTTTTGTCTATTCTCAGCATTTATTTCACAGTTGGAACCAAAGAAGTACCAGGAAGCCCTCAAAGACAACAATTGGGTGCAGGCAATGCAAGATGAATTGCTTCAATTCAACAAGCAACAGGTTTGGGAAATCTGTCCCTTACCACCAAACAAGCAACCAATTGGCACAAGATGGGTTTTCAGGAACAAACAAGATGAAGCTGGCATTATAATAAAGAACAAGGCAAGACTGGTAGTACAAGGTTACTCTCAAGAAGAAGGCATTGACTATGATGAAACCTTTGCTCCAGTTGCAAGGCTTGAAGCCATCAGGTTATTTCTGGCCTATGCCATTTCCAACAAAATAAAAGTTTATCAAATGGATGTCAAGAGTGCATTTTTGTATGGAAAAATAAAAGAGGAAGTGTATGTTTGTCAGCCACCTGGGTTTGAGGATCCTTCTCATCCTGAGTGGGTGTACAAACTAGACAAAGCTCTTTATGGGCTCAAACAGGCTCCTAGAGCCTGGTATGATACACTTTCAACCTTTTTACTCAAAAATAACTTCACAAGAGGTGCCATTGATAAAACTCTTTTCATAAAACATGTTGGAAATCATGTCTTACTTGTTCAAATATATGTTGATGATATCATTTTTGGTTCAACAAACACAAAATTGTGTGATGAATTTAAGAAACTCATGCAATCAAAATTTGAGATGAGTACAATGGGAGAACTACAGTACTTTTTGGGACTGCAGATTAAACAACAAACAAATGGAACTTTTATACATCAATCAAAATATGTTAAAGAATTATTAAACAAATTTTCTTTACAAGACTGTAAATCATGTTCCACTCCCATGACCCCAACCACACAAGTTGAACCAGATGATCAAGGAAAACAGGTTGATCAAACCATGTATAGATGTATGATAGGAACTCCCACACTTGGAATGGAACTGAGCCCAACTCAGTTGTCTCATGTAAATCATGTTCCACTCCCATGACCCCAACCACACAAGTTGAACCAGATGATCAAGGAAAACAGGTTGATCAAACCATGTATAGATGTATGATAGGAACTCCCACACTTGGAATGGAACTGAGCCCAACTCAATGAGGACTGTATCAGTTACATCATGAGCTGAGCCCAACTCAGTTGTCTCATGTACCTCTTGTTCTTGGTTCAGAGGATTTCCTACCTCAGGCATTAAGCCTTCATTAGTAGTTGCCACAGTTGAGGTCTTAGCTATGTTACTTCTGTCCTCAGGTCCACCATTGGGTGGTAAATGAGTAGTAGCAGCCTCAAAAGTACCAAAAGTTTCTAAGTTTGGGCTTAGAGACTCTGGTTCATCCTCATCTCTTTGGTTAGGGCTTTGAGTGTCCACATCCATGTCAATTTCTGAGGCTATGTCCCCTGTTTTATGTGGTTGATGGGGACTGACATGTGTAGATGGGACTTTCTCTTTTAGCCCAGAGAGAAGTTTGGCTATTTCAATGTCTGGTTCAGATGTTTGGGGTGCTTGTTCAGTAGTTTGGGCAGTGGGTTCAGCAGTTTCAAAAGAAGAATCAATTGGAATAGTTTTCTTAAGTCTTTTTCTTTTGAAAAGGATTGTTATTGGTGCTCTTGGTGGGGTTTGAGATGGATGAGACTGAGAGGATGTTTTAGTCACACCTTTAAGAAGTGCAGATTGCACAATAGTTTGTTCAGGCATCTCAACCTCCTGAACAACTTTTCTTTTAGGTTTGGTGGGTTTTTGTTTTTGTATCTTGGGTTTCTTGGCCTTTGGTGGAGTAGGTTTGGAAGATGAGGGTTCCATGGGGACTGGTTCTGGTTCCCCTTGGTCATCTTCTGGCCAGGCAGCTTGTTTGTTGTGCCTTGAGTATGCTTGTGAGGTTAAGGGTTTTAAAATTTCAGTTTTACACACAAGCACCTCATTACCCAGTTCAGATATTATGCATTGCATAATGAACCTTGGATATAACAAAAACTTTTTCTTAGTGTTATTGTGATGTAACACCAACTCATTAAAGAAAAGTTTTGATGCCCTGAAATTTGTTTCATTCACAATAGAATGAAAGATTGGTTGAAAGGTTGAGGGCATCTGGTCATAAGACCCAGTTTTAGGACTCAAGCACATAATAATATAATGAAACAAAAGTTTATATTTTGGTTCAAAATACTTTTTAAAGATAGTAGCTTGTGAGAGAGTACCTTGATAACCACACTCAGTCATGGTTAGGTGGATTGCAGAGTTGTCAAACTTCTCAGGGGCATTCACATCATTCAACCCCAGTCTGTTTGCAAGTATGGCCGGTGTAATGGCCATTTGTCTCCCTTTAATTGTTGAGTTGAGGGAGATAACTTCATCATCCACCATCACTGTCTCAGCATTAGCCCAGAACTCATTGAGAGTTTCAGGATGTATTGGTGGGTCTATTGTGAGAGCGGTGAAATATTGGGATTTGACGACAAGATCAATGATCTCATCGTATTGGGACCAGCCTTCTTGTTTTTCTAAGTAGGCTCTAAGATTGTGTCCCTGTTTAAGAACTAAAGCCATGTGGTTTTGTGTGTGTTGATGAATCGAACAGTGTTTGTGTTGCAGGTTCAGGGGTTTGAGAGCTTTCTTGAGAGAGAAGGAGGGAATTTTTGTGTTTGAATGGATAAGTGTTGAAAAAAAATATTTATCAGAAGTTTTTAATCGCTTGGATCTTCTTTATTAGAAGTTTTAAACCGCCTAGGTTAAAAATCTCTTTATCAGAAGTTTTAAACCGACTAGGTCAAACTTCTGATGATGGGAAAAGTCAGATTTGCCCTTTTTGACTAAACTGCTGATGAAGAATTATCTTCATCAGTAGTTCCCATTTTCTCTTCAGCAGTTTTGAACAGCTGATGAGAAATACTTATAAATACTTTATTCATAACTTTTGAAGGTTGTTTTATCAGAAGTTAATCACTTTTTAGAAAATATCCCCATACTGATGTTTTGTTCATCAGTAGTTTCTCTCTTGTCAGAAGTTTTTCAAGTTTTTGAAAACAGATGTAAGTGAAAAATAAAAAATTTGTGCAGAAAAATAAAGAGAAACACTTACAAATTTAGCATCCCTAGCATGGATACTAACTTCTGAAATGTTGATGTGTCAAGGGGTTTAGTGAAAATGTCAGCTATTTGATTAGCTGTTGCTACATGTTTCACTTCAATCTTGCCTTTTTCATAGCAATCTCTTATGAAATGATACCTGATTTCAATGTGTTTAGTCTTTGAAAACTGAACAGGATTTTGAATGATGCTAATGGCAGATTTGCTGTCTACAAGCAATGGTGTCTTGGTCTCTTTGATTCCATAATCAAGAAGTTGATATTGGAGCCATTGTATCTGTGATGTACAACTTGCAGCTGCAATGTATTCAGCTTCAGCAGTTGAAGTTGCAACGGATGTTTGTTTCTTTGATTGCCAGGACACTAGACAGTTTCCCAAGAATTGACAACCACCAGATGTTGATTTTCTTGACATCTTACACCCTGCATAGTCACTATCTGAAAAAGCTGATAACTTGGTATTGCTTGAAGCAGGATACCAAATTCCAAGTGTGGGAGTTCCTTTCAGATATCTGAAAATTCTTTTGACTGCAATAAGGTGTGATTCCCTAGGAGCTGATTGATATCTAGTTCAACATCAACGCACAAAACACATTGAAATGGATATCCATTTCGTCCGTGAAAAGGTCGCTAAGGGTGAAGTCCGAGTTCTACTTGTCCCATCACGATACCAAATAGCCGACATTTTTACAAAAGGGTTGCCAAAGGTTCTATTCGACGATTTTCGCACCAGCCTCAACATCCGTGATCCTCCCGTTTCGACTGCGGGGGAATATTATAATAGATCTCAATCATAGCATTGATTTGTGTCACAATATTGTAAACCATTTACTAGACCATTGACTATAGGAGGATTCCTAGGAAGACCATCTAGACCATTGACTATAGGAGGATTCCTAGGAAGACCATTGACTATAGAAGGATTACTAGGAAGACGATTGACTGAGATTGACTTTTAAATATTATATATTGATTGTAAATGACGGAATGAATCACATAGACAATTACATAGTCTGACAAACACACAACATTAATATAGTAAACTTGAGTTTATAAGTTTAAAATCACCAAGTCTAGTATACATAGCAAGCCACGAACTCTCCTGTTCAAGCTTTTAGGTAGTCCAATTTAGGGACTTTAAAGCACTAGAATCTATACAACTTTAAATAGCTATGAATCTATGATTGTATGGAAAAAGATAGTTTAAAGCGTGTTTCTTTTGTTAAGGAATTTGACTTTTTACAGAACTAGAGATTTTACGTTTGTACCAGTTAAGGTGAAGATGAGCGCTACGAGGGTTTAGAGAGGGAAAGAGATTATTTGGGTTTTTATAGAGAGAACGAAGAAGGGGGGTGGTAGGGTTGTGTTGGATGGTGGAGACGGTTGTTATTAGGTGGGTGGTTGTTGTCTGAAAATATACGATGGTGATGATTGTTAATGTTTTTGCTGGTGGTGGTGGTAGTGAGGTGGAAATGGTGGTGGGTGGTTTAGAATTGAGAACGTGAAGTGGGTTGTGGGACCCATTTATATTTTTAAATATTAATTATATATTTTCTTTGGTTTTTTAGTTATTATATATTAATAGTAAGTGTAGTTTTGTCATTTAACATGAACTTAATTGGACTAACAAACCTTCATCCAGTTAGGGCACTATCTCAATAACAACTTGTCAAATCATAGGGAGCATACATGTAACTTTAAAAAGTTAGGGACTAGAGGTGAAATATGAGCAAACTACAAGAATTATCCGTGTATTTTTCTCAACTAATTACAACTTTTGACATTATGATTGGTTTTTTTCCTTAAAAAATACATATAACTAATACTTAAGATTGCTATAATAGAGTTAAGATCTTGTACAAACTCTTATTAGTGTAAAAACTATAGGAACAGATCTGAACCATTGAAAAATAATATCAATGGTTTTTGTTGGTTATAGATTTATGCTTCAAAAATATAGTTTGTTTTAATATCACTAAGGGTAGTTTAGTAAAAGAGCTATTTGTAAATTAAAAATATAAATAAAAACCCATTATTTGCGCATGGTTAGCATTGACCCACAGGCCACAACAAAACCTCCTATATTTTCTCCATACCTCCCTCCCAGTTTACAAACACACCAACAACTTTCAACCCTCGTAATTTTTTATCTTCTTCACAAAGAACACCTCAAGTTTGCAAAAAAAGAAATGGTAAGTTTACCATTTTTTGCGCTTGTATTATGTGTCAATCGAAGGATTTGGGTAAAGAAAGGACATTTTTTGCTGCAAATTTCGGACATGATGTGTTGATATTATTCCAATCGAGGTTGTTGGTGGTGGTTTGTTTCTGCATGTTGATTCCTAATATAAGAGTTCTGATCGGCATGTGCTGTTAAACATACTTATATTGTTAAACATGCTTATGTTGTTACTTGTGCAATTGTGCTGATGATAATCGTGTGTTGTCATATATTGATTCGTCAACGGATGTTGTGCTAGTGTTGTATTATTGCAGCCGGTGTGTAATCCTAGTGTCATCTTGTGACACTAACACCGCAAAGGATGCATTGTTTGCAGAAATTTATATCGTAATAAGAGTGATGACGAGAAAGGAGAAAATGGAAGAATGCGTATAACGCGACATGGGAAAGATCAGAGATGTAGCTAGCATGATAGCATATCTAGATAGTAGCAATTTTAGTTTTTAAACTTGTTAGTAGTTATTTTGAATACGGTAGCACTATGTTAGTAGTGTTTTAATTGTTAATAAAAGAATTTTGTTTTATGCATAGTAACACATTATAGTAGCACATGCATTTGTTAAATCAGCACATTGAATTTTACAGATATAAACTCATAACAATACATAGCTATAGGCTAAGCACTTCCTCTCAAAAAATGGAACAAGAAAACACATTATTATTTGTAATCAGCACATTAGTTACGTGATGGAAATTCAAATTCGAAAATCAGCACCATTCAATAACATAGCAAATCCGAAAAGCAACACATTATTCTATGAAATCAGCACATTACATCTGAAATTTTAAGTGTAAAAACTCTGATTACAAATCTGAGTGAAGACTAATTTTGAAAATTTAATTCCATGATTATAGGATGTGGAGATTTGATAGGGAATTGTAACCGTAAATGTGATTGAAATATTGATTTTCTAAAAAAAAATGGTTGAAAAAGACAATAATACCCTTATTAATAATTTTGATGTAAGACACATGTCATTAAATAATTGGTTCTTATAGTTTTTAAAGGAAAATGAATTTTACATGATCCTACACCTGCTATAATATATCTAAACTCATTTATAAAATTTAAAATTAAGATCATACATTTTAATTCAAAGCGGCTTCTTGATGTTTGGTTTTTGAATGGGTCGGGGGAAACATGCATGTGTAGACCTTACTGAAGTGTCTCCCCTTGTGGACCTTCGTGATAAGGGATTTATGGTTGGACAAGCTGTTATGAATGTTGGGACGAAGAAAGTAGGTAAACATGCTAAAGCATGCACTGAGAATTAACATGTATTTGCTCCGTTTACTGTTGACACATTTGGATCCTTGGCACCTGAAGCTGTTTGTTTTTTGGATCAGGTCCGTAAGGTTATGCGTAACAAGCTGTGATGCCTGTGTAGACCTTACTGGAGTGTCTCCCTTTGTGGACCTTTGTGATAAGAGATTTATGGCTGGACAAGCTGTTATGAATGCTGAGACGAAGAAAGTAGGTAAACATGCTAAAGCATGCACTGAGAATTAACATGTCTTTGCTCCGTTTGCTTTTGACACCTTTGGATTCTTAGCACATGAAGTTGTTTGTGTTTTGGATCGGGTCCGTAGGGTTATGCGCAACAATGTATTGACTCCGAATGGTCAAGATTGTGGCCTTGGTAGAGTATGGTTTGCTATTCAAAAAGGGACGTCATCGCAGCTTGTGGACCGCTTATCTACCACCTTTGATGTAATTCCTTTTTTTTTTTTTGAACGGCTAATTTCTTACATCCTTTTCTTTACAACTTTTACAACCATTTACACACTTTTGAAGTTGAACTTCCAACCCCCCTAAAAAGGATTTCATCTTCACCATTAGGCTTATCATATCACCTAAGTGACGTAATTCCTGATTTTATTGCAATAAATATTATTATTATTATTATTATTATTATTATTATTATTATTATTATTATTATTATTATTATTATTATTATTATTATTATTTATTATTATTATTATTATTATTATTCAGACTAAAATTGTAAAGTTCTATTTATCTTGAACACCGACTCCTAAACAGCTCACATGTACCTCCCACCAGGTGACAATGTCCACCATTGAACGTATGTCGCTCACTTCCCTTTTCGAATGTCTTTTCCTTTTAAAATGCTCCATTGAATTAATAAATAATTGAGTACTAAAGTTTTTAATTTGTGGTTTGGCTGCCATCAAAATCCTTAAGTTAAATTAACAGTAATCTTGTTAGTGTTATATAAACAACAAATAAAATTCTTACTTTCAAATGCGTGGTAATTATATTAATACGAATATTCTAAAAATTCCGAAGATAGTAGTGTGGAGATTAATAAATTTGGGATCGTAATTTTCTTTTTTCTTTTTCATACTTTGTAAAGCGTGCATTTATGAATTTAGACCGAATGGTGGGGGGAGCGGGAAGGTATGGAGACGGGGAGCCCACCCCACCCACCCACCCCACACACACTTGTATTTGGTGAGGATGGGGATTCCTTCCCCTTTAAAAGCTTTAGGGTCTGTTTGGCATGGGGTAATGGAATGAACGAGAGAATGGAATGGAGAATGTAATGGAATGGATAAAGGAATGAAATGGATAATTACCATTCCATGGTCTTGTTTGGTTACACGTAAGAATGGAATGAATCATTACATTGTATTGTTTGGTATGAAGGAAAAGACAAAGAAATAAATCAGCGGTGGTGAGTGGTGATGGCTGTTGGCGGCGGGTGCCAGCGACGGTGGTTTGTGGTGGTAGAGGTTGTGGCAACGGTCGGTGGTGGGTGGCGATGGCGATGGTCGTGGTAGTGATGGCGATGGGTGCTAGTGGTAGAGCTGGGTGGTGGTGGTGGTCAGTGGTGATGATGGGTGACATAGGGAATGAAATGGAATGGAAAAAAAACATGGGGGTTGGATGGAATGAATATGGGGTTTTTAGAGGAATGGAATGGAGGAGGTAATGAATGATTCCATTACCTTGACCAACCAAACACGTTTTTATTCATTCCATCGTAATTCTCCATTCCATTCCGCCTCTCATTTATGCGTACCAAACGCTACCTTAGACTGTTGGTAACAGTCAATTCCACTAAAAAAAATTAACTTTATTTAAACTTTACAACCCACCATTTTAACACATAAATGTACCTTTCTTCCAAACAAAAATACATTTCTTTAAACTAATCCAATAAAACACATACACTCACTCATTATGGATCCTAGGCGATTGAACCCGTTTTTCCCAAACACACCTGCTACTCTCTTGACGCAAGCCCCATTCTCCCACGACATCCGCTACTCCCTCGACGCAACAATTGCCATTTGGCACTTTTAGCCAACCCCAAAACGCAAATGCAAATACAACAAAAACAACTCCAAATGCAAATGCAACAACAAATGCCACGATTCCCACCGATGCCTCAATCACAACCCGAGCACGATTTCGTATGTTTAGGCGCCCATGATGACATTATACCCGAGACCCAATAAACCCAAAAAAAAGCCACCAAAGGAAAAAAAAACATACACAAGAAGAAGGCCCTAGTACCAAGTCGGAAAACATTCTTTGGAGTCCCGTCGAGTTGGAGGCTCTAGCACGAGCTTTGATGAACATTTCTACCGATTCGATACTTGGTGAAAATTTAATATATAAATATAGATTGAATGCTTTTATTATATTTACGTACGTTTTTTAAAGAATTATTAATTATGTGTAGGTACAAATCGAAAAAATGATGGTTTTTGGAACCAAGTTTGCGTTGAATTTTTTAAATTAATGCAACGCGAGACGTATCTAAAACTTCACTCTGTTAGTACCAAGTGTAGGGAGATGATGGGAAGATGGCAAGTATTTGGGGGTATTTATCAAAATACTTGGAACAATCATACGACTGGTCAGAGTGACGAAAATGTTGGCGACGGCTCTTCAAAAATACACGAAGAAGCATGGAGCGTGGAGGTACATGAAGCTATACAAAATTTTTAGTAAATGTGAAAAGTGGAAAGTGGTACCTAATGAGGTATCACAAGCCAAAGGATAAAAAACAAGCGCGCCCGGAAGTTATAGTGCGGGTGGGTCGGATGCATGTTGTGCTATCAACATAAATGACGACCCAGAGTTCGAAGATGAACCTCCAACTCCTGAATCGGAGCGGTTGACCGGAAGGGACCGCGCCAAAAAAGCAGCCTCAAGTTCAAAGGGAAATGCCTCTGGTTCTAAGGAAAGGAAGTGACGAAAATGGATTTACTGTTACAAAACTTCAACGAGTTTAAGGAAGTGCAAGCGGGAAGGTACAGAAAAAAAAGATAAAGACAAGGAAGAAGCCGCAACATGGGATATGGAGAGGCTACAGTTGGATAGGAAACGACTCGAATTTGATCTTTCTCGACAGGAGACGGGAGAGTTTAACATCATGTCGAGAAGTGTCGAGGGCCTTCCAAAGCGAGACCGTATGATATTGGAAATAATAAAAGACAAGATTGTCGCGAAGTAGCTAGGAGGAAATATGCCTTAATTGTCTTTTTTAATTAATTTCGTTTTTTTTATTTTTATGTTTTTTCAGTTTTTATGTCCATGTGCTTTTTTTTTTAATTTTAACGAAAAGAAGTTTAATGAAATGTAAAATATATAATATCGGAAACCCTCTATTATTAAAACCAACAAGAATTACAAGTGAGGCGTGGGTAGACGGGCAACAAGCTGCGCCGCAACCCCCTTTTGAATAGCAAAGCCTACTCTATTAAATATAAAGCTTGTGTCCTTGGCCGCAGGAGAGTTACTCTGCACCACCTTCTGCACCCGATCTAAAAACTGGATTGCATCGGGAGCAAGGCCGATATATAATTAAATAAAAGAAAAAAAAAGGAATGAGGAAAAAGTGGGAACCATTTCTTTGATTTGGGGAGGAAAAAAAGAGTGTTGTGGCGTTGAAACAGACAAGAGAGAAGAAAGAGGAAAAGAGAACCATACCAGTCATTTATATGTTTGCAGCTTAAACAAAACAAGCTTTATATGCCAGTCGTTTAAAAGATACACTAAAAACCTTTTGTAATGAAGCTTTGCTAAAATTGATGACAAAAGGAAAAAAAGGGTCTAGTTACTTGCACGCTAACAAAAATTAGGAATGTTAAAAAAGATTGAGGGAGTGGTGTTTTCCGAACTCTGTTGAATTATCCTGATTTTCATATTAATTTGTCGGATTACTACCCTAAAATATAAATTTTGAGTCAACCCTACCCTTAAATGTTTTTTCTTCTTTTCTTTATTTTTAATAAAGAGTTTATTCAAAAATAATATCTTATTATTCATTTAAATTTTATTTAAGTTTAATATAGTTTTATTATTTCATTTAAATTTTAAACACACACAATCGTTGTACAACAGCGATACTACCATTGGTTAAAAAAATAATTTTACAATATAAAACCCTAACACTTCTCATAATTCAAAAAAAAAAAAAATCTTTAAAATAATCCTACACGATTTCATAATCATCTCTAAAATGACTTGTTGGAGTGAAGAGGAGGAAAATGTGTCGTGATGGTATACAAAGATGTCTAAGAATCACGATGTTCAGGTTGTACTGTGGTAATCTACTCGTATTTCATACCCATACCCACTACTGCCATATCATTCAGTGACGGTATTGCCATGAAGGTAGTGGAGTACCCGTGTCAAAATCGGGTGACACCTCGACCCCGCTAAACATATCATTAAGTATTTGTTATTAACAAATATTTTAGTTATTTTCTATGTTTAGTATAAGTAACACTAAAAGCGGTCGCATCAGGTTCCTCATCTATATTTTCTCTCTCGTATGTAATTAAATAATATTTTTATACTTTTATCATTATATTTTACCTTTCTTATATTCACAACCACTCTTAAAAAATATTAAAAATTAAATAAGGAGTAACACTATCACCTAAATATACAAATAAATAGTAACATTTTCTTTTTTTCTTCGCTTACAACCACCACTTAGAACATTTACAACCCACCCACCCACCAAACCTTCCTCCATCTTTAAAATTTTTTTAAAAAAAAAACTATTAAAAACACACCACAACCCATCCACCATTTTATACCCTAACTTTATATTATGAAAAAATGTTAACCTAGTTTTTCATATATGAAAAGCTACTATTCACCTTACACCAAATTATTGTGAGTGTATTATAACGAGAAATATAATAAAATAAATGTTTGTGAGTAAGATAAAGATAAATATGATGAATGAGATGTGAGAGGTTTTTTAAAATGAGAGATAAATTTTAAAAAGTATGATTTTTAATTAAGTTATAAGTTAAAAAAATGGTGGATGGAATGTGAATCCTATTACACTTTGAATGCCCTAACTATGTGAAAGATTTATAGAACAAATCGTCAAACTTATGAAAAGAGGGTGGGACCCAAATGCGAGATGGGAAGATGTATTATTGTTTGACTAATTTGGTCCCAAGACAGCCTCCAGGTCTGCAACCACAGGCCAATTTCCAAGTGTTCCTCAGTAATAAAATAATAATAATAATAATGGTAATTATTATTATTATTATTATTATTATTATTATTATTATTATTATTATTATTATTATTATTATTATTATTATATAAACTATACATTATTGACCAACACCCTTACTCAGCCACCCTTACTTAGCCGTGTCAGGTAATTTCAACCCCAATGTGCAAACATTACATATACATTAAACGTTATTAACCAAAACCTCAAAACTTGAGATTGGATCAAGTTGGGAAAAATATGATAAAAACTTAGCAAAGTTCTTCGTGGTACACAAAGAACTTCCAGACTTTAGCAAAATTTTCATTTGCTGTATTTCGACTCGTTAATCTAAATACCAACCGTTGTATTGTGTTTGCGAGTAGGTAGAAAGCTAATAGTGCTAGATAGGAGACCAAGCCTTGAGGAAACCGAACACACTCCCCGTTGCTTACATGTTTCCACAATTTTTATGAGTATATGATTGTACATGTTGGTTATATCATATGTATCAAGAAACATCTTAACAAGTATGTCATGCATAGTTTTTTGTAACAAATGTTATCGTTTAAGAAAAAAATTGAAGTGCCGTATTTTGGACTTCATTAAGTTATAAATCGGGAAGGTTCTTGCAACTCCGTCCAATCTAACTGAATCTTACAATGGCATTAATGTTGGAATTTTAGAAGGTGAGTGGAGGTTTAATCTAATGAAATTATAATTTTTTTTTTTTGAAAAGAAAATTTCATTCACAAAGGCGAACTCAACAGAGCCTCAAAGCAAGGCCTGCGAGAACACCAACAAAACAGCCTCAATCCAAAGGGAACTTACACCACATTGACCATTCGACGTCTTTCCATTTAGACCTATTACAAATCCAAAAAAAGGAAATAAATTTAACAAATTCTACAATCTGAATCGGCTTCCGTTTCTTGTTGTTGAAGATGCGATTATTGCGTTCATTCCAAATCGACCACTTGGTGGTGTACACAATGCCGCTTAAGATCTGCTTCGCTTTCTTGGTGTTGGATTGCTCTTTCGGCATGTTCAAGATATCCAAGATGTCAAAAAAGAAATTGGGGCTAAGCTTACACCAAGCTTCAATCCGGTTCCATACTTCTTGAGAGTAAAAACAGCCTGTGAAAATATGATTAGTAGTCTCTAAATCGTCTCTACACAGAACACAATTCGACTGCGGGAAGTTGAGACCACGTTTTAACAATTCAGCTAGGGTAGGCAGCCTATTTAAAGCCGCCCTCCAGACCATAATTTTGCACTTTAGAGGGACCCAAACCTTCCAATTGATCTTCAGCTCTAGACCCAGCGAGCTGGTGGAGGATAATAAACTTTTAGCATTACTAACAGAAAACATCCCATCCGAAGCTGGACTCCATCTCCAGCTGTCCGACCCTCCCTTCCAATCGTAATCATGGATGACCGTAAGCAGCTGGAATAAATCATAAACTTCTGCAGCCGTTTCAGGGTGCTTCTTCCAGTCCCAGGTCAGAATTTTTTCATTGTTATTCATCCGCAAGCGTTCAGCGACTTTAACCCATTTGTGTTTTTCTAGGAGAAAGAGGTTGGGAAAGATCACTATAAGCGGTTCTTCTGTAAGCCACCTATCACACCAGAAGCTAATTGTGTTACCATCCCCCACAATGCCGCTGAACAACGAGTTAAGGCTTGTACCGTTCTGGGTCTTCGACTCTCCAATTCTAACAATCTGTTTCCAACACCCGGAAGAGTTAGCTTTGCAAGGTAACATCGCCCAAGGTCTACGCGAACCATGGCACCCCAAAATAATTTTTTTCCAAAGGCAATCCCCTTCGTTTTTGAATCGCCAAGTCCATTTGAGGAGAAGCGCCTCGTTAACGGCTAGAAGTTTAGAGACCCCCAAACCACCATATTTTTTAGGCGTAGTCACCAAATCCCACGCCACCCACGGGATTTTCCGTTCCACTTGAGCCCCCGACCACAAAAACCTTCTCATAATAGCTTCAATCGAGTCAATCACCGCCTTAGGGGCCTTGTATAAAGAGAAGTAGTATATTGGTAAATTTTCTAAAACCGACTTTATAAGAATAAGACGACCGGAAATAGAGAGTAATTTGGCTTTCCAAGAGGAGAGACGGTTCTTGATAACTTCTATAACTGGGTCCCAATTATGAATCCGCGACATCTTCGCCCCAACTGGAATTCCAAGGTAAGTAAACGGGATCCCGCCACTTTTACATCCAAGGAATTCTATCATATCATCTACCTTGAAAGCCTCTGTACCAACCCCAATAATATTAGACTTATGTAGGTTAATCTTTAAACCCGAGCACAGATAAAAAATCCGAAGGACCCTAGCAATGTTGCTAATGTTTTCTTTCGACCAATCACCCAAGATGAGCGCGTCATCAGCATAAAAAAGATGGCTAATTTCCGAACCGTCTTGCCCGAACTTAATACCCTTCAGAACTTCTAGCTTTTTGACTTTATCAAGCATCCATGACAGGGCTTCCATAACTATCAAAAATAGAAATGGTGATAACGGGTCTCCTTGGCGAAGGCCCTTCTCACACCTGAAGTCAAAAGTTGGGGAACCGTTGACTAACACTGCCGCTCTAGAGGAGTAGCAAATAACCTTGATCCACTCACACCACAAGGAAGGAAAGCCCATTTGAGAGAGAATAGACAACAAGAAATGCCAATTAACGTTGTCATATGCCTTCTCGAAATCAATTTTTAATGAAATTATAATTATTGGTAAAACTCCTAATGTGGTGAATTGAAGAAAAACTCTTTAGTAGAGAATTTATTTATTACACTTGATTGTAGTTTTAAAACTAAATTAAGTGTATAACTCTTCATGTTGTGAATTGAAACTCTTGAGTAGAGTTAATTTATTTATGACACTTGATTATGGTTTAAAGACTAAATTAAGTGTCTAATTATGTTAGACTTTTCATCCACCATTGACTCTTGTATATAAGAGACTTTTGTGTCATATATGTGAGAAGAGAATACACATAAGAATATCCATGAGAAATATTCACTAAGAAACTCTTGCAACACTCATAACTCTAGAGTAGCAACCAAGTATCGATTATTTTTCAGGCAAGTGGGATAGTCCGGTAGTGCACCATCGTCACTGTTTCGAACCGGTGTACCCTGGGAACAGGCGAGGAATAGGGAATTGTGTCAAACACAAGCCCGGTTCACTTCTATGATTTCGTTTTCTGTTACAGTTTATTGCAACAAGTACAGAGACTCAGAAACCTACAAGCTTCATGTACGAGAGGCGTAGCGGCTACTACTATGTAAGTTTTCTAACAATTAATACACTATTCAATTAACAGTACTCACTTTATGTGATGCAGGTTCGATCTCCATTCCCATTATTTATGGGTGGATATTTTGTCAAGTGATGGTTAAGCCTACCCTCCTCAGAGGGGTCATGTTCGATTCTGATGGCCCCTGGTTTTTTACTACCGTGCATTTATTCCAGAGAGGCTTCCCTCTTGTGGAGGGTGCAACATTTGTCAAGTGGCAGGTGACGGGAAATTTTCCGGGTGGAAATCTTAGTGCTCCTTATGCGCAGCCTCGACTCGCTTGTGGGCCGGCCACTCTCGCGTCAGCGTGGACCCGTTTAAGACAACATAGTCCGACCATTGTAGAGTGGCTAGGGGATCCCCTTCTGGGGGTTGTGAAGAACTCTGCCACGACATAGAAAATTACCTTCCAAAAAAAATTAACAGGCATATTTAAATAATAATATAATATAATATAACTAGTATTAAGCCCCTAACATTGTTGCGCATGAATTGTGGATACATCCATACCTTTCCCTCTCTTGACCCACCTTGTGACTCGGAATTACTTTCACACAAGGATAGGAAAATCTCATGTCCAAGACTCATGCTTTAACTTATAAGCAAAGTAGTCAAGACATGAAATACTTAAAATCGGATTCACATTCCTAATCTAACTTTTAACCATCCGAATCACCTCTTTGGTAGTTTGTGCTTTGTTCCGCCATTGGCGATGCATGACATTCTTGACACTAGAACGCTTTCCTCTGAAACTAAACACTCCGTTATTCCTAATAGGATAATTGGAGCTCTACCAAATCCCCCCAAGACTCTCATTCGCAAACTTATCAAATGCACCCAAATGTGAGTTCATACTTGTCCCCCTTTCCGTTTTATCACTATTTGGGACTCAACATGTATTCTATCAAAAATCACACTAAAATCAATCTATTAATCTTTTAAGTACTAAACTCAATCAATAAATCATGCTTATATGATATGTCATGCTATATGTCAAATACTAGATACAAATGCCTTAAGCATAACTCATTAACTTTGTAAGCCTACCTTAACATGTATAACGCTATAGGAGTAGCACACCGCCACACATTGGTCATGTTAAGTAATCTAAACGGTCTTTCACATGGGTGATAGATGTACGCAAGTGGAATCGAGGGTTTGAGTATACCTTTTGTATGTTGTATGCGCATCTAGACTAGCAAACTATAGCACGCGGATTCGAGTTAAACATTCTTTATACTATTTATGTAAACCAAAACTAATATGCTCACTAATGCTTTATGTATTGACGGATATTTTATACATGTTACAGGAAATGCTTGATATGATGCTCCAAGAACTTAATCAGGATTGGACTTAGAAACACACTATTTTAATTTTGTTGTTATGTTGCTGTAATTTCCTTATCTATGAACAAGATGTACCCCTTTTTTATTATGTTGTGAAATCAACTTATTTAAAAATCATACTGCCACAATTTAGTGTCATGATGTCTTTGAACAATCCACCACAAGTCGCGCCTCAATATATTCAACCATCGGTTGGGGTGTGACAAAAACTCTCAAAATGGATACAAAAAACGAAAATAACAAAATTCAGTGAAATGTTGACGTAAAAACGGTGAATATGCACACCCGTTGCGGTGTGATAATGCGCAAAAAAATACACTGAAACTTAAAACACAGCGTAATCGTTCGACGAGAAAAACAGGGTAGAAACGTTAAACTACATACGCACGTTGTAGCGTGTCAACTCGAAAAATTTGAACTGAAACGTAAAACTAAAAATTTATTTTTAGACACACAGAATAAAGTTCAAAGTAAAACAAAGTGTAAGGGTTTAATGTAAAAGATGAAAAGTATTATGGTTAAAAGTAAAAAAAAAAAAAAAAGTAAAGAAAAAACAGAGTAGGGTACAATTTAAATATCATGATGTACAACCCGTTCATGCACGAAACACTTGTTAAGAATGATATACAACACTATGAAGCACAAACACTTCTAAATTAATACTATATATAATTAGCAAGGCATTTATGCATTGCTTGGTTGCACCCACTAATTTGCAAACTTATGTATGCATATAGGGTTGTGCCCGTCTTTTCTTTTATATTATTTTGATCTTTATTTTTATACTTTTAACTCAAACTTTTACATATTTTACAATTTAACCCCAAAACTTTTTCACTTTCAACTTTAGTTCCCAATATTTTTCATCTTTTAATTATTCGTTTTATGTTTCGGTCTAAATTTTACGAGTTAACAAGCGATAATGTGCGTGTGGTTCAACACTTTTACGTCTATTTTTTCTCATTTAACAACAATTTCATAACGAGTAATTATTCTATGTGTTTTACCTCGCTTTTACGTCTACTTTTTGTTTGGTTTTATTTTTTTTCGTTTTTTTTCTTTTTAGCACTAGATTTTTCGGTGTAGGTGGTCGTTAGCGGTGCTCCCGCCGCACCACGCTAGGAACAAAAATCTATATCTATCTATACTTACTATAATAGAAGAGTCGTGAGTGACATAAGAAAGCTGAGTTGTCAAGCGCAGAGATATGCCAACAATGCCTGTGTGATGCGAAAAAATAATGTCATTAACCACCTTAAAATACTCAGATAAATAAGTGGGCACTTGAATTGGCCACTGTTGAGCTTAAAAGCATCTGTTTGCTAGCCTCGATTTACGAACAGTCGTTCACACCAATAATTGACCTCTTTTAAGCATCTGTTTGCTATAAGCAGATGTTATGAACATCTGTTTACTACTTATTCAGCCCTTAACTTTGAAGTTTTAAGAGAAAAATTTGAATTAACATAGGGAAGTGTGATTTTTGCAGGTATATAATCATTAGCGAAGATGCTTTCCTTATGCACAACCATTTTCTTTCAGAAATTAATTCATAAAATCAGCTTTCAAATTCTTTGTTAAAATCATCTCAATGGACGTAATATCAAAATTTATAGTTTTGTTTGTGATCTGAACCCATCCAAAAATATCTGGTTTCTGAGGGTTCGTATCATACGAAATGGAAAGAAAGTTTTAAGATGGAAATGATATTGATTGATGAGCATGTAATGTAATTTTTCTCTAAAGTTATTTTATGTTGTTATTGATGATATAAATATTCTTTGTTTTATGTTTTTCGTTTATGGAAATGATATAAGTTATTTTATAAAAATATAAGTTATTTTATAAAAATATCTGGTTTCTGAGGGTTCGTATCATACAAGGACCCATACAAAGTTGTAGCACATGATTATAAGATAAACTTTTATCGTTGTACCACGGTTAGCCGTATTGTTGGTTGGCAAGGTGTTGAGTATGGATTTAATTTCATGCCTTTTAAAGATATTCTTAAAGGCAAAGTGAATGAACTTTTGTCTCTTAGTTTGTTTCTTACTTTACCTTTAACCTAAACTACTTATTAAAACATTACATAATGAAACCTAAATTTCACCCATACGGAGAATAATTATCCCAGTCCTCTAGTGTGTACTCCGGCGAGGACACGGAACGATCGCTATCACGACCGTTGGACATGCCATCCTAGTGGATGCGGCCATAGTCAGGAGTTGATAAATAGTATGGTTCGTCATCCATACTCCTAGCTGCTTCGTGCTCCTCCTCAATTGACTCCCGAGCAGGAAGGTTTGGGGTGGGGTTTGGGATGAGGATGGGGTTGGGTTGGGTCTCCACCAACCGTAGCTGCCCCATTCCCATTGCATCCATAGTATAATCCAAAGCCCAGATGTATTCCTCATCAGTGAGAGGAGCATCTGCATTAAGGGGAGTGTATCCTGGTAGAGAATGAGTGGACACTGCTTGAGTAGGAGGAGGAGAGGACATGCTCATTATTTATTTTGACTCCTTTATAATAAAAAAAAGATTTATCTATACTATATTATAAAGCATGAGTGAATGATACCCGCAAAATTTAAGTAAATACAACCTTTATTGCTTATAGTACAATACTTGTTGAAGTCATTTAGGGGTAAAATTGTCTTTCTACCCAAATATTAAATTGTTGAAAAAAATAATTTAAGCATAATTATAACATTGATGAAGAAATTAACAATAATGCGGTGACTCTTTACATTCATAACATTCATGTCTTTATTATGTTTGTATCAATGTTATAGTCTTATAAATATTATTTGGTATCTATATAATGGGGTGACTCTTCACATACATAACTTACATATCTTTCAATTTTTATAGTGTTATAAATAGTGGTCTTTTAATTGGTATATGAAACATATCAATGAATAAAGTTCTCTATTCCTTCCTTCTTTTTTTCCATATATGATGTTTAGAGTCTTCTTCTCATGTTTATATAACTTATATGTAGGTTGCTACTAGATTGTTATTTTCCAACACGTTATTTGCTTGACTTTTCTTGTTGCTCTTCGTTTTAGCAATCTTAATAATGCAGTCTTAAAATTGTATTTGAAGGAGTGCAAACAGGCTGAAAAGTATGATACATGAAGATCAAGTGGTGAAACCATGTATTACATGTTGCCAACAAAGCAAGATAGATTTAATGAAATCGACATTCCTTCTGCCTAACAAGTAATTAAATTTAGAATCATTAGTGCTAGGTTTGTTTTTGAAGTCACTTAATTATTAGTTTCTTGCTTAAATACTATGTTTTACTTGTAATGTAAACCACTGAGTTTTTACTATAATCACACATATACATGCATTCATATTCTTTTTATGGCTGAGTCTTTTATCATTAATTTTGAAGTTGTGTTTATATATAGTTAATAAATTCGGATACTTTTGTAAACAAAATAATATTAAACCCACGAGATATGTAAAAATAACATGTAATAAATTTGAATAAAAAAAATTCGTGTCTAAAATTTGTAGCAAACACCATAGTTAAAAATACCTAGCAAAAATGGTAATTAACATTTTCATAGCAAAAACCGTGTATAAAAATCCATAAGCAAACATTTTTGTAGCAAATTCTATAGCAAACATTTTGGTATTAAGTAAATACAACCTTTATTGCTTATAGTACAATGTTTGTAAGTCATTTAGCGGTAAAATTGTCTTTCTACCTAAATATTAAATTGTTGAAGAAATTAATTTAAACATAATTATAAAATTGATGTGGAAATTAACAATAATGTAGTGACTTTTTACATTCATAACCTCCATGTCTTTATTACGTTTGTATCAATGTTATAATCTTATAAATAGTGGTCATGTATTTGGTATCTAAATAATGCGGTGACTCTTCACATACATAACTTACATATCTTTCAATTTTTATAGCTATATAAATAGTGGTTCTTTATTTGGTAACTAGCTTGTTGTACTAACATGGAGGTCATGGGTTCAATACCCACTAACAACTAACATTGGAAGAAATTTGGTCGTTAAAAAAAAATCGGTATATGAAACATATCAATGAATAAAGTTCTCTTTTCCTTTATTCTTTCTTTCCATACATGATGTCTAGAGTCTTCTTCTCATGTTTATATAACTTGTACGTTGGTTGCTACTAGATTGCTATTTTCTAACACGTTATTAGCACGAGTTTTCTTGTTGCTCTTCGTTTTTGTTTCCACTTTGAATCTATAGTCTAACCTCGCCTTGTGCCGATACGTTTACAGAACAATGTAAAAATATAACCGCACATGTCTGTTGCTGTTATAGCCTCTGGAAGCAAAAGTGTCTAGAAATGAAAATCAATCTAATCCATCTCCATTCACAATTCAAATAATAAATACATACCTTTTTTCTTTGTGATGTTTATACATATAATACGAAAGAACAATTTCAGACACATTTACTGATTTGTGTAAATTTTTTCTTCAATTTAGATTACTTTTTTTTATTCAGACCCACCTTATTTCCCTTGAAAAATTGGTTATGTTGTAATTTTTAATGATTTTTGTATGGTAGGATTTAGATTAAAAAAAAGGTTGTTTTATTATATCTATCTAATAATCAATCAAAATTTTAGTAGTATAATTTGTTCCCATGATTGGTTGCTAATCATAATTTGAGTATAGAAGGTGATGGGGGTGGGGGTTGCTTGGTTACGTAAGTATTGCAAACAAAGGCCAACGATTTTAATGGTCTGTCGTTTCTCTTTAATTGTTAATTTCAAATACTATTATTATTCTTTAAAAGCCTATTGTTTTTATTTCACTCAAATTGAATGAATTAGTAATTGATATTTTATTAAAAAAAATTTGAATTCCGGTCTGGTTCATCCGGAGCTTGAAATGTTTTGATTTTTTTTTTAATTTAGAAGGTAGAGATGAATAAAGATATGGAAATGTTTATTAATATTGTTGGTAAAAATGGAGGGAAAACAGTTAATAAGGTCATATTCAATGTGAGATGGCTCAAGTTACAAGGTAGAAATCTATAACTTTTTTTAGATTTTTAATTTGGTATCATGTATAATATTTAAGCCCTAACGTGTACATGATTTTCAATTCGGTAATATTTTCAATTCTTGTTTTTTTTTCTTGGTCCGGGGATGCATTATACAACTATATTGATTTGATTATATTATATATGTCAATTGTAGAGGCATAATGCACGATGCATTAATACATATTGGTTATGAATGCAAAGAATATGTGATGGTTAAATCTTGGGTAATAACTCATTTTTCACAAATGGGTTAAATAGGTATTTATTTAACAGCTAAAAACCACTTAACTTTGTTTTATTAAAAGTTACAAATAAAGTTTTATAAAACATATAAAAAACAATATTACCAGTAATGACAATATGATATTTACCGGTAATGACAACATGGCATAATTTTTTATCGTCTTCTCAACCAAGTTAGTAGTTTGTTAACTAATTAATAGTTTGTTTATATTTATTTTCTACAAGTCCAAGAACTATCTTAAAAATAAAATCCATTAACAATATATTTACTAGATCTAGCACACCTTTAAAATCAAATACTACACAATATATCATGAGAGAATCAACAAACTAACAGTAACGAGTATCGCGCGACAAATTGTCTCCCCGCAGCAACGCGCGGGTTCCCCACTAGTACTACATTATAAAGGAGGATGCATGGGCAAATATGTCCAAATTGTCCAAAGTTAAGATGGCATACCAACGGTTTCATTACAATTTTCTAAATTTTACCAATTTTCTTCTTTAAATGCCCCTAGAAGATATTTAACTTTTATATGAAAATGGAACTCAGCCAAACTAAATAAACACACGGGATAGCAATATTTTTGAACAAATTTCATATAATGACGATGAAATATAATAATTTATGTTACCACAATGGAAAATCTTATCTCAGCTAAGCTTGTATGAATTTTAAAACTTTGCCATAATAATATTTATATTATAAACCATTTTCATATATATGCGTCTACCCAGCGGCAAAGTGGACGGGATGGTTCGACTCACTGTTTACATTGGGCAATTTTTTAGCTGCTGGGTCAAGTTGGGTAAGTCTATTTCAAACTTACAAATCACAACTTTTAATTTTTAAATGGACAATGATCTTCATATGATAGTTTATACAATATCATATTATTACTACATGCTTTTGTCATGTAAATGAACTTTATCATTTAGCAAGGTGTCTTCAATGGCTCGGTTATGTAGATATGCAATGACCGGACAACTTGCACAAGAGTGATGTTTGTGTTCATATTGGTCTGTTACAGTAACATACCTTTGGTTTATTAAGATTTGTTCAATAATGAGTACATAGTTTTTGTGGTGAACTGCAATCAGTTGTAAGTGGCGGTGCACATTTCTTTTCTTTTCTTTCTACGAATATTTATTAAAACATAGTGTGCACATTTCTACTCTTTTTGCGTAACTTGCGGCAAAAAACCTAAGTATCATAATGTTGTATTGCAATTCATTTGTGGATCCCGCTGCAACCCGCGGGTAAACCCACTAGTATCTATACTTAATTATAAAGCATGAGGGAGGGATTCCATCAAAATTTAAGAAATTACAACATATAATGCATATGGTACAATACCCCTAATGAAGGTAGTAAAGGATAAAATAGTAATTTAACTAAGTATTATTAAATTGATCTAATTGTCAACTTAATTTTAAGGTGATTAACACATAAAACCACCAAAGCACACCAAAGGTCTTATTTCAATCAATATGCCATAAATCCAATTGATTGAAATTGAAGCTATTACTATATTAGTAAATGAAATTCACCATTTCACTTAACATCAACTCTTTCATATGTTGTTGTGCAAGTTAGAAGTGGAAAGGAGCCGATCAGGTTATAAGTGTTATTCTTGCATCTTCATTTTAGGTGAGTTTTGAAAAGAATTCTTATGTTGGTTTAACTTATTTTGATTGTTAGATTGAATGGTTTGATTAGGGTTTTAAATGTTGGTTTTATTCAAACAATTATGTGTTGATTATATTTTAGCGTTTTCTACTTAGTCAATTACGCTAGTGCCAGGTAATTTTAAATTGATGGACTGAATGTATTTTTCTCTATATTCATCAAGTGCTTTTGAAATTCTAAGTCTTTGTTTCTTTTGAATAATCTTTTAGTAAATAATCATTCTCGTAGTTACAAAATTTTTATATATGGGAGTTCAGTTTTTGTAAGTTATATTAAGTACGTCCTCTTACTTTCATTTTATTTGTGGTCATTAGGCACTGTACTCATTGTTTTTATCATGAAATTCAAAATATGGCTTATTGTTGATATATTTAACACATATTATGTAACTGCAGAGAACAACAAAAAAGAGAAAAGTACCATGAATATAACTTCAAAATGATTTACAAGTATGAATATGTGCATATATCTTATCCACATAAAAAGAAGCATAACCACAAGCACAAGCCTTGAAAATTGTTCTAGCTGGAACAAAACCACAACTTCTTTTACGATAAATAATAGGCTGACTAACTAATCGTAATATTTCGATAAACATCATCAACAAAAAACGACTCCTTTCCTTTTATATTTTCACATTGAAAGGTAGATATGGCATATTTATACAATGAAAATATGGCACAATTTGTAGTAGACTATTGTATTGGTAAACTAAATGGTTTCAACGTTATTCCTTTGATGCAACTTGACTCTTGTCTTACTATGAAATAACAATATTCATTTTAAAAGAGGCACGACTGCATCAAAGCGTAGAGTTATAGCTCAAGTTCAAACTGAATCATCCTATGCACCCCTCAATCACCAACTTAAGTGTTGCATTTTCCGCTGCATCGCGCGGGGACCACACTAGTATATATTATAAAGCATGAGGGAATGATTCCAACAAAAATTAAGAAGAGTTATAGCTCAAGTTCAAACTGAATCATCCTATGCACCCCTCAATCACCAACTTAAGTGTTGCATTTTCGCTGCATCGCGCGGGGACCCCACTAGTATATATTATAAAGCATGAGGGAATGATTCCAACAAAAATTAAGAAATTACAACATTTTATGCTATGGTACAACATTTTATGCTATGGTACAACAACTTAAGTTAATAAAGGGCCAAAATGGTCTTTCTACATGAGTATCAAATTAGATGAAATGAAGATAATAGTTATTTTACATAAAGATTAATTGTTCTTAAGTAATTACAAATGATATGCACATTGTACAAACCTTTTAAGTTATATGTATAATTAAAGTTCAAATAAATATGTAATCACAATCATTAAAACTTTCTCCTTACTAATGCTAACTCCCGACTCTTCATGTTCTAAGAAAAATAGTAAATAAATATAGATGACAACCTTTCACTTTTCTCACTTCCCTCGTACAATAGTTACTAACATCACATTTCTCTTCTCATTTTGCAATGATCAAGGAAAGGAACACTCAAATGATCTTTAATCTGGTAAGTAAATATGAATATGTTCATATCTTATTCACTATATAGATTGTTCATCTTTTGTTGATAATCTCATGATTTTTCTCTGAAAATCTTAAAACACTTTTTTCATGCTCTTTGACATCAAACCGCATGGGAAGCAATACCCAACGCGTTGTGACGTCTTTGAAACACAAATCTTAAGTATTTTCATTCGTGCACGTTAAAACCTCTTAATGACTTTAATATTTATCAATATCTAATAACTTTATTTTTTTTTAATTTCTGATTGTTATCATCAAATTTGGTTCATGAATACTTTTAAATTGGATAGCTTCAAAATGGTTTTTTTAGACGACAACCATAATAACAATATTAAGGGTTTATTAAAAGTAATGTGTTAAAATAATATAGTAACAGGTTGGAAGCCAATTTTATTCATATAACTCAAGTTTTTTATTTCTTTTTTTTTTTTATTATTAAACTACTAGGTCTATAACATCAAGAGAACTAAATAGAGTTTGTCAACTTAACCATGCTTTGTATAGTTTAGTTTTTGTATTGTTTTAGTGCCTTAAGCTGTTGTGGTAGATGTAACAGTGACAAAATATAAAACGAAAATAAAACTCTCGGTGAAAGAGGAAGATGAGTAGCGATATAGGAAGATGAAATTCTCGGTCGCTCTTTTTACGAGAGTCTCAATGATGAAGATCGGTGATCGAATAATATAGTTGGTGTGTGTGACAAAAGTTGATTTCATTACGATGCAGTTGGTTAACATACAGAATTGATTCTTAAATTACTATATTCATGACTGATATTTTCCTATTCTTGTGCTCGAATTTTATTTTGTAGATTACGTACTATATTTATGATTGATATTTTGTTAGTCATACGTTTTTTATTATTTAATTGTGATATGTAACGCTCATGACATCTATAGACCACAACGATCATGTGAAAAAGAAAATTAACAAAAGTAGTATAAAATATATTCCGAGAGGATTGATAAACTAACATAAAATAAATGTCGCATTGTAAATTATAATCAATGCTGCATCATGCGACACTAACATTTAATTGTTTGGTTCAATATATGTCGCCCCGCCGCATCGCGCGGGCATCCCACTAGTATACCTAAAAGGCTAAAATATGTCGAGTAGCGATGAATTCAGTACATGGCCCTAAATTTCACTTTCAAACTCTCATTGAATTCGTGGTACTATTGTTGTACCTTTCTTTTGTTTAATAATTCTATATAGTAAGGTACATGTTGCACGTGGTTATATTTGCGGCATGTTAGTGTATGAGGAAGGCAGAACCGTAATGAGATAGTCTTCTCTAACATGCCAGTTATGGTATAAAAAATATTTGTTTTAGGGGAATGGAATGAAATTCGGATTAAATTGGAATGTGTATTAATTCGCCATCTTATGTTTTGTTCATTACAACAAAAGAATGAATTGTAATCGAACAACATATGGAAGAGAATCCACATTTCAACTTCATCGAGATTTCATTTTATTTTATAAAACGAACATATCAAAATTCCAAATTAAATTGCGGTTCTCGCGCGGATTTCAATTCCATTTCCTTCGCAATCCATGAAACGAACGCTAAATCATCAAGGCGACATGATTTCTTAAGATAAACATAGAGATCAAAGTTTAAAAACTTTGAGTGTTCAATGGTCTAATCGGTGGTGCTTACTAGTCACTGGATGCCTTGTGAAATAAAATTTCTCGTTTAAAAAACAATCCATATAGTATTTGTTCTTTAAAAGTAACTAGAAGTGATCTCGCGTTATACGGCGGGACAAACCAATTTTAAATGAAAGTTAAATAAAAATGTAGACGAAATAGTAATAATAACACTAAATAAAAAACCTAAAACTAAAATATCGTAAAAAAAATGCTTTAGTTTCCCCAACGCCATTCAGTTGTAGGAGGTTTGGTTTATTTTTGGCCATTCTGGTTTCTAGCCCGTGTCGATTTGGCCAAAACCGGTTCTATTCCTTCTTAAAGAACCCAAACTTGTTTTCAACCCGAACTGATTTAAGAAGAAAAATAGGTTATGTTTAGGCACAATTAATGTAATGGATACTTTTCTGGCTTTTTTGTTTCTATTTTTTTGTCAAAGAAATTGAACTATAAATTTATTAAAACTTCACTTCAACATCCATTTAGTCTCAACAATTACATGTATTCAGAAGCACGGATAGAAAACTTGAACCGACATGAATATAAATAACTACAACGAGCCCATCTCCTCAAGTACTTTCAAATTATTATCTGTGCAGGTGTAATTTTTTATATAATGTTCCTAATAAGTAATACAATGTTTTTTAGGACCGGCAGTAAAAAAAAGTATAATCTATAGTTGGATTTAGTCGGCAAGTTATATATTTTTTTTAACATTTGATAAACAGTTAAATAGCTTAAATATTATTACCTAACATATTAAATGTAATGCATTTGATAAACTATTAAATAACTTACAATTATTACATATAATTATTATTGTTATTTTAATTTAAAGAATATAATAATTTTAATTTTATTTGAATTGTCAAAGGTATGATATTTACAAATACATAACTCAAGTCTATTTATTTGCTCTTAAGTTGTATATAATAAAATAATGCTATTACTTATTTTGTTTTTATAAATTTCTTTAATTTTGTTTTGTTCTAATTATATATACCTAGTTTTTATTTATATAAGTATAAAAAATTATTGTTGAGAAAATGTATTTTTTTTTAAATTTTAAAAAAGAGAAAATGCATTTAGTTCATTTAATTAGAATAAGTAGTTTATTAAATAAAATACTAATTAATTAGAAGTTTATATTAAATAATGTATTAATAATGTGATTAAGATTTGAGTTAAATTACAATGGTGTCCTCCTTTAATGAAGTTAAATTACTTTATTGACCATCTAGAATGCATTATATAGTAGTATAGATAATTCAGTCACTGACTATAGCTTTATTTTTTTTAATGGCAAACATGGATTTTATGAAGAAACTACCCATGGGATAGAAAATGTAGAGATAATAGAACAACACTATATACAGGATTACAAATTGAAACCAAACCAACTTGATCACTCCAAGTAGTAAGATTTAGACCTATCTTAAGCCAACGAATTATATTTATATATAGCTTTTAAAGTGGGTGTTTAATATAAAGAAACATTACAAATTACATCAAGATAGCGGAAAGACGGGTAACAAGCTGTGTCGTCACCTGTTTATACGTAAAAAAAATTCAAAGAAAATGATAAATCAATTTTTTTTATTTAATATTAGGACCATCATCTGCTGCGGTAGTTAATTTCTATATATATGAGTCATTATGATGGGATATATTATAGTTGTTAATTACGAACTATCACCATTTTCGAAAACTACTTTCACCTGTTTATACGTAAAATGTTTAACTTTTTTTTTTTTTTTTTTGCATCCAATGTTCTCTTCAGTAATAGTGAAAAAAAGACTGCATTTTCAACTTATGAGTTATATGCCTTTAAGACGTTTGAGGTACAATTTAAAAATCCCAAAAAAAAATAAAAGAAAAGAAAAACGAGGTTCTATACGATTCCATTAATCTATTGCAACCTAAAATATCCGGTAATATGAGACCACTATTTTGTATGAAATCATGGAAAGACTTAGAGAGAAATAAACGTCAAATACTGTATATTGTTTAAAAGTTATTTCGAATCGGTAATGGTACTGAGTAACAATGATTTAATTTTTTTTTTTTTTTTTTGACGGCAAATTTCACTCCTTATGGGACTTGAACCCATGACCTCCCCCTTAGGTGTTCCTAGAAGCTTTGCTTCTACCATTGGGCCACCACCCCAATGGCAGTAACAATGATTTAATAAGTAGGATAGTTGTTAACTTCTTGTTATTAATTACTGGTTTAAATTACATTAAATCCGTTAAAGGGGGCAACACCTTACCTTAACTTCAATGATTTTGTCAATTGAATCCAACCCCCTTTTTCACTTGTTATTAGTAGGGGTGCAAACGAGCCGAGCCGAGCTCGAGCCTTGCATTATCAAGCTAGGCTCGTGACAATTTTCAGAAGCTCGAGCTCGATTCGAGCCTTGTATTTTTGGGCTTGAGCTCGGCTCGATAGTATATTTAAGAACTCGAGCTCGGCTCGAAAGCTCGATAAAAATGTATGTGGCAAGAGCTTAAACGAGCTCAAGCTCGGCTCGAGCTCGTTTTGGACCATTAAGGAGCTCGTTTTGACTATTAATGACTTGTTTTGGACCATTAATGACCTCGTTTTGGACAATTAAGAAGCCTAATGCCCAAAGTAATTTAGTTAATGCATGGGTTGCAATACAATTAGGCTATATAGTATTAATTGACATAAATAAGCAAAGCTCGATAAGGCTCGACGAGCCCAACCGAGCTTTACATTCGAGGCTTGAGCTCGAGCTTGATAACCAAATGAGCTTTATTTCAGGCTCGAGCTCGATAAGACTCGGCTCGTTCGATCTTTTTACCGAGTCGATCTCGAGTAGCTCGCGAGCCGCTCGGCTCGTTTGCACCCCTAGTTATTAGTACTAGCTTTAGTTTGGGGTCCTTGTTTAAAATCATTATACGTATGATTGATGATGTAAAACGTTTGTAACAATTATATGAAGGATGGGCTTGAAGATATATAATTTGGGTTCAGAAAGTAATTAAGTTTCATAAATGAAAATACTAGTTGTAGCCCAACTTTCTCCTTTCCAATGTAAGCTATATAAGCCCAATGTTATCTTATCTATAATACATTAATGTTGGATGCGGGTTTGCTTGTTGTTCTTAAGTCCCTTTTGCTTGTTGTTCTTAAGTCCCCTTTTACTACTACTTTAATTTCGAGTGAACATGTGCAGACCAATTTGGAATTTTGAATGGTGCAGGATGTTTGCTGCAAACATCTAATGAGAGGATGCTTACAAATGGTGTTGCTCTATTAATTAAGACATTCAACCCCATGATTACGTAAGCACACATATATTGTTACAAGGTGTCTTAATAAGAAACAAGAGTTCCCATTCTTTTCTTAAGTTGTTGACATATGCAGGGCACCCTGTGGTTTAATTGTCTTTAAAGAAGCCCCATCAAAGTCTCCCACAAAAGTATCAGTAGAATTATCGCATGGTTCAGTTGTCTTTGATGCGAATGGTGATTAGAAATACATGTATAGTGCAGTGTCTAGAAATACATGTATATGAAAAAAACCGTCGTTGAATGGAATGGAATGTTAGAAACCCGGAATGGGTTGTGTTTCGCAATAGATATAATTGAATCTGATACAGTCTAGACACCCGCTGCAACGCGCGGGCATTCCCACTAGTTATAGCCCAACTTTCTCCTTTCCAATGTAAGCTATATAAGCCCAATGTTATCTTATCTATAATCTATAATCTATAATACATTATAAAGGAGGAGTGATGTACAACAATGTAATTTGCATTTCCGTACAACTTAACAAGCAACATGTACAACATATTTAAGCAAGAAATCTAAGGGTATTATGGGCATAAATGGGACAATTAAGACACTTAAGAGGGTAATATAGACATTTCATCCACCTCCTCCTTTACAATATCAAAAGACTTTTACAATACTACCCTCCTTCTTCCATCCATACCCTTCAATCATTTGCCTTCTTCCTTCATAAATATAGATCATTAACCTTTTATCCCTTCAAGTTCCGTAACCCTAAGGATCAAATTGAATGAGATTGATTGTCAAATTCAAGTCCTCCTTTTATAACATTCAATTGAAGGCTACATGAACTATCTTGCCTTCAAAAAAATGCTTTTGTAAGAACTATTACTTATTTTACTATTTGCATTTTCTTTGTTTGTTGCACAAAGTTTGCAATGTCAATTTTTAGGTAAACAAGTCAAAATCCCATCGCTACTGTTGATCGCGAAGGTTATGACAGATTTGGTGGCTATAGCCGCATTACGCATAAGTTTATTGCAGACTACTACGACGGTTCTAGAGAACCATATTTGGTGAGCATTTTTTGTTAGTCAATCATTATCTATATTCTATTGTCAGCTAACCTTTTTTTTTATTTTTCATTTAATAATTGTTGTTTTACTTAATTTTGACACTAACATGTTATGCCTTTTAATGGTTGGGGTTGGTTTAATGCAATTTCCAGCTTGTCCTTATGAAGGAGTCCTGTTATAGCAGGTATTTTTTTTTTTACTCCAGAATGATTAAAGTTCAAATTATTAAAACACTTGAATATTTCAATCCATATGAAACCATACTTAAACCATGTTATGGCCTTTTTTTCACAACAGTCCTTTGTTTATTAGACTTTAGGCATCTAACACTAATTTTCCAAAATTTTAAACCATATTTAAATTCAGATGTTTTAGTTTTCACCAGATAGACTAAGTAATTAAATTTTAACTATTTAAAAAATATTGCAAAAGTACAAAAGTGCTATGCATCATGGTTATTGAATATTTGGATGATAGGTAGATTGGAAAATAAAGTCTAAAAGTGAAGTGATGACACTTGGTATGAAACGGAGGAAGTGCTTATAAAATCCATTTTTCCTAGATATGATTGAAAATGTTTGTGAACTTGCAGGTAAAATTGTAAAAATGGTTTGGTTTGGTTTGGCAACACAACACTCGACACCCCCATTTGTGGATGAAATTTATGTCACTATAAAGGAATCGAGTGAGTGACATATATAATTGATGGTATTAAGGGTAATATAGTAACTCACTAGGAGCTATTTTAATGAAATGGATATAAATATGTAATATGTATGGTTCAGGAAAGAAAAATATGTAATTAACCTTGTAACCGTTGTGTTTGAATATTCTAATTTATTGGTTTGCGTTACATATGATCTGGGAAGATGGAACCACAAGTATGCCGCTACATCGTGCCAACATTAGAAATTTCAAAAAACTATAGAATTTTTTTATTTGATTATGATAAACCAAATCCTCTATACCCTCTATTTATTGTCTGTTCACGTTATATTTAAATAAATATTATCCTAATGTTTGTTTTCTATAACATTTTTCTTAAATCAATAGTATCTTAGGAAACAAGGTTGTGTGCCTAAAGATAAATGGTTATGTCTTTGGATACAAGGTTACTCTAAAGATAAACGACATACGTACCCGCAGCAACGCACGAGTATTTTCGGTATATATGTGTGTGTGTGTAAATGCAAAGGTTTGTTTGTCTCTGCTTTTTACTGTTATAGGCGGTTGTTTTATTCTGATATATGTCGTCTTTTCGTCTATCTATAGTTTGATTTGTGTGAAATGGGGTTTCTAATTGGATGTTTTTCTTGAAGGGTGAATCGATTTTAACAAATGTTTAGGTTGATATATGTTTATGATGACTAAATTTTGTAGTTAAATTATGCGTTTTTGTGCTTTGAAACCTACTATTGTTATATGTTAGTGAAATTCATGTTTTTAAATTCGTATGATTATGGCTCCTTTAATGGATTTTCTTTCGTCTTGTAGAAAATTATTGGTCTTGCTGCTCAAGTCAACTTTTGAATTACGATCATTTGTTACGACGGCATCAGGCATGGGTGGTTCATGCCATATTGCAAAACTTCAAGGTAAGACACCAACAACTTGGGTTGTGATGTTTAAAAGGGCCCAAGTTGTTAGGGGCTGAGATCTCAACCGCTAGGGAAAGGTAGGCTATGCATTGCATTGCAGGCATATATTGATCAGTCTAACTGATGTTTGCATATCAATAGCATGTAATTATGTGTATTGCAATTACTTGCCATTGTTTGTAAAATTTCCATGTTGCTACTTCCATTGTTGTCATCCATCTCTTACATTGTTGTTTTCTATTTTAGTTATTTTTTATGCTCAATTACTCAAGTAGAAATCATATACTAATTATAGCAGTAAAATGCTGGTAAATAAAACACGTTAAATAGGCGGCAAAACGTGAAGCATCAAAATATACATACCCGCAGCAACGCGCGGGCATACCCACTAGTACATTATAAAGGAGGAGTGATGTACAACATAGTAATTTTGTACATCATCCAACTATTATAGCAACATGTACAAGTAAATTAAGCTTATATCACAAGGGTATAATTGGAACTTTTTGTAACATTAAGACACTAAGAAGGGTAGTAGTGTAATTTTACGTGGTCTCATACCTCACATCCTAAAATCTTATCCCAATTCTACCCTCATGTCCTACTTTAAGAACACAAAATATAACCTATGATGCATCTTAAATGTGAGACCTTTCAACCCCTCATAATCATCAACCTCTCATAATCATCAACCTTTCATCATCATTATCATCAATTCATTAGTAACTCATTCCTCTTATATATCTATATATTATCTATATGGGGTCAACAACAACAAGAATCACTACATAAATCACCATACGCAATTATTTGGTTTCTCGCCTCAAAACCCTTCTATCATCACAGGTTCCTTACCATATCTTTCAATTTATATATTTATCATTTTTTTCTCTATGGCATTTCATTAAATCTTGATACGCAAACATTATTTCCTTTCCGTATCTTTCATTTTATTTATTATTATTACTTTTTTTTTCTCCATGGCATTTCATTGAAGCTTGATACGCAAACATTGTGATGTTAATTAGTATTTTTTTTTTTTAGGAATCTTGATTTAGTTGATCAAATAGTTTTTTTAACCATGAAATTGTGTTAATGGAAAAAAATGAGTTCGTGGATTTATGGTGATTGATGATAATTGACAGCTGGTGGAATTAATATTGTCTCTAAATGGCAAAAGATGGATTCGAGATCACCGGGGATAACGCGAAAGGTCTCATCATCTCCTTATACTCATAATCATCAACCTTTCATCATCATTATCATCAATTCATTAGTAACACCTTTTTCTTATATATCTATATATTATCTATATGGGGTTAACAACAACAACAATCATCACATAAATCACCAAAGGCAATTCTTTGGTTTCCCGCCTCAAAACCCTTTATTATCACAGGTTCCTTACCGTGTCTTTCATTTATTTATCATTTTCTTTTTTTTTCTCTATGGCATTTCTAGAAGCTTGATACGCAAACACTATTTTCTTTCCATATCTTTCATTTTATTTATTGTTTTCTTTTTTTTTTCCTCTATGGCATTTCATTGAAGCTTGATACGCAAACATTATTTCCACTGAAGCTTGATACGCAAACATTGTGATGTTAATTAGTATTTTTTTTTTTAGGAATCTTGATTTAGTTGGTCAAATAGTTTTTTTAACCATTAAACTGTGTTAATGGAAAAAAAATGAGCTCGTGGATTTATGGTGATTGATGATAATTGACAGGTGGGATTAATATTGTCTCTAAATGGCAAAAGATGGATTCGAGATCACCGGGATAACGCGAAAGGTCTCATCATCTCCTTATACTCTTATAAAGAGTTTCAAAAGCAGAGGTGATTTTTGTTTGAAGTACCAATTTTTTTACGTATCAAGCATTTTGCTACCTGTTGTTTATAAGACTCAATACGTGCTATCTCTTTATGTTTTTATTCCCTTGATTTTGATTCTTAACTCTTTAGTACTTTTCTATCATCATGAATTCTATGTTTTCTTTGGAAAATATCTATATATCTCTATTTCTCTATTACCTTATTAAGGACCAAAGGTGTCTAATAAGGTAATTTTATCAAAGTTTTAAGATGGGAGTTAAAGGGTGTCTTCACAAATGTCTAATCTTTGGTAATTTTCTTCCCTTTATGCTCCTTGTGTACAAGATACAATGCTCATTGTATATGTGTGTAATCACACTTTATATCACACTCAACATGTAACCTCCTTTAATGACACCAATTCAATTTCAATAAAACCATGCTCTTAATTAAGTCTTTTATGGTGCCATTATATAACATTAAACTAGATAGATAAAGTGGTAATTTAACATCAAGTATTTGAAGGGTTTCCAGCTCCACACAAAATTTGGTACATCGCCGCTTCATTGTTTGTTTCCGCACAGAGATTTAATAATATTTAATGCGATCATCAATTTATGCAAGTTGAGTCGTTTCTCCTCCAAGAGGTCGATGTTCTTCCTATTTAACTTGATATTGTCAACCATGCATCTTCATGTCAATCACCCCGTCAACTTTAATGAGGTTGAACCTATCCTGGGGTTGATGTACCAAGTGGGTCTCTTCGTCTGCAATCGCGATATCACACATTTTAGCTGTCAAAATGTTTGATGAAATAGACAAGCTCATGAATGTCCCAAATAAGTTGGCTCTACTAGAAAGTAAACATTATACACCAGGGGTATGCATTTTGTTTGGTTTATAACTCCTTTACCTTGGTTAGATTAGAACATACATGTCAATATAGAGGACATTAATATGCAACACTGTATTGGAATGATGCAAGGCTAACCCTGTTTACAAATGCCCCGTATATTCTTCTTTTTTTAGACATTGTTTTCCTTGTTTTGAGGTGGAAAAATGAACAATTTTTAGAGGTGGAATTTAACACGTTAGGTTTGTGGTGAGGATGAGCACCGAACATTACTGTGTTGTTGTTAAAAGGTCAGTTTTCTTGCTTTTGGCTTAGATGTCTTCAACTTGCATGTACATACACTGTACTTAAATATGATAATATACAAATCAAGCAACTTCTCTTTATTAAAATTTGATGGTTCAGAAGCATATATGATTCTTGAAAACAATGAAAAGCAATATATTTGTTGTTACTCAGAAACATCTGTTGTTAATCAGAAGCATCTGTTGTTATTTCAGAAGCATCTTGGGCTTTCCAAAACTTTTGTTTCTATAAAAAATCACATTGCTTTATCAAATTCAAGTATAGATAAAGTGAAATATAAATAAAGGATTATGTACAAATCATAAGAGCATTTCTTGATGTTTATATTATAGCACAATCCGCATTGATTACATCTCACTATAGCAACACTATTAAGGTAACATCATTTATACTTGGTAGAACTTAATTCAAAAACTAAATCACTTAACATTAAAAAATTTGAAATCACTCCTCAAAATAAGACTAGCATTATCAACATTTGATTATACAACGGGTTTGGGTTTATTTATGTATTTAATTTTTTTTCTTGTTAACGATTTTTATACTTAAGTTAACATAATTTTACGTGTTAGTGGAGTTCTATGAATTGGATTTTTACAATATAGTCACCTATAATAAAGCTATTTGTCAATTAGATTCTCTGTTTTTTTTTTGTATTGGGTCCGTAATAGGTCATATTGAAGGTTGCATTGTTGTGCCGCTTGGATTTTTAGTCAGCTTACGGGTGACATTTCATGGGTTAGGTCCGCCACACACTACCATCATATAACATGTTTTTTTAGATTGCATATGGTAGCGTTAGATTTAGGGTTATGTACCCGCTGCATCGCGCGGGCCAACCCACTAGTACATTATAAAGGAGGAGTGATGTACAACATTGTAATTTTCATTTCCATACAACTTTACAAGCAACATGTACAACATATTTAAGCAAGAAATTTAAGGGTATTATGGGAATAGTTGGGACAATTAAGACACTTAGGAGGCTAATGTAGACATTTTACCCTCCTCATTCTTTACAATATCAAAACAAAATTACAATACTATCCTTATTACCCCCCCCCCCCTCCTTTCACCAAATCTATTACTACCCATCATCAATACAAGTTTTAATAATCATCAATTCAAGATTTATGAAACATCAGTTATTCAATGAAAGGTCTCATCTATGCACATGAAAGGTCTCATCTATGCACTGGATGAATATCATATTTTTATTGTTTTGAAAAGATGAAAATTATATTATGGAATTTAGAAGAATATATATATAAATCTTATTTTGATTTGGTTATGTTATTCTTGTTGCTTCAAGTGTTTATGATGTATTTAAATAATTGCAGGGTTACTTTGTAATTGGTTCTCCTCTCGTGGATGCCTGTTCATTTTTAAATCGTGAGTATTGATTCCTTTAGAATTTTCTATTCTTGAGCTACACTTTATAATGTATAATGCGTGCTAGAGGCTGCAAAACGAGCACGTCAAACTGGCGGGTTTGGTAATGGTTCAAGACATGTCGGGTCTGCAGTGTAAAAGAAAAAAAAATGGTTTTGAATGGTCAATACATCATTAGAACTTGGTTATTAATCTATGAACTTTTTATTTCCAACTTTTATTTTTTCTTTGTGATAAATAGGTGTTTAATGTTAACTTAAAGCAAGCAGCTTGGTTTAGTGCACTTCCATGGGGAACAATGGCTTTCTGGGGGTATGTTGCAGGTGCTGCTTCTGATTATTTACTAAAAGCAGGACACTTGTTGACTTTTGCCAGAAAAGTCATGCAGGTAATTTGTATTTATATCACTAAGTAGACTTGATTGGGCTCAAGCTAGCTAGCTCAAGTTTTTTTACGAGCCAAGCTCGAACTCAATTTTTCAGCTCGATAAAATAGACGAGTTAAGCCAAGTTAGCTTGTTTAAATTTGATTCTGAGCTAAAGTCCAACCTAGCTCAGTCGATAACAACCTCTTATAGTAATTAGTTTTTGGAAGATATAAAATGAGTGAAAGCTAGATAATGGGGTAGATATATACATAAGCGTATTTTGTATCATGGTTAATATAATGGGGTAGAATAAATCTGAGTTCCTAGCTTCCATCTTCGTCTGGTCTAGATTGAGAGCTAAATCCTTTTTATTCGATTTCAAGAGGTAATTTCTTCATCAACACTTAATTCCATTGATTGCCTCATTGTTTTTTCATTTCTTGATTTCGATCGTCATCATAAAGCATGAGGGAATGATGCCGGTAAAAATTAAGTAATTACAACATTTTAAGCTTATGGTACAACACTTAATGAACTTAGCTAAGAGACAAATTAGTCTTTTTGGCATCATAGACATATGCAAATCTTTGTTTTGTAAATTACCTAATAACCTAAGGGTATATATGAAAATATAAATTAAAAAGGTTTAATTGCACATTATCACCTTTACATTGCCTTCTTTTCGTAACCGCACCAATTCCCTAATTTGAAAAGCATTCTCTTAAATACAGTTTAGTTGTCTGTAGAAAGTTTAAATTTGTCATTAACTCTACTCTAGAAATGAGCTACGATGGTTATTAATCTCATTTGCCATCTTTCAACTGCAAATTTTGTTTGGACCTTGTTGCAAATTTTGTGAGTGTTTTTCTATTTTTCTATGACTGTTCATGTTACTTCTTAGAATGTTTATGGTACTTTTCAAGTCTTGCAAAATTAAAATGCATATCAACTTTGAAGTTACAAGTATATTAGAATGTTGATGGTTTGATCCCTATCTAACTAACTAACAAACAGGAAAAAGTATCGCATTGAAAATTGTTACCCCCGCAGCAACGCGCAGGTTCTTCACTAGTATAAACAATATAAATGTTTCGAAAGTTAGTTCCGGTTTGGCTTTATAACCCGCCGGGGGGGGGGGTTGTACTCGTAAGGTTTTTTCATTTTACTAATTTCCATCAATCCTACACTGTCACATCACTAATTCACTTCACCGAAACACTATTTTGGAGGCAGCACTCCACTGATTCGTTTATTTATTTATTTTTCATTTAAATATATAATATATATTTAAAGTTTTCTTTTATATATATATATATATATATATATAGGATTTGGATCATTTGAGAACCACCATTTAGGGAGAGAACCAAAGAACCAGTGTGAACAGGTGGCATTTTTGTAAATATGAAGGTGTCTACAAAAACCCATCCATAAAAAAATAAAAAAAATTATATAACCTAAATAAATAAAAAATAAAAAAAGTAAAAACACCAAAATGATTATTTTGCATTACTAATTCGAAAAAAAAATAAAAAAATTTAAAAAATGGCTTGTGACGTCGTATGACGTCATCCTGATGCACATGTGCATTTCGCTGTTATATATACAGAAATATACCGTATGCACATGTGCATTTCACTTTTAAATCACACTTTTGAATGAATTATCAATTACCATACTTAAATGATTATTAAATGGACGTTATAAGGGTAAAATTTTTTATTCAATGATCATTAAATGTACGCAAAGTGAGATATAAAACACACTCGAACTCGTCAATTGTTTAGTCATGCATATTATAACATAAATCGAAAAATAAAACATGTGTAGGACAACAAACATAAATACAATTAAAGGGGGGACCCAAGGGCAACACGAAACATCAATCTATGGGATATTTACACCACTAAATCCAGTTTTTAACTTTTAATTTAAATCTATGTCGAACCCAAAAGAAGTGGTCAACTTAATATATTCAACTACTTCAACCGGTCGCCGACTTTTATCCGAGAAAACCTTTGCGTTCCGCTCATTCCAAAGACACCATATGGTTGTGTATACAATACCCCTGAGTAAACTCCGCTGCGCAGCAATCTTCGTACTTGTTTCAGCCACCTGCATCAGATCATCAACATCAAACAGCAGCATCATATGCAACTGGCACCATCTGCAGATCCTAAACCACAACTCCTGTGTGAACCAACAACCCGTAAATAGATGTGTGACTGTTTCAGTAGCTTCAGTGCATAACGGACAGATATCGTCTGCTAATATGACTCCACGTTTCTGCAGCTCTTGTTTTGTAGGTATGCGATTCCGAACTACCCGCCATATCAGTAACTTACACTTGAGAGGAGTCCAACCCTTCCACTTAACCTTCTGTCCAACAACATTGTTGCTTCAATCGACGAAACTGTTTTTCCTTCCGGACCGTATAAATTCCGTCTTTGTCACTTCTCCATTCCCAACAATCACTGCCTTCTATACATTTATAGTTGTAAAACACCTGCAACAAATTAAACAGATCCAAATTAACAAGAATTAAACCTTAATGCACATGTGCATTAACAATAATTTAAAATTACCATATAAACTATGCACGGCCTTAATGATAACAAGAATTAAACCTTAATGCACATATGCTTTAACATTAATTTCAACATTACCATATAAATTATGCACATCTGCATCAGTCGCTCTAGTTATTTGACCAGTCGGAATTCCGATTCAGTCACTCTAGTTATCCACAGATTATTAACCAACCCATTCTTCATCTCAAGTGTCAGATTAATCCCATTCCACTTCCCACGTTCCAAATTCTAAACCTAATCTAACAGATCAACAGTATCTACAACAAATTGCATAACTGTTGCTTAAGGCGACATCACAACAGTATCTCCACACAACCACAAACATAAATATAGACACACACTTAACTTATTATTATTATTATTATTATTATTATTATTATTACTCACATTCAATATAATAAACTATAATTACACTCCAAGTTATCAAAAAGAGTCCTTGATTAATCTAGTGTATAAATACCTCAAAGAAAGACAATGAGACCTGTAACCTGTTCGTCTTCTTCGAAAAGAACCCCGCGAGCACCGGCCAGTCCTCAAATATATATCATGTTCATCCGTAATTATGCA